>OX438770.1:10701542-11901542 GCA_949316455.1 Acleris holmiana
TATGCAAACTTAAATCGTTTTCAGTTAAAGTTTAGAGAGAAAATATCTATTATACTATCGAGGATTTTCATAGTTCAACTTTAGTCTTCATTAATGTTGTAAACTGCTTAAATCTGATCATACATACAGTATTTCCTAAAATTTACTTTAATACAAACTTTACACGTTGTCCTAGCCAAATCAAAGCCTTATACAGCGTTAACTAGTTTGCATACTGAAATGAAATTATTTCGGTAAAGAAGTGGAACGTCAGCTTGATGCATCCGATATACATGATATGATACGCTTTGATATTTTTAAAGCATTACTAAAAAAAAAAACACTAATTAATACCTTTTTAAATCTGTTTTGTAATCAAGTACAAAACAGATTTAAAAAGGAAATGAAAGTCATGAAAGTCATGAAAAAGATACCTATACGGCATTGTACCGTTTGTGGCCAATGTACCTTTTTTGGCCACTTTCTGTCCAAATCATTGTTTGAATCGTTTTATAAATACAATAAAAATATAAATTAGATTTATAAAAGTTTAAAAATTCTATAAAAATATTTTTTTAACATGAAGACTTATTATTTATTGACTTAAATTTACAGTGGCCAAAAAAGGTACTAAGATGGCCAAAATCGGTACTTCTGCCCTATTACTTTTCGCAATATGGCGAGGTTATTACATTCCCGGTAAGTATCTCTGATTAGTCCAGACGAATATTCGAGGACAGTATTCCCGTTATTGTGCCCACTTGGCCCCCGCTATGTAATCCAACAGCTGAACACGGCCTGGACAGGATTTGCAGGGATTTGGCATTTACTCTACGTAGGTCCAGCGGTCGCCAAACAAATAACTCTGTAATCCGCACCTAAGTAACCTTCGGCCACAGTACCCTGAGAAACGCAATTCCAAACCCATTTTGTTATCACTTTCACTCTTAAGTCGAAGCTTATATGTGTAAAGGTGATAGAGTTATCGAAGTTCCGATAATATTATTTGGGTAAAGTAATCTGAACTGGTCATCAGGCGCAATAACTTGCTGACGAGGTAAGACCGTGGGTTCAAAAGTACTTAGGTCCATATAATATAGCAGCGGCCATTATTAAACTGTTGAGTATTGGAAACTATGCGCAAAAGAAGTCCAGGGCTACATTAAAATATTCTAGCTTAAGTAATTTATAGACCAAATATTTAATTTTATGTCAGATCAATCCGATCTAAGTTCAGCCTTTTAGCATGAAAACATTACTGATAAAATAATTTATTATATTGTATTTATATTATGTCGTACTAACTGAACGTTGTTCGGTATGACATGTTTTATCATAATTATTTTTAGTTCTAGTACAGTTCCGGACCTTTGGAAGGCATACATGAAGCCGAAGCTAATACGTGCAGACCTTTTAGACAACTTTAAATAATTACAATAATGGGATACCGACTTGCCATTGTCCCTGCGTTTACAATAAATAAAAGTAAAAAAAACTCCTTTTGGCGACTAAGGTCTATAAGAAAAAAATAAAATTATAAAAATGACTAGAAAGAAAATTGGATAGAAGTATTGGATAGTATAAAAATGCCGACATTCAAATACGTAATTATTTGAAATTAGGTAGTGTCGACGGCTTCTATGTCTGGGTGGTATGGCCCTCCGGGCCTGCTGCAAAACTGTCATAACCAAAACCTACCAACGTATTTAGATGTCGGCATTTTTATGCTTAGTCAATAAATACTTCTCTCCAATTTTCTTTCTAGTCATTTTTATAGCTAGTCATTTTTCTTAAAGACCTTAGTCGCCAAAAGGAAAAAATCCACATAATTTATTGTTTGGAAAATCGTATAACAATAAACAAAATTGCTAGTGAAAAGGTGCAGAACTCAGCTTGAGTGGTTTTTCAGTCCTTACCTGGATACAGGAGTATATTGGTAGGTGGGCTGTCAAAACAAAATTGAGTTATATTCCTTAAAACTAGTGCTCTATTTTGTATTATGTGAAAAACATAATACGGTGGCAGAATGAAGGAAAAGATAAGGGGTAGTAAGCGTTATTTGTTGATGTTACATTAATCCAAAATTTGCGCAGTTTTTTTTTTACAAACTAACCTAATGCTTAATAGATTTGCATGTTTTTTGAACAAGAAGGGGTAAAAGGTAGGGTAGGATCAAAAAGGTAAATGCTGCAAACCAAAAAGAGTCGCGGAAAGAGACTAGCCGCGGAACCGCTGTAACGATTTCGATGAGTTTACGGGGCGAAAAATCGAACTGTCAAGATCTCGTCTTCGGGACAATTCGTTTGCAACTCGAGCGACGTTCGGCCTTCCAGGTACTCACTACTATAATTTAAAAGAAGGTCCTACCCTTTGCGCAGACAACAGATCTAGACTTTTTCATTATTTGGTCTACCTGATGAGTGTCATAACCGCCGCGTGAAGGCAACAAGAAGAGTTGTAACTGTTGTTGGATTTTTAGTAAAGTCAACTTGAAAGGCTAAATGTTGCGGATTGTAAGTTTTCGATGTTACCAGTTAATACTGGTAATCCTCTACAACCCTACTAGTTATTGTAACACGTGATCCGGAGTCAGAACAGCAACGTTCAGTCGTGGGGTAACAGGCGGGCGCGCTGTTCGCAGGCGCATTAGATGCTTATGTCTAGCAGCGAGTAGGCACACCGCATTGATGTGCTCGAGAAGAAAATTATAGTAGGTCTAAAACTACGATAGGGCCAAATTTTGAAGATTTACATAGCATAAGAATACGAACTCAGAAGCAATCTATGCTCTTTTACGCTCTTCTACGATCTCTATCATCTGTACCGTGGACGTATTACTTGGTTTTCACTTCTAACTAGAATTGTTATTTTGAATAGTTTGATCCCGGTAAGTATTTTTGAAAATATAGCTTAGATCAAGTAAGTTACATATTTGCGAACTAATAACATATACCCCATGTGGTTGCCGGGTTAGAATAGTGCCACTCCATATCTTCCCGTGAATGTCCTAATTAATTTTCATATCCGAATCTAAATTTGTACCTACAGTGGCCACAGTTCCGGGCCTTGCTTAGTGATATATCACCATAGTTTTATATATGATATATTACCATATAGTCATCATATTGCTTACGACAAGGACAGGTCGGCTTTTCCATTAAATTAATACGAGATACTATATCATTTATGTTTGACATTAAGTGGAATAGACCCGAGAGCCAAATTCAAGAGTTGAGTGTAGTAAAAAAGAACAAGATGATACTCGAACAATAAAACTCCTTTTATGTGGGTACACATGTTTACTTTTAGAGTAAGTATACTACTCCAAAGAAAATGTTGAAAACTTTAGACTAGTGGCAATTTCACCCTGGACATGGAATGACCCGTACGATTTAGTCTACACCGTTTCAGATGACAAAGTTCCAAGCAATGTTCATAATTGTTATAGACCGTTGGCAAATACAACATTATCGGTAATAAACAGGAGAACGTTGTTGTTCTACTGTAACATTTTCACCAATATAGGAATCGCCCGGGTAAATCGCTATTGAATGGAATCGACAAGAGATGCCGATATGCCGAGAAATGATTTATTGACTCGCTCCCCACTCGCTAATGGCGGCTGAATAAGCAAGCTCCGAGCTGCTTGTTTTTGTGCCCTCCTATTAAATGGCGAAATTTAAATCTCAAATATTAAATTGCGTCGTTCTCGTTTTCATTAAGATATAATGGAAGCTTAGTTTATTGTTGTAGAATATTCTGGTGTTGTTTTTGTTTTATCAAAATCGAGGTATCTCTATCGAACTTTAAGGTTCTTCCGTTAAAGGCTTCAACAGTTCTTGCTTTACTTAATATTCTTTGTACCTACAATCGGCAAATGGACCCCAGACCCAGAAGTACCACATTTACGGCAAAATAAAGAGATTTGATTTGATTTGACCCACCATAGAACTGACTAACATTAAGTTATAAATTAAAATTAAACGGTAATAATTGTCGAACAAAATTTCACCCTGATACAGTTCCAGTTCCACAGTTCCATTTTGCCGAGTGTCAATCTGCTATATCAGGTAACATAATCGGAGGCTGAAACGCAAGAATGATTGCATATTTTTCCTGTTTTAGCACAATTTAATATAATACGCAAACCCATAAATTGAATATGCAAACAGTACACAAGTGAGTATAGTTCCCCTGTACGAAACCTAGCCGTGACCTACCGGCGTAGAATGGTTATGGTAATCCGCTAGGCTTTAGTGTTACAGCCTCGGCTTAGGGAATCGTTCAATTTTCCTAAGTAGCTTTTAAACTCCCCGTGAGGCCGAGCCTTTACCCGTCTAGTTTAAGTCACATTCGAAGCTCAAGTTATCAAACTGAAAGCTTAAAGTAAAGTAAACGTTGTCTGCCACGTTTTATCTCGGAATGAAACGGGACCGTAAAGACCATCGATGGCCCTAAAGATAGTTCTTTCATTCTGCAGATGCCGTCCGTTCTCGCGTCGACTAGGTAGGTATATCTAGTTTATGCCGGTGGAGATATACAATGACAAATACTTTACGAGATGAAAGTTTTAGGGGGTCAGGGGCGGGTTATAAAACTTTCAGGATTACTTACGTCTTTTATGAAACGTCGGGTTCGGTGGATTTGTACTGTTAGTCATTTAATGAATCCCTTAAACAATAAGATCGTACCTAGGAAAGGGCAAATATCCTTAATAGGACGTATGGACGTAGGAGACATAGCGTTGTACACTTATTTGTTGCTGTGTATCAAGCGTTTTTTTCATTAGAAACATGCATTGATAAACGCTGCCTAAATTATGTTTTTAATTAAATATTGTTCTAATTTAAGAGTAGGTGCAGTACGCCAGATATTGAGAGTGTCATCTCCACACTTTACCTGAAACGCTGAAACCTAGCATCTCCGATGCTTATTAGACTTCTTTTTTTGTTAAGGAGAAGGCACACAAGCACTCAGGCCACCTGATGGTAAGTGGAATCTGTGACCCATAGATATTTGAATTTTCAAGACTATAATCCTAAGACCTCAAATGCGTTGCCAACCCTGAGGACTAAGATGGAATGCCTCTATGCTAGTAATTTCACCGGTTGTCTTATCCCCACATCGGAACACAACAATACGAACACTGTTGCTTGGCGGGTGGTTAATGGATAAGATGGTGGTAGCGATCCGGACGGACCCTGCACAGGGTCCTACCACCACTAAACCTGTAACATTCTTCCTATTGATCAATTTCACTATAACAGTATACCCTTTTTAAATGTGGCTAATAAATACCAAAATTGTTAGTTACATTCCACAGAGCGGCAGCGAGGGGGATTCCGGCATTGGTGAGTTATGCCGGGACGTCCGGACCATGAAATACGCGACCCTGGTATTGACGTATTTACCTCGAAATACGATCGGGTCAGAAATCATAATAAATAATTTGATTTCTACCCACATCCAGTTAGTAAACGCAATTCGTTCTAGCTTAGGTTTAACAAACGACAAACTAGGAATATGCGACAGATCAGCGAGCTCTTACCTACCGATTCATGATTGAATTTAATAAAAACTTACTTACTTTCCTCGTGTGGTTGCCGGGTTAGAATAGTGCCACTCCATGTCTTCCCGTGGATGTCGTAAGAGGCGACAAAGGGAATATAGGCTTGTAGTAGATACTGTTAGGCGATGGGCTTGCAACCTGTCACTAATACACTGGTAAACATCTTAGCCTGATTGTGCAAAATGTGGTTACAGAATTATCAACAAGGTCTTTAGAGTTGTTGGCAATTCTGTAGCTCTGCCTACCCCACTCTGGGAATAAAGGCGTGAGATTATGTATGTATGTAAAAACTTACTTACCTATATAGCAAATTACTTTCTTGATCCCCGGGGCGTATTTGCCCACTTTTCTAGTTAAATTATTGTTTAGGGCAGTAAGTTTGGACTCATTTCCTTTTTAAACGACTTAAAAAAGAGGAGGTTTTCAATTCGTCGGGATCTTTTTTTAGGTAGGTATGATATTCCCCGATTACTCAAAGACCGTTGGACCGAATTGAAAACGATTTTTTTTTATTGTATACGTACTTTCTAGTTAGGCTCATTATCAACACGTCAGGATCTGATGATGGGATCCAAGAGAAATTGAGGAAACTCCTCAAATATTCTAGGCATACATACTTATGCGACTATAATATTTTCAGTAACAAGTCCAGCATTTGCATTAAAAAGTATTATTTGGTGAAGTGGAACTGATGATGAAGACCACAGATGGCCACCGGAACTCCTCAACGGTACCTATTTCATGGATGGCGATAAGATATCTCGATTAACAATAAGATAGTTGAGCAACTATGACTTTCCCACGGCGCGGCGTTGCTTGTTTCTTATTACTTGAGTATCTTGAGATGTGGGACGACATAGCAGTATTACTATGACCACTAAAAGGTATGAAATGAAATAAATGTTTAAAAAAACTAAAAACCGATACCTACTATCAAAAAGCAAGAAATACTTAACTTCTTTTAAAATGGTAGGCAATACCCAGATCAGTCCGACTGAAGTCGGCGTCCTTGCGTTTTTGAATGCGGTTTTTTTTCAATACACCGCAACCGATGGAGTTGGGGACTCTTTGGAGAGAAAATTCCTTGGATATCTTAGGGGTGCACTAAGAAGGGATATGTGAAAAGGGTTAAAATAGGGCTCCCCCTATTATAACCCTTTTTACATATATTTTACAATAGAGGACCCTCTATTTTAAAATATTTTACAAACATTATGGAAATGGATTACCTAGGTCTAGAGGTGAAAAAAAACCGCCTTTTGATGAAAATTTCCTAGCACGGTAATTTTATAATACTTCTATTTCCTTGTCGTTTAATTAAGACGCGTATAATTTTAAAAGCTTCATTTCCTTTTGCAGTTCCGCCAAACTTGGAACGTTACTGCGCACAAAGTTGGCTCCGTAACCAACGCCGTAGTTCTAGCAATATTATAATTAACTTGTAATAATCTTTATTAAATGGAATAGTTCAACAATAGCAACCAGAACCTAGGGAACTCAAACTCAAGTTCAATTAGTTGGTGTGGGTTGGCGGGGAACAAACAACGCGCTGTGTACACTCGGCGGTTTGACTCGCAAAACAAATTAATGTGCCATCGTTTCTGTCGCACGTGCTTCGGAATTATTTAAATATTTAATTATCAAACGTATTAATTTTAATTTGCTTTATATTGTTCCCAATTTTGAGCGGTTAAGTTTCAGAGTTTAATTTCCGTGTAAGATGAAGTTAAGATCGTGCTCAAGCCTGGTTTTAAAACAAAAGCAGGGCCTAACTTTAGAAAGGAGACGATCAGTCTTATCCCGAGCTAAGTTTTACGCTCGACTAAAAGTTGCAGTTTAGTAGAAATATCAAAAGCGTTTAGGGTTAAAAATTATTGATAATTTCATGTTTCATACCGTTTTAGTCGTACTCGTACATATCCCACATAATTTATGCTTGGAAGGATTTATACATTGGAATACCTACACTTGTTTACTCTTAATTTTTTAAGAAGTATTTCATAAATGTTGGTATTTAATCATCTTACACATAAAAAAAAAAAAGGTAAAAAAGGTAAAAAAGTTTCTGCTGTCCCCGCATTCGTTTACCTCATGAGGCACGCTAGCTCATTTCCAGGCCCACACTCAGAAAGGAAGGTGCGTGAAATATAAATCAGTTAGCTGTGATTTAGGTGAAGCCTCCCGAAAAGTTTTAATTCTGTTTGGCCCAAGCTCTCTGCCATTTAATTTATCAATTATTTATTGCACGCCAGGAAACTTAGACACTTTGTTCATTACCTTTTCAATTAGGCTATTATCTGTTGGCTAAGGCGTCAGGCAATTGCATAAAGTAATTAAAATATGTATGGTTGTTGTGTGCGGATTTGACCGAGATGTATCAATCTTTGTTAAATCTGCTTTTTTGAATTACCGCGACCAGTCTCGATTAGATGTTGCATTTTCAATTAAAATAACATGGACATTGTTGTTTGCGTTGAATCTGGCTATCAGCCTCCCAACGGTCGTGTACTTTCCTGATTTTATTTACAAAACTAGCAACCCGTAATACTTTTAGTGTATTCTTATGTGTTGTGCATTATACTCGACGGTTGCATAAGCACTTTCCAGTCAGACGTTATACCAACTTCATTTCATGACGTCCATCTAACAATAAAGCTAACTCTAGGTGATAGTAGAAATGCTCCAGCGTTACCGTGCTTTTCAATCCAGATAGAAAGATAACTTAGTTAATTATCTCACATCAAAAAGTAACAGAGTAAAATCACAACTTATTTTTGACCCCCGATCCTAGGGGTGTTAATTATTTAAGGCAGGTGAACTGACTTTCATAGATTTTGTAAACTTATCGAGAATAAGTTTACAAAATCAAAAATGTGTTGGTATGAAAAAAGGTTATGATACAAGTATTATGACAAAGTTCCAGTAAAAATGGTTTGGGCAACCAAGAGTTATTAGCTCTGAAACAGGTTTGAGGAAATTTTATAAGTGTGAAAAAGCTATTCATATATTTTTACATTACAGTTGCAAGCTACCATAGCGATTTTCAAGGTAAACTCTTTTAATTAGAAACATAAGGAAATACTGGGAATATTGTGCTTGTTCAAATTATGGAGGTAATCGCCTTAGGTATTTGATTGTGGGTTAAATATACATAGCGAAAATGTGGAAATTAGCAGAGTTTAATGTTCCGCCGCTTACGGGCCCGGGAGAGGCATTCAATGAAACGTTTTCAGTTCCTCTCAGGAACTTTGTTGCATGCATGCAAATATCTCGCTAAATTTATTTTTTACTACCCTCGTTGTAAGGTACATTCGATGCAAAAAATGTTTACTGTATGATTCAAGTAAGAATATAATACCAAGATATTAGAATCGTCATCTATATATACTAATATTATAAAGAGGTAAAGTTTGTGAGGTTGTAGGGCGTAATTTTTGGATCTTCTGAACCGATGTTGGATATTTTTACCAATAGTAAGCCACGTTTTTTATGAATATCATAGGCTATGTTTGTTTTTTCTACGCGGGCGGAGTCGCGGCCGTCAGCTAGTGTTACATAAGTGAAGAACGCAAACCATTTAAAGGATCTAATTGAAGTGTCAAAAAACAATAAATTTAATAATTATTATTTTAATTATCTTGATTACGTGCCGCTTGGTTCGGTCTTGTATTTTCGTCGAACTTTATGATCGAAACTTATCTCTATTAAGAAGGGCGAAAAAATCATATTGCCTTTGATATGTACCTGCTTTTGTTTACTTGATAGTAATGCCGGCCGAAAATGCGACAGCATGTCAAAGGTAATAAATACAGACTTATCTAATAGAATTGAAGCCCAGTATACATGAATCCAGTGAAATATTTTTAAAACGACCTTAGGTTTTGTACTTCTCTTTCATTTGCTCTCGTAAAGCTCTTAAATGCTAGTCCAAATGACTATACCCGAACCAAAATAAATTTAAGAACGATTTTGCAGTGTATACGTTAAGTTTATCATAAGCGAATATATATTTTACATACACATCAAATGGTCACTTAAAATACACCAAGTCAAACTCGGCTCTATCTCATCGAGCCTCAGTATAAACTCATCGCCGAAACTAGCCGTTAAGCACATAGCTGATATAGCAATTATCGCGCCGACTATACCCTGCGTCCACGGCGGCAGACGTATGTTAAATTAGCATAGTTTGACCGTGCGCCGCGGGCGGCCCGTAATGAGAATTTACAGCCTCCACGGAGCCTGAATTCAAACTTTAGCCACGTAGGTATGTTACATTACTTATTTTATAATTTACTAGCTGATGCCCGCGACTCCGTTCGCATAGAAAAATAAAACGTAGCCTATGACAAAATAACGTGGATTTCTTTTGGTTAAAGAATTTTCAAAATCGGTTCAGTAGATCCAGGTATTACCTACCCCCCCAACCTTACAAACTTTACATCTTTATATGTATATTATTATAGATTTAGTCATCATGCTGTTTACAATGGAATATCGTTAGGTCTATGCGTATTCGAAAATAAACACTAGTTTTATGAAATAATTACATTGAGCGGTGGTTGTTGTTGGGTGAGGGGTCACACAAATATTTGCCCTTACCAGGAATCGAACCCGGCACCGTTAATTTCGAAGGCATGGTCACTACCAACTAGGCTAACCACGTTCTCAATGTATATTAAGGCCTGAATGACACAAATAGCGGTGAACTAAAATGGGAGTGCATTTATTTCACTCAGCGGTCGTTTTTAAATGTCTAAGGTTACAATTACAATGTTGTATGTGTATGGCAGATGTTGAAGCGCAGGTTGGCCATGGTGGTAGATCGCGGAAGAGAGCAACTGTAGGTAGGTGCAAATCACCATATTAATTAAAAACATAGACAACATAGACTTAAGACGTTCCATTATTCGTGCTGGTTTTTAACAGTGACCTTTTTTAACACATAAATAAATAAATAACAGGACAATGTCACACAAATTGACCTAGTCCCAAACTAAGCTCTAGGCTTGTACTATAGGTACTAGACAACGATAAACATACTTATATAGAGAAATATATACTTAAATACCTAGAAAACATCCAAGACTCAGGAAGAAATACTCGTGCTCATCACACAAATATCTGCCCTTACCGGGCTAGCGTGTCGTCTAAACATAAGGATACATATGGATCGATATTTCTGAACTTAATGGCCTTTTACTGCATTTTCAGATATCAGCCTGTCGTGCTGTGCTTTGTGTCCAGCTTTGGACTTTTTTCAAAGGTTTAATTCGGCTCGTTTTCGTAATTTATTTTTTTCGTCCCACTTTATTTTATTTGTAATGCCTCGAATTTCATACATTATTATGCCCGAGAAAACGTCCCAGATTTTACGTATCAAAGTCATAAAGACATGAAGACAAAGGTATTAGGGTAAATTAGAAAAATATTGTACATAGTTAAGGACCTAATTGATGTCAAAGTTTAATTGAAACAAATTATTTTTCCTTTGTGTAACGAAAATTAGTCACACAAACGTATCACAAAGGAAAAATATTTTGTTTCAATTAAACTTTAACATCATTTAGGTCCTCAACTATGTACAATATTTTTGCAATTCACCCATTATTGTCTATTAAATTGAACATGTCGACGTTTAGTCCAGCCCACGTTTTATCAGTTTTCAAAGGTATAACAAGCAAAAAGGCTATATTCGTATGTAGGTACAGTCGACAACAAAGAGATGTAACCTTTTTTTCACCTTATTTCATTGTAATAAGGTCCAAAAGTGGATAGATGAATTTTTAGTCGACTGTACTTGTTTACGCGTTACCTACACTACAACAAAAAAACTAAAATAAACAACAATCATGAGCTACCTATCCAAACTTGGCGTTTATTTTAAAGTTATGTAGATGATTGAATATTTCATAATGTTGCTCAATCAGTTCAATCACGTTTGAGTGGCTAAATGTTATTTTCCTGAGGGTGGTTACTAGTTCAGGTAAACGGCCGCACTTCGTCCGTTAATGACGATTAAGGGCCGTGTTCACCAACAATTAATCGGACGGTTAAGTCTTAATCAGCTGTTAATCAATACATCTGACACCCGTTAAACTGCTAATCGTCCGTTTAATTGTTGGTGAACACGGCACTAAGTCGTTCTTTAGCGACTACTTTGCATACACAAGTTTAAAAAAGAACGAGCTTTAATAGTCTTTATCCTTATCAACGCTATGTCAAATACGAAACACATCACTCACACGCTTATGACAACTTAAAACCAGAGCAAATGTCAACCTTGCCACATAAACACTCAGGTCTATCTTGCGCTGGCAGTTGCCGGAATGGAAATATTCGTTGTTGGCGTTGAACCAGTGGCGGGGACATATCCGTCAATGGCGTTGAAAAGGTTAAAATGTATCTGATTATGACAGTATACTAACAGAGAGGAAATTCTGACGGCTTCTGAAAATTTTGCCACCACGCGTCTTTGGCTAAAATATTAAACATTTAAAACCATTTTTATTATTAATTATGAATGAATCACAAATTTGAATAAAACTGCAAATAAAAGTACAATTTATCCGACAGGGTAACCCTAAGGTATTTCTCAAAATATGTAACCTAATTCAGTTCTCAAATCTATACCAGAGTTCGGTGTTCAGGTTTACTAACGGTACGTAGTTGAAATCGACGTCAAGCCGCCTGGAATTGTTTGCGTTAGAAATTCACAGAATATCAGATGGTAAACACCAAAACACGGTGGAAAATCTACATCAGGGCATATCTTTTGGCAAAAATTAAAGTAAATACGAATTTAAATTAGCTTTGCCGCTTTTAGGCGATTCTGCCATTGTTAAAAGTTTCAGGAATATGGCAAAGTATCGTATATTTATCTGTTGAGCATTTTGGGGTCATCAAAACGCTTTTTGATTTGGTCTCATCTTCGAGAAACGTCGTTTTTAACCCGAGCGATGTATTATAATATTTACCAGGGGCTTTATTCTACATTATCTTTACTCCTATTGTTATCATCAACGTTATAACAGTTCTTTATTGACAGTAAAGGCAGCCATGTCAAAAACAATACGGTATCAATAGGTGTAAAAACAATGTAGAATATACCTAAAAAAAATAATGTGTTTTTAATCTTTTCTCATATTATAAAGACGTAAAGTTTGTAAGTTTGTGAGGTTGTAGGGGGTAATCTCTGGATCTGAACTGATTTAGATGAAATTTGGTATGGAGAAAGTAAGTCCCTCGAATTTGTTTTAGAATAATCATTGATATAATTATAATATATATCTATCATACATTGTAAAAATATATTATAGTTTGTGCTTATTAACCAAATTACTAAATACACATAAAATCAGTATAGTATAAGTTATAAATACCTTACTTAGCCTCCTAAAGCCCAACGAAAAATTCAGCATGTAGTCACTACAGCCCGTAGTCCTACCAGTAGTTGTTATTGTGCTCAGGGTTTCTAGGAAGTCCTACTGGTAGGACCGTGGTACGCTATGACTACACAACTGTCGAAGGAGCTGGGTCTGAATGACAAAGTTAGTAAGTACTATGGGTAGGACCTTGGGCCTTAGGAGGTTAAGACTACAGGGTCCCAAAATCTGTGAGGCCACCTCTACTCGTAGTTCATGTTCAATAGATTTTATTATTCTTAGTATTAAAAGTCTGTCGCCATGTGTGGACGAGAGTGATTTTTTGTTCTCTAGCCTAGTTTTCTCTCAGGCGGGCGTTATTTTCACGGGTAAATGTCTTCATAAAGACTTTCATGTATGCGCATATTAAATAAATGACGCCATATCCGCGCCACGCGGAAATCTGGGTGACTACGCGTAAAGTTTATGTTGTTAATACGCGAAAAGGCGAAGTAATTGTTGGGAGAGTTTAACTTGACTTCTCTTTGTATTATTATAGTTAGTTTTATTATTTACGTTAGAACTTGGTCAAAAGACAACTGTTATTGAATTTAGAGGATTTGGAAACATACGAATTAAAAATGTTAAACCTCTGAACTAGGTACTTATAGTTACTCGTAGCTTGGTACCATCTCCAATATTATCAAGTGGAACCTGGGTTTGAAAAAATAATTGTATGACGTTGTCAATTACATCCATCTTTGATAGGTACTATTAGGTAAGGTATGTGCCTGTACTCAGCGTGTTTTATGCGATACCATCAAATAGCCGGTTTCTCTATTGCTATATCTTATGTGATTCTTCCCTAATTTCTTAGAAAGGTAATGCTGAATTGAGTCAGGCAGAGAACAACTGCTTAAAACAGATTTGCACTAATATCGCTTAGAATATAAGTAGGTACTAGGTACATATAATGCCTGTCATATTTATTTTCTGTATTTATTATTCTGTATTTAGTTTTCTATTGGGACATACAGTATCTTATTTGTTGATCCGACTCGATTCGACCATTCGTCCGTTATTGAGAGACAAACACACATAAAACTTCATATTTATAATAAAAGCGGGAAGTAAACATTTCTGAAAGTATTTGATCTAGGCAAGACTTATCTGAAAGATTTATCACTGTACTGCCGTAATACCAAAGAAGGCAGCTAACTACATAGTAATAGTATAAGCATATTAAATCTAGTGTGGTTGCAGTAGAGTATATAATGCTTCGACTACTAAATTTCAGTTAGCCGCCTTCTTTGGTATGACGGCAGTGTAGCGAGAGACACTAATATGGTATGCGCATAAATTGCGAGTATCGCGCGATGCCGCATTACCCTCTGTGGATAATGACGCGTGAAGAGTAGCTTTGGTAATAGCCTCGTAGGGTCCGGGCCGGGCCTAGGGGCTTGGGATCTTTGTTTTAGGCATTCAGGCATAATTTAGAATATCGATTTAGATTGTTCGTTTAGAGTACTTTCCATGGCAAAACACCATATAAGTAATATAGGTAAGGCATACGGCAATTTTCGATTTTAATAGAATTTACCTCATAATCCGCCCTATACATTTTGTTTCAGTTCTGTGCGTACACAGCCTGGGTCATACTCGTAGGTACTTTTGCGTTCTTCTCACTTAAACTTGCTTCAAATGTGACTACGCAATGTAGGTACCTAGCTTCGTGTAAATTTCGAATCAGAGGAACTGGATTAAAGCCCACGGAATGCTGTAGGGGCGCCCTGGCCCGAAAAGAAGTTTTCTAACCTAGTAATAGAACAGTTAGTAGCCTAGTAGCGGTAGTTAGTGGCCTAGTAAGGCTGCACCAACTTTACAGTTTTATTAAAATACAGCCCCGTAGCAAAGCCCCTAAAATAATTATAGAATGTAAATAAATAAATAACAACTTTGCAGATTTTGCTTATGATAATTCTGCAATTAAAAATCAATGCACATGGTAAAATAATAAACAAAAGGTGGGTACTAAAGACAAACATTCTCAAAGTTCACCTTTCCGAAATGAAATTAGGTCGAGTATGTTTATTTTACAACACACGACAGAAACTCATAAAACAGCAATCTAAGCCTTATCCATCACGTAATAATGTTTAAAAACTTCGATGTAAACACTGTGATTGCGGCGAAAAGTTGTCAAAATGTTATTTATCCTGATTCGAGATTTATTACGAAACTTGGTTGCTTCACTCGGCGTGCCAATTTAACGTTTCCGCTGCGTCTCGCGACTTGGCTTCGGGTACATGACCAAATTAACTTTAATTATCAGTTATCTTATCTTATCTTATCTTCTAAATATATATAAATCTCGTGTCACAATGTTTGTCCTCAATGGACTCCTAAACCACAACCGATTATAATAAAATTCGCACACCATGTGCAGTTCGATCCAACTTGAGAGATAGGATAGTTTAAATCTCAAATTATAGTCGCAATTTTAATTTATTGCTAATTATTTGTCTGTTATTATTTGACAGTCGCAATTATCTGTTAACTCCAAATGATTCTAACAGATGTCGATACCTTTCGACTGGGTTGAGTAAGTAATCAATAGATGGCGCTGCTATGGTAAATCTACGAAAGTGTCATATAAGCTACATATAATTATATGTAATTGTCTCAGTGAATGAAAGTGGCGTGGTACTAAAGTGTAATCATATTTATGACTTCGACTGTACCACGTTCCATACATTTTAGCCCATTGCTCTTTGTACAGATTTTTTTCGTTAATTAGCACAGGTTTTGCTGAAGTGAACTTTGTTCAATAATGACCTCAAAAGTTGGAGCTTAAGTTGGATTTACGAAGATTTGTCATGATTTCTTTCTTCACTACATAGTATAAAACAAAGTCGCTTCCCGCTGTCTGTCCCTATGTATGCTTAAATCTTCAAAACTACGCAACGGATTTTGATGCGGTTTTTTTTAATAGATAGAGTGATTGAAGAGGAAGGTTTATATGTATAATACTTTAATCCAGAGCGAAGCGAGGGCGTGTCGCTAGTTTATTTGAAATATGAACCTAGCATTTGTTTTTGCATAGTGTAGATTAAGGCAATAAAGTATATGACTGTAATTGACTATGACCATCGTATCCTGTCATTTGTTAAAAAAAACCTTTTACAAACTAATTGATTTCCCAAACATATAAGGGTATTTAAACCCGTCTTCCGTGTGGTTGCCGGGTTAGAATAGTGCCACTCCATGTCTTCCCGTGGATGTCGTAAGAGGCGACTAAGGGAATAAAGGCTTGTAGTACTGTTGGGCGATGGGCTTGCAACCTGTCACTAATACACTAGTAAACTTCTTGGCCTGATTGTACAAAATGTGGTTACAGAATTCATACAAGTCTTTTTGGGGTTGTTGGTATTTCTGTAGCTCTGCCTACCCCACTCTGGGAATGACGGCGTGATTTTATGTATGTATGTATGTATAAGGGTATTTAAAAATAATGTACCTAATTAAGGACAGAAATTAAGAAACGGTAACTTTTACATATGAGTCACGAAAATTAAGCATATAAATAGAGGACTAATTCTTGAGACTCGCATGTGAAAGTTACCGTTTCTTAATTAGGTACAATTTCTTTGAAAAATACCCATCAATTCGCAGACCGCTTTTTCCCGAAACTATAAATGCACACGCGCACACACTCACGCACACGCGCACACACACACACACACACACTCTCACACTCACACTCACACACACACACACACACTATTATTTAAGATATATAATGTAACTTTGTCTTCTTTTGTTTTTTGTATCAGATTCTCTATTTGTCATTTTAGCGACCTTGTTGTTGTTATAGAAGAGCGGGGTCTCCTGACACAGGTATATATATATACTTACTAGGAGATCCCAACCTTTGCTATTGTTAACTGTACGTGATAACAAATAAAACATTTCATTTCATTTCATTATAAATACTCGTTTCACGATTTATTTGAAGACCATCGTAGAACCCTATAGGTTAGGTTGGGTTAGTTTTATAAAAGCCGGGCAAGAGCATGTCGGACCATGCTCAGTGTAGGGTCCCAAAGCCTTCAAGTGCTACAAAAAATAAAAAATAACAAATAATATCAAATTTTCTATTTAAAGTCGTGTTAGATGATTGTAGTATTAAACACTTTAATCGCCTGTATCTCAAGAAGCAATGATGTCTACTTAGTCGTGATAGTTTTCCTTTAACATTCGTTGTATGCGCTTTCAATTAAGATTTCTTTCGTATTTGTAGTTTTGGCTGTTTTGTGACACTTGACTCTAACAAAAATTAGCGTTTTAAAGCTTAATATTTCATAAACGGATCCCTTAATCGAAAGATTGTTTTTACAAACCCGTAATATTTTTGAAAGACCTAGGTATCCAACGACAGCCACGTTGGCGTGACTAATATGTATAGGTAAGTATTTATGCCAATTACAGCTTTCTAACTAAGAGTCTCTGAGCTAGGCTGCGGACAGACGGACAGACATGGCGGAACTATAAGGGTTCCTAGTTTGACTACGGAACCCTAAAAATCCCGAAATATATACAGTCTCGGAAAAAAGCGGAAATCATGTTTGTGAAATGAATCAGTTTGACAAAAACTTTTTGACGCCATCATATACATAATTCGCATCTTCGGTAGGACAAGGGCACAATTTCCCCTTTAGTAACATTGTACATTGTGCCCTTGTTCTACCGAAGGTGCGATATATAGAACGTACTCTCGCTCCGTGTCGCGGCGACACTAATGCGGCGTTAGTGGCGTCAGTGTCGTTTGTCTCGGAACTGGGGATCTACTTTGAAATCCGTAATTCCAACTTCGTCTATTGCTATCCCTTTTCCTCTCGAAGCGTAACTAATTTGCAAAAAAGTGACGAGGCGATCTGAACTTCGAATTACGGATTTCAAAGTAGAGCCGCTGCACCTTAATACGTCACGTCGGGGCAGCCTGTAGACATTTTTGACTACTGAGAACGTGTTTATGACTTGGACAATACAATGCTCAGTGCAGTCCTTAAGAGAATCTGATATTTTGTGTTCTTATGACAGGTCGGCGGACTGCTAATCTGTGCTGTTCTTTTGAGTGAAGCTTTTTTCGCTATAGCGATAAATTGTACATACAATTTTTTACATTCGTAAGTTGGATGACGATTCAATAATTATATTATCATGGAAATGCTTTAACGATGCGGCTGTAAGAGGTTTTGCTCTAGCCTAAGGCCCAACGAAAAATTCAGCATGTAGTCACTACGGCCCGTAGTCCTACCAGTAGTACTGTTGTTCTATACTAATTCAGACCCAAGTACAAAAACCTTTTTTTTTTAGTTATTGTGCTTGTGTAATCATAGCGTACCACGGTGTTACCAGCAGGATTTCTAGTAAGTCCTCCTGGTAGGACCGTGGTACGCTATGACTAAACAACTGTCGAAGGAGCTGGGTCTGAATGACAAAGTTAGTAAGTACTATGGGTAGGACCTTGGGCCTTAGAGAAGGCTAGGCTCCGTTCACACACAGACCGGCGGAGAGCATCGGTCCGCGCTCTTTCTTCTCCCACAGACCGCCGATTATTTCACACGAAGCGCGTTCAAGCATTCTTAACGACAGAAGAAGGGCACATGCAACAATAAAACTTATTACAATTATTCAAAACTCTGTTTCCAACGTGATAAAAATCTGCTCTCCTCTCCGAGCCGGTCTGTATGAACGTACCCCTATACTTGACGTATGTATACCTGTCGATTCTGAAGTACCTACTATGCAAAAAAATATATTGCTAGGTAAAATAGCTCTTCACAAAAATGGTATTGGTCAGGTCATGCCTTACAGAAAATTCGTCAATCTAGGCCTTAATAAAATTTAATTATCTTTAACTTCATCTATTCCCAATTCTAAAGGTTAAGGAGACTGGGTGCAATTAGACTACTTCATAGATAATTTTCAATTTATTGTATAGATATACACATTCCCATATAAAATTGTCTAGTAAGACTATCTAATAAATTAGACCTAAGCAATTTAATACATAGTTACTATCTGGTGGATTTGTAAATATAGATAAATATAATGTACCCTCCAATGTACACACATCTATTTATCAATATTCTTCTACGTTATTTTTATAATAGTTCTGTAATTCATATATTCATAGAATGAATGCTAGGATCAACAATAAAATGTATTAATAAAAATCATGTGTAAAATCGAAAAATTTCATTATATTCGTGATACCATTCAGAAACTTACCGTAATTTATTGCAAACTTTGTAACGGAAGAGAAGTAGTAATCCCTTGCTCGGCACATTACACATATGAATTAATAAAAACTCTTCAGTCTTTATATGCTAGCTTTGAGTACAAAAATTGAAAAGACAAGTAAGAAGTTTGTACGTGCGCCATTTACTTCAACATTCAAAATTTCCACGTGCAATATAAAAAAAGTTTACAATGATGCCTAAACATACCGAAAAAACGAAGGCAAGTCCTTAGTCCGCGGTCTGTATTAGAGGAATCCGTACAACGCTAGTGTTTATTATCACTTTAGGTTATTTACCAGCAACCATGGACGTGCCATCCTTTTCAATAAAATATATAGTACTAAAACAAGACGAACAAGTTAAACATTTAAAAAATCATGTTTGTCTCTATCAACGATAGTAAATAACATGATAAATTTTCAAGACGCACAACTTGACAAAAATCTAAGACCTGCATATCATATATATACTTTCTTATTACTATTTGGTCACTCGCATTACAATAATGGCAGTGCCAGTTACATTTTTTAAGAACTACCATTAGTACGTACTGTATGGCGGTAGTGTGCAGTTTTATTGCAGTTTGAAATTAGCGGCATTCTAAACAATATTTAAATTATTTATGGGTTTACTGGACATCAGAGAAGTCACTAGATCCCTACACGTAACGACATCTAGCGGATACTGCATAAACAGGAGTCTTTAGTTATGGAAGTTTCAAAAGTGTAATAGAAAATAACGTTTTACATCCAAAATCATGATACAGCTATGACAGTCTCACAAAATCAAACAGGGTCAATAATTATAGTATTATGCATGATAAGAAGTATTAGACAATTCCTTACGTCAGAATTTATGGTAGTAGTCACAGGGTATTTCATATTAATTCGTATTCATAGACAGGGACTGAGATTTTGGAAGTTACCTAGTTTGAGATTATGATCACGTGAAATAGCGAAAGGTGTTCGTTTGCGCCCTTTTGTAACTATACTTGTCTACCTGCAAACAAACAAGAAAAATAATTTATTTACATGAAAAACAGATTCTTAAATGAATTATTTACATAGAAATCAAATTCTTAAATAAGTATTCTAAATGTTTTATTGAATAATATGGCAAAGGCAATCCAGCACATATACCCTGCAATCTCAAAATTACAATGTTAAGATTGCAATCCATAGGGCCGCAATAGTAATTTCATCTTGAGCGAGATGCCCGTCTCAAGACACGTCAACACGGTTCCCCCTTGTATGCATAACTTTTTTGTAACAATTCTATATTGTATTAAGCATAATTTTTCTTGGGATAAACTCCTATGGTATAGTTTAGTTTCGCATACAATCATCAGATCATCACTTGGCAGAACAGAAAGTCCATTGGCCGATTAATCTTTATGCATAACATTGATGAGCCGAATTGCCGCAAGTAAAAAAGGCCGCTCAAGTGCGAGTCGGACTCGCTCACCGAGGGTTCCGTACAATTTTTTGCCGAGTATCTTTGCTAAACTTCGAAAATAAGCCGGTCGCTGCATCATCCTTCACCACGACAATGCCAGCCCCTCACACCACTGACAACAACTGAGTATCTGGTAAGTGAAAAAGTCGAACTACTGGAACATCCTCCAAACAACACCGACTTAAGAGGACTGTGAAGCAAAAAAAAACCATACAAAATGCGATAACGTTTTTCCCCTTTAAAGGTTGTCCGATTTTGACGATTTTTGAATATGCTATAGATATTAATGAAAAACTAGGTCTGTACTTTTCCTTCTCACGGAAATATTTATTGGAATGAAAACAAAATGAAAGCGGAAACGTACAGTCCTAGTTTTCCATAATATCTACAACATATTCAAAAATCATGGAAATCGGATTAGATTTAGGGGGTGAGAAACGTTATCGCCCGGAGTTAAATTTGTATGGATTATTTTTGACGGCTACGCGATTTAAGCATCGCTTCACAATCCTCTTAAGCCCCAATGACTTTTTCACATTACTCCAGCATTCAATAAGTGCTTTAATGGCGAATACTTTGAAAAACAATAAAAATACTTTATTCAATTTAACTGCATATATTTTCTAATCCCGAAACTTCCAGTTTGACACTGTTATACTATTTAAAATTCGACGAAACAAATATTCGGATAGTTGTTAATTATACTAAATACTGGTCGCAATGTTAACATTGGTCGAAAAACGATTGTCCCAAGACCCCAAGTACGTTATCCCAAATATACGTTAGACGGCACCCCGTCAACACACTTATCCTGCTTTCATACGGCATTGTACTGCAAATTTTTCCTATTCATTAACAGAATCTAAATCTAGTAGGATTTGTATGGCAAAAACATGCACTACAATGCTATGTGAAGGAGGCAGGTTTTCCTGAGGTCATTGTTCATTATAATACACAGGATACTGTTACGCAAAAATATGTCAACTCAACCCAATTTAGCAATAAAATGACAGTCCTCAAATTATTGTTACCGAGTGTTGTTGACATTGTGTATGTATGTATGTTAAAGGATAATAACAAACAACAAAATAGACAGAAACATTAAAGGTACCTACAAAAGTGAACTTATCCCTCTCAGTCTCTTCCACTTAACCTTATACCATTTTATTGCGTAATAATTGTTGGTAGAAACATTTATTGCTTGTGCACTGTACAGACAGCTTATAAATATAACTTGGAAAAAAGAGTTCAGGAAATATACAAGTTTATTTAATATTGGAAATAGCATATTCTGTGTAAAGGAGACTTTCCTTTATTTTTAAAAACAAATTCTGCATTTAAGGATTTATGTAAAATCGCTTGTCTTGGTCGGGACTCGAACCGGTCAAATATGTTATGATAATCCACATTACAAGTAATTCTTAATTTTCACGGTCTTTATTTAATGCATGGTATTACTTATGCGTTGTAAACAAGCGATTTTTCATAATTCCATAAATGCAGAATTTATTGTTTTTAACAATAAAGGAAAGACTCCTTAACACAGAATGTGCTAATTCCAATATTTAAGGTAGTTGCCATCCGTGTGGCATTCGACCTTTCCACCCTGTATAGCTAATTAATAATTCCACCTGTCACCATGTTAAAACTTTTCATGCTACAGGTTAACTAACAGCATACAGACTTTATTGTACCCTTTATTGCTTAGGAATATTATTTATTTGCTTTATGTGGCTTCATGCATGTTTTATTTATTTATTTATTTATTTATTAATCCATGGAAAACCAACGGCTTTACAAAAGAAATTAGAAACTTGATTAACAAAACATAGCCAATTACAGGTTCTCACATTTAGCAAATAAGTAATATGAAAAAGAATAAGCCTTAAGTTAGGCTTTCATATTACTTACGTTTAAACAGTGAGAGAGAGAGAGAAATACAATTAATTAATAACAACTACTACCTACAGGCCACCAAGTATTACTGTACGCAATAACTATGCCAACCAGCACCTGCACGCACACCCGAAAAAAATATCATATATGAAGATTGTTCACAAAATATTGAATTAATTTATTCTTTACTAGCGACCCGCCAGCGACTTCGCCCGCTGCATTTTTTTTTTATATCACTTAGGGGTATGAAAAATAGATGTTGGCCGATTCTCAGACCTACCCGATATACACACAAAATTTTATTAAAATCGGTCCAGCCATTTTTCGGAGGAGTTCAATAACGTACACCGTGACACGAGAATTTTATATATTAGATTACAGACGTGCACGCCCCACTCCTGTATTTCAGTGCCCCCTCCACCCCGCCCGCCGCGATGCCCGGCGCGCTTTTCAGACTGCATCGCAAACAACGGCCACGGCGCTATGGCGGTTTTGTTTACTGTTTGAATTTTTTAATTTGTAATATCTTTTGAATGGAAAGTCCAATTTAAATAATTTAAAAACTATTTTATAGGTAGTTAAATGGTCTTGACCATAAAATAATTTATTTGGATAAGGATTAATATAAACACATAAATAGCATGGTTTGAATTTGGTTAGCATTTTCATTAATGTTTAAAATGAAAAAAGTTGTAGTGACAACTACAATAGTTGGACGTATGCTACCGCGGAGTTTTTTGTAGACATTATGATGTTCTTCAATATTGTTGTACATTATTTTGTTCTATCGCTAATAGTTTCGGCAGCGCATTCGACGAAAGACATTTTAAGACTCATTTTTCTACACCTTCGGTTACATTGTTCAAATTTTACCAAGGATCCCTAATTTTTTTCAAAATGAAATGTAGCCTATGTCAAATTGGAAGAATGTAGCATTCTATTGGTGAAAGAATTTTTTAAATCGGCCCAGTACTTTTTGAGCCTATTCATTACAAACATACAAACATACAAAAATAGGTACAAATCTTTCCTCTTTATAATATTAGTGTAGATAGAATGAATACTACTTGCAAAAATGTCAAAATCAATATTCCTTAACACACTATTCATATTATATTTTTAATCATTACATTTTTAAATGGGTCGTTTTGATGATTTGAACTATAATTAATAAAAAAAAATGGCAAAAACGATGCAAAGTTCGTTTTCAAACGTACATTTCAATTAAATTTTAAACGTATTATTTATGCAGTAAGATGCGTAGCTTTGTCAAAATTGGAAATGTATTTTAAAGACAGCGTTTAGCTTTTGATATGCTATGCGTTAAGGGGGTAAGTTTTAAAATTGTTACCTCTTCTTGGGGACATCATCCTTCGCCTTCTTCTCCAGCTCTCTCTTCTTGGCGGCCTCCTCGCGCTGCTGGCGGATGATGGCGAGTCGGGCGAGGTCGGCGCGCGCCTGATCGGTCTTGCCCTCCGCGTGCGCCTTCTGGTACGCCGCCGCCGCCCGCTGCCGCTCGATCTCTTCGCGCTCGCGTCTATTGTAGCCAAATAAATTAGTTTACGAGGCGGGTTACCTAGTTATTTGGGTAACATGACCATTAAATTAGGATTTCTCTTGTAGTCAATTTGAATGCTTGATCAAAACAGATGCGCCTGCGTCTGCATCCTTTGTAGTTGAACTATAGGATTTCTGTTTAAAATTATAACATGATATGCAGAACTTACCTAGATAGCTGCGGTTTCTCTCCTTCTCCAAGAGAGGTATTCAAGCTTGCTAATTTTTTATTCTTTTTGACAACTCTGTTTGGATTTTCTACTTCAATGAGTCCAGATACACCCTTAGCCTTTGTTGGATGCTGAAAATTAATAAATTAGTTGCATGTTAATTTCAAGAAAAAAAAAGCTGCATTTTGAGTTTAAATTTTTGCCTTGGCCAAAATGGAGACAGAAAATATAAAGTGATAATGTTTTTATTTTAAATATTATTTTCTATTACCAATTTTATAGGTCCTGAACATGGGTTTTACAAACAATGTACAGTCACCGTCGGGAATGTTGAGCCACTTGTCACGGCTTGTATTTGGCTGTGTAATGCATATTCGGTTATCAAATACTGACATTTTTGGATCCCGAGATTACACGATCGAAAACGAATGCAAATTGTTACCACTAGTGTCTTGTTTCTTTGTTGAAATGTGGCCACAGTAACCCTATTACTGACTGAGATTAGCTGATTGGGCGTTGTATCACCAATAGCTAGCTCAGTAGCTCACTAAACTTAACATCATTTATCGGAACGGCTGATCGGCGTCGTTTTTCAGTCTCATTCTATCAGGTAGCTGTGCTGTCTCACTGTCTCAGCTCATTATTCCAAGTGATAACGAATGATGACGCGTAATAATATTGGTCGCTAGGTTACGGTTTCAAGACCTGCAATTGGTCGACTTTGGGTGAAGTCACACGTTATCAGGTTGGTAGACTCTCAGGTTAGCCAACTGTTAATATTACAATAATTATTTTGTTTGTCTATTATACTGTATTACTGTCCTTGTCTGGATATATGAGTATAACTGACTAAACCCTCCCTTAAAACCAACCTGTCAATAGAGTGATTACACCCAACTCAACCAATTACAGGTCTAGAAACAGTAACCTAGAAACAATTGCTATAACCTAACAATATCAGCGGAAAAAGCATGTTTGGTCATACAGTCTGAGTCAGGAAAACTCAGAATCCATGACTTTATCTGAACCTTGTTTAGGACTCTAATTAATAAATTACTGATGTTCTGTCAGATGTTTTTGATTTTGATGGAAATACTGAACAACAAAGATATTTTTTTTTCTGTTACACAAATAAAGACATGACATGTCATCATATTAGTTATCAGTTGTTTATGTCAATTTCACACGAGTATGCCCGATTTGCATTACACAGCTAATTTATGAACATTGGCAAGTGGCTTCACAATCCCTTGTGGTGACTGTACATAAAATACAAATGGATTTGTGTGTATTAAATAAGTGAAATCAAAATCTGAATAAGTTATAACAGGTGGAACTAGATGTTACAAGCATACATGTAACACCCTGGAAGACACAATATGAACATGCCAACTATTAACCTTATCACCGCCCGTAACAGCTAGAAACCATAACTAATGTCAACCTTCCTTAAAGACACTAAGGTCTATTTTAGTCTGTCAATCATGGCAGCTACAGCTGTCACTGGAGGCGAAAAGGTTAAAATTATACTTTTTCTAAATTATTTTCAACATTACACTTAACACAATATTGGCATACATCAATAAAATATTATCTGCATATCACTTATTGCAGTAATTATTAAAATTATATTCTATTTATTCCTAATATAGGGTCATCATAATAATAATATGTCATTATAGTTAAAAAACCATTAAGTTAAATAAAGAAAACACATAGACTTTCATAGTTTGAAGTTTGTAGGGGCATCTATGTATAGCCAGCAAGACAGCTACAAGGATTGTGTAAATTTGGATTTTAAGTTGAAATAAAATGTCTTTAACACATTGCAGGCTTAAGCACAGATCCATGCTCAAAATTAGGTTATCTTTAACTTTTTTTTTAAGCTTAATAGTATGGACTGTATTGTAATCAGAAGAGACTAGAACTTGGTATTTTTTTGATCTCCTGGCTACGAGGGGTTAAAAAAATATACATGTTTGTTTGCTACTCATAGAGGGTTAAGTAATAAATAGTTTCTTACATCTTCATCAGATTCACTTTCATCGCTGCTGCCTGAGCCTGATTTGTTGTCACCAGATTCTTCCTCACTAGAAGTTTCATCACCACCATGCTCTTTCCTCCATCTGAAAAAATAAATACAATCTTGTTAAAAAAAATGTTTGCTTTAAGAAGGAAAATAAACAGCTTCTAACACAAGTGAGTAGTGCAAAAGCTAAAAATCTTACAAATTAAAATTTAAACACATGAAATGCATAGTTATTGCATCAAATAATAACTTATATAAAACAAACTGATTTAGTAACACAGTCCATAGACATTAATACCATATAATATATAAAATTCTCGTGTCACAGTGTTAGTTATCATACTCCTCTGAAACGGCTCGACCAATTTTTATGAAATTTTATATGCATATTCAGTAGGTCTAAGAATACTATCTACTTTTCACACCACCAAGTGACATAAAAGAAAAAAAATGCAGCGGGCAAAGCCGCTGGCGGGTCACTAGTAATAATATAATTTTTAAACGAAAACGGAATAGAAGATAAGACCGAGGCCTTTGCAGTACTTAAAAGGACTGGGAAAAATCAATGTAAATAACCTACCAACTCATAGACAGAAGATATCGATTTATCAGCAATTTATGTATTATGTTCACATTAATTATTTTTAAAAAATGCAAGAAACATGGAACTCGACGATTTATTGTGTAGAATCACTGGCGAGGTGGCAAGAATGCTCGGGCAAAGTCGGATTTAATATTAACACTAAAATGCATAATGGAATTACTTTTGTTTCAACTCTTCTTGCTTTCGCTGTTCTTCCAACTCCTCGGGGCTGGTGAACTTGCGATTGCGACCCTTGTGGTTGGTATATTTACCTATAAAACAAAAATACATGAGGTGAAAACAACGAGAAAGCACATTTATAGTAACATTGGGTCGACATTGAAAAAAACATCAGCCAAGATGACATACATACCACGTGGCATGTTGAATGGATACTAAACTGCTTATGATAAATAATGAATCAATTTAATCAGTGCTCCACTGCGCAGCGATATTTTAGTCCACAAAATTAATATCGTACAAATTTAGAGTTGGTTGACGTTCTTGCCGGAACTGATCCACAGATAGCGAAAAGTTTAGGATCAAATAAATACGTCATTTTCTTGGCTTGGCATGAAACGGGTTAACCAACATAATAAACATACATATTGTACCTCTAATAGATACATTCAGAACATCTGACGAACTAATGTTTAGTAATCTAAACTGTTCATAAAATAAATTGATGATCACGATGAAAGTTAAAGAATATTTTGGTTTAAATGAATCTTCATACTTTAAATAACGCAGTGTCCTACGTAAATTAACGTAAGCAAGCGCAAATCGACGCGATGCGACACGAAGAAGACTAAACTGCGCGTCTCAGAAGTTAGTGTCCTACGTCACCAATCGCAGATGCCAATCGTGCAACGCTTGCAAATGCTTGTTTGCGATTTCAAAATGGAGGATTGATTTTTATATTGTACTGTATATTTAATCTGAAAACCTGTCAAACGACCTAAAAAAGTAAATTTAATCAGGTAGCATCACTTTGCATTGAGCTAGTAAAAAATCGCATCGCGTCGCGTCACTAAATGTTCTCGTGCAATAGGGAACATGCATGAAAAACAGAATTGAGTTTCATTTGTTTTAAAAAAAAAAAAATTTTAGAACTTCTTTTTTTCGTAATATTTTAATTTAATGATATTGACTTAAACATACTAATTTCGAAAATAAATGAAGGTCGTCGATTTTGTACAGTGTTTTTGCAGGGGTCTGAACTATGACTTTTTGTACTTGAATCTAACAAAAAATAGTGTTTAAAGCTTAATATTTCATAAACGGATTACTTAATCAAAAACTGTTTTAGCAAACCCGCAATATTTTTGAAAGACCAATCCAACGACACCGCGCTATAGAGTAGACGAGAAAAAATACATCCCCAAGTTACGCGTAGGGGAGGTCGGTACATTTTTTTTACATTTTATTGTACAGCTTGGCAAAAAAATATAGAAACGGAACCACAATTATTTTTACCGGCAACACTCAATTGTTCTTTTCAAAAGTACGTAAGAGTTGCCATATAAAATCGAATTTGACATAGACAGTGGCGCCCCTATTATTTTCTACTCTTTTTTGCCAGACTATAGGTACCACTTTGTTAACATAACTAGTACTAAGTCTCTGCGCTAGGCTGCGGACGGACGGACGGACGTACACGGATGGGTGGACATGGCGAAACTATAAGGGTTCCTAGTTTGATTACGGAACCCTAAAAAAGAGACCGGTACCCCGGCTTGTCCTATTGAAATCAAGCGCAGGGAAGCAGCCCCACCGCAGTTTTATAAAGAGTATTTCAAACTTTCTAATTATTATAACTATGTTAACAAGATATTAACGTTATGGAAGTTTGGGTGTTAGTCTTTCAAATATTATTATGGAAAAAGAATGAGCTTGTACCAAAACAGAATACTTTTAATTTCGGAGAATTTAAACGATTTTGTTTGGAAATAACGTGACATACTGAGGCCCTATTGAAATCGAGGCATATTTATTGTTGCGCCGGTGGATTAAGGCGTCTTATTTTCAATCAGTTTCTGGTGCTTTGGAACCGTTTTCAGCAGGCTGAAATATCGTTTCACGCCACCCTCTATCAGATTACACCATAACCTAATACAACCTAATTCATTCCTAGTCGTTTTCAGGACCCCTTGAAGTACATTACAGTAAGTATCTTCTTCTTCTTCTCTTTTAATGGCAGCCACAGGGCTTGTGCTACAGTAAGTATAATTATAATGACATATTTTCCAGTACTAGAGAAAGAGATAGCATGATTAGAAACAGACTATAATATTGAGAGCATTCAAGAACTGTGTGAAAGAGATAACACGATTCGAAATAAGACAGCAAAACGCGGCGGGTAAAAGTACATCGGTCATTCCATAACGCATTCTCGAACAGTTGGGGATTGGGAGTATTAATGGCAAAGCGCTCGCGGCGTTGATCATTCTTTACTTGGACAGCGATCAAAATTTTCTATAAAATAAATATAGTAAGTTGTTTTATTAATAGTTATTGATCATATATTACGATTAGAAGAGATTACTCTTCTTGCCACATGCCTTACACGGGCGATTAGAAGTCTTTCTAGTGATAGAGTAGGTGGTTACAACAAATCTGGAAACGATCATATATAATCTTTGTTAATTAAGATTGGATGTTAAGCTAACCAAAACTTGTCTTTGAAGAAAAATAAACAGATGAAATATTTTTTTTTTTTTTTTTGGTCTCCAAAATGGATTATTCTAAGTTGACAGAATAGAGAGCAAATTCCTGATGCTAAATTATATGTCGGCGGGCGGCCTACCTGCGCAAAGTGGTTGCGATATGTGTATATAAAATATAGATAATGCAACCACTGTGCGCGGGGACCGTCGTGACCTCCTGTAATATATAAGTCAATGTATGAAATTACGAAATATGACTTGATTGCATAATTAAAAGTACACCGACATGAGAGAGAGAGAAACGGAACAATACTGATGGACGGCTATGTAATGTAGTATCCATCATGGCGGACCGATACACAGGATAGTAAATCACCTCCTTTACGAAATCGAAGGAACAACTTCGGAACTGCGGGAAGTAATCTGTGCGCTTTAAAGCGGGAAAATCATTCGCTCAGTTATAGGCGGCAAAATCGAATTAAGGGCATGCATATCGATCTATTATTCTGTTGGTGAGGCCCTTACAGTATGCACTTACCTATTCATTATAATACATATGTATTGTAAAGATTCCCTGGTAAGTTTTATAATACCAATATCTGCCCACAAACAGTGGTCGGTATTATTTTAAACTACAATACTTTTACTCTTAGAACTATAATGTTTGAAAAGCCTTGCTTATAAGACCAGTCACTGCCTCCCATTCTCGTCGAAAAGTGAACAAAAAAATTGCAAAAGGTAAATGTCCCGGTCGGCGGGTTAATAGCAGTCCTCTACACCTGGTCTATTTTTACGCCAGATCAGGTTTTATAGTAACACAGGTACCTATTTCACGACCGACAGAAGTTGCATAAAACAAAACGTAATCGAGCTGCGGCGTTGAGTTGCAAAGCAATTGCGATCGACATAATGGGTTTGTTTTAAATCTTGTATAGACAGAATAAAATAAGACTAAATTTTTATTGGAGTCTCTAAAATGTAGAAGAGGATGTTAGACTGCAACCACTGTACCTCTTGCTTAAACTTAAAATACTAAATGAAACTGCAATTATGAATTAGCTATAGGTACGTGTATTTTATTTACTGCCTACTCATTGGTTTGATTTATATGCAGGCGTAAGGGCTATAAAGCACTTGTATCTATAATACTGCCAATTTGAATTATAAGTTACATTATCCATGCCCATCGCTTGATCTTAAATGAAAATAACAATTATAGGATCCGATGATTCGATCTTAGTGTATCAAAGACATCCTTATTCACCAATTCATTTATAGGTAGGTACCTACTACGAAATCTATTACCTACCTTAACTTTTATTTGGAAACCAAATAATGTACGTATGAGGTAAGTATACCTACGTATGTACCATTGCCTTATATTGGAAACTGAACATAAAAACCCCTGGCTTTTACTTAAAAATATAAACAATTTCCAGGATAAAATATTTAGTTCTTTTAGGTAAATGCCATGTTGATCACTACATAGTATAAAACAAAGTCGCTTCCCGTTGTCTTTCCCTACGAATGTTTAGATCTTTAAAACTACGCAACGGATTTTGATGTGGTTTTTTTAATAGAGAGTGATTCAGGAAGAAGGTTTATTTGTATTATACTTTAACCCGGAGCGAAGCGAAGGCGGGTCGCTAGTAAGTTATAAAATGGAAATATAACATAGGTGTATCTGTATGTACATGTTGAGCACTTCTTCACCAAGAAAATGTTGAACACTTCAGGACCCTGTCATAATAACCTTCAAACACAGACAGGGACGATTTATTCAATGACATTTTATAATGGCCAAGTTCAAACATGGTCGACATTTTTATTGACCGATAGTATTACACAAACTAAAAAACCGCCTTATAAAACGCAAAAAATAACTTCTTTTAAAATGGTAGGCACCTACCTAATAGGTTAGTCCCACTGAAGTCGGCTTTTTGTTGAAAATATTGTGGTCGCCGACTTCAGTTGGACTAACCTACATATAAGGTAAGGTGCCTACAATTTTAAAAGAAATTATTGTTTGCGTTTTTGAAGGCGGTTTTTTGTTTTTTACAACATTTATTTTATTTTATACTTTTTCGTGATCATAATACGCTGTTCCGTAGCCCCACTTAATAGTTGATATGAAACTTTAAGTTTCAAGCGCGCCGCAAGCAACGCCGCCGGAAAGACATAGTCATATTTCAACAAGTAAATATTCTTCGTTGTAGTCGCTCAACTATCTTAATCGAGATATCTGATCGCCACCCTTGAAATAGGTACTTACCGTTGAGGAGTTCCGATGGGCATCTGTGATCTTCATCATCAGTTCCACTTCCCCAAATGATATTTTCTGAATGCAAATGCTAGATTTGTTAATAAAAATACTAAAATCGCTATATGTTTGCCTACAATATTTGAGGAATTCCCTCAATTCCTCACAAATTCTCTCATCAGATTTAGATTCGGTGACAATGGGACCACCTCGGAAGTATACTCTATCAAACCAAAAAAAATATTGCAAAATCGGTCCACAATTGACGTAATAATCGGTAAACATACATAATATAATAATACTATGGAACGTATAACCTCCTCCTTTTTGAAGTCAGTTAATAATTTAGGGCAACGCAAGAATTGAACTGCTCGAAGATTTCTTGGGCTTTTTTCGTAACTTAACTAGTAGGTATTAATTTTGTCCCCAGTATTATTTTGTCTACAGGAGCGTCCTCACTGAGAGCGTTGACGCGTAATATTCGAGTGGTGTGGGTGGACGTTGAGCCGAGCGGCGAGCGTTACTGTGGTCCACACCACTCTAACATTCGACGCCGAATGCTCATTACACGCGAATTCTCATAGTGGGGACGCTCATTAATGAGAACCATAATGATGGGATTAAACGAACTTACCTGAAGTGAAGTTCTATCCTTATTGTATGTAATATTTGTTTCGAGTATTACTTGCAGCAGACGTCGTTCGGCTGGCTCAATAACGCGATGTTCTTAAGCCTAAAAAAAATATAAAACCTTCCCCTGGCAACACCATACCCATAAACCTCATTCAGTTAAGAGCACTACCTTTGTTACATAACTAAGGCAGTACTATTTAATTTATACTAAATAGTACTCCCCCAATCTGGGATGTAAGTGATTCACTTGCCTGGGTGGGAGGGAGATTATACTCGAAACAAATATTACATACAATAAGGATAGAACTTCACTTCAGGTAAGTTCGTTTAATCCCATCATTGTATGTAATATTTGTTTCGAGTATTACTTGCAGGATGTTCAGAGAACTATAAATATACATTGTTAATCAACAAATTTATTTTAACCAAAATAATAATCAAATTAGTGAAAACGAAAACAAATGAATCATATAAAATTAAATAAAATGAAAATCCTTTCATTCATAGTATTCATAAAAACCAAAAATAAATTATTTCTTTTTTTTTATCAACTAGATAGTCTATATTAATCAGGTATCTTGAGATTAACACTATACTGATATTAATCATCACTAACATTAATATTCAACACTGCTCTTGCGAAAGACTCTTGTTCAGTAACTGTATTAATTAGAGGTCTATTATAATGCCTTGCAAATGTAGATGATCTGTTAGACCACCCAACAGCTTTCAAAATAGTATCTGCAGTAATGCCCGCACGGTGTGCATGAGAAGTAGCAGCGTGTCGAGTAGAATGTGACGAAAATGTTGACATATCTATTCCACTGTCATTCATTACTTGCCTCAGCCATCTACTAATAGTTTGAGTAGATGCTCTTTTATGAGGAGCTTTGAAAGTAAGAAATAAGTAAATGTCGTGATTTCTGATTCTTTGAGTAGCTTTTAAGTATGCAAGAAGTGTTCCAGCAGGGCAAATCTGCGGTTGATCTTTAAAAAATGGTAAGTAAAGCTTTGGCGGTGGATTTGAAGGGGCAGTAGTCTTTAAAATATCAGTTATCACAATATTAGCCCCCTTATCAGTATATTTTATGTTATCAGTCTTTATATAAAATAGGGTTTGTACTCTTTGACCAGTAGCAAGTGCAAGAAGCATACAGGTCTTTTTCGTAATTTTCTCTAAATTTAATGTTTCCAAGGGATACCAATGTGTCAGATAAGATAAAACAGTTGTGGGGTCCCACACACTATCGTACTTAGGCATATGTGGTCTAAGCTTAAATATGCCTTTAAACCATCGTTTTACCCTATCATCACTACCTATATGAGCACCTATAATAAGAGATAGAGATGAGCGGTGGCAGTTTAGCGTTTGGTAAGACGCTCCTTTATGAAACATGTAAGATAAATATGATATTACTGTTGGAACTGAAGTACAAAACAAATCTATGTTATTACTCTGACAGAACTGCCACCACTGTTTGAGACAGCTGTTATATTGTTTAATACTGTTTTGTGATAATGAAGCCATCATAATTTCTACCCCAGACTCTGAAATCATTCTTCTTTTGAAAGCTTCCCTGATAAGATACACGCCCCCAGGGTAAGCTGCGCATTCAATGGGTGTGGCGTTCTGAAAGGAGAAATTAAAAGGCTGGGAGAAGGTTCAAATATGATGATATCAGAAATAACCAATGATTTTAAAAGGGGGTACCAGGGCTGTGATGGCCATGTGGGGAAAACTACTATTCCTGATGCTTTATCAATGATAATTTTCCTAACTACTCTTAGTAATAAACAAAATGGAGGGAAAGCGAAAAAATTCCAATTACTCCAAGTTACAGTAAAAGCATCAACATTCAAAGCATAGGGATCCCTATGCCAAGAGATATATTTTTTACATTTTGCATTTAGCCGAGATGCAAAAAGGTCAATCTGGGGATAGCCTAGTTTCTTACATATTTCACTAAAAGCGTCTGGAGACAGCTCCCATTCTGTGTCTAAACTAGAATGGCGTGATTGATAATCAGCATCAGTGTTTTCTTTGGATTTTATGTAAGACGCATAAATCCATAGGCTACGGGCTTCACACCACTGCCAGATACGCTTTGCTAAACTACTCAATAATGGAATTTGGACTCCTCCCATCCGGTTAATGTACGATATTGCCGTAGTATTGTCAATACGTAGTAATATTTCACAATTGTTAAGGTCTTTTGCAAAGCACTTTAATGCAAAGAAAGCAGCTAGTAATTCTAAATAGTTAATATGATAATCTCTCTCTTCCAGGGACCAACTGCCCCTTGCACTCTTGCCATCACTAAAACAACCCCAGCCTGAAAGGCTTGCATCACTGAAAATTTCGAGACTAAATTTGTACTGTTTTATTGCATTAGTAGCGTGGCTGATGTTTTGTTTCCACCATCTCAAATCATCTTTAACATTTAAATCAATAACCATATTACTTTCAAAATTCCCATCAGTCTTTTCTAAGGCTAAAAATTTTGCTCTTTCTAAGGTCTTTGTATACACAAACCCATAGGAGACAGCCATGCATACAGAAATTAAATTTCCTAAAAGTTGGGCAAATTCTCTAATTGAACAATTATTTGTTTTCATATATTTACATACCATTGAAAATATTTTTTCTTTTTTCTGACTAGTAGGACTTAGTGACATATTTATCGAATCAACATTAAATCCTAAGTATTCCGTTATGTTGGTGGGTGTAAGACAACTCTTGCCAGTATTTACTATAAAACCTAAGCATTCTAACAGACCTCTCACAACCATTGTATTAGTAAGACACTCATTTGCAGTTGCACCTAGGCATATTAAATCATCTAAGTATATTACTAATCTTATGCCCTGACTTCGAAGTGCTTCAACAACTGGTTTGAGAAGTTTAGTAAAAACACAAGGTGCAGTAGCTAAACCAAAAGGTAAACAGTTAAATTCATATGTCTCATCTTCAAAAATGAACCTCAAATATTTTTTATGAACTTGATGTATACCTAAAAGATAATATGCATTCTTTAAATCAATTGTGCACATATAATCCCCTTTACATAGTAGTTTACACAAGGTTCTTATGTCCTCTAATTTAAAATGTGTCACTTCTATAAATTTGTTAAAAGATTTTAAATTCAATATAAATCTGTATGATCCATCATTTTTAGGAACAGTAAAAATACTGGATAAAAATTGTTGAGGGTCATATTTACATTGAGATATAGCACCTAATTTTATAAGCTTCTGAATCTCCATAAAGATTATTCTACTTTCATTTTTACTAAAAATATTATGTGGGATATTAATTTGATGTGGTTTAGCTGTGAGTGGTATCATGTAACCTTGTACCCACTGTAAAATTATTGGGTCATTCGTTATCTTTGTCCAGCAGTGATAGAAATACTTAAGTCTACCACTAAACTTTACCTCTATGGGTACTTGGCACGGCCTCTGCCAACGACAGTTGGAGCTGCAGACGGCGGCGGGCGGCGTGGCGGACCCCTGGGAGGTGGGCGGTAAGCAGGAGTGGGCTGGTACCGGGGTTGATGATGATAACCTCCTCGAGCCGGAGCACGCGTTTGAGGTGCTTGGAAAGGGCGTCGAGGAGGTTGATAAAAGTTTTTTGCATGAGATGTTGAAGGTGTGTTCTTGGGTTTTATCATATTGCTGGCCCTTTTCATGACTGAAACAGTTTTGACTGTGTCTTCTAGTCTTGTGTACAAAAATTCTGAACGTGTATTATCTTTCAGATTAAAACTAAGACTTTTATCTAAGTATGGGGATATCAGTTTCTTCCTCATATTGGTGTACTCGCAATGTAAGTTGCACAGTAAACGAGATGCCTCACCTAATGACTTAATGATATTCAGTCGATTAAAGTCATTTTTAGTTAAGCTATCAATAGCATATAGAACACCTGCCGTTGCTAAGCCAAGCTCCTGCTGTCTTCCTTCTAGCAGCTTATCCCTAGTTTTTGTATTGGAATTTAAGATGGCCGTTACCTCATTGTTTAATTTCGGGGCATCTAATAATTTGGCATTGGAAGGCACAAGACAGGTCTTTATTAATTTTTCTTTCTGTTCCTTTGCAAGACCTTGAAGCAGAATGCCATCCATCTTCTTATATATCTCTTGGTGGACCTCTTCACCGTAGCCCTTCTCATGAGTGCTGTCTTCCCCCAGGGCTATTAACACCTCATTTGGTAAAGGATCTAAAGGATCTTTATCAGCCAACACTGGTAAGATCTGATCAGCTATGGTCTCAGGGTCAGATATGATTTCCGGGTCAGATACTTCTTCAACTACTTCATTTGTGTTTACCGTAGTCACTGGAATTTATTATAAGAAGTTGAAAACTCTGCCCGAGATAAGGGTGGCATATAAAGGCCCCCTAAAAGATACCCTTCCATTTAGAGCATAGATTGAATAGTAATATTGATATTAACTTACCATCACTTCATAGTGATATTGTTAAGTAAGTACAAGCTCTTTAAACGAATATAGGGTACATAATTTGTAAATGGTTGTTTAAATAATATGCGTAAATAGGAAAAAACTTTTCCACGTCATGTATGATTACAATGTGACAATGATTTTCTACTTCCAACGGAAGCGTAATGATAACTTCCAACGGAAGCGTAGTGATTACTTCCAACGGAAGCGTAATAAAATAAAAACCACACACAGGCACAGCTCCAACCTGCTTAATACTTTCAACGAAAGTATGACAGTCACAACGTGACAATCTCCAAGGGAAATATTTCCAACGGAAAAATCATTCCACTGGGTAATATTTTAATAACTTATACTATCAGCGATAGTAGGTATGTCAGTTGTCATCATGTTATCAAGGAATATTATACTTCCGAGAAAGGAACAATAGTATAATTCTATCATGAAAAACTTCATTGTTCTTATTTTACTAAACCGCCACAACGTGGATATTGTGTAGGTATATATACCTAAGCGTCCTAATAAGAAATAAAAAAGAACTATCTTCACAAGGAAGTTGGGTTAAGATTATAAATTCAATTGGCTGAATCAGTTGACGCCCATAATTATGTAAAATCCAGTTAAAAACTATTTGTAAAGTACTTACATTCAGCAAAATCCGCCATGTCGTTAATCACAGCCGCGTCTAATGAGCGGTATTTTTCTAATCGCCTTTCTAACCTGCGAATTTTCTTCTTTCTTTTATCCTCTTCATCCTCACTATTTCTCTTAGGCATCTTGATAGGAAATACGCTGATTTTCCACTCAAGAACGATAAAAAATACTACTTGGAAGTTTTAACGTGAACGGCGTTAAAGCGCGAAAACAACGAATGAGGTTTATGGGTATGGTGTTGCCAGGGGAAGGTTTTATATTTTTTTTAGGCTTAAGAACATCGCGTTATTGAGCCAGCCGAACGACGTCTGCTGCAAGTAATACTCGAAACAAATATTACATACAATAAGCCTTTAAAGGACCTAAGTATTACTTACTTATTGGTTTTACATAAACTTTTTGGAATGGAACTTTTTGCCGTTATATGGGGATTGGATAACATTGAGATCAATTTAAAGTTCGTTACGTTAATAATTATGTGTAAATCGTGCTATAAGCTCTACTTTACACATTTATTTTAACACAATCTAAAATGCTTTTACTAGCATTTAGCTATTCGTTTAGATAAACTACGTGACCAACATGACAACCTACATTTAAAGTTGATGGAAACGAGAAACGTTAGCATGGTTTGCATTTTAGCTAAGCCTATTCTTTGGACTAAAGGTATTAACGTTCTTTGATTTTTGTCTCCTCGTTACAATCACCTTATACCTAACTTTTGTTCATTTTGGCGAACTTGATGAGAGTTGACACAATACAACTAATAAGTCATTTATACTCCACAACACACCTACTCGTAGCAATGGAATTTGACTTATAAAAACAAAGGTTTGTCCTGTTACAGAAACCGCCTAAAACTACGAATCGTTCACCTCGATCGAAGCGGTTACTCCAGTCCAGTCAAGGCTGCACGGCTGTGTTTACCATTGGAGATGCGTACGCGACACAGAAACCTAATGCCACGACAATTGTTTTGATGTATAAACAATGGCAAATGCAGAAATAGCCTAGGTTAGATGAAAGCGAAGAAAAAAGCAGGGCGCGCTTTACTCACCACATCATTATGCGTTTACTTACGATCACCTCAGTCTACATGTTTGTTTGCAATAATATCCGCTAATACTGTGCCGTTGGTAGTGTGGTATTGTTTTTCGAAGAATAAAATTAGCTGCTTTTGCTATTGGAACTGGTATATATATATATATATATATATATATATATATATGTAGATAGGTATCCTACTGCTTGCAAAATTGCTACTCAATTAGGATACAAGTTATTTTTACAATGGGTATCCGTCTAAATAGCTACCATTTTGAGGTTACTTACTAATCCATATTTGTTCAATGACCTAACTGAACAAAATACAAATAAAAAATAAGTTTCCTTCAAATGGTATATTTTTTAAACCATGCTGTGAGTGTGTTGATTTATTGTTTTTTGTCATTAAGTATAATATATACTTTAGTCTAAAGGGACCAATGCTAACTAGCTCAGTCTGAACCCCTATCGACTAGGTATCTACCAATAACATATTCAAAAAAAGGGTATCTTTCAGTACATAGAGTAGGTATGTTTAAAACGTTACGCTAATTGACTATCAAGATTTTTTAATACATTTTACAATTAAAAACACAACGTAAATAGGTACATTATTAAATCCCAATAAGCACAAAGGTCGTTAGTGCATTAGAAAATAAAATCCGTGTTATTTTATAAGTTTCCCTACATAATACGTGTTTAGTTAGGTATGCGTACCGGTGTATTATGGTGAAATATGTAAAAACCAGGTTAATTCCAAGATAAATTCAATGGACATTCTTGCTTTGTGATACGCACAGGTCATACGCTTTTCAAACCATTCCGATCGCTGAGAAGGCTTTGCAGATGGAAATCGTCCTGCAAGGCTTGTTTCAAATACGCTATCTCACACGGGAAGTATCTACCTACTTAATTTAACTCAATATCGTAGTCCTGAGTGTTTTTTTTATACGATTACGAGTAAGTTATTTTGTCGACCAAGTTATTACCTAACGTTATCTCACACCAGACACACCATTATTTGCACAAACACCATAATACGAAATTAAAAACGTAAAATTTAAACATTGACGGTGCAAATATTGGACTTTAGCGGGAATCGAACCACACCGAAATCTCCGTCGTAACTTACAAAAGATAAAATTCTGAAGTATATAAAACTTTCCATCTAAATTATTAACGTCTTTGATGCACTTTTTGTGTTAAGACCATTTTATAGCGAGGGTAATATTATGCAATAAACCGTATTACTTTGCAATTGCGATTCCTCACTGTAGCGGTACAATGTCGACGTTATCATGCTCGTAAGCAGTGACATATTGCTTTCTTTGTCAAAATATGGTGTTACGATAAGCTGGAATGACATTGCAGTTGGCACCATTCCTGACGCAATGGCGGTCCATTAAATTCTGATAGAATTAACGTTGTGTTTTTACATGCTACAGTTTATCGACGAGCTTTGTTGTGTACAAGGGTTACTTATCAGAAGGTCGAATTTTAGTAGCCATCCGTTTCATATTATTCCGATTTTTTATAAGTTAGAAGAGCATTTTTTCTCAAACCATTTCATGTTCCTCGATTGTTATAAATCAAACCTAACCTAAACTAACTCACAACCTAACCTAACAAACCTAACACTTTGTGCAGTTAAAGGATTTTGTAAAAAGCGGCATCTAACTTATGAATTTTCGGACAAATGAAACAGCTGGTATACAAAACGCATTTGACCCCATAGATGTGTTCATTGGTCGCGGCCTGGTCGAGCTCGCTGATGAACCAGCAGTCGACGGAACAGGATTCGGAAATAATGGGAATTACAGATCCACCCAAATATGCTCGATTATTTCTAGTCGGCAGTTAGCTATTAAAATGTATAAAATAGGCCAAATAAAATGCCACAACTTTATGAACGTGATTTAATTAAAGTTTCTTGCTAACAAGACCATCCAGACTTTAAAGTCTGATCAAGGTAATTTAGTTTAAACTATATTTTAACTAGTATGAAGTTAATTTTAATTGGTTTCAAAATTGAAAATGGCATTTAAGAGTAAATGGTAATCGAATTTTATTTCCTTGCTGGTAGATGCAAATTCCCAATAAGAAAAATCTCCCTATTCTTTGTATAGTGGGCCCCCCGAGGTTAAAGTGTTTATATTTAAGAAGGTAATTATTGGAAGTAATTTAATTCGTCATTAAATAAAAATATCAAGCCATTTGTATTCATTATTATAATCACTTTTTATCAGTGTACAGATAAAAATAAATCGACTGATATAACCTCTAATGAAGCTTGACCCGTTACTTGTTGGGCAAAACATACTTAACAGTACTGTTTAGCAATTTTTTCACTTCAATATGTTTGAAAAATGTGCGCAATTACATAAAATTTAACGTTTTGTAACACGATAAATATCATTCCGATTGTGCTCTCAAATGCGACATAACGGTTTATTTGGGACACATTAATCTTTCTGCGAGGAAAGAATTCGAGACATTCATTTTTTGAATCTGACAGGTTGCTCCTGAGGCTCAACACACTAGCTTTTACGGATGAATTACATCCATCCTTCTCTAACTATTTAGCTTGTAAGAGAAGGAGAGATTATTATGTCGACGATAAACGTAAGCGTGGTAAAGGCAGATTCTTCGTGATAGCTCTTGATTAACAAGTGCTTTTGCGCCCACTCGTACAGCTGCTTAATACCTGGCTTGGGATTTGTTGTTTAAATTGTCGTGAGATAAAACCAGTACCTCGTTAAAATTAGCAGATATACGTACAAGTTCCAAGCATGACCGCACAAAAGTTTCAGCTTAATATGTACCTAATCGTATATGTATCGGTGGGACATCGTGCGTGACGGAGGGTTTAGTAAAACAAATGTCACCCAAAAGATATGACGTTTTGAAGAATCACCAGCTCGGTGTCACAGATGGGTGGGCTTTAAACAAAATAAAAGGAAGTAAGATCCCATTTCTTACCAGTTAATAAAAAGGTCTGAGAGAACACTACATGTTAATTTAACGAAAGTGATCTCGGTTGGTTTTTGTTCGGTTAAATATACTAGAAATTGGTTAATTTTACAAAACCACTACAAAACCATTTTGTTTCAAGTAACAAATGCAACTTTGTTATGCCAACCAACACTATTAAGTACGAATAAATAAAAAACCTTGTTCAAATAACAAGACTGTCTTGATAAATTTATGTTTAATTCATTTAACCGTTAGTTTGGTTGTTAGATACAAAGCAGTATATAGTAACTCGGTTAAAATTACAAATTTTGTTTTGTAGAGAGCAGTTATTAATTTTAACCGAAAATTCCATCAAAATTACTTACTAATATGGTTACGGCTCAGTGTTTTCAACAAAATAAATCAGTTATTCATAGATCGGTTGTCGTTAATGTCAGTTGTGGTAATTAATACAAAACTGTGGTGTTTCAAGTAACAAATTTGCTGTATTAAAATTATACCACATTTTTTTCTTAGAATAATCAATAAAGTGGTTTAACTAATCATGTCGTACAGTAGAAGCTAAGAAATATTTAATTTAAATTACATGTTGCAACAACAACTCTTTTTTTGTTCAATTTAGTAAATCTGCTGATTAAATTTACAAACAAGCTTCTGTAATAATAAACAATACTTTAATGTTGGACTAAATCTTAGCAATTTAGTTTTATCAATATTAAATTTTGTTTAAATTAACATTTTTTTTCAGATTTTTTTTCTTAAACACAACAATGCACTTTTGATAAAATAACCGAATCTTTTTGGTAGAATTGACTTAGAAATTAGATGTTGAAGTAACAATAAATAAGTGAAATCTGTCTTTGTTAAATATATTACATTTACTGTTTAATATGACAAGACACATTGATAAAATTAAACAATACTTCAAAGTTAGCTAAACCGTAGCAATTTAGTATTATCAACACTTTAATTTTGTTTAAATTATCAATTTTAATCAATAAATGTTTTGTTAATGAGATCAATTTACTATTGATAAGAATAACCGAATCTTTTTGGTAGAATTGACTTAGAAATTATATGTTGAAGTAACAATAAATAAGTTAAATCGGTCTTTGTTAAATATATTAGATTTACTGTTTAATATGACAAGACACATTGATACAAATAAACAATACTTCAAAGTTAGCTAAACCGTAGCAATTTAGTATTATCAACACTTTAACTTGGTTTAAATTAACAATTTTAATCAATAAATGTTTTGTTAATCAGATCAATTTACTATTGATAAAAATATCCGAATCTTTTTGATAGAATTGACTTACAAATTATATGTTGAAGTAACAATTAATAAATTAAATTTGTCTTTGTTTAATTTATGAGATATACTGATTTTTATTACAATCATACATCGATAAAAAGAAATAATACTTTAATTTTGGACTAAATCTTAGCAATTTAGTTTTATCAACATTATTTAGTTAATGTTTTGCTAAACACAACAATGCACTTTTGATAAAATAACCGAATCTTTTTGGTAGAATTGACTTAGAAATAAGATGTTGAAGTAACAATAAATAAGTCAAATCTATCTTTGTTAAATATATTACATATACAGTTTAATATGACAAACACATCGATAAAAATAAACAATACTTCAAACTTAGCTAAACCGTAGCAATTTGACATTATCAACACTTTAATTTTGTTTAAATCTTACTCAGTAAATGTTTTTATAATCAAATCAATTTATGTTTGATAAAAATAAATGATTATTTTTGGTAGAATTGACTTTGAAATTATATGTTGAAGTAACAATTATGAAATTAAAGGACAATGGGCAAATTTGTATGGGCACTGTCCCCCCCCACCAACAGTAACGGGATGCATGTCTATATGTTTATAAGGACCCAAAAAAAGACAAAATACTTATTTCAGTAGCAAAATCAATAGGATTTTTTTAATGAAAACAAGGGCCAAATAAGGCGAATCATCCATATATGTGTTCATTTTCAAACCAATTCCATACGATACGATTATGGTTTTCCAAGAAAACCCCATACATCTGGTGATCGTCTCCATAGTAAAAATACATAATGTTGCTGAGATCTATTAAATGAGACATGTTTCATTTCTGTTGGTGGGGGGGGACATTTCTGCCCATGGTCCTTTGTCTTTGTTAATTTTATGAGATATACTGGTAATATTACAATCATAAGTCGATAAAAATAAACAATGGGATCCCCTTGAAATATCGAAACTCATTTCACCGAAATCGTATTTTCGTGTCGTTTTTGTGTTCCTAAAATATATTAATCAGTTGTAGGTCAATGAATTTATTTCTATTACTTGAAAAATCACACACACACACACACACACACACACACACACACACACACACACACACACACACACACAAACACACACACACACCCACACCCACCCCCCCACCCCCACACCCACATCCACACCCCCAATGGCCCCAATGAATTTATCCTTATTCTTACATTATTTATATTACCTACTCAATGGACCAAATATCGGATGGATATTTACCTAAAGTTTAGTGGCGTTGTTGTTGTTCATTGTTATTTTAGTGGACTTTATATTTTAATTCATATAAAGCGATCTTTATAAATGGACTACTACGATTAGTAGTCCATTTCTCGTGCCTACCATGCATCTAAGAAATAAAGTTATAATTACATTAATTAAAGCTCTATATTACTGGATCGTTATGAACTTTGTAAAGTACAAATGTAGCCGAGAGGAAGGACTTTAATCTTTACAAAGCAAAGTTTATTTTACACAATCAGGAAATCAGGCAATCAATGATGATCATAAAATCAATTATATTATTACAGAGAATAGATATGTTACATTCCTAGTAAATCCCTTTATTTATTTTATTTATGGATACCTACTTAGAGTGCCCTCATTATGATAGATCGCCCTATTTCTTACTCTATCTACCTATCATCCTAAGTCCACACCTACATAAATGTATGAGAAGGTACAAATGGTACCTAGCTGGCCTTGTACAATTGTTTTATCATGCGATATAATTATGAAATAGAAACTTTACAGCTTACCAGTTAAGCAATGCACTTTTGACAAAAATAACCGATTTTTTAGGAGAGTTGACTTAAACTACATGTAAACAAAACTAATACGTTTAATTTATCTGATCTACTGATTAATATTACAAACATACCTACATCGATACGAATGAACAACTATAAAGTAATTAAGACTAAACAATAGGTATCGATTTAGTATTATCAACATTGTTTTTTATTTATAATTACCTAACAATTTTACTAGTACATTTTTAGAGTTCCGTACCCAAAGGGTAAAAACGGGACCCTATTACTAAGACCCCGCTGTCCGTCTGTTTGTCTGTCACCAGGCTGTATCACATGAACCGTGATAGATAGGTAGACTGTTGAAATTTTCACAGATGATGTATTTCTGTTGCCGCTATAACAACAAATAGGTATAGTGTGTAATGTTGTATAGATAATGATACGGAACCCTTCGTACGCGAGTCCAACTCTCAACTCTCAACTCTCTCTCTCTCTTGGCAGGTTTTTAATTAACGCAATAATGTAGTTTTTATAAAAATAACCGAATCTTTTTGGTAGACACAATTTAGTAGTTAACTTAAGAAACGAGTGATCCGTTTATTTGACTATGAATTTCATTTTTAATAAGTTTTTTTTTGCTGATTGTACTCCTTTTTGTCAAGGACATCCATACATGTACCAAATTTCAAGTCGATGGTATTAACCGTTGAAGAGTTCTCCCTTGCGGAGACGATGCTGGTTGGACCACCAGAATTTCGCTACCTACCAGATTATTGTATTTTCACCGGACTTAATAGGTTCCTACGCCAAATTCCAGCTCAATTGGATACCAACAAGTGGTCGAAAAATGGCCTGCAAGATTTTACCCGAACATATTATGTATACCTACCCACTAGGAAATATGATTAGGCCGTCGTGTTATCTACTTTTCATTCCTTTGTTCTGCGTTAATAGGTATAATATCCACAATGTGACTCAAGTATCAAAACCTTTGAACCTGTTATACTGTTTGAAGAACGAGGGCAGTTTGACGGTTTGTTTTAGTTTGATCTTAACAAAAGATCTTCAAGAACATAGACGGCCAATTCATACTATTTCCTGAACTTTTTATAAGTAAGTACATATCTACATACAAACATTGCTAGAGAAAACGTAGGGAGGTGAGGAGGGCATATTAAAGTGGTTAAAATTGTCTTACGTAATAATAATACCTACATAAAGAACAGCTCCTTAAATACCTAACTAGCGACGTCGCGACCATTTGTGCTTAGGTATTAGATAATTTTTGAACAATTCCTTAGAAATAGATAACGATTTTTTTTCAAATCCAAATAGCTAAATATCAGATTCGAAACGAACCAAATATTTCTGTTAGAAGAACAGAAATATTTGGTTAGCCATTCCCGTTGGGCGACCGCCGACCATTACATAATGTAATGACGTCAGTGGTAGGTACAATTAATCGAATGAGGTACAAACTAGGTACTAGAGCCGGGAGGTGACGGCCATCTTGAGGCGAACTAGCGAACGGCTACAGTGTTGCCAGCTGTTGATGATTTCGTTTCTGGGGTTATTAAAGATAGGGTTTCTGATTTCTAGACTTTATTTTTCCTGAAGCTCGAGAATTCTCGACTAACGGGCAAACCCTATATTCAAACCGCGGACAGATAGCCTTACTTCGGATTAAAATTTGTCACATTTTGTATGAACAAATGTCAAATTTCAACCCGAAGTAAGCCTTATCTATCCGCGGTTTGAATATAGGGTTCGACCGTAAGAGTTCCCGAATTTTCAAATATTCGAGAAATATATAGACTAAAAAAGAACACGAAATTATTAATTAAATTCAAAACAAAACTACCGCTTAGTATGTTATCATCAATATTTTAGTATTAATTCTCTGTTGTCAATAGATTTATTACTACTGCCAAACACAATTGACAAAATGTTTTGATATATCCAGTTTTTTTTTAACTATTTTTTTTAGCATACCCCACCAAAAACGCCGTTTTTCTGAGAAAAACATTGTGTTTTATTTTTAATTATAGTAGGTCTCACGAGTTATTGTATACCAGATTTATTTTGTCTAAGTAGCTTTCAATTGGTACAGTCAAGGTCATAAATATGTATACACTTTAGTACCTTGTCTATTTAACGTCATGTTTAAACTGTCATATGAAATTGTCACAGCGATTAAAGTGACAAGGTACTAAAGTGTATACATATTTATTACCTTGACTGTACCTACGGACAACGTTAAATACTTTTTTTCGTGATTCACTAACTTCAGTACTTATATCAGGTATCTATTTTATTTAAAATTCCATAATCTGTGCAATTTCCTAAATATCAATCAACAATAGGAATTTTAAAGTATGAAAGTTTATTATAAAGACTCTTTTCAGGAATAGAATGCGCGTTTTTTAAACACTGCATCCGAATTTATTCGCCACGTGGCAACACTTTGACGCCACCCGCCCCGCCCGCTCGGCGTCCGCGCACTTAGCACACGCAGCGCTCATCATTTCATTTCCGTCGGAGCCATCGAACTCGAAGGAGCGATTTGTTCAAGAACGTTTCGTATTGTTGGTTGCGGCTTAATTACTCCGATTATAGTGAAGTGTTTGGTTTGTGCAATAGTGGTGTAAATGGATGAATTGTCAGAATCGTGGGTCGTGTCTCAAGCCACAATGAAAGTATTTCTTGGTAAGTACCTACTACCTATGGTTTTTTTACTATGTTGTAGCTCGATCGGGTAAAAAGGCACAGAATTCTGTTATGATGTCTGGTACTATTATTTTAAATGCAACGGCGAACACTCGACGGTACGATAAGTACCTATAGGTATTCACATTTGAATATTTTGTTGATTTTACTATTCGATTTGGTTACAATTACCAAACCTATTGTTTGCGCGGTCTGTGCTCGTAATTTAACGTAAAACCAAGTTTAGACTTTCAAAATACTGTTAGGTATAACATTGGCATTGTGGCATCAACCACTTCAGGCGCGTCGCTACCACCAAGCAAGAGTCGAGGCGCGGGCGGGCGCTGCGGCGGCGCTTGCATGGATAGGAGTGTGAGTGAGTGAGCTGTACTCTTATCTCACTTCTATACATGCAAGCGCCGCCGCGCCGCCTTAGCCGCAGCGCCCGCGTCTCGACTTGCGACGCCGACGCGCCATCTCGGTCGCTTCACGGCCACGCGATGTAATGCAATTTACACAATTTTCTTTCAAATGTTAATATACCTATAGCAGTTCCTGACTTTATTATCACACATAATTATATCGCATGTTACTTTGACCTTGGCTGGGACCATGAATTTATAATAATTATCAGTTTCTTTTTCAGAAAACAAATTAGACATAACATGTCTTGATGGAGACGGGCTTTTGGAGATGAGGAATTAAGGCTCCTGATACCAGACAGCAGACTAAGGGACCGAATCAAATTCAAGCAAGGCCTAAAAAAGTACAAGGATGAAATCGATACAGTACATTCTGTAAGTAACTATTTGATGATACCTACGAGGCCATAAAGCCCGCGGCCGTGCCGCCGGTGCCTGCTGCCCCGGCCTGACACATCACGGCGCGCCGTCGCTGACATTGTAACATTTGTAACACTAACGGCCGAACCCTTTATTCGAACCGCGGACAGGGCCTCTATTCAACTGCGTTATAACGATATCGTTTTTGACCTGTTTCCGTATTGTCAACGTTTTGATAACTCTTATGTCATTTACAATAATGGCAACTGTGACATAAACGATTCTTAAACGTGTCAAACACGATATCGTTTTAACGCACCTGAATAGGGGCCCAGGTACTATTATGATATAATAATATATAAACATACCTAACATCACACCTTCATTCCCAGACTGGAGTAGGCAGAGCTACAGAAATACCAACAACTCTAAAAAGACTTCTTTACCACATTTTGCATAATCAGGCCAAGAATTTACTAGTGTATTAGTGACAGGTTGCAAGCCCATCGCCTAACAGTACTACAAGCCTTTATTACCTTAGTTGCTTCTGTCGACATCTACGGGAAGTCATGGAGTGGAACTATTTTAACCCGGCACCCGCACGGGAATATATATTTGGTTAAAAAGAGCATATATGAATAATATGGTTAATTTACAGGCACTCATCAACAGTGGTTAAAAGTCAACCGCGACCCCTGGACGTTGATTGAAGAAAAATGGACAAACTCATGTGCGTACCGCAAAAAGAAAACTTATAATAGTGACGCTGCTACACTAGTAACAATAATGAATGAATGGCCATCAACAATCAATGGACATCGACTCGTAAGTATTTTCGTTATTTTTAAATAAACATAATTATCCATTTTATAATGGTATAATGGATGGATGTAATGTTACCTAAAGTCGGATTTCTAATCCGGTAAAGTCAATCAGCTGTCAAGCTGTCTGGCATACATGAGTATTTTTCATTTTAATAATTGCAGTTTTAATTGTAAGAAAAATATGTTATCACGTGTAATTAATTAAAGATAAAATATTGAAACAAGGTTAGTATAACAAGTTTTGGATAAATTTCCTGTAAACTTTTACCAAAAGAATGGTTTGAGAAATGTCAGTTTACTTTGCTTAGTTAGAAATCTGACTTTAGGTATATTTAAATTACAGATTTGTTTTAAATGTGTAAAATTAATTGACAATTATAGTATATATTAATTATTTATTTATACTTTCAGATTTAAATCGATTTTACCTATTTATACCCCGAGAAAAATCTAAACCTTTTTCAAAAATGGGACAGTTTCCAAACAAACACTTCAAAAATAATGGAAGATATGTAGCTTTGAATGAGAATTTAAGAACCTTACTGAAAGCAGGAAATGATAGTAAGTATTTATTTTTTACCAGAGAGTTCTCAATTGAACTTTTTTTATGTATGTCCCCCAATTACTTGGACTGCTAAACCAATTTGAAGTTATTATTTTTTGTTCGAAAGGGTATACTTTCCAGTTGCTCCCATTGTCATCAGGTCAGGATCTGATGATGGGATCCTAGAGAAATCGAAGGAACTCTTCGAATATTATGGGCACACCGCGCATATCGCTATTCGGGAATTTTTTATAGTAATTCGTGCGTTTGCTCTTGGAGAGCACCATCAGGTGATGATGGAGATCACCTGATGAGGCCACATATGGCGTTCATTAATTTATATCACTAAAAATAATATAGGTATGTAAAAAGAATAAAGAAAATCCACCAATAAAAACAATCCGTTTTAGGTATCTACCAATTAAATCATAAAATCCAATGTATTAATACAATAGCAGTATGTATATGAAATCGAACATACAATTTCTTAAATTATAATCAACTTTAGAAGTTGGTGCATAACAATTAAAACTGTTCAGGTACTTATAAAATAGAATAAAATAAAAAAGTTTACGTAAGTTTAGGCAACAACTTCCAAGTGATATCATTTAAGAAATTGTATGTTTGTGTGTTAAACTTTGTATAAATAATGAAATTGTATGAATACATTTGCTTTTAAGATTCAATTGGTACATGGAACGGATTATTTTTAGATTTTAGTGTTTTATTATTGTTTTTTTGAGGTGTAACTTTATATTGCCTTACCAATTTAGCTGTTTGTCACTTTACCAAATTTCAATGTCTTCTGTCATTCATTAAGGGAACTTACTTGTGAAAGATTTTAGGTGGGATATCTCTGATTGGCAGCACAATACTAGGCAATAACATTGATTTAATATTATACGCTAATAATGCTGAACCTTTTATAATAAATTGTTTTTATTTTGTTTCAGATACTTGTGATTTTGCGCTGTGCAGTTTGTTGGCATTTAAAATGAAACCAACTTTAAAAATAGTGAAAAGCGAAAAGAAACAATTTTATAAAGTGTTAATTGCGGAATCCAGTCAAGCCTTTGTAATGAATGTTAAAGTAAGCATGAACCTAAATAAAAGGCACGTAACGTTACGCTAACAAGATGTGAAGCATGCAATGTTTGAACTATTTTTTTTTGTTTTAGGAGAATCAGAATAAGGTGCAAGTCCTACAACAGAAAAGGACTCGCATGCCAACCCATCATTGTCTGTGATGGGCTGTTGTGCATCTCGTTTCATCCCTATTCTTTTGTGCACCTTATCCAGGGACACACTTTAGTTATCTTTAATTCACCAACCAAACGGTTGCTAGTTTTATATTTAGAAATACCTACATACTTCACACGACATCTGACGATGTACATTGATTGTGTATAAATTACTTGTGCGAAAGATTGTTTCACGGGCATGTCATTAAATGACGTAGGGTTAGCGTTAGCAATTAAATTGTATATTCAATACCAATGCCAAATTTTGTATGGGAGGCTGTGCTGACGTTGATTATTTTCAATTGTTTTGTATTTAATTTAAAAAGAAATAAAAATCATAAAAAAACTTATTTTTTTGACTACCCAACAATATTTTCTTATTTAACTTAGCATAAACGATATTGTTAACTTAGGGGCTGTGGCAAGGTTGGTTACTAAAGTTTCATGCAATAGTATGTATATACAAATAAGCCAATGCATAAATTAAATATAGTCTTACGTTTAGATTATGGTTAGAATATTCGATTGACACTGTAGATAAGTATCTACTTATCTATTTAACCAAAAAACACTTGTTTATGTAAACACTATTGCATTTTTTTCTGTTCAGCCAGGTACACTTACACTAAATGATTTACTTAAACATACAATATTGGTTAACCAAAAATAATAATAGTAGCCAATATTGTCTGGTTAAGTACATAATAATATTAATAATAGATGTTGGTAGGTGGTATAACACAACATTCGTTGGATTTAACATTGTGTTTTGTTTGATAGAAGCAATCGTATTTATATTGGTTTATATTGGTTGTATTGGTTATAATTTAATAATACTCGCATAGGGGTATAGAATAACCAATATTGTCTGTTGAAGTTACCTAATGTAATAATAACTATTGGTAGGGTATACTAGCATTTGTTGGTTTTATCAAGGTGTTTTAGTAAATGTGAACCAAATGTTGCTGATGGTTATACTATTGAGGGTGTTTAGAACCAATAGCTAATATTACTTCAACAGACTATTGGTTACTCTAAACACCTACACTAGTATTATCTAGCTATAACCAACAGCGAAATATGGTTGCTTCTACTTGAGCACCTCGATAAATCCAACAAATGCATTGGTATACCCTAATGACAGCTATTATTACTGCAACAGACAATATTAGTCATTCTGAACGCCTATACTAGTATTACCAACAGTTATTTTTAGTTGCATTAACTAAAACTTTTTGATAAATCCAACAAATGCTTCAGTATACCCTACCAACAGCTATTATTACTGCAACAGACAATACCGGTTATTCTGAACGCGTGTACTAGTATTACCGACAATTATATTTGGTTGATTTTACTAAAACCCCTTAATAAATCCAACAAATGTTTTCGTATACCCTACTAACAGCTATTGTTTCTGCAACAGAAAATATTGGTTTTTCTGAACGCCTATACTAGTATTACCAACAGTTATTTTTAGTTGCATTTACTAAAACTCTTTGATAAATCCAACAAATGCTTTAGTATACCCTACCAACAGCTATTATTACTGCAACAAACAATATCGGTTATTCTGAACGCGTATACTAGTATTACCGACAATTACATTTGGTTGATTTTACTAAAACCCCTTAATAAATCCAACAAATGTTTTTGTATACCCTACTAACAGCTATTGTTACTGCAATAGACAATATTAGTTATTCTGAACGCCTATACTAGTATTACTGACAGTTATTTTTAGTTGCATTTACTAAAACTCTTTGATAAATCCAACAAATGCTTTAGTATACCCTACCAACAGCTATTATTAGTGCAACAAACAATATCGGTTATTCTGAACGCGTATACTAGTATTACCGACAATTACATTTGGTTGATTTTACTAAAACCCCTTAATAAATCCATCAAATGTTTTTGTATACCCTACTAACAGCTATTGTTACTGCAATAGACAATATTAGTTATTCTAAACGCCTATACTAGTATTACTGACAGTTATTTTTAGTTGCATTTACTAAAACTCTTTGATAAATCCAACAAATGCTTTAGTATACCCTACCAACAGCTATTATTACTGCAACAGACAATATCGGTTATTCTGAACGCGTATACTAGTATTACCAACAATTACATTTGGTTGCTTTTACTAAAACCCCTTAATAAATCCAACAAATGTTTTTGTATATCCTACCAACAGCTATTGTTTCCGCAACAGAAAATATTGGTTATTCTGAACGCCTATACTAGTATTACCGACAGTAACATTATGATTGCATTTACTAAAACATCTTGATAGATCCAACAAATATATTGGTATACCCTACAAATAGCTATTATTACTGCAACAGACCATATTGGTTATTCTAAACACCTACACTCGTATAACCAACAGTTACATTTCGATGGTTCTACTAAAGTACCTTGATAAAACCAATAAATGTATTGGTATACCCTACAATAGCTATTACTACTGCAACAGACCGTATTGATTATTTTAAACACCTTTAATAGTATAACCAACAGCAACATTTGGTTGTATTTACTAAAACGCCTTGATAAATTCAACAAATGATTTAGTATACCCTACCAACTGATATTATGACTTCAACAGACAGTATTGGTTATGCTAAACACCTACACTAGTATTACCAACAGTTATATTTGGTTGCTGTTACTAAAACCCCAAAATAAATCCAACTAATGTTTTGGTACACCCGACAAATACATTTTGTTAATTCAACAAGCAATATTTGTTACTGCAACAGACTAATGTAGTAGTTGGAACAAACAATTCGCTATAGATTACAAACAGTTTCGCTTTAACTTAACCCTAACAATCGTTACTTTAATTGACTTTCTTGTTAACATAACTATACAAAATACATATTTGCATAATAATTATAATCAGTAATATTGTTAAATACGACGTAAAAATTTTGTAAAAAAGCCTCGGTTAATACAACCAATGTGTGTTTTGTTATACCAACCAATTGTAATTGGTAGATAAATTTAACTAAATTAAAGTTGGTTGTCGCAACAAATGTGGATTAGTTGTCATTACCGATAATATTTGTTACGGTAACAAAAAAACTGTTAAATTAAACAATTTATTGGTTAAGGTTACGATTTTTATTTGTAACAGTAACGAATTCAAATTAGTTGCATGAACAAAATTCCCTGTTGGCGCTATTTCTACATGTAACTTCGGTAGGTTTTCGGTTGGTCCAACCGAAAATTTCTCTCAGTGTAAATACGATATAAGTAGACACGTGTTGTGTGCAACCATTTTCCAAATACAATGCCATTCTAATTATAAAAGAAGAGGGTTTACATCTTACGATGCTATCGGTACTTTAAAGGTATACCTATAGTGTCAAAATGTCAAATTGAGTTATCTTAAACAGCTACTATAACACAATCACCTTTTTACGTAGGACGATTTAGAGAAATTCGAAGGGCGGGCGAGAATCACTTAAATGTAGAGAATTAATGGAAAATTAAAGGGAAAGCAAGACATACATACATTATAGGTACATACATTAAAATAAAAGCAGCACTTTGCTTTTCGGGTTTTGATGGTTTACAAAACAACTAGTAATTTAAACTTACCTGTTTATTTATGACTTCCACCATTTTAAAATTATTTAATACTTACAACTTCCTCGTGACACGGAAATAAATATATTACACAAAAAGGATTAAAGACTAGCCTAATCTAATTTCCCGGTTAAGGCTCTGGCAGCGGTTTTGTCTTGTCGTACGTATAAGAGGCGAAGGAGCCACGGCGCGGCTTCACATACAGCCTCGCCGAGACCTTGTCCGCCACGCAAGGACGCGCAGCCCCCAGAAAAACGCCCACTATCGACTGAGCGCGCCCGCGGGAAAGTTCACTTTGAATTTAGAACTATTTTTATTTTTAAAAATATTCTTCTTTGTTGCCAGTTATAATTAAAAGTTCATAAGGATAACTTTATAAAGTCAGTGTCAGTGTAAACAGAGTGTTCGTATAAATTAAGGTAAGTTTCGTTTATTATATATTTTATACTCGGAACATCAAAAGCTTTTTTCCGTGACATAATAACACTAATTGGATTCACGCACTCGTTTAAGTCTAACGAACGCTGCAAAATTTTTATTTACTGCGCATGTTCCTTTTACACATACAAAATTTATAACTATTGTTGATTACTAACACTGACAGTTAAATATGTTAGTGATGTTACTGTATACTTTGTATTTTTCAAATTCATATCTTAGTTTTAATTATTCTTACAACTTAATTAATAAAAAATGGAAACTGACCTCTTAATTTTGAAAACGGACTCTTCAGTTAAGTTTACCGGTAGAATGAAATTAAAAAAGCGAAGGGATTGAGAAGTAACGTGAAATTTACACATAAAAACTAAAGTACACAATTATAGATTAGATTACATTATTTTATTTATTGTTCAATGTGATGTTACAGCATAAATTGTACAGCATGTCAAATGATTATTAATTACATTGAGGTCGTCAGAATTACAAATAAAAATATAAAAGCATAAAACAATTACTTAAACCTTAAACAATACAACAAGGGATGTCATGATAATACTAAAACAAATATGTAGTTTTCTCCGTAAGGATCGTCATAAAAAACATTGTCACATAAGTAACAAATAAAACACGACGCAAGTTAAATAGCAATTAAAATAACTAAGTAGAACGCCAAGAAATAGTAGAAAAATAAAATATATGCAAATACAATACCAAACTCTACATGTCAAGATCCATACACTCATTTACTGAGTATAGTGGATTTTCAAACAAAAGATTGAAAGATTTCAAACTGTTATTAACACAAAATATTATTTATCTCAAATTAAATACAACGTTTTCCCTTAACACATGAACATCTTCCTGTATTTGATGAATGTAAGCAAAGCATTCCTCTGGGTCCTAGAGATGTTTAACCAATGATATGAATCTAAGGCATTGAATACATTTTGCCAGTCACAGGCGCAATCTATTTGCCAAGGGCTTGTCTGATTGTACCAACGTGACGACGGGATTCCTGGCAGGAGCAATAACACGGGAAATATAACATTTATTTTGCTATCTGACTATGCAAAACCTAGATTGGTTTTATGAATTACATATTAAATGTGTGCAGTGATAGATAACATTCCATAAGGCATTTTGTTATTATTTAAGGACATCCGACTGCATGAAGCGTTCATTAGCCCTTATTACTATTATTGTGTTGTCTAATAAAATAAAGTTTTGTCTTGAAATTGACGAGTGGTTTTTTGTTGTACAAATTAATATAAGTACAATGTTTAGCGTACATGATAACATTTAATAGCCTTTCACCTTCGAGTAATAACTTAACCGAAAATGGTGGCTAGTTTTTCGGTTAAGTTACTTACTCATAGGTCAATTGAAATTAAACTATGTCATATACTAAATCGGTGATTCGATACTCCTGTCAAATGCGCTAAGTGTTTATTTTTAAAGTATGAAAAAATATTATTTTTATTTGATTTTTTCTTGATATGTAGGCGTAGCGACGCACTGTTAAGGTGTGGGAAATATGTTCCATGGTCTTAATCAAATAGAGCGGGAAGAAAAATACTTTTCCTGTTATTTTTAGAGATTAATTACGTTTGTTTCATTTTCAAGTGTCAAAAACCATATAAGAAAAAAAGTAGTAAAGTCTGCAACTACATTAATAAGGACTTTACTACGGTTGTGATTATAACGGTGTACCGATCTTATGTGTAGTTCAACGTATAAGGCAAGTATTTGACCCAGGACGCATCAAAAACTATGTCAAATTTTACAACTAATTCAATTATTTATACCCATTATTACTACCCAAATAGCATATTTTACTTGAGTATAACTACTTATATTATATTAATAACTGATAACGAGAATTTCATACACCGACAAAATAATACTTGAACCGAATTTTGGTGAGAAGCTCGACTTGCTCGACAGGAATTGAATGTTTGCGTTTTGTTAGTGACTTTATTCAATATCACATTGTAATTGTTTCAAATTATTTTTTTTAAACTATCACCTCTTTTTGAGTAAATAAGCTTGTAGTGTTGTGCAATTCATTCTATTTTAATGTAATACACTATCAAATTTATATTGTAACAACTAGTTAACTATTTACATTATACAAGCGAGACAATATTCATGCAATAGAAAAATAAGATTTTTACACGGCAAGTTCTTGTAAAGGTGCCAATACAATGTGATGAATAATCGGTATTGTAAGTATTTTTCAACAAGTTCAAGGGTCATATGACTCAAATTATTTTGACTAAGCATTGGTAGTTTTATCTAACTCTTTTTAAATATATTTATTTTTTTGGTTTGACTATATTATAAAAACAATCTGACACCTTACCTTAAACAAGAAGTATTTTAGATTCTAAATTTGCTCGAGATTAAAACTACTTGAAAGATTTGTAGATAGTGTTAAAACACTCGTAATGAGACAAGTTTCTTGTGTTCAGATCTAAATCTTTCCTGCAGGTTTATGTATTGTTAGTGAATGGTGCCAAATGACTCGATGTCGGGGCTACTTCGTGTAAAAAACAGGAAGGCTGGTACTGAACGTGTTAACCGCAGAAATCCTTTTTCTCCGTCTGCCACACATTGTTAGTGAGTAAAGCGAAGATGCGGAGATTGCTGCGCGCGCGCACGGCTCATGTTAATTCAATCGATGGCTGCCAGCATTCTCTGTCAGATAACTTTGCGCGAGGGTACAGTCAGCAAAAAGATGTAGTTTATAAAAGAATTGTCATTGAATTTACGTACGCATACCAAATTTAAAGTGGTTTCGAGTCCTTATACGGTTTCAGATTAGCATCGTATAATTAATAGACTGTTTCGGAAAATCGAAATAACGACTTAGCGAATTTTACTGTTTAAAGAAATGTACTTAGTACACAATTTTATAATTCAATATCGCGAAATATTTGGTCATAGACTAGTGTTCGTTAGTTAAATGAAACCATTTTTATTGGCTTTTGAGTGCGTTTTATTTGTATTGTTATCTACAAGCACATAAAATATTTAAATTTCAACTAAATGCTGACGTTGCCAGTATGCTATTGGAAACAATAGATCCACCTCAACACGGCCTCACATCTTTGTTAGAGACGTAAATCGCCAGCACGTATAATTTAGGCTCTTGTAAAAAATACCCAGTAAAAAGTAAGGACGATACGAGTTCTCTGGTAATCAGGGCGATCAAGCGCCTAATTATTGGTTGTCTATTTAACATTTTTTACATTTCATATTCCAAAAAACATGTAATTGGTGTAGCAATTTTTAAGAAGTTCCTGTAACGGCTACTATATTTGGAGAAGCTATGATTATAATAAAACGTCAATTATGGAAAATATCAATCGCGATAAACTAGTCAGTAAATAAAATATATTTTGTTGTACGTATAGTACTTGTATATGGTATTGTTTTATGTAAGCATCAACGGAAATATTTTTATTTTATTAAATGTATATACTTTAGCGGTTTCCGTGGGTTTAATTTAATATTAACGTTATGTTATATTGAGTTGAGTTTATGCAATAATGTGCATAGTATTTGCAAATAATACATTAAACACATACTGTGTTAACGGATTTTCAAACGAGTTTCGCCTCATTTGGGTCTATAGTAAAATATTTTCTTAATTTCTATGTTCTGTATTTTTTTTCCTCTTGCCTTCTTAGCAAAGCTAGTAAAGGAAATGCCGCAGATACGCCTTCTTTTTTGTAGATAGAACAATATTATAAAATACGGTAGATACTATAAACAAATCGAGTCCTCATAAACATAGATAAGCCAGGTGCTAACTTGTAAAAATATCCCGATCATGCATAAACACATTCCTGTTTTATCCCTCCCTGCAGCTGTATAACACTATCAGTGCCAGATCCACTTATTTCCGAAGAAAATGGACCAGCTATATAGTTCTCGGCACTGTGTTAAAATGCTTGTTTTCTTACCAGGTCTTATAATAGGACACTTGTGGTATAATAGCGCATCGTCAATAAGTTCCAGAAACCTGTTCAATTCCTAGCTCGATCGCCGGGAGGAAATGGTAATGTCCAACGCAAAATACTTAAGTATAAAGAAGTGGATAAGTTTATTTAACGCTTTGTCGAGGGTGCGTTTATTTTTTCTTATTCTATCGTGTTAGGGCTTAGGAATAGTACTAGGGAAAAATACATGAGTACTTTAATTGCGGAGATACTGGTGATACCATAACACATCGATTAAACGCCATGCGTTCTGATGATTTCAAAGAAATAGTTAAGAAGCAATATAATTATTGTGTAACATAATATTCTCTTATACCAAGTGACTGATATTACTGCGCCACTGGTCAAAACTTCTGGAATTAGCTCAGAATTCTACCAAGTGGTACAAGTTATGGATTTTGTCTGAAAAAAAAATCTAAGCGGTTAAAAATTATGCATACTCAATACAAAACGTACGGTTATATAACGTTTATTGAAACATTCATACATTATTTATTCTAATAGTAGTTATTTTTATAATATTTATTATCATCCCATTTAATAAAATAAAACATTCCAAAGGGCTATTGACTTGGTGACAATTCAACTATTTAACAAATTATCGAGATGACTACAAACGATGAACAGTAGTGCAAAGTGTCTATTCGCTAAGAATACAGAAACTCAAACTGATTCTGTTATTGTAAAAAGGTATGAATCATAACTGCGTCATAGCCAAACTTTTTTGTCATTATTTCCTAATTTAAATCAGATCGTAATTTAGTTTAAGAGAAGCCTGGACTTGCACTGCAACTTTCCGGTTCTTTACAAATATCTTCCCACTGGGCTTTCTAAATCATACAGGTTGGCAATAGTATATTATGAATAGGTACACAATTAATTAATAATTCAGTATGTGTAAATACAGAACGGTAAACGCCTCTTCCAGTTTCCCAAAAAGTCTGTGGTTGTGGTTCAGTACGTACTCGTATAAGTCAAATATCCTACCCCGATTCTAAGAGCAAAGATGTAACAAGCAGATTAACATCACTATACTGTTAAAATTATTGAATGTGTGTGACATTTTATTTGAAACGAACATTTTTAAACCATGTGTTAATGTTTCGTCTAAAATGGGTCCCAAGATACAGGCTCAGCCTAGTTTGAGTTCCACTGAATATTGCTAATTGTATTTTCTTCTTGTTTCTTAAATAATTATATTGATTTTCAATTAAAGTCGTGTCAAATCAAATCCCTTAAATTATCAACTTTAAGTAGGTTTAAATTATCAATATCTCGTGTAAAATGCACAACAAGAGTTACGCAAATTTTGCTGACAAGAAGCGATTAGGCATGATCCCGCCTTCAAATCAGGGTTCGCAATGAATATTCTATCTCTGCCTCCCGCAGCAAAAAATAGCTGTTCGTTCAGTTGTTATCTCAAACCACGATTCAATGTTTTTGCTGCGTGTGTATGCAAATTGAGTTGCTATTCTTCTGTTGCGATCTACATTATGGTGTTATCGTAATGATCGGTCGCCGTGGGTGTGGATTGCCCCTTACAACTTAGTTCATAGTTGAGGAAATGGAATAATTCAGTTTGTGTAGATATGATCGTCGTAGGACACGTTTCTAACTTGCGTAGGTAGTGTGCTTATGCTTATAATTGTGTAGGTGGGCTTTATACTGTAAGTTCACTACCAGGTAACATTTGAATATTTCGTTCGCTGTTTTTGCCAGCGACATTTCTGTATCAATTTTATTTCTGCTAATATAAAAAAAATCTCTCTAGGTCAGTAAAAATCACCGGTTCTCTATTGAATGGCATATTTTTTTTACGCATAATGTATCCATTCGCATAAAATCGTTTGTCCTAAAACGGTTTTACAATAGAAACGGTTTTATTTAATTTTTTTATCAATAAGTAACCTGTGTTAAGTTCTGCTAACTCAGCCGAAAAGTATGTTATGCGAAAAGATTTTATGCGAAATGATACATTATGCGAAAATATTTTATTCGTTTCAAGGGGATCCCAAATCATCACCCGGTGCTCCAAATACTTACCTATGAAAGTTTACCGTAAGTGACAATAATGAGGCTGGAATGTTCAACACATTTGGCAACGATGCCAAGTAGGTGCGATGATCAGATCTGTTGCCAAGAATTCGACGTTTCTTCCCCAATTCCGATCGCATGTTGTAACAGTTCCATACATTACATTACATTTCTTGACATTGAACTTGGCATTGCGCGGGAAAACATGGCATCGCAATTGAGCTTACAACTAAAAGTATATTTTGCAACCTATGAGCTTTAAGCAGGTAAGTGTGCCTAATAAATAGCGGCGTGATTAGAGTTGGTGTGACCCTACCTACGAAGTTAGCGGTCCTGGGTTTGATTCTCGGGTGTCGGCAAATATTAGTGTGATGATCGCGAGTATATGTTCCTGAGTCTTGGATTTTTTCTAGTTATGTATTTTAAATATGTTTAACGTCGTCTAGTAGCCATAGCACAAGCCTTGAGCATAGTTTGGGACTAGGTGAATTTGTGGGAGATTGGCTCGTGATATTCCCTGATATTATGATAGGCGAATAAGTCGAATTGACTGTCAAACGAGCCAGAAGCAGAAACCGTTGTAAAAATGAAAAATAATAGGAAAACATACGACGTATATATGACTAATTTTCAAATTAGTTAGTTAAAAAAATATTCTGTAATTAGTTTAGCCTAAAAATGACTTATACCTGAAGTGAAATCTAGAGAAAACTAACAGTAAATAAACAACGGTAAAGGCAAACTCTGCACACAATGGGTGTGGATTTTTGGCTCACGTTTCTTGTCGAATGTCGCGATGTGTCACCACGTTTGATTCGTATCGATCAATTATAGAATAACCGTTTGTTTGCTATACGCGGAGATGATAATTCGAAAACAATGTTAACAATGTGCTGTTACGCAGCATTTTTTGTCGCCTTTTAAAACGGGTAAGGCTTTTGAATCCAAATTCCACTATGTGCAAATTAGGATTAATATGAATTGAACATAAACAAAATATTAACGTTACTGAACTTGTGCTAGTAAAGAAGTTCAGCTGGTTGTATGTTTTTACAAAATAATGAATCAAGAGTAAGATATATGGCTATGTTGTTGATAACTAAACTTAACGTTTAAATGAATTCGTCTGAACTAAAGTTCAAACGGGTTCAAAAATGTATAGTCATTAAATATACATATTTATTTACAATCGGGAAATAGAGAGTCAATTTGCAATCGACAGGCTGATTCCAAATTAAGTCATCTAGTCAGATATGATGGATTTTTCTATAAAACCAAGTAATAAACTGAAGTTAATTAATCACATCAATACTTTCGCACAATAAATATTTTATAAACGTACGAAAACGATAAGTAGCGTATAGTTTAATGGCAAATCTAAATTCAATTACGAGTACTTCGAATTGACACCTAACTAATGCGTTTTGACCGTTACTTTTTACGTCAAATCAAGTTTGTGTGTGTTTGTCTTATTACTTGCAAAGTAGTTTACTTACTTCATGTCTGATTCGCTCAAGGTCACTGACCCTGCATTTAAGAACCTCTGAAATATAATTACCAGCATGTTAGATCACTATCGTGGCGACGCGAACTAAATAAGGATGTTTTGTTTCATCATGCGGTAACAATGACCGTTTTTTATTCGTCTTAATTGGGTAATATGAAGACTTTTATGTACTCACATGTACTGTGGTATTCTTTATGGCAGCCGATTCGATCAAACGATATGTTGATCTTCAATTTCGTAGCGATGCTTCACTTGGAGCTATTTGCTAAATAATGGTCTCTTACATTTAATGAAATAACCAAGTGACGTGCTTTAATACATTTGTTTGCGGCAATCGTCATCAAAGATAATAGCTCATATTTTTAAATATATTTTTTTCCGAGTTTCTGCCCTCATTTCCTTTGATATATTGGGCATTAAAGGGCAGCGATCATCGCTAACCATCACGCGACTTCCTTGCTCTTCCTCGTCTAAGTGCATCTATCAGCTCCTTGAACCTGTCTCTATCTTTTGCAAAATATGTAAAATAAAGAAATGAGTTAGGGATTTTGTAAATAAATTGTAAAACACCTTATTACAAAAAAACCTTTTCTACACATCAACCGAAGTTCTTCTATACCTACACGTAGGTACACTCGCAATTTATCAGGTGTGTTGTGTTGCCTTTCAACCGTACCTTTAACAACAAATCCGGAGTTAGCAAGATTTCACGTTGATGTAAGGATTGTTAATGGCATAACTCGCAAAAAGAATCAGGAAGTCATAAAATTGTTCTCCTTGTCGTTGAACTCTTGCGGTCGTTCTCCCAAACCCATTTATTATTTTCGCCTATTTAATTGGGATATAAAATTAATAGTGTCCGTTTGTTTGCATATTCCCAGCTGTTTTAGCGGCATCTCAATTGGCGGTAGACGAACGGTACCTGGATGAAATAACTGGTCAATAATTACTATAAGTCAATCAGCCATTTAAGATTCATGGCGCGGACACTTGGAGAAGGCGTGTTAGGAACCGTTAACAATTAAATTTTGACTAATTAAGATGTTGATACGCAGTGTGTTCGGTAATTTGATGCGGATATTACAAGCGCCGATCATCTACATAATACAATTATGTCGCATTGTAAAGCTTGTAATTTTTCCGAACAAAAAGGTAAAACAAATTCCATTATGATCCGGGTAATTAATAACCTGTTAATTTTACTGCTGTCATTTAGTATTTTATTTTATTTACATCAGTCAAATTAAATATTGAATATACAGTTATTTAAAAGTTTGCAGTCATAAATCGATTGACTATTGCAGTTATTTTGTGAGACGATATTTTAAAACCGTTAGAGGAACTCCTTAGAAATCCGAGTCTAAAAATACAGTTAATATGACAGCTTCTGTTTAATATGCATGTAAAATGTTAGTTTTATTGATAAATTTAGCCATACGATCCACTGTTTTTGACAAAGGAGAACTTAGCTATATGAGTATTAATACCGGTTGAAAGCAATTAAAACAAGACTTAAAAAAGCAACGATCTGTATTAATAACTACTGTGATTTATGGTAGTTAGGAAGAAGCATTGCTGTGTTTAGTTTTTGTTATTTTGCATAACAATTAGATTTTATAAATTACATCCTCAGACACTTTTAGCCGCAGTATGTGTAGTAAAATTTGCTCATTGTCTCTAAAAAATCGCTAGCCAAGAGAAGACAAGGTTGGTATTTCTGCACCAACAGGAGCACTGAGCAACAATCTTATATAAAATACTTATAATAACAATTGACGACCGCTCGAGGATGGTTGAATCATATTAACACACCTACGAGTATGTCTTTCTATAATTTTAGTAACTAAGTTTGAGTTTTCACCCGATGTACTTAACGCAGCACCGTTAAATCGGCATAAATAAATCAGCAAAAAAATTGTAACAAAAAAGTAAACATTATTCTCGTAAGACCCAATGGCCTAAATTTAGGACATTTGTCAAAGTGACTTTAGACTTTAGTTGACTTACACAAGGTTCTTTTTTGAACTAGTGAAATTTGACGTGGGCCTCAGGAGGATACGGTATGTGTTGATACTTTGCCTCATCTTATTTTTAGCACAGTCCAATTAGACTACTTCTAACGACGCAAGTAAATCAAATATTGGAAGCCTAGAATTACAAATCATAAATTTTATGATCTGCAGAGATAAACTGCCACAAATATTTTTTATAGACCAATAATTTAGGTCCTGGCTCTTAACAAAGGGGGAATGAAAAGTTCAAGGCGAGCCGTTCAACCGCAGACCCTTCGGGTGCCATTGAACCAGATAGATGTAACAACTGTATGCTATATAATTAAGACGAAACAATAAGAAAGTGGGTAGCATCTAGCGCATCTATTGCACAAGGATCAGGCAGAATCGCCGGATGACACGATAGCATCGGAGCCGCGGCCCGTGAAGTGTTGCCAAACTAAACGATTTGTGTCGGATTGATTTATTGTGCTTTAACAGCAACTATACAGATTAGCGATAGGCGACTGGATGGAACTAATAGCACTCAAATTAGTTGTTTTTAGGTGAAGTTGGTGACTCAAAAAGGTTTAAAAGGCTTAAGTTCGTTCAGGTTATTGTCTTTTGTAATTTAATGTGTTGGTTTTAGTACTTTACAAATAATATTGTTAACGCAATAATGCGAAGCTAGTTGTACCTGTACGTAAAGGTGATTGCAGATTGGCATCTTTTTATGCCAATATGGTAGCTGGCAACCACCGACAATTAAAGATGAGTGTCCCAAAATTAACGTAAATTTTGGGATACCCTTTATACCTAGTCTTACACTAACTTCCTATTCTAGACCAACACTCATAGTGACTAAATAGCTATAAATTACCTGAAAAACTCATTTTTAAGCACCCTTATATTATTGCGTGATAGTTTAATTAAGTACCTATCAGCACCCTTACAGGATGCTGCCGAGGATAGTATGAAATTAAATTCTTACACGTAAATCGGCAAGTCTGCGTCAGTACTAACTGGTAAGTACCTACCAGGCTGACGTTGTTAATAAATTGTTGGGATACGTCTGATGATTGGTAGGTACATCTCTGAATGGTGAAGTCACCACTTAATGACGGCTCGCGTCAGATGCGCATGAAAATCGTGATTGTGAAGGAAAATTTAATCTTGGTTCGCACCTAGATTGCTAACTCCTGACGGGTTCGCAGTAGGCCAAGGCGCCGAGTCCATTGCTATGGTAAATTCCTGTTTACCATAGCAATGGACTCGGCGCCTTGAGATGAGACATAAAAACCACCTGAATCTTAAGAATACAAAGTTTGGCAGCCACAGTTTTTGTCCATCTCTCAAACCCACTGTTGGATAGAGGCCTCTTCATTATAGACAAACTAACAGTCTGCTGGCCGATTTTTGCTCGTCAGTTCATCGTATAAGACAGAGACATATAAATTTCTCACTAACAGAAACTCGTAGCTGCGTCTCTCTCATCCTGTCAATGCAACTGATAATCTGGGGCGCCCTATTCATTATTTTCTTAGATTTTCGGTACTCATGTCTAAGCATTATTAAAATAATGTTTATAAAATCTGCAAAGTTCTACTCCGTAGGGAGTTAAATTATTTTTCTGTATCGTGTCGTTGACCCTTTCATTGTTTTGAACTAGACAAAGTTTCAATAGTTATTAACAGCCTTAAAACATTCCCTCCATCACCCGGCAACTGGGCCTCTATTCAAGTGCGTTAAAACGATATCGTGTTTGACACGTTTAAGAATCGTTTATGTCACAGTCACCATTATTGTAAATGACATAAGAGTTATCAAAACGTTGACAATACGGAAACAGGTCAAAAACGATATCGTTATAACGCAGTTGAATAGAGGCCCTGTATGTTAGTTTGACACCCAATAATGTCACTGACTGATATCATTCAACCGAGTTAAGTATTTGCGATTTTCTTAAATGCTGTGCAAATTAGACAAAATTATTATATTCAAGTCTCTCGTGGCGTTTAACTGCACCGCTAATTAATTTAATACTAAGTATATAACGGTATTCCACCACAATCTTTCTGGTGTCAATGTATAAAAAAAAACTGCTTTGTTACAACAAATGACTCGAGTATTCAGAATATGTAAAAGAATGTGCGACTCTAGGTATCGAGGCCTTATTACGGCTAATAAAATTAAAACAAAAGGCACCGCGATCGCAATAAAGTAATTCCACAGACGCAAATCAACAACATCCGGTGCAATTAAACTTGTTGAGTGACTTGATACTGAAGTCATCAGCTCATCAGCTCACTTAGCCAGGTCTCTATTAACTTGAGACTACGTTTTATTTTCGATATTCTTTTAATAGTTCGCGTTGTTAAGTAAAGTAAGCTAAGAAACAAAAACTTGGTAAAGTTGCACCCCGCTAAGGGTAGGGATCTGTGGTAGGGATATAAGGTGGGGCGAGCCTATTGCAACTAAGGGGGTAGGTACATGTCTCTTTTTTTTAAAAGGGAATAAAACGAGTTAAAACTATTTTGCTTCGTTTAATCGAAATTTAGGTACTTATACTAGTATAAAAGGGCGCTAAAATTGTTTTAAAAGGTTTTATTCCCTTTAAAAACTTATAGATACATTTACCTTGTTAGTTACAATACTCGTTATATTTATATGTGACTTTGATGGTGCCTTTAAATTTGATGGAATTGAAAATCTATTCTTTTTTTTTAAATAATTATTCTTGAAAAAAACATACTGCGTGATACAAGTACAAGTAGAGTAACCTGGCCTAGGCTATACCGCGCCTTTGTTTGCTCGTTCTTGTTTTATTTATTTAAAAATTCAGCAAAAACTTGCATGAAATAACCATCTCGCATACTTCAGAACACTATACATTTTTTAACAGTGGAAATATTTTTATCGGACTACCTGTTTATCTACTGCACAATCAACAAAAAAAATTCGGCAGAAAAATATATTTTTGTAATCAAAAGCTATAAACAGAAGCAATTGACGCGATGCCGAGTGCGCCAGCACACGCGTAGACGAAACGTAGCCTTGCTCTTGAACTTGCAACGCTTGTGCAACGAGAATTACACAAATTGCTACCGACTCTATTCGTAATATATGACTGCGTAATTTTTGATGCAATTGGCGTCGAAGTATGTTAAGAGGTAGCATTTTACGCAGTGGGTATGTTGTTATTCCTACAGGTAATTTATGTTTTATAACATTTATTTTTACCGTGTAAATTATCACAATATTTACTAAGTTCTCGTTATTTACGTAAAAACTTTTTTTATTACATTTTTTGGTAGCTTAATTGCGGATTAAACGGATCTATTAACGAGGGTTATTCTACCTACTGGGTAAAACAATACTGCTATCTACGTGTTATGGTATTATTTTTTACTCGGCTGCCATTACTGTCAAGAAAATAAGAGCTATCGTAACGTTGACATCAACATGCCAAAGACAATATGATTTTACCGTGTAGAATAGAAACCCTAACCCGATGATCGAGCTTTTATCAAAAATGTGAAATAGACACAATAACCATCTGTTTTTATTGTTTTTTTATAATTTATTGTTTATGGTACCACTGCCTTTATTTATTTTTCCGATTTTTGATTTGTTTCGACATAGTCGAGGGAAAAGCTTGTGGGCGTTTTCCAAAAAAAGTTTACATCGTTAAAGACAAAATTTTTGATAATTTAACTTTTTCCATTTCGTCACGAAAATTAACGTATGTAAATGTATGGCTAATTTTTCGTGACGAAATGGAAATAAGTAGTTAAATTTTCTTAACTTTGTCCTTAACGATGTACACTTTTTTTGGAAAACGCCCTTGTAAAAGGAACCTTAAGAGCTACCATAACGTTATCGTTTTTATTGACAACGACATGGCTAAACGCGGGTTATACACCCGCAGGCATTATGACGTAGTATAACTCTTAAATTGACATTGTTGACAATGATGACGAATTGACGGTGACTAAAATTAAATCATGATGGGGAGTAGTTAAGGAAATAATCAGCGTATAATTTGATGCGCATATTTTTTACCTCCACACCACAACAATTGTGTCAAAAAAACTAAGCCACGAAGAACGGCCAAAATGTGGTAAACGTTTAGGTCTTGGTAGGGAGTAAAAAATTGCTAAATCCGGCTCACGACATTTTATTAAAACATTAATAAAATGAAAAATAAATGTTCATACTAAAATAATGCGTTTAACCTTCTCCTATCTAGAAACTAGATACGTACGCTAAGTCTATCATTTCACGGGCACGAAAGAAACGGGTTTTTGTAGTAACTCAACGTATTCCTAGATAGAATATCGACAATCTGGTAGGTAGCCGCAGGAATGCAGTTCTTGACCACAGCAATGCGTTTAAAACAAAAAGCAGTTTGCGCTTTTGGACCCCATACTCTTATACTACCTTTTTCTTTTGGACTGCAGAACTGCTGGGAATCTTCACTGGAACCTGTTGTCTGGCGTCCATGTGTAGCAGTAATAACTCGAGACTTGATGCAGTTTTACTCTCGTCAGAATAAAAGTAAAAGGAGGTTTTAGATTGCTCGTTGCTGGAGATAAAGACAAACGTCGTTAAAACTCGCTGCAATTTGACTGGGACAGGTACAGTCAGAGGAAATATTCGAATTATATTACAAATATAAAATATATCAATATGCTCCTACTTTTAAGGAGAATATAAAACACATTTAAAAAAAAACAACTGTTTATTTGTTATCTACAGCGTGTATTTGAGTTTTTAGAACCCACAGGGAACCTACAAAGGAAGAAGAATTTACTGTCTTATTAATTAAACAGAATTGATTAAGTAGGTATTTTGTACCTAATTAAGGAGTAAAATAAAGAAACGGTAACTTTTACATGACATGTGAGAAACAAAAATTAGTCCTACATTTATAAATATGGTTAAATAAGTACGGTTAAATATTCGTTACTCGCATGTAAAATTTACCGCTTTTTAACTTTAGTCCTTAACTAGGTACAATTAATTTGAAAAATACCCCTTACCCTTATTTACAAATAAAATCCTGTCAAAAAATATTGTAAGACGAGCTTTTCTGTCGGCTGTAGGTACTCGGATCAATGAGTGGAGACCAATCACACTAATTCAAACCCCGTGATCATCTCCCGGGTCCATCATCAGATCTGCTCTGCCCCCTATTTTACCAACCTGACAATGACAGGTAACATTTCAGTGTAAGTACATGGTAAAGCTTTTATGAAACCAAGACATATATCAGCGTGCTAAATCTGCAATGTATACCAAATTGTCACCTGTTACGTGTCATTGTTACGGTGAGGAAATAGAGGGCGGATCAGCTCTTAAATACCTACTATTATATTGCAGTGTCACTATCAAAGTTTTATTCTGTCGGCCAAATTAAAACCCCCGAATACAAGCCACAAACAAACAAATATATTTTTAGGGTACCTCCCCTAACGTAATGTGGGGATGTATTTTTTTTCCCCGTCAACCCCATAGTGTGGGGTGTCGTTGGATAGGTCTAACAAAAAATCTTAAATGAAAGAACATATAACGAATTTGAAAGGAAAACTATTACGACTAAGTAGACATCATTGGTTCTTGAGATACAGGCGATTAAAGTGTTTATAACTACTAAAATAATCTAAGACGGCACCAATTGACTTTAAATAGAAAATGAGTTATTCTCTTCTTCTTCTTTGTCGGTATCATTCTTGACAGAGTGGTCGTGGTCATCACTTCAGGTGTTGGTGGCAAGCATCACAACACGCCGCCACTCTTCTCTGATAGCCGCCTTCCTCGTGCATTCATGCAGTAATGATGAGCCCTTCACTGCCGCTTTTATCTGGTCAGTCCACCTCATAGGCCAAATCAAAGGCTCATAGGGGAAATGAGTTATTACTTGTTGATTTTTACGTTTCTTGTACTTAACGGCTTCCGAACCCTACACTAAGCATGGTCCAACATGCTCTTATCCGGTTTTTTCAGAACTGATATCTGATTTTCAATAAAGCTAGCTTATTCTTAGCTAAACCCGATAACACAAACTACCTTTAAAAAATAATCACGTCCATATTTGGTTGATCTGTCTCGGACCTACGACGCCCCAGACAGACACACAAAAACACTAACACACACTTACACACTTACACACGTTAAGCTCCTTCATTTAAACATCGTTTTAAATAAACGCCGTAGGCAAATTTCAGCGCATCCCACCTACTGATTAAAAATGTAAACGATCTCAGCAAATCCAATGCAATTTGCTCCCAAGTGTAAGCGAATACTTGAGTATTAATTGTTTTGTAATATTCTTATATTGATATTAATTGAAGCCTATTGAAGCAAAGTGGTGCAATCATCATAGTTTAGTTCTTTGGAATGATTCTTATAAGCTAAACTGCAAGAAAATATGCATTTCATGTTAATGACATTGTATCATGTTGTTCTCCAGTGCACCTGTTCTGTGACTAGTTGTGAGCTTGGTTTGATAAGACATGATAGAACCATTTGGCGTGTTTCATTTAGTTGAAAATTATGATAGTTATAACATATTTTTTTTATTTAACACACAATTATTTTTACGCGATATAGTAACAATTTCTTATGCTTGGGTCAGAGGTAGAGTCAACATTATTTTAATTATATATTATATATTTCTAATATGAAGCAAGAATTAAATGCACTCGATTCACTAAATACAAATTCATTAAAAATTGGGTTAAGAATCAACGAAGAATCAACCAACCACCGACTTTCAGCTATACGAGCTTCTTTGTACAATCGAAGACACTGTTAACTGTCCATTAACAATCGAACATAAATCTTATCGCAACGTATTAAAGTCTATGGGTGGTCAGTTAACAGTGCGTTCGTTTGCCGCAGCTTACTAAAAATAAACCTTATTGATATACTTAATAACAATAATTAAAAGAAAGGTTGTGTATTAGTTATTATTATTGATCAGCGGAACCCTGGTGTATGTTTTTTCTTTCTGTTACGCATCCCCAGTAATTACCCGCGGCAATGAACCGGCGGCACGACGCGATTTGTTTTTGCCGCGGTTATCTGGTTGTTCACTCGTGACCTTTGGGAAACGCGTGAGGAATTACCTGCCAGGAATGTTAGGGAGTCAGCCGAGTAATCTTAAACTTCGGTGAGATAACACAGTAGGCGTCAGAAAAAGAAGAAAAATACGTTTGCGTGTGAGCGGCCTAAGGAACCAGTAGACTGTAAGATTCTTACAATGATAGGATTTACTGTCATTTGGTTAAAAAGGAAAATCGACAACTCGAAATTACACGTCAAACTAGAGAAATGACAATTTGAAACACACCGAAAAGAAAAATGTACCAACATAATAACGTCTAAAATGAAATCATGTCCAATAATGATAAAGGTGAAAAGAAATATTATACATTTGTACATACGTCCTACCTAAAATATACCCAATCATAAAATCGCGACATTTTGAAGCTGCATTTTGACTAAATTCACTTTAGATATTATTTTCGGTCATTTCAAGAGGACGATTTTCCTTTAACCAAAATGATAGTAAATCTATACAGGTGAGGTTCTTATTACCTATATAATATGAGAGGGCGGGCGGCAAACAAGCATGGGGGTTAGCTGATGAGAAGTAATCACCACCGCCCATGAACAAGAGCTACCTATCTAGGGAATTAAGAAGAGTTATGCGTTGCTGGCCTTTTAGGGAAATGAAAACATTTTACTTGAACATCCCTATGACATACCTAACTGGTTGTATAGGCAAGTTTTACAATAAAATAGTTGCTTGACTATCATAGTTGCTCGAGAACAATTCAAAGTATTAACAAGGTAAATTACAGGTGCGTTGCCTGTCTTCATGACGATGCATATTGGAATACACATGTCATGTGGAAATCAGGGAGGTGAGGTCGAAATGGGGAAGTGACTCAAGGAAAGTGCGATGTTTTGGGCCTCTATTCTACTGGGGTAAAACGATATTACGTTTTAGTATTGTTTTTAACTCGGCCGCCATTACTGTCAAGTTTACATAAGTTATCAAAACGTTTACAATATGGAAACGGGTCAAAGATAATATCGTTTTTACCGTGTAGAATCTCAGCTGTTGTGGATCTTACGCTAGACAGGTGAAATAGGTAATACATAGCATTAAGTACTTCATATTATGCAGAGTTAGACCATTACGCCATAGAGCTTGTCCGAATACCTACTATAAACACTGGGCAAGAGCATGTCGGACCATGCTCAGTGGAGGGTTCCGAAGACGTTACAACAACCCCAAAAAAGTGCAGCAGCAAAAGAACGTATCTTTATGGCACTTACGCCCTTTTGTTGAGAAGCGCAGTTTTTCGGCAATAACTCAAAAACGGTATATCCGATCATATTGAAAATAATTTTCATTGAAAGTCTTTATTACGCGTTACGTTACCGTTGTAATTTCTTGGACATACGGTTTAAAAGATAATGATCGCTCCAAAATCATTCACTTTAAAAAGAATGCTTGGAAAACTTTTAAAAGAACTGTCGAAATAATATACATCTTGTACTTCATGTGACATACGGATGGACGGGCGGACATGACGAAATAATAAGGGCTCCGTTTTTGCCACTTTGGCTGCAGAACTTTAAAAATAGTAATTAAAGTTAGCTACTTAGGAGTTCGAACGTGGGTACAGTTTAAACGACATTACCGGTCTATTTAAAAACAGGTGATGTTAAAACTTAAAAGCGTAGGACGGTAGGTACTCTTCGTACTAATAAAACAGCTGTAATATTACCATTTAGTACCTACTGTCGAGTTCTCAGATATGTACTTATACACCTTATCCCAGTGAAATAAGGGACAAAAGTGTATACATACCTATTTAAGAACTACAATAAAACAAAATTCTACGATGATTTGGAGGCAAAACGGGTTAAGGGATTGCTTGATAAAACCCCTTCTCATGTGATGGGGTGGAAATAACTTCTGCTGGCATTTCCATCCTATCATATCCAGGGGGTGATTCTCTCAACACAGCGCTGCGTCGATCTTAAAGGTGAAGTTTTATCTGGCAAGTTTAAGAAGTCCCGTCGGAGCGTACAAAACACATTTTAGCGCGTGCCTTCTCAATTAGGCAGCTTTATACGACACTGAACTCGACTCACCTGCCTGCCTAATTAAGAAGAAACGCGCTAAAATGTGTTTTGTACGCTCCGACGGGACTTCTTATTCTTGCCAGATAAAACTTCACCTTTACGATCGACGCAGCGCTGTGTTGAGAGAATCACCCCCAATATAACAGTAAACGCAGACTATTTATATAAATTACATATTTTATAAGTTTTATAACCCTCGGAAGTGCAAGTAAATGCACTGTCGTAAATATAGCAGTGCTATTATAATTTTTAAGGCGTTAAAAATAATAAACAGAATGATGGTTAGTCTTATTGTTTAGTAAGGCGTTTATTATTAATGTCGTTGCATTCGGCATGTCTGTGGTTTGGCTTACAATGCAAATGGGCGTGTCAATGGCAAATAAACATGGTCCTAATAATACAGGATATAAATATTCTCAGGCATCGGTGTCCACGAAAAACTATTTTTGTGGATATACCTACTTTTATAGATACAACACTTTGTGAATTCCAATTTTTCAATGAATTCATCATATAATAAGTATACAGACGAACATTTTGGATGTGTATTCCTGTCATTTTTTCTTTGGTTCTAATTGCGTTTAATTATTGTTATTGTTTATGAGTTGATCTAAAGGTTGAACTAATACTATAAAGAGAGAGGGAGCAAGTTTTGTACGTTTGTTTATATTATGTGTTTAATCTCTAGAACCATTGCACCTTTATGGAAACTTCTTTCACCATTTGAAAGATACATTATTTTGCAAGGCTACATATTATTATTAAGTACCTATGCATATTATATTAATCAACCCGGGCGAAGTCGGGACAGGGTTATAAATTTGCCAATACTAACTCTTCAGCTCTAAGACTATCTCTTTATATTCAAATAATACAGCTACAGCTTTTATTAACGTTTTGACATGCAAAATGAAAAGACAAACTTTCATGCTTAATATAAATGAACTAGAGGCCCGCCCTCGCTTCGCTTCGGTAAATGTAAGTTTTCTGTTACACCCGTCCATAAAGTAGAATCTCTATACAACTGTAGTACAGTCACGGGCATTAATATCTATACAGCTATCGCGTCAAATATATGTATACATGGATACATTTGAAATCTTGGAAACGTATATACCTACATATTTATGCCCTCGACTGTACATCACTTTGCTCTATTATCATTATCAATAGTCAGCAGCGTACGCGGTGTATGGATTTTATTTGGTATCTTTACACACATTGAGTTACATTATCGAAGTTTTGATACGGATCCCTAACTATTTTTAAATATTCTAGAGCCTACGCTAATCTGGAATAATGTAGCATTCAAACGGTGTAAGAATTTTTGAAATTGGCCCAGTAGTTTTTGAGTTTATTCGTTACGTACACACATACATACAAATCTTTCCTTTTTATAATATTAGTATAGAAGTATACACATAAGCCGGGATTCAAAATATTTTTAATTATTTTGATTAACGATAAAATCGCATGAGGTTTGATTAGCAAGACCCGGACCTGTCGACAGTACGTGAGGTTGGCTTCACCTCATGTCCGATTTGTCAGCACAGCAGTATGCAGTCACGAGCACGTAATACTGCAATTTGCATCTTTGCGTTGTGCCTCACGTAAAAATACCTAATTACACCTACCTAATACGACAAAGGTAACTCGAAACAACAACCATAATTTAAAAAGCTGGCTCATTGAAGTAATTGTTTAAGCGCAACACCATTACAAGTAAACAGGTTCTCATTAAAGAGTTATTTCATAGAAGCAGCCTTGATGACGATGACACAAGGCAGTCCCTGAGTTAACCAACCTGATAATGCACTTTTAATACAAATAAACTGGTTCTAGAAGGTTTTTCAACCCGTCCGGTAATACTTCTTGATGTAAGGACCAAAAAAACAATTAGATGCGCGAGAGTTTGCAATTAAACGATCTCAGATAGCTGTGATGAATGTGGACAGGCAATCGCTGCAGGCGTTTGCTCGGGATAAGGGCCAAACGTGAGCCGTGAATTGGAGAAATAGGGTTCTATCGACCCAAACTCAACAAAAAAGAAGTATTTATTCTAAATTAATATTAAAAAGATGAAAAAATTGTGTTTTTGTATGTTTGTAACAAAAAACTCAAAAATACTATACCGATGTCCTAAATTCTTTCACCAGTAGAAAGCTATCTTATTGCTGAGTAACATATTGACCTAGTCCCAAACTAAGCTTCTAGGCTTGTACTATGGATGCTATAGGCAACAATAAACGTACTTATATCGCACCTTCGGTAGGACAAGGGCACAAATTCCCCTTCAGTAACATTGTACATTGTGCCTTTGTTCTACCAGACAAGAGCACAATTTCCCCTTTAGTCACATTGTACATTGTGTCCTTGTTCTACCGAAGGTGCGATATTATACTAGCTACCCGTCAGCGGCTTCGCCCCGCTGCAAATTTTTGACTTTCCCAGTAGATTTTTATTTTTTTCTTTCATAGGAACCTTATTCTGACGATAACGATCACAAAAAAAAAGAATAAGCGAAATTGGTACAGCCGTTCATGCCGTGACCAAGGGAAATAGGGATTCATTTATATATGTATATATATAGATATAGAGTAATATACATATACAACATCCAAGACTCAGGAATAAATATTCCCGCACATCACACTAATATCTGCCCTTACCGGGATTTGAAGCCAGGACCGCTGGCTTTCGAGGCAGGGTCACTCCCAACTACGCTAAAGCTTCGTGAAAGGGCTTTATGGTTCTACGCGGATGGATTCGCGGGCAACAGCTATAGTATAATATACAGCATTGTACAGGTTTCTCCTTTGTTTATTTTGGCCTCAGTCTAGAAAATCCAACCTTAATTTAGCAAACTGAATCGCGCGGATCATGCATATTTGAATCTACCATGTCACCTCGTAAAATATAGCTAGCTGGGCTTACAGAATTCCTAAACAATCTTGTTTCTAATTATTTGTTCTACTCGTACTTTTTTTCGTTTCTATCTTCCTTTCCAAAACTACCTAGGATGAATCAGACATATCATATTGGATGAATCAGACATATCGACATATTAAAGCATTTCCCTATTTCGTGATGTACGATTTTAAACTCAAAATGAAGAGAAATACCTAAGTTTAATTTCGTACATCACGAAATATGAGAAACAAGGTTTTTTCAAAGTAGTGACGATATACAGATAAAAATTGCTGTTTGGCGAAACTAGTCTAAATATTTTTAAAGTAGGTAAGTAACTGTAGGCATAATAAAAAAAGGTGACTACTACTAGGTACAGTCACAAGCACACTTATGACTAGAGTCGATAGAGGTTGCTAGAGCAATAGAGACGTTGTAGTTGGTGACTAGTGTGCACAGGTGCATGGTCACCATCCTGATATTTACCGTTATTAGCTTTGAATTACATTTTGTAGCTTTTATTAACATATCTTTTACTATTTTTAATACAGATACGGAACACTGAAATACTTTCGATAAACATTTTATGAGAAAGGCCTGAGAGTAAAAACTTCCTTTTGCTGAATACGAATGAGGAGGTAAAACCGGAACGCTGACATAAAGACGTGTATGCAATTAGTATCTCCCTCCACCGCCCTAACGCCTTAAACATTCAAGCTGAGTTTTGGTGCAGTCGTGTCTTGTTACATTTTTGTTTTGTGCATATTATTTGTAACATATACCTACCTACAAACGAGGTCCTCCTGAAAATTAGCGTTGCGTCTCCGAGCCCCAGCGTAACGCTGAGCTGGCACACCGTTTCGGCTATTATGTATTAATTACTTATAATGTTATTTTTGTTTTTATTTTTTCAATTGTATGTTCTTTTTTTGTTTTTTAAATTAATTAGCCGAATAAATGATTCTATTCATATTCATACTTTTTACGTATTATTTATTCATTATGGAATGTGTGAACTGTTATGATTTAATAACAGTAATAGTTAGTAACAGTAATACTTAGTATAACAGTAATACTATACTACTAACAATAATAATTAGGTACCTTAAACTGCTGTTTGACGACACAGACGATAAGTATAAAACGTCATAACATAATCAACTTGCAAAAAAATGGTACTAGGTACGTAACAATTATTTCGAGTAGGTAGGTTATGTTCGAAAGGAAGAGATTTTATGTTAGGTATATTTTGCATAAAGTTCTATTCCTTTAAAGTACACGTATATCTAAACCTACATTTCAACTAGGTACTACAAAAAATTAAAGTGCCCGTATATGTGTAATTCCTCGTAGTATATCACAATAAAAAACTCTGTTACTTATTTTTTTCCAAATTGAAGTCATGCCGGACAGAAATCAATTTTGACCCCCTTAAATATTGAAGAACTAATGATCAAATGTTAACCTCCAGCTGCGTAACATACATTACGCCGGCGGCGGCGCGAGCAGCGCAAGAGATTAATTTGCATATAAAACAAAAAGCTGACTAATTGGCATGTTTTAAGTTATTTATATCATAAATTTAGTAGCATGAGTGGGGTCAAACGCGGTCATTAACGTCGAGGCCCGTCACGGGCCGATCTTGACCTAGGCTGCGTTGCAACTTTGTATTGTCAAGTTACATAACACCTTCGAGCGCCAAAGGCGACGGCAGTGAATATAATTCGGCCAAGTTCAAGAGTTAAATCTGCACAATGTGCGTTTTTAATTTAAGACGCGCCCTAATTACCCAATTGTACATACAGTCTTACAGTCATATTCAATCGTACGATATGCATTTTTTCCAAAGACAAATGTGTTTACAAAAATATAATATCACTTACTTTAAAACTATAATATTTATATGTGTATACAATGTCTAGGTTAATTTACTTATGATCTTGTAATATTTCCATTTTGAGAAACATGTATTTTACACTTGAAATATGCTAAATATAGTATGTTAATAGTATAGTTTTAGATATTTTTATTATACTTACACATAAACCGAACCGTTACGCTAGGCCCGCCTATTTTCATCAATTAAGGTTTCTAAGATAACCCTAAAAATTACACTGCAGTTACACAACAATCATTAAATCTCTTCTCGTCTGCTGTAGGTACAGTTTCAGGTGTTTGCCAAGATCGGGCCTGAGCTGTGACTCAGTGGCTCGAATTGTTTTCATTCGCACGTGGTTTACTTTAAATTTAAGTCGCGTTAACCGGTCTAAAACAGTAAACTCAAGAAACCCAATAAAGCAATGTTTGTATATTAGAATAAAATATTGATAATATTGTGTTTGAAAACAATTAGAACATGTGTTCATGTGATCATTTTAACTTTCACAATCTACCTGAAGTCATAAATAAATACATTTAACGAAGATTTAGTATTATTTACAATTGGTCCATTGTATTTGACTTAAAATACGAAACTTATGAACTGTTTGGATGTCTTTGTCCAATCATACCACTATATAAAATGGCTAATGAAATGACTAGCAAAAATGTCCATTATTATTTATGTGACATAAGGACATCTTCTGGCTCTTTCTAAATCGCTAAGGAAAAAAGTGACAACATGTGACTTAACTCCTATCCCTCGTATGCTGAGGCACGAACCCATGCTCAAAATTTATATATTTTTAAATATTTTATTTTAAAGCTTAATTTAATGACTATATCGTTTGATAATCAGAAGATACTAGAACTTGAGACCTGCCGCATACGAGTGGTTAAGGCGACATTTTTAGTGATTGTTGACCTGTAATAGCCCTAGCGATTTCAGACTCGCGAACGTATAGAATGCATTCATGTAAACAAAGCAAAAAGGGTTTATGAAACTGTGGTTTGGTTTAGTTATGCCATATGAACCGTTTAACCCTCAACATGCTATTTGCTCAAAAATATAAGTTTACCAATAAATACAACACCCACTATCAGATTTTAGCGAATTCTTTGAAACATACATACTTATAGGGTTGTCACACTATAATAATTTCGAGTAGGTTTACACAAAACCGAAATAATATAAGGCCGAATTATCAAAACTGCGAATTCTATTCGAATATTAAACAATAATGAAAACTAGTTTTCCGAATATTTTCAAAATCACAAATTTCCTTTTATCCGAATAGGTTATATGAAAATTCGGAATTATGAAAAAAACAATCGAAGCTAAAGAGAAGATTGATACTGTTCCACCTGTGTTTTCCATCCTGGCTTGAGCCCCAAATTAGATGCAATGACGACCGTAGCGAGGAGGAGCGTTGGGTTAAGTTAGTGGCCACAACCGCACGTGAGTCGAGCAAGCGCAGAAAGCGGTCGTCGGCCGTCGGCCGTGAATCGTGCGGGGGTCGAGCGTAGCGGCCGTCGGCCGTGAATCGTGCGGGGGTCGAGCGTACCGGCCGTCGGCCGTGAATCGTGCGGGGGTCGAGGGTAGCGGCCGTCGACCGCCAGGACTAAGCGCTATACCTATAGGAAAATAGATATGAACAAAGTAGTGTGGACAAAAAAATGGTTTGGTGTCCATGTTATTACGCATAAATTTATTTTATGGAATTGGGTACCAAAAAATTTGTAATTATTATCTACAATTGAGGATTCCGAATTCGGGTCAGCAAAGGTTGGAAGATTCCAGAATCACAATTTTAAAATTCGTGTTAAATAAAAATTCGAATTAATATATTTCGAGATTATGTTGTGAACCGATATTTTCTGATAGGGATAGGTCCCTAGTTTATACATATCCAATATATTTTGCGCTCTGCCAACCCTTTTTCTTTTAGTAAAATTAATTTACTGATATCGGGATATAAAAGTAATAAACGAAAATTCATCAAACGACATCGCATTATGTCGGAAAATTTCGTAATTTTTATTTACTACATAATCAAGATATTTCAGAAATAAACCTATGACTTATTGGTTCTATTGTTTCAGCAGGCAGCCTTTCCGAAAAAGATGAATTTGTAATAAAACGTCATAGAGATACGCTTCGAAATGAAAACATTTTTACCTCTCTTACTGTTATGTCTCTTCTATGAGAGGACACTTACAAACAATGGTTAGTATTCTTTATTAGCTGTTTACACTGACTGAATAATAAGTCTGTATTTAATTAGGTGTAAACTCCATTTGCCCGTGTTTCAGTTTCATCGTCAGAAGTGCGTCATGGAAGAGTCAGCGGGCGGATAGTCAAACTGTATTCAGGGATCAAGCCTGAGCCAATTATGTGTCCAAAAGAAGGATTTCAGGCAGATCCTGTAGATTGTGCCGTTTTCTACCGATGTGTGAAAGGATCCAACGACAAATATACAGTTTTTAGGGTAAGTTTCTAAAAATACAACAAGCGTAGCCGCGTTGCGGGGGCAACAAAACTAGCTAACGTGTCGCAAGTGACTATAATGCGGTTTTGTAGCCCAGGCCACTAACGATTTTTTTGGAAATATTTTGATATCAGGCTAAATGTTTTGTAAACAGTCATATAGGGCGTTATTTTGACTTACTTTATTATTGAATCCACCAAAATATCATACCGGAAGTTGTTAGAAAAAAGTTGTATTCTATAATGAGCTAGATTTTTCAGGAAATATGTTATAACTATTTTTGTGGTGAAAATATATTGTTTGTCATCAGACACAATGACCCAAATTAAAATAAAAAAAAGAAAGTATACGGGAACATAAAAAATATTAAAAGAAATGGGCTAATTGTTTTCTTAGTTAAAATTATTTTTATTTTTATTATTCTGGTAATTTTCTGTTGGATTCAGTTAAATATATATCAAGAAGCGTGTATAAAACATTGACGTACCAAAACTGACCGGATGTGATTTAATTTACTCAAGTTATGCAATAAATTTCATTTTTTTGTTTGACGCAGAACAGGTTAATTTTCTTTTTTTTTTACTGTCGTGAGTAAAAACTTAGGTGGATTAATACAAAATATGGTTATGAACTTGCCAAACTATTTATATATATATAGTTGAGTCTCCAATCTCCATACAAAGAAATCATAAATTAATCTTAATTTTCCGGTGGTCTTGTGGCACTCACATGCAGTGTGTGAGCGGCGATAATACAGTCAAATATTTTAAATGTTGTTAATGTTATTGTTTTATTTGATTTTTAGTACCAATGTGGACCTGGCACAGTATATGATCCTGATAACGAAATATGCAATCATCCAAGAAGCTCGAAGCGCGTTAAATGTGGCGGCTATGCGACGTCTTTAATTGAGCCAGTCAATGAAAATGATATTGATGGATCACGCCATGAAGTTCCTTCCCCAATCAGTACAAAACCACCAGTATATGCAGACCAAAGCACAAACAGAAGAGGTGCTATGTCGTTTTCAACGATAAAGCCCTGGTCTCCTTCATCCGATTTAACTGGTTCTGATTCAACTATTGTATCAACTGCATATCCATGGGTGACTACTACCTTCTACAAACAGTATCCTAAAGCTACGAATACTCCTGTAACTCAAAAATCAAGTTCAAAAATGGATGATATGTGTTCTTCTGATGGATTCATGGGCGATACTGAGAACTGCCGAAAATTTTATAGATGTGTTGGAAATGGTCGGGGTGGTTACATAAGATACGAGTTTTCATGCAGTGAGTTAACTATTTGGGATGATGAAACTCAAGCTTGTAATCATCCTTGGGCAGTTAAAAAAAGAAGATGTGGCCGAGGTAACTCTGACGATGATGAGAATATGTCTCCTAATACAAAGGGAGAAAATGAAGTCAATCCTAATAAGACTGCCGTTCAATCTCAATTACAAATTAGTTATGGTTCGAAAGTGAACCAAGTACAAACTCAGATAGCCTCAGGGTCGGTAATACAAAACCAAACACAAATAAATTATGGAGATCGCTCAAATAAAAAACCCTCGAATTTTAAACAAAATCAAACTCAAATATCACATGGCGCAGCGGTAAGTCAAACCCAGACGCAGATCAGTCATGGCAATGATGGAGTCCAAACACAATTACAAATAGATCACACAAATAAATCCAGTCAGAGTCAAACTCAAGTATTAAAAACTACTACAGAACACACAAATGCTATGCCACAGCAAGACGAAACAAAACCGGATGATGAAAAGCCTGGTAATGGAAACGGAAGTAATGATTGTGTTGAAAGTGGATTTATGGGAGATTCAAACGATTGCAATAAATTCTATAGATGCGTTGATAACGGACGAGGTGGTTACATTAAATACGAATTTTCTTGCGGAGAAGGAACAGTATGGGACCGGAATGCAGAAGCCTGTAACCACGCATGGGCTGTTAAAGACTGCAAAAACCAATCTCCATCCGAAACAACGACTCAAGTTACTAAAACAACTACCACCACTAAGCCCACACAACAGTCCAGTACAATGGAAACTACTACATCTGATGACGAAGATGTTGGGTATAATAACCAAAATCAACAACAAACAATGACTTCTACATCAAACCAAGATAAGCCATCAACAAGTACTCAATCTGTTGGTACAACTACAACTGTTTCTAGCACTACACAAAAAACATCAAATACCGGAGATGGAGACATATGTACTTCTAGCGGGTTTGTGGGTGATACAGTAGATTGTAGAAAATTTTACAGATGTGTCGATAACGGAAAAGGTGCATTCACAAAATACGAATACAAATGTGGAGAAGGTACGGTATGGGATTCTGAGATAGAAGCATGTAATCATGCTTGGGCTGTAAAGAAATGCGGAAGTACTTCAGATGCTGGTAGCACCGAAAAAACCACAACTACTAACTCAGTTCCAACGACTACTATGAATTCTACACAGACAACTACAGAACCAGCTTCATCTACCACTACAACTAAAAAGCCAGATAATTCAAGTACACAAGGAAGTGATTGCACATCTAGTGGATTCATTGGAGACAAAGACGACTGCAAGAAATTTTATAGGTGTGTGGATAATGGTAACGGGGGTTATACTCGATATGAATTTTCATGTGGGGATGGCACAGTGTGGGATCCCAAACTGGAAGCTTGCAACCATGTATGGGCTGTAGAAAAATGTGGCGGAAAAGCTCCGGGCCAAAATACTCATGAAACGACGAGTCATGTCAGCAATGTAATGCAAGATGAAGAGGTAGACGATGGAAATCCTTCACAAGGCGACAATAATACAGACAAACCAGAACAAACTACTATATCTAATTCATTGACAACAACGCCATCTGAATCGCCATCGTTGAATGATAATTCTTGCCAATCTAGTGGATTTAAGGAAGATAAAAATGACTGCAAAAAGTTCTATAGGTGTGTTGACGACGGTAAAGGGGGGTACATTCGATATGACTTCTCGTGCGGGGAGGGTACCATTTGGGATCAAAGTATTGAATCTTGTAACCACCCGTCATCTCAGAATGCATGCAAAGTAAGTGAAACTGCGACTCAACAAAGTTCAAGCGAAACTACAACACAGTCTTCTTCTAATACACAGTCAACTACTCTTGTCGATAAAAATGAAAATGATCAGAATTCTGACAACGTAACTACAGATATACCGATCACAAATAAACCAACAAGTACTGATAGGTGTTCGACGGAAGGATTCTTTGGAGATACTAAAGACTGTAAAAAGTTTTACAGATGTGTTGGCAACCAACAAGGGGGATTCACTAGGTACGATTTTACATGCGGGGAAGGAACAATGTGGGATTCAGAAATTAACGCTTGCAACCACGCCAAATCTGGTAAAAATGAATGCAATGCCCCAACTGGTAGTACAGAAACAACTTCAAAACAACCTGAAAACCAAACTAACAGCCATGAAAATGACGAAAACGTTGAAAATACATCTCAGGTATCTACATCAGAAACTACTGTAGAATCTGGAGCACATCAACAAGAGACCGGTGCAAATAATATATGTGAATCTGAAGGATTTTTTGCCAGTTCCAATAGCTGTAAGAAATTTTACCGGTGTGTCAATGATAACAAGGGTGGATATACTAAATACGATTTTACTTGTGGCGAAGGAACAATTTGGGATCAACAAGCACAAACATGCAATCACGAGTCAAGTCAAATTAAATGTGCTCAAACTTCTGAAAGTAGTGCTCAAGACAAACCTCAATCACAGCCAGAAACAACAACACAAAGTCAAATTTCTAGTGAATCCACTTCTAAAACAACACCTCCTACTAGTACCACGTCCACTAGTAATGATCAATGTACAGCGGATGGATTTTATGCTAATTCAAAAGATTGTAAAAAATTCTATCGTTGTGTCAGCAATGACAAGGGAGGGTATACCAAATATGATTTTACTTGTGGAGAGGGTACGATCTGGGTGCAAGAAATACAGGCGTGCGATCACGACAACGATATTGATCATTGTAGTACTCAAAGTGTTTCAACCACTCCAAATTCGCAAAGTAATCAAGAAGAGCAACCAGCTACAACAGCATCTTCAACTGCTGTTACTGCTCAATCAATTACCCCCGAAAAGGAAAGTGACGAAATGCCGAATTCCGAAGGACCAACAGAATCAAATAATTGCGAGTCTGAAGGATTCTACCCTAATAAACATGATTGCAGGAAGTTCTATCGCTGTGTCGATGATGGAAAAGGAGGATTTACAATGTATGACTTTACTTGCGGAGATGGCACAGCATGGGATTCAGATATTCAAGGTTGTAATCACATAAGTGAAGTGAAAAATTGTCAAGAATCACAAAATCAGTCACAGTCGGAAACGGCTACTAGTGGAACTTCTTCCCAAACGACAGAGTCGACAGGAACTACCAAAATAACAACGGAATCCTCAGGAGAAAATAAACCACCAATGAATGGCAAATGTCAACAAGAAGGATATTTTGGGGAGAGTAGTAATTGCCAAAAGTTTTATAGATGCGTGGATAATGGAAAAGGTGGTTTAACAAAGTACGACTATACTTGTGGAGAAGGCACAATTTGGGACCAAGAAATATTAGCCTGTAATCATCCACGCGATGTACAAAACCCATCTTGTACCAATAATTCATCGGCAACTACTGAATCGTCAAGCAGCGCAACTACAACAAGTACTAGCTCGTCATCAACGGCCTCTGAGTCATCAACATCATCTTCAACCGAAAGCCAAGGTTCATCCAACTGCTCACAAAGCTCAACACCAAAACCCCAAAATAAAAAGGTAAACTGTACTAAAGCCGGTTTTTACGCTGACCCTGACGACTGCAAGAAATTTTACAGATGTGTAGACTGGGATAGTAATGGTCAAAGATTTTCAGTTTATCATTTCGACTGTGGAGAAGGCACTATTTGGGATCCCGAACTAGAAACTTGCAATCACGAAGATTCTGTATACCCACCTCGTGATTGCTCCGGTACACAAGCTCAAACTCAAAACACTACTGATGAATCGACAACATCGACTACCACCACTACTCAAAAAACTTCTACTGATAAATCGACTACTCAAGAATCATCGACAACTGAACAACCAACGACTGAAAATGCAACTACTGAAGAGACCACTCAAACAGCTTCAAGTACTACAGAACCGGCTACTACTCAGCAGGCTACTACTACTGAATCAAGTACAACACAGAGTTCGACTACAACTGAACAAACCACGACACAACAATCTACAACCACTGAACAAACTACTACTTCTGAAAAAAGCACCACTCAACAATCTACTACTTCAGAGCAAACTACCACTCAACAATCTACTACTTCTGAGCAAACTACTACTCAGCAATCTACTACTACAGAGCAAACTACCACTGAACAATCTGCTACTTCAGAGCAAACTACTACTCAGCAATCTACTACTTCAGATCAAACTACCACTGAACAATCTGCTACTTCAGAGCAAACTACTACTCAGCAATCTACTACTTCAGATCAAACTACCACTGAACAATCTGCTACTTCAGAGCAAACTACTACTCAGCAATCTACTACTTCAGATCAAACTACCACTGAACAATCTGCTACTTCAGAGCAAACAACAACTCAACAATCTACTAGTTCTGAACAAAGTACTACAGAACAGGCAACAACTACTACAACTACAGAACAAAGCACCACTGAACAATCCACTTCTAGCGAACAGTCAACAACTGAACAATCAACGACAGAACAAACAACAGCCGAACAAACGACTGAGAATTCAACAGACCAGTCATCAACTACCACAGAGGAATCGAGCACTACAGAACAAACAACAGATTTATCAGAATCTTCAACTACAGAGACTTCCACCACTGAACAAAGTTCTGATAGCACTACAACTGACAGTGATCAACAATCAACGACCGAATCAAGCTCCTCTGCTTCAGAAAAATGTCCAGAAACTGAAGATGATCAGTATGTTTATGTATGCCCAACTTCATTCAGGCGTCATCCTAAATACTGCAACATGTTTTATCAGTGTACTGAAGACAGTGATAGCCATGACTTGGATATAGCCGTGTTTAAATGTCCTAACAATACCATTTATGATGAAAGTCAGGCACAATGCGTAGATAACGATAAGGCTGACAAAAAATGTGACGGTGAAATAGCAGAAAGGAGAAGAGTTAAACGTTTAGGAATAAATTTCAGAGAACCTGTAAGTACTTCCAATTAAGATGTGTTGTTATATTATTAGTAAAACGAGTATATTACTATTCATGATTTATTATGTTACAGATTGTTGTAAGCAAAGAAAAACTTGCCTGCTCTGCGAGTGGTCATTTCCCCTTCGAGAAAAGCGAGTGTTCTCCGGGTTTCCTGAAATGTGACCATACGAAATCCGGCAAGTTAAGAGGTTACGTACACCAATGTCCTAAAGGATATGTCTACTGGTCTATAAGCAGAAGATGTGAAGTAAAGTCCAATGTTAGAGATTGTAAGTTAAGTGCAAACGACTGGAGTGGTCGGAGTGAGATTCCAATAGAAAGAAACAATGTTGCAAATTAAAATGTTAATGAAAAAAGTAGGATTCAAAAATAAAAAAGGTTACTCTTGCTTTACCTAAATTAAGGAGGCGCAGTAATGAAATTGCGCATGATTATTATTATAAGATCTGTTATTTTGAGTACTGGGGTACACACGATTTCTCATTTTTCAACACATACAGTAACACATAACAGAGAGTACATATAACAGATACTCAAATTAATCACCTAAAATTACTGTTATTATGATTGTAAAATATTTTTCTACAGATCTATGGTAGCGCCGCTGTTTTTTATTTTACACTGTTATCGCAGTTGATTTGTGAGGGAAGTATCTCTATCTGGGCTGAGATTCTACATGGTAATAACGATATCGTCTTTTACGTGTTTCCGTATTGTCAACGTTTTGATAACCCCTATGTACCTACTTGACAGCAATGACGGCCGAGTTATAAACGTCAAACGCAATATCGTTTTAACGCAGTAGAATAGAGGCCCTGGTTTTGATGATGATAAATATTAAAATATTTTTTCTGGCATTATACTAATGTTAGTCTTCGTCTAACAATCCAAAAAAATATTTGCGTTAAATTAAGTAGCATCACCGTTGACAGTTGCCCTACAAATAAGTTTATCATTTAATCATAATCAGTTTGTATTTAAAACTCATATATAAGTATTTGCGTTTGTGCAATATTTCTTTAGAATAAGAACTTAGTGCAATACGAAAATTTAAAGATTTATCTCAAGATATTTTAGAAATTTCTACCCACAAAAATATTTTTCATTCTTTCGTATTGTATTAGCCTGATGTACATATTATTAAATTGATGTAGTTATAAACGCTATTATAAGTTATACTTAATAGATCATCTCTCAGAAATGCTGTTTTGTCACTTTAGCAAGCTTGTTAGGTGTGTCTAGTCTTTAACGTTGAAAAATGACAATAAAACTTAGCTGCCATAATTTTAAGTCAAGTGTAAACTTGTGGTCAAGATATTGTCAAAAGAGGACAATATTTTGAGCACGACCTTTTTATAAGAAAATAAATATTTATTTTTAAGTCATAACGAATTTTATTAAATAGCCAAAACAAGTAAAAAAAAGAAAGTAACAATAGTAACTAACTAGTAATAAATTAGGAATAAAATACTATTAAATAAATAAACATTACACTAAAACGACATCTATCCCTTTGCACGTGGATAACAGTCCCTTACAAAACCGTGAAAGCTCCGAAATAATAAAATCTTTAAGCGATTCTTCTTCCGTGCAATGTTTCACATTACTAAATACAGCTCCTACGAACGCGTGGCAATTAGTTCTGGTAGATATCAAATTACCCTTAAGATCAATGGTTAACTTATCTTCGTCTTCGTACGTATTTTGAATTCTGTCTTCCATGTTAGTTTTTACAGAAGTGTCAAAAAGTGTTGGCGCTGGAATAATCATACGATTCATAATATTATCTTTGTTTTCTAATTTATACGGAGAATCAGTGGGCCCGGCTTTTAAATTTCTTTTTAAAATATGCTCTGTCTTTGTTTCATGCATTGTAATTTCCGGGTCACGGAACAAAAAATCCAAAAACAATGGCAAGAAAAATGATTGATCAGTGACGTTCTTGTGCATAATATTATTTTCATCATTTTCCAGCATCGGTTTCGGTTCTTTATCATTTTCGGACTTATTGCGAACATCTTTGGCATTAGTTGAATTTAATTCACCGCTATTACCAATAATAATTAATTCTTTTACTGAGGGTTTCATTTCAATTTTTGCCCATTCTTGTCTACTTTCAGCTTCACTTAAGGCTTCAGATTGACTTTGTGAACCTCCATCAATATCTAGAGCATCTATTACGTCTCGAATGTTATTAACCCTCTTTCTGTTTTTATGTTTATGACCCTTCTTGGTATTTTTCTGGTCAGTTTTTTGTAAATACTGTTCTGTATTTTCTGTTGTAGAGTTTATTTTCTGAACTTGTTGGTAAGTTTGTAGAATGTTTTGCAGTTTTTCAATATAAATTGCATGAGGAGATCTCGGTGTCAATATAATTGGATTAAAAGCTATACCACCTTTATCCCATATTGAAGCAGCTCGAACCAAGAACTCTATAAATTGATATGGCAGATGATTCCAAATTTTTCTCAAAGGAGAAGCATTCAAATAACTTGATAGATTCATATATTGAATAATAACATTCGTTTTTTTTTCACTTTGAGTGACGTCTAGGTCGTGAATATTATTTACTGACCAGAGCGAGTTCAATGCCTCTTCGTTGTTTAATTGTGCTTGAGGATTTGGTTTTTCTTGAAAAGTATCATTATAAAGAAAAATTAGGTTGAAATTATATTGCAAGTATTTGTTAGAAATTATTTCTATATAGGGTAAATATTTATTTAAATCTGCTCCCTTGTCATCGTTAACAATAACGGGAATGAAAACATCAGGTAAGGACTGTTTCTGTGGTATTTGACTTTTCGTAGTAACTGTATGTTGCCGCTCCATTGGTTTGGAATATGCCAATGGAAGCATAGCATATATCGCACTGTTATAGATAAAGAAAACCATCATGCCAAACATACCGATTCCTACCCACCAGTACGTAACGGATGACGTTAAATGATCTGAAAGAAACAAGAATATTAATTTACTAATGTGAACTATAAATACAATATAATAGATATATAAATAATATGCTTATTATCATTACATAAAGAAACAGTTTTATTCCCTTCTCTTAGTGGGCCGCTTGGAGGAACACTACTAAGTTCATTTTCCTCCATTATACTGTTTGTACTTTATAGTTTTTTTGTAAGCGTGTTTTCATTTTAGAGGTGTTGATATTTTGAAATCATGGTGTAGTTGTGAATTATGGCGGTGTAGAATATTACTACGTGTTCAATATTAGTTAATGTCAAGTTTTGGAATAAAGAATATTAGCTATGTATGTTTAGCCATGGGAGCCAAAGTTGTACAACAACAGTAGCAAGAAAACTTATCAACTCATGAACTAATTAACGTAAGTATTGAAAAGATAAAATAACTTTTGGACTGGTGTAAAGGAGGCTTAATTATGCTGTAATAGTTATGAGTAAATCAACTTTTAGACCCATGCACTTTGTCTTATATATAATGCAGGAGGCAAGCGATCATGTTTTTTAGAAAACGTATTTTTGTAGTTTTTATTATACCTTTCTGGATTCCTTTTAAACTGTTTTAAATCGTAATAGTATTTGAAAAAAGATCTGTTTAAGTATAAATTGATGTGGAAGTTGATCATACCGTAAAGCAGGAGACAAAAGATTAAAAGGTTAAAAAGTTGATTAACCCATATACCAAGTTCCAAAACAACTCGTACAAACTCTTTATTCATTGTTGTGAATAGTTTTTGAATAACCAGGCTAAAATTTATGCAAAATCATGAAACTGGCAGCCTTCTTAACTCTTGTCATTCGATGGCGTTTGACGTGTGACAGTAAACGATACACCGGTGTCCGTACAAGAAATTAGTTACACAACTCTGATGTATGGTGAGGTCCTTTAAGTTACTTGTCAGGCTATACATACGTCTGCCAAATATTAACTCAAGCGTATGACAGTAACTAGGGCTCTATTCTACCCAGTAAAACAATATTGCTTTTGTCATTTTATCGACGTTACAATAACTCCAATTTACTCGGCAGTAATGGCAGCCCGCCGAGTTAAAAACAATACAATACCATATCAAAAGCAATACAGTTTGAACAGGAGATCACATAAAAACGCGTTGGTTCAAATCAGGGCTGAGATTTTACACGGTAAAACGATAATGCCTTTGACATGTTCTATATTGTCAACGTTTTGATAACTATTATTGACTTGACAATAATGGCGGCCGAGTTAAAAACAATACAACACGTCAAACGCAATATCGTTTTAACCCAGTAGAATAGAGGCCCAGGTAAAAACTTAATTTATTTTCCCCATTTGCAAAGAAAACGTAAACCACTACCTATTTAGCTAGGGATCGGAACCACCTCAACTCGAGCTGTTCAGTATCTTAGTATCAAACTCCACACTTATCGGCACCGCAACGGCATCGCCTCGCCTTATATAACCTTTTCAACGCCTTACGTCAAATACAAATTACGTCACTCACCCGCCAAACATGTATCAAAAGTTATGCAAAATTTAACTTAATTAATACGAAATAACGCCTCTTTTAAACTGTACCTGTGACAACTATTAGTGTCTGTGGCGTTGTAGGCACAACAGCTCACGACTACTTTAGGCGGTACCGGTCCGTTGCCGAGCGGTTTTGTGAACGTCAAGTTAGTGTAAAAAGAACTATTAACCCTTTGAACACCAAGAACACCTAAAGGCGTCGTGTACTGTCGTGCCTTCCACGCCATCGACGCTTACAGTTGTCACAGATACAGGGACAAATAGACGTAAGGTTGAAATTAGCTATTGTTTGCAGCGTCATTGGCGTGTGAGGACGACTTTTGTATTAAGTCAATGGCAGCAAAAAAAAATATGTACTTATTTGCACAAAGTCCTCGTTTTCTTTGCAAAGCGGTTTATAATTAATATTTCAGCTGTTAAGGATCTCACCTGGCCAATTTTTTATAATAGCTGCAGCTCCTTTGATGTTGTTCTTGGCTCTGCCTCTGTACCCGACGTGCCGGCGCTGGTGCGGGCTGAAGCTGTGCGCCTCCTCGTCCGAGACGTCGTCGCGCAGGAGAGGGCGGTTCTCTCTGGTCGACTCACTCATCACTTGCCATTGATGTCTCTGTTCCAAGTAAAATGCATCACTTAATATTTTCGTTTGAAAAACAGATGTGATAGAAAAAAGCAGTTTGATGACGGGACAATATTTTTTTTTCATTATTTTAGTATCATTTTTAATACCTCATGCAAAAATTGTAAAAATTATCTTCTTCTCACAAAATAGAAAAACAACAACGTATTCTAACAATACATACATAACATCACGCCTTCATTCCCAAAGTGGGGTAAGCAGAGCTCCAGAATTAACAACAACTCTAAAAAGTCTTGATAATGTTGTAACCACATTTTGCACAAAGATGGTAAGAATAAAAGGAATTAAATTAGCTGAATTTTATTAAAGAGATTAAAAACCGTATGCATCTAAGGGTTAATGGTGAGGGCCAAAAAGTTGAAACTATCCGGTGTGCGACAAAAAATCAATACCATACAATAAAATTGTGAGGAAAGTTTTCATCTCACAACGGAACTTTTTCGCCTTCGTTGTTTTTATGGTTAACTACGCTTAACTGTCTGCTAAATGGGTCCAACTTTTTGACTTTTACCTTTTTTTATTTATTTATTAATTCATCTGAAAACCCTCGATACAATGGCGCCCTTGCTAACAGAGCTGATACATCTTAAACGGCCCAATTTTCATCAAACGAACCTAGAATCACTTGATTGAACTAAGTAGATTTATATCAATAAAAACTGCGTATGAATCTTTGCATCCGTTTGGAAGCTACGATGGTGGCATATATAGTCAGATACATAGATTAGTTAGAAACTACAGCACAAACACCCTGTGTTCAAAATATCTGACACGCCCAATGCCTCTAATAATAATATTTTGGAAAAAAACGAAATGAAATAATAGTTATTGCTATAGGACGCTATTTATTATCTACAAAAAATATACTGCAGCAAGAAGAGCAAACTTAACTGGTGTTGGCCTCGGTCGATGCCGATTACTGTACACTGAAGAGAGGGCATCCGACAACGTCGTAGTCCCTACATACTAATTCCTACCAATATTATAAATCCAAACCGATAACGACAGTTTGCAGAGCTACCCACCTAACCAAACCTTACCTTACCTTACCCATTTTTTTTATAAAATTTGATTTATAAATTGAGCCCAGGAAAAGAACATAGGATCAATGAAAAAAAACATTTGGAAGAATAGCGATAAACGAGTTCTACACAGACGGAGGCAAAGGCAAATACTAGTTCATTAAAATTATTGTTTGACTTGTGCTTTATCGCAGTTTTAATTAAGTTATTTTATTCGATACAAGCGCAGTGCCAAGCTCCCTGTTTACTTCCTGAAACCACGCTTTTTATTTTAAATGCACGTACCTATGGTTCTTTGTTCCTCGTAGAGGCTGAACGAACGGCCTGATGTCGAGAACCGAGGCCTAATTAGATTAGTCTTAAGTTGCTAAGCCCTGCTGAGTAAGTTGCTAATGCAAAATAGTCTCGAACAGTTTGCCGCGTGAACAGCAACTTACAATATCTGATAGACTTGAGCATTTACTCGAGCATTCGACCGAAAAAATGCTGAAGTTTATCAGCACCATTAGCGTCGACTGTGTTCAGACTGAAAGAGGAGCGGTAAGGAACGAGAAATACCACAAAAGGAACTAAGTATGTGATAATTGAGAACCTAAAATTGGTTTTAGGTTTCGTTATTTCGCATGAGACAAACGCTTTTACGCTTTGAAGTAGCATTGCTCCTTACTAAAGATTAACCTTAAATACTCAAAAGGCATTAATACTTGATGGAAATAAAATAAATAATGTAAACAAAGTAGTTTAAGTTTTATCTTGCTTTCATCTTTAACAAATGGGTAGGTTTACCTACAAAGTTTTAAGGAACAGCGAACGAGTAAAAAATACTATGAATATCAAAATTTCAAAATACAACATAAATTATTTACTTTACCTCCAACAATAATAAATTGAACTTATCACGAGTATCTATTAAACGTAGCTCAAAAATATGAAATAGCAAACCAAATGTAATATTTTAAACGTCGTCTTTTTGATGATCAGTAATGTCACAAAAATTGGTTGTAACGTATGATCAAAAAGTTTCAATATCAACTTCGCGCGTAGTAAAAAGCAGTTCTTAAGCAGTTTCGAAACCAGACTAAAGTTCAAAATTATTCAGTGTTTACCAATCCATGACGGTGCGCCCTTCTACTTATATTTAACGTGGATTGATAACACTACACTTGGTGTATGACCTATAAGACAGTCTGCCATCATTGTTTTACACCATCTTAACTAAAACTATAATGATTTTACCCTCAGGGACTATTTTCACGGGTCTTCCGTCAAGTTCCGTCAATGTTCGCTAATAAACTTTATACTTATTCAATTTCTAATTGTGTAAATAAAAAGTATGAAATAGTGCTTCAGTGAAAACCAGATACACATATTCCAGCTTAGGAATTAAGATGGGGCCTCTAATCTAAATAGCACTGGCTTTTCCCGCTTACCGGAACACAACAGTGCAAATACTACTGATTGGCAGCCGGTTAACGGGTAAAATGGTGGTTGAGGTAAGAACGCACTTTGCACAAGGCCCAAATACTTAAAAAGATTATTTAATTGAAATCCATCTTACCGTTATGACCATGATAAGTACCTGAAAAGAGATGAAACTCCAGGATTTAATATTAGATGATTTAATAGATTACACCCGAAATTTATAATAAGAACGCATTTTTTTGTCAGTAGTAGGTATTTATCATATAAAATTAGTTACTGCACATTTGGGTTATAAATATAATACTTATATATATATACTTTCTCGAAACTTCAATAACATGGGTTAAACTTAGAGCTAAGTACACGTGTTATGTTACACGCCCGCACGGCTCCTAGTTGTTAGCCCGACGGTTCTCATAGCGGTCGAACTACACGGATCAGTGTAATACCCGCGTTAAAGTCTGTGTTTACGTCCAAATACGGGCAGGTGGGCTTAAAGGTTGACTTCCATGGCTAGCGGCCGATGCGACAGTAGTAAACACTATGAAAACGTATGGCACAGCTTCCGTGGTAGCGGCTAACCACAGAGAGCCGCGCGCGGTTGAGCCGCTGTCCTCGGAAAAATATGGAGTGGTTTAAGATTAAGAAACAATAACGTCGATTTTCATAGACATTTAAATATCGACTTCCTTAATATATGTATAGAGTCGTGGCACGCATCCAACGGTTATCTATCAATTCAAGGTGGCTAAAGGGCGAGAACGTTAGTTTTAAAAATATGCAGGGCTGGGATTCTACACGGTAATAACGATATCGTATTTGACGTGTTTCCGTATTGTCAACGTTTTCATAACTCTTATGTCATTTACAATAATGGCGACTGTGACAAAAACGATTCTAAAACACGTCAAACACTATATCGTTATAACGCAGTTGAATAGAGGCCCTGGTCCATTCATTGGGGGGTCTCACGAGAGTTGCAAAAAATACCGGAGAAATTTAAATTGTATCATTTGTTTCTTTTACTACTACAGTAAATTCATCGGATACAGAATGAGAACTAAGTAGTTTTAATTAAAAAAACCATTGTCATAACATAAACTTATAACAAAAGAAAACTCAATGTTTTATTTTTAAACACGAACTTAACTTTTAGGTTAATTAATGGTGAAATAAATATTTTTCAATTAGTATCATGGCCCTAAATAAATGATAAGTGTACCTTCGTGTGTCGATATCCTCCAAACAAAGTTGTCACTGGAAAACCAACCGTTCACTTGTCATCACTCGTTTCACTGAACTAGATCACCTATAAACCTTGAAAGACAACATATGAATGTGTATGCACGGAGTAACACAATTTACCGAACTTAGCACGTTTTAATTTCTGCGATAAGTTTATGTTTATTCAACAATGCATTCGCCTCACGTATTGACGCACTACGTTCATTATTTAGTGTTACTGAGTAAGCATGAAAGTTGTGTCAAGGTGGTTGGTGGATCTTGAAAACAATGTCATTTGATCTAAAACACGCTGAGTTAGCACTGGCTTAAAACGGTCCAAACAATTAAATTAGTTCACACGACTGCGTGATGCATAACCGATATTTGTAGCAATGTAGTCAAAAAATTGGCTGCGCAGTACAATAATGTATGTTATCCTGTAAAATATAACTACGACACGGGACGTTAAGCTACGCGTTGATTTGTCATCAATGACTTTATTCTATGCTGAAACCGTTCACCACAGCGGACTATCGCGTACAAATCAATTATTTCAAGGTCTCCGTAATAGATTTTATGCTTAGAGCTTATAATGTACCGTGCAAACGTGAGTTTTTCTTCAGCCTTAAAGAGAAGGAAAAAAAAGTTTATTTTTCGAGTTTTATGGGCACTTTTAAACGTATAATACTAATAAAATAATCTACCAACGCTTCCCAGGAGGAGACTACTGCAAAGGTATGATTAGAAAATTGATGAACAAGGAAATTATTAAAACTGAATTAACTGTTGTCATTTTTTGAAATAGGAACAAGGTTCGAATGATTGGACTGACGTTGCTTTGACATAGCGCCATGTTTCAACAGTATCTCGGTTAAATATATAATTCAACGAAAAAATAAAGTTCTGTTAAATACCTACCTAATGAAAGCTGTGAGTGTAATTAAAAGTTTCTTTATTTTCTTTTTGTAACTTAATTTAGTGCTTACATATTTTTTGTTGAATTACTCGTAGGTATTACCTACTTTTATCTATTATATTATCCTGTCAATTTTCTGTAATTGCGTTTGCTAATGTATTTATTATTATATTACAAATATTTATATAATTAATTTTACAGTATAATAATGGCAATCCAATATAACAAAAGATTTACATGCTGCTACGACAGATAATTATATTAGATAAGGATACGACATCGTAGTCGGATTAATTCAGACTCGTCTTGCTTTCTTCATAAGCTTCAATACCCATCGAACGAAGTAGGGGAGACTGCATCGAATAATTCATATTTAATAATAAAGAGTCGTTATTATTATAATAATCGTACATTAATATTTCCTGTAATTTGATTATTTTTAGCAGCTTCTTTAAAACCCATTCATGCCGAAAGGCTTGAAAAGAGGCAAACGCTTAGAGCAACAGGTCCGTGAAATAATTTTCAACATTTAGGGTTCCGTGCCTAAAGGTGCCCAGCATTACGAGTTATATTTCAGTATTTTCTCATTTAATAGACTTATTTGTTTTAAATATGTTATTAAGTCTCACTTAAGTACTTTGCATGCTGTATTTCAATCTTAGTATTACTTGTGTTCATTTGTGAGATACATTTAGGGAAGTATCTGTATTTATAGTACCAATTCACTAATTGTGTTACACTATGTATATTTCTGTGTATAAATAAATAGAGTGTGTATTTTTATTGCCACTATAACAACTAAAAATAATTGACAGTTAAACGGGGGCCCTATACGAGAATGGTACAGTCAAGGACTTTAATTGTTATGCCACTATGGAACCCTGTCATTATGACAGAAGGGTGCTGAATAGTCAAGGACTTTATTTGTTTCGCCACTATGGAACTCTGTCATCATAATGACAAATAAAGTCCTTGACTATGCAGAACCCTACGTGGCGAGTCTGACAGATGCATGACTAATAATATATAAAGTGTCATTCTATGGAACTTGCTAACTATGTAAACAAACCGCCATACTAAAATTGACATTAGATGTCAATTTCAATATATTGTTTGTTTACATAGTTAGCAAGTTCCATAGAATTACAGTATACGGACTTGTAGTTTTGACAACTCTAGCGAAAATTTTCTTTCGAGATCAATATTTCCTAAACAGTCCCCCAAATCTTAAAATTGATAATCGCATATAGTGTTTTTTAAAGAGCCATCTAATGATACCTTACTCGATGTTATAATGTTAAATAAAAAAGTACATTTTCTTAAGACGACAATAAACCATTTCTTTGTTTACCCGAAAAACCTTATTTTTAAGCGTTTACTTTATTTTGTTGGCGTAATGTCAATGTATAACTATGCCAAATTACAGCTTCGTAGTACCAGCTTAGGAGGTAATTAAGGTATATTAAATGCATAACGTAATGCATTGCTTTGATAATTCCAGTAAATCTAGGATGGAGGCCCCTTACAAACCCGTGGGCGATAGTCAGTCGCTCATCAAAATGGAGAACGGTGATAGTGAAATCGGCGTGCGACAACCTTCGCCACCAACGGCAACTGTAACTCGTGAGCTGAGGCGGATCCTGGTCGATCGCTGGCCTGGTAAGACTTACAGTGCAAAAGGGGTTTTAAAATGGTATCCTTTTAGGGCGGCAATTATACCGAGTCGTTCTCCTAATGCGGTCGTCTAACTTGTATCAAACTACTTCGGCCAACGAATGTCGTATATTGCGGTCACGTAATTAGACGACTGCAGGTGTCACGCCTGTCGTTCGCCAAATGCGGCCGACTACCTTGTTCTTTACACTGTCGTGGTCACCTCATGCGACATGCGGCAAACGACTCGGTGTACGTGTAATTAATTAATTAATTTATTTATTTATTTATTTATTATTATAATGTAATTACCGCTTAAAGGAGCGTCTTCCTTGAGAGCATTAGAGTGTAATATTCGAGTGGTGTGGACGTTGAGCCGAGCGGTGCTGCGGGTCATACAACGCTGAATGGTCATGAAACGCGAATGCTCTCAGTGAGGACGCTGGCCCACGTCACTTGAATATTCGACGCCGAATGCTCATGAAACGCGAATACTCTCAGTGAGGACGCTGGTCCACGTCACATGAATATTCGACGCCGAATGCTCATGAAACGCGAATGCTCTCAATGAGGACGCTGGTCCACGTCACATGAATATTCGACGCCGAATGCTCATTAAACGCGAATGCTCTCAGTGAGGACGCTCTTTATGAGTTATTGCATCGTGCTTATTTGGCAACTTTAACCTTCTCATCAACATTTTAAATAGAAAACTCGCCTAAACCTGGTGAATAACAACATGTTCCCACCTAACGAGTATAATTACGCTGCCGTAATACCCAGGAAGGCAGCTAACGCCATAATAATAGTATGAGCATTTTAAAGTACAGTGCTCTTCTTTACACTGTCAAGTCGTAACAGATTTTTCTGTATTAGCCTAAACCTGTTTTGAGGGTTGATCATAACCTACCCTGGTTAAAATCTGCCCCAAACCCAAGTTATTGGTGTTGAAAAGGTTAAACGTCCTAAATAAATGTCAGGTCACTAAGCTCCTCGCAATTGTTCCAGAAGTCGTGTCAGCTTATTGGATAACGCTCTTCGTATTCGGAATAACTGTTATGATTTGCTACTCCTTGGGCTTAAGAACCTTATCAGTAAGGAACGGTGGAACAAATTCGACTGGAACAGTGTGCTATCACCAGATTGTTCAAATAGGACGTTATTGGCCGTTCGATTCTTATTCACAATTCCTTTCCACAATGGCCCAAGAATATCCTTCTTTGCGGTTTAACATTTACTTCCTGATTGAAGACCCTTTGCGAAGTCCTTATTACCAACGAAATCCAATATATTTCAATGGGGGCATTGGTTACCTTAGAAGGGATGAGTTTGACGAGAGCAATAAGCAAAGGTTGATAGAATTTCAAAGAGATCATCCCAACGTTAACTTCACTATCATGTGTTTGTCCAAATACATGGCTATGACGCCGCTGAGATACAAGTGGAGAAATATCCCCACATCTTATTTGCCATTTTATGCCAGGGTATTTGATGTTTGGCAACACGGCGGTATAGGGATGGACTTGAGCGCACTAAACAACAGATATAGCTACAAACACCTCTTCAATCAACGCATTAAAGCAATTTTAAAGAACCATAATGATGGGCTTTCAGAAACTGATTATAATATTGTACTAAAAGCGTTTCCACAAGAGAGAGAACAACTAGCAAGAGAAAAATGCTTGAAAAGTAAATTAAATGATCAATCATTGGCTCACACTTTGGCAATTTTGTATAATCTTTTATCTTATATTGTTTCGCCAACCAATTTCGGCCTAAATGTACCAACCTTATCACAAAAGCCAAAATTTCTAACTAAACTCCAACCAGATAAATTCGAAATACCTGCTGGAAATACTGTTCTTGACAACGCACCTAATTTATTAAAATCCAACACAACCAACGGTCGGCTTTTGAATGCTTTAATGAGTCCGAAAGCAAACGATTCAAATGTAGAACCGTTTAATCATACTGCGGCACCTGAAAGCGACCTCACTGAACAGAAACCACCTAGCAAGAATCTTACGCATGGGGTAAATGCGACTGACGCAGAAAGTTCACACATAGTAATATTTTACGATTTTTCTGTAACAAGTGATCATTTTGGCCGTTCTATGTCTGAACCATTGGCCTCGGAATTTGATGGTAACGCCACCCAAAAGAAGAAAGAAGCGCATCTCGCGATGGACCCCGACGGTGTCTTTATCGCTGCTTCGGATAAACTGCATCGGTTTCTAGGAACTTTGGTTTCAGCTGGCTTCCATAAACTACGACCTCATTTTGCGATTCAAGATACTTTTGTAAGTCAATGTTCAGGATTGTACAGTCATGAGGCTTACTGCAATATCTACGGACTTTGAATTTTTGTTAAATTTATTTAAATTTTAATTTTTATGTACCTATTGATTTTGTAAATAGTTAATTAGTCAGTTTATAAAAAAAATTATTGGATACATATTATATGGATATGACATCTTCAACGGAAGTAATACAGTATGATTAAAGTTTGCATTAGAACTACACGTTCCAAATGTTTTGTTAAAAGTTTAGTTGCAAACTAATTTATTTGTCTATAATATATTTACAAAGAGACACTGACTGGCTGACTGATCTATCAACGTACAGCCGAAACCACTGCACCTACGGACTATTCCTTGAAAAGGAGGGAATACTCCTTGTATATCCTAGGGCTGCACCGAGGGATTTCGGGGATTCATCGCCTAAGGGGTTAAAGTAGGGGTAGTCGCAGGAAACGAATTCTACGCTTACGAAGTCGCCGGCGTCCTCTAGTTTATTTATAAAAACAAACTATTTACATAGTTTTCTATTAACCATTTATTTAACAATTATTTATGAGATCAATACTTCTATATTTTTCATGTTATCATTTAATTGGAATTCGTTCAGGTAAATCTTAAGTAATTTCGCATGAATTTAGTAACTCTATTTAGTTACTTATTCTTTTCGTGTTGCCATTGTTCAATAAATAATAATAAATTCCAGAATAAGCTTTTATTCTTTCTTAGGTTTTATTTGGGTCATACACAGATTTAGGTTACCGTCTTTCCTGTGGACACACCGAAAGTTAATGTTTTTAAGGCCTAATTCTCTGGCTAAGCCCATTCCCGTAAAAACACCTTTATGACTGCTTTAAACCTATTGTATAAAAACATAACTTATATGAACACAAACTTAACAATTTACCACAGGAGAGACAGCTTTTGTTTTTAAGAGTGTGTATGACCCATTTACCCTTAGAACGCCAAGAACCCATAAAGCGTTCGTGAACTGTCGTGCCTACCACGCCATCAACCATTATAGTGGTCACAGATACAGTGCAAAATAGACCCGAGTTATTGTGACGTAAGGTTAAAATTAGCTGTCGTTTTCAGCTGTCATTGGCGTGTGAGGACCACTTTTGTATCAAGCCAATGGCGGCGAAAAGGTTAAGAAAATATTTAGACTGATGACGGTTCGGAGTATGAATGGCATCTTGGAACTCTCTCTCACGTCTTCTACTCTTTTTCAGGCCGCACCAATTTAAATCCAAAAAGTACAGTACAACACATTCAAGTTATTTGCCTATTGGGAATAATTTCGGAGCTAGTAACATTTTCTGTCGAATAGCAGGGGGTTGAACCCCTGCTATATAACGATATCGAGTCATTCCATATGAAAACGGCTGAAACAAATTATTTTTGTTGCCGGCGTGGTCACAGATTTCAATAAAAAAAAATGAGGATGCACCGTGAGGCATTTAAGCACAAAAACCGTTGTCGTTAATTTTTTTAAATACTTATCTTTCTATCAGCACCCGTCCAAAGTACAAAATGCTGTCATTTTTCTACTCTCACAAATTATGCTGAAACTTTGTTCAGAAGTAACGTATAGAAATGGTGTTAATTTATATAACACTCCCAATAAACACAGTATTCGATTGCTTTATAAATTTTCATCCAAATACTTTGATAGCATAAAATACTGTGTCACTAAAAATGACATTAATTTACTCATTTTCGTGATTTTCGGCTTGGATTACTGACTTTTGTATTAGGCCTGGGAATCATATTTATATCACAGCTTCAAGAACACTTCAATTATTACTACTCACATCCATTTTAGATATCAAATTGTATTATATGGTATAAAAAACATGCATTGAAATTTTGAAAAATCGGATCGTGTCCATTTTGGTCGCTGAAAAGTCCAGGTTTCAGTGTAAATAAAAATTTGAATTTACCACCAAATGATAGAACATATTCTCAAATTTACACAGTAACTAGATGTTTTTTTGCTAGGTAAGAAGTTATGATTTTTTGGAAATCTTAAAATATGCAAAACTCAGATACTTAATAAAACTACACCTAAATATTATTTATTTCTTAATTATATGAAGATCATCACTATAATAAGAAAAAATATTTAACTTTTACGTTTGCAGACCTGCCTCCTGACTTTTACAACTTCAAAAGATTGTGCAGTTGAATATTTACGAGCTTTTAAGGTGTCGGACGACAGACGTTCGAAATGATGATATGATCTAGTACTTTTAATCGTGAGTAAATTCTCAAATCTCCCTGTTAACTTCGATTCTGAAGCTTCGACATCTGCTTTTGGCACGAAAAAGAATGTAATGCCAGGTATCCGCTCCGTACAAAAGTCGAACATTGCTTGAGGGGTTAATATGTGACTTTCCGCTGTTCTTTGTAAACTAGCTTTTCGGATTATTCTTTTGATGGTTCCTCCTGCACCATCACACGGGCTTTTCCCATGTGCAGTTGCAAAAAAGTTCCAGTCTGCCTGTAGTCCAAAATCTTCATCATGGTAACACAAATTCGCCATATTCTTTTTATTTTTATACTGCGATGCGGCTCCGTCACTAAAGTAATGAATAGTTGTCATTAAAGGATTGATTCCTTTAATATATTCAACGAAAACCTTTTGGAATGCATAAAATGCTATCGTGTTGTGTGTCAAATGATCACTGATAACGCAAAATGTTTTGCATTGAGTTACACCGTTTTTTTAAAATACATCACGAATGGGTGCAAAGTAGCCTGATCATTCGTCCAATGAAATGATTGCACTTCATCTTGAATTTTTGTATTAATATTGTTGTGCAAATATTTACGGTACTCAAAAAATCATAACTTCTTACCTAGCAAAAAAACCGGTATAAAATCTAGATGCCATGTAAATTTAAGTTTATGATCTATCATTTGATGGTAAATTAAAAAAAATATTCACACTGAAACCTACATTTTTCAGCAGCCAAAGTGGCCATGTTTTGATTTTTTCGAAATTTCGATATGTTTTATCTATACCTAAAATACATTTTGAGAACTTTAAATTGACATCAGTTGTTTAAAATGTCATGTTCTAACAACCAGACAAAAAGCTAAGTCTTCGGTCTAATAGGAAAGTCAGAATTGTAGTCTGAAAACTCCAAAAATCAACATATTTATACAAATGTTCAGTGTCCCGGAACCCAGTTCTGGAGCATACTGATTAGATATTATTAATCATTGTGGAAACGGTGGTTAGTAAGCTACAATTTAAAATGATTTATGCGTCGTTGGACTAAAAGTAAATATGGCGATGTATAAAAATGTCTACATATAAAATAAAAATTGGTCCGAGTATTAGAAAGCCAATACTTCAAAATGTCTAAGTCTTATCAAGTCGGAATATAAAAATGACTACTATCTAAGTATATTTATACATCGATATATTTTCTTTTAGTCTATTGTCGCAACATCTTTATATGTCGTCTAATATACATGTGGACATTTTTATACATCGCCATATTTCCTTTTAGTCCATACACTCATAAATCTTTAAAATAAACATAATTGTTAGCAAAAGTTTCTAAGCAGAGTTTGAACCTAGTTTATAGGAGTAAGAATATGACACCTTATCAAACTTCCAATGAGTGCAAATCGTAAAAAATATATATCTGAAAAATAAAAATCCCATGGATGTAGTTATTTCGTGCCCCAAAACACATTCCTGTTTTTATTCAAGAAAATTTAAAAATAGCCAGCACACCCCTTCAGGGCCTCTATTCAACTGCGTTATAACGATATCGTATTTGACGTGTTTCCGTATTGTCAACGTTTTGATAATTCTTATGTCATTTACAATAATGGCGACTGTGACATAAACGATTCTTAAACGGGTCAAACACGATATCGTTTTAACGCACCTGAATATAGGCCCTGATATCGTGTTTGAAGCGTTTCCGTATTGTCAACGTATTGATAACTCTTATGACATGTCATCTACAATAATGGCGACCGAGTCGCAAACGATTCGAAAACACGTCAAAACGCGATATCGTTATGACGCAGTAGAATAGAGGCCCTGGTGTGTGACCATGAGTCCGACCCTGTAATGACCACGTTTCTAAAAAGTCCACTACTGAAAATGTCTAAGTCCCATTGTTACTATTATAATGACCATGTTTTGAAATGACCACATTTCACATTGAGCACATTGTAAAATGACAGCCCTATGTCCACTATTCGTTACAACACCATCATGTGCGTTTGACAATAGAGACGTGTCCCGATCATAGATATAGTATAGTATATCCCGAGTCCCGATAAATTTTACCATCTTGATCTTCTTCTTCTTTTATATTAATGGCGGTCCACCGCGATATTCCGCAGTGATTTCGCCAATGTCCAGTGAATAGAGTAATACAGTAAAGATAATAAAACAAAAAAAAAAGCCGGACATCTTTCAATCGGCCATCTTCCCTCCCCGAAGATCACTCTTATACAGTGTGGAAATTAAACTCAGGCCCTGGAGGAAAACTACTTTAAATCCTTAAGCTAGCTCATTTTACTTAAAGGAGACATTCCTTTATTTTTGAAAAGAAACAAATCTGTATTAAAAGATTTTTTTAAACTCGCTTGCTTCGCCCGGGACTCGAACCAACTAAAATTTAAAAAATAAACACTCTTTATTTTATTATACTAATCGGTAGTATTAATATTAAAGGATAAAGTTTCTCCAACAAACATTTTTTCTTAAAAATAAAAATAATCGTTAAATCTAACATCAACTTTATTTTACTATCAATTTTGTAACACTTAAATTATTTAACTGATAAATTGTTCGAAATGAGCCCCGTCGTTCCGGCTACACAACATTAGTCGCCGTTGAAATTCATTTCTTGTAGCCTTCAGCAAAGTGTTGTGGTGTATGCCCCTAATAACATTTTGGTAACCGATTAGTATAATAAAATAGTGTTTATTTTTTTAAATTTTAGTTGGTTCGAGTCCCGGGCAAAGCAAGCGAGTTTAAAAAAATATTTTAATGCAGATTTGTTTCTTTTCAAAAATAAAGGAATGTCTCCTTTAAGTAAAATGAGCTAGCTTAAGGATTTAAAGTAGTTTCCCTCCAGGGCCTGAGTTTAATCTCCACACTGTATATGTCGCTGAACTAAAGGCATAGAAGGAGCGATAAAATAAAAAGCAGCATGCAGATAGCTGATATGCACAGTATTATATTCAGTGTGCCAAAAAGAGACAGTTCTATAGGCTAAAACATCATGGGCGTACACTGTTGCTGTCGCATACTGTTGCATATTATAATCTCTATATACGACCATGGTGTCCAGTTTACACGAGTTGACAACACCTTGGCGACTACGACTAGTTTTAGCAAGAACTGTACTTACTCTCTCCTTATTTAACTTATTGAACTTTCATATTGAATTTTCATATAGATTTTTTCGAGACACGTAAGGTAGATGTCCGAGTGCTCGTCGCTGTACCGCTCGTTCCCATAAAACCATAATTGCAAAATATCTAATTGCCAATTTACCCGTTTTCTGAAATATGAAATTCCCAAAATACCAGACTTTCTTTTTACCGTGTTTCTTTTTATATCGGATCGCCAAATCAACGTGTTTTCAAAACATAATGTTCTCTTTAAAACCGAATTCCCATAATACCAGATTTTGATAACACTAGGCCGGCAAAACAATGTTCTTGAAACACCCAGTTTTTTAAGCTACCAGATACTCAAAATATCAGATTGCCAGTTTACGTAATTCCCAACACACCAGATGCTGATCATACTTGATTTCCGAATGCCTCAATTCCTAAAACACCGGATTTTTACTTTGGTACATTACATAAGTACGGTTAGACAACAAAACCAACCGTAAATTTAAACATTTTATTGTCAACTATTTATAACTAGGTACTGAACTTTATCATTAGCAAATGGCAAATACAGTCTATGAATAAAATAATAAGTTATGAAAAAAACATTTGGTGAATTAATTTTTTTTAAACATTATTTATTACTAAAAATAAAGTTGTTAAAAATTAAACCTACGTAACCTTTTCAACGCCAATTACGGATATATCCGCACCACTGGTTCATCGCCAACGACGGATGACAGCGGAAAATAGACCCGAGTATCTATGAGGTAAGGTTGAGATTAGCTTTGGTTTAAAGCTATCTTTGGCATGTGAGTGACGACTTTTGTATTTGACATAGCGTTGATAAGGTTAAAGGTCACATATACACAAACACCCATTAAACACGCAAAACTCCTGCATCCAGTTAAAGGTCATAAGGAGAACAGAGAAAGTGACGTGCACCAGTTTATAAATAGACTTCATGTTGAAGGGAACGAGGAATGTCAGGGCAATGAACATGTTGCACACGATAGCTACAAACTGAACAAGTAAGTGAGGCAGGAACAGGGCGGGGTTGTCCTGAAAAAAATACGAAAAATAGGAAAATTGAAATGAAAATAATAAAAAGGTTAGCTTTTTTATATTGAAAGAGCTGTATCTTTTGAACCGTCAGTAATAGCGGATTGTTTTTTTTATTCAGAATATGTGGTATTGTTATTACCAACAAATAAACAAAAAATAAAGTAAAGAAAAGTAAAGTCCCCATACAAGGAAGGTTTTTTTTCAACGTATTTGTATTTTTGTTGTAACGTTAAAACGGTAAAACACAAGCGTCAATATTACAGTAGAGTACAAAACCTAAAAAAATGGTCAAGTGTGAGATGGGCTCGCACTGATTCAATTTGAAAGCCAAGTCAAAATGGAATTTAATAATACCTACTGTGCGGCGGTACGGAACCCTCGGTGCCTGACCGGTTTAGAAAATAAAAGGTTTCCCCCATTTCACCAACTTGACAATGATAGGTGACACGTGATAATTTGTTATACACTCGGCGTCAAAAATATCGCCCCTCCTCGGAAAATAATTACAACCGACTTTAAACCCTATTTGATCAAGGACAACACTATGATTGTTAGGTGTCATTTGAAAGGTACTAATAGTGTTTTTTTAGGAAAATTAAAAAAAAAAGGATTTTTCCTTGGGGTCAAAAATTAAAGGAAATGACATTGCGAACAGTTGAAAAATGTTTATTGAAGTTTAAATTTACAACAATAAATGGATAACAAAACTTTACAAAAAGCGCCTAAAATTAACTTAAAACCTAGTGTTACCCCCCCCTTGCCCTTATCACTGCCTCTAAACGGTCTTTCATTGATCGCACCAACTTTACGATGTCCTCTTGTGGAATGTTGCCCCATTCTACGATGACTGCGTCCTGAAGATCTTGTAGGGTGGTAGGGGCGGCATCTCGTGACCGAACCCGTCGCTTCAGCTCGTCCCAAAGGTGTTCAATCGGGTTTAAGTCAGGACTCCTGGCTGGCCACGGCAAAACGGGAATCCCGACCTCCTCCAGATAATCCCGAACAATTAATACAGTGTGGGAGCGAGCGTTGTCGTGCATTAATGTGAACCCAGAGCCGACGTAACCCGCATATGGCATCACATGCTCTTCCAGGATCTCGGCAATGTATCGTCGAGCATTCAGCTCCAGTCCTGGAGACGCAGACAAGGTCGGTTTTGCCGTCTATAGACATGCCCCCCCAGAACATGCAAGAGCCACCTCCGTAGCCCACTGTCTCTTCAATACAGGCTTGAGCAAATCGTTCGCCCAACCTTCTGTAGATTCTGGCCCGCCTGTCGTTGCAATAAAGACAGACTCTCGTCTCATCGGTAAAGAGAACCTGCCTCCATTGCTCAAACGTCCAATCGACGTGGTCGCGGGCAAATTGCAAGCGATCTCTGCGATGCTGTGCGGTCAACATTGGGCCTGTAGCAGCCCTGTGAGCCACGATATCCTTCTCCCGCAGTCTTCTTCTAACCGTAGAGATGCTAACTGATCTTGTCCGAGCTTCTCTGAGGCGTTGTTGCACCTCAACAGCACTAGCGAAGCGATTGCGTAGAGATGATGTCACGATGAAGCGACCATCTCTTTCGGATGTGCAGCGTCGCCGACCAGCCCCACGTCTTCTGATGTAGCCCCCAGTCTCTTGGAACCGCTGAAATACTCGGCGGATAGCATGACGGCTTAAATTGAGTTGCCGAGCGACATCACACTGCCGAACTCCTGCTTGTAGTAGTGCAACCACTTGAGCTGATTCAGCAGCGGTGATCTCCATGTTCGAGGGTTGTTTTCTTGCTTGAGTTCCTTAGATGTGTTCTCTTCGACGTCTGGATAGTGAATGATTGACATTTGACCTTGTACAGGCATTTTATACCCCTGGAAAAGGGCACAACTCGCGACCCTTCAAACGAGTATTTGTGCACTTTTTTTTCGAAACGCTCTGATTCACAAGCCATTACGTTTTGTTTAAATTAAACATTATTAATTTAAAACACATTAAACGTGCTTTTAATTGATACTAATATTAATAATAATAATAATAAATAATAAATAATAAAAAAAATAAATAAAAAAAAAAACCGCTGACGCAGTCATACGCTTTTTACACCGTTTGTAAAAATTATTTGATTTTAGTTCTTTTTTTCATAATTTAGTGTGTGATTTATATTAACAATGTTATTCTAAATAGTCTACAAATGTATAGAAATGAACAGTAACAACAATATTTATAAAACATCTCATCTCAATGTAAATATGACATCTATCAGTATCACACGTCAAAATAAATTAAAATCATAATAAATAATGATAACAAGATCTCGAAAGCAGCGTATACAAGCGGATTGTACACCAGACGCACGCCTTCCATCCTCGCCCGCCTCGTCCAGCTCCTCGCCATCTTCGTCAGATGACGAGTTCGCCACCGCCGCCGACACCAGCGAGTCGAGCGACGAGCGCAGGCCGCCGCCTCCGCCGCCACGACCACCTGCGCGACGCGGGCGACCACCGCTGCCGGCACGCTTGGGGCCTGCGGGGCATCCTGCTCCGCGCACGGCTTCCGCTACCGGTGGTTTAGTGCGCCGCATGCGATGGACAGAATTAAACAACGAAAATTGCATGCGAGCATATTATGGGGCTACAGAGGGAGGAACTAACCTCACTGCATATCGTGATCGAATGCTGCTTCTGTTTCAGTCTCTTGAACCGGCCATCACCGTATCCGCCCAACGACTTTCGGATCAAGTACGGGCGATTCAGCGGCTTCGGCGGCTGGATCAATCTGTACTCGATCGGCTACGCCTGGAAGCGCTCCCTATTCACACATCCTCAACTTTGACTCGGGATCCTCCTACTACGCTGTCAGCTTCAGTGCCAGTCGTCCAGCATGCACAGGTGTCAATGCGGGATGATCCCGCTGTCGACGATGAGGATTGTGTGAATATAAGTGTGACTAGCCAGGTAAATGAGCAACTGAGGAGGACTTTGGAAGATGCGATCACGCAGTATCGGTCCACACCCAATTCTAGGCCCCGTCTACCACGCTTGCCTACAAGTAAACGTAACTTAGCGCTAATGGGAGCCCTAAATGCCTTGCTGGCGTCATATATACAAACCAGCGAGGATATTATCGATACCCACTCAATTCTGTACTGCGGGGCCATAGCTGCGTGTCGCGTAGCTCGAGTCAAGTTTCCGGACGATGACCGAGCTCCGCATCCTCGCGGGTATGTCCCCGCTTGGCAAGTGCGAATCGAGCGGCGTATCAATAAATTTAGGACTCTCATAGCAAAGCTAATCTGCTTCAGGGAGGGCAATAATCGTCCCCGAGTCATGCGTTTCGTGACCCAGGCCTTTGCTGGGACCGGAATAAGGCCCGAGCATTTTATGGCCTGTGTCACGGAACGTATCGACTTTCTGAAGCAGAAGGTTTACGCGTGGGCAAGCCGTATTCGTCGTTATAGAGAGCGTGTGGATAGATACCAGCAAAATCGCCTCTTCCAAAGCGATCAGAGGAAGGTGTACCGAAAGTGGGAAGGGACCGATCAAAGTGTGAGCGACGGGCATCTACCGGATCCTGAAGCTATGATTAATTTCTGGCGCAGCATCTGGTCGGTGCCTATCGCGCATACAGAAGGAGACTGGATGCGTGTTATTGAGCGTGAATGTGAGACTATTGAACCCATGGGGCCCATTACCATCTGCCCCGAAGACATCAGTTATGCAATTCAAATGGCTCAGAACTGGAAAAGTCCTGGACCGGACGGATTGCATAACTTCTGGATTAAATGGTTCAAAGCCTCACATGAGTGTTTAGCAGCGCAATTCCAGAACGCCCTTGTGATCGGTTCCTTGCCACCTTTATTAACAACCGGTGTCACCTTCCTGCTCCATAAGTCCGGTAGTACCGCGGAGCCAAAGAACTATCGACCCATTACATGCTTGCCTACCATCTACAAGCTCCTTACGTCCATTTTGAGTAAAAAAATAAATAAACATTTTGTAGCAAACAACGTTTTGGCCTCTTCTCAAAATGGATGTAAGGTTGGGTCCCGCGGTACTAAGGAGCTCCTCCTCATTGACATGACCATTAGCCAACAGGTAAGGCGGAACAGGGCGGCCCTTTCGACTGCTTGGATTGACTATAAGAAGGCTTATGACTCGGTACCTCACTCATGGCTTGAAAGGATCTTAGAGTTGTATAAAGTTGATACAACTTTGAGATCCTTTTTGGGTGTGTGTATGAGGCAGTGGGTCACAGTCCTTCGTCAACCAGGTGGTCCAGATGTCCCCTCTGTTTCGCCTAACTTGATAAGGATTGAAAGAGGTATCTTCCAGGGCGACAGTCTGAGTCCTTTGTGGTTTTGCCTAGCCTTGAATCCTCTAAGCTCTTTGCTGAAGGATTCCGGGCTAGGCTACCGACTTCGTAAAGAGGCTGAAGTCATTTCTCACTTACTTATTGTACATGGACGACCTCAAGCTATTTGCATCGAAGCGCCAAGATATTATGGCACTATTGAAAATCACACAAGAGTTCAATTGTGCCATCAAGATGGAATTCGGTGTAGATAAGTGTGCGGTCATGCATGTTCAACGAGGGAAAGTTGTAAATTCATCGAATTTGCAGCTTTCTGAGACAATGACTCTTAGATCTCTCTCCGAAGTTGAAACCTATAAATATCTTGGTATGTCACAGTCTTTGGGTATTATGGTCAGCGATATCAAGCAATCGATGAAGGAGCGTTTCTTTTGTCGCTTGACAAAAGTTCTTAACAGTCTTTTGTCGGGTGGTAATAAGGTGCGCGCTTTCAACGGCTGGGTGATGCCGCTGCTCACATACTCCTTTGGCATACTAAGGTGGACTCAGACTGAGCTGGACGCCCTGGATAGAAAGGTCCGTCTACTGTTTAAATCACATCGCATGTTACACCCACGCTCGTCTGTTATGAGATTGTACATCCCGCGGAAGTGTGGAGGTCGTGGCATTTTAAATGCTAAGAATCTCCACAACCGCGAGATGTGCAATCTCAGGGAATATTTCCTTGCCAATGAGTGTGGAATGCATCGTGATGTGGTTGCAGTAGACAGGAGCCTTACGCCTCTCTCCTTGGCAAACGAGAACTGGCGCAGACCAGCGGTGTTAAGCACAGAGGACCGCAAGAACGTATGGAAGAGCAAGGAGCTGCACGGACGCTTCTACCGGGCCCTGACAGGGCCTGACGTAGACCTTTTAGCGTCCGTGAACTGGCTACGGTTTGGCGACCTCTTTGGGGAAACCGAAGGTTTTGTCTGTGCAATTGCTGACGAGGTCATAATGACGAACAACTATAGGAGGTATATTCTGAGGGATGGCACGATCGACATTTGTCGAGCGTGTCGTCGCCCCGGCGAGTCTCTCAGACACATTATTTCTGGTTGTTCCCATTTGGCCAACGGTGAGTATTTGCACAGACATAACCTCGTGGCCAGGATCATCCATCAGCAACTTGCTCTTCAATATGGTCTTGTTGAGTCCGAAGTGCCGTACTATAAGTACACACCGGCACCAGTTCTCGAAAATGGTCGTGCTACGCTCTATTGGGATCGATCTGTCATCACGGACAGGACTATTGTTGCCAATAAGCCTGATATCGTGTTAACAGATCGATCTCAACGCCGGGCAGTGCTCGTTGACGTCACCATCCCGCATGACGAGAACCTCGTGAAGGCTGAGAAGGACAAGCTCAGCAAGTACCTTGACTTGGCACATGAGGTGACCGCTATGTGGGATGTTGACTCGACGATCATTGTCCCGATAGTTGTTTCAGCGAACGGTCTTATAGCGAAGAGTCTCGATCAACACCTTAAGAGACTCTCGCTAGGTGGCTGGATCAAGGGCCAGATACAGAAAGCAGTACTCCTCGACACGGCACGTATTGTGAGGAGGTTCCTCTCTCTGCAGCCCTAACCACCGGTAGCTTGAGCCCTGCCCCGCTGCCGGCGGCACCCGTAGGTTAGGTTTTTTATAGCGTTTGTTTTTTATATGAGTATTGTTATTTTACTTTTATATCTTAACATTTATTGTAAAAAACTTAACTTACAGATTTTAAAGAAATATTGACAATAATAATAATAATAAATCACAGGACAATCTCACACAAATTGACCTAGTCCCAAACTAAGCTCTAGGCTGTACTATGAGTATGTAACATAATTTCGCTAAGGTCTAGATTAGCTTGAATCTGATTTTCGCGGAGGGGCGATATTTTTGACGCCGAGTGTACATTGCTTAGTTAACAATCTTTCACATCACCGGGATTCATATGTGCACCTGTACATTGAAATGTCACCTGTCATTGTCAGGATGGTGAAATAGGGGGCAAGGTCGCTCGATCAATCGATGTTGTTAAAACAAATTATTCTTCTGAATGGATAATTAAATGATTCTGCTAACGTCATGATCTTAGCGGAATCAGTTAATTACTTGTTCAATTCTCTGGGTTATTAAAGTAACTCACCGTAATACAGCCAATCAGAAGGCAGATATACTGTATCATGCCCATTGCCGTAGCTATTATCTTCAGGTCATGCACTACCATCATGTTTTGGCCTATGTTTGAGATGTCCTTATTATTTGTAATCGGTGGCTGCCCAAAATGTTTCCTTAAATGTTTAACGTTCATAAACTGAAACAAAGAACGGGCACTTTTCACGAGTCGTGATTCTTTAACTATATTAGTTAGATAGATGGATAAACATCTTTATTCATCTCACACAATACATGGTTTCTTAGGCTAACAACAGGCACATGAAAATACATTTGTTTATAAATATTGTAAAAACTTTACTTGCGAAATAAAATTAACTTAAATTAATAACATAAATGCAGAAAAAGAGCCATGTGATGGTGAGACGAGAAGGCGCTGGCTCAGCATAAAACTGTGGTAAACCACAGCAATGATATTCTGCCAGAACCCTAAAGATTAGTGACGCCAGTTAAAAAAGAAATAGTTTGGTAAATTGTACTAAATAAAACGAAAACAGCCCGTAACCAAGTGATGGCAACAGTAGATACCCATAACTAATATAATATATATATATACATAACTGAAATAGGGAGATTCAAGGAAGTATTTTTTGTAGAGATTGCGAATAAAGTTTGAGATTTTGTTTAAAATTTTGCTTTGATCTTTGATATTAACGATTCCCAAGAGGACTGTCGTTAAGAAGTGCTGCAAGACAACACAATTTTTTATAACATTTTACTTATTACAATGATAATTGGTTCTATTTATTTATTTCACAATGATAGGTCATACCAGTCCAAGAGTGCCGAAAAAGTATGTGTATTGCAGACTGAAAGAAAATACAACATGGTTACAATGCGTGTTTACTTTACGGTAGTGAAGCCTCAGCAGAGGACCAAGCAGAAATCCGAATGGCAACTTCATCGTTCCTAATCTTTACAGAGGAACGTTTCATTCACGATATGTAACTCTTTTTATCATCATAACAACATTGCATTGTTTACAATTCTCACGAACTTAATGCGTGACGTTGAGAGTCATGTAGTCACCTCACAGCAAAAAAGGAGAAATGCATCTAGTCTGTCATCATTCAAAAAGGTTTTGACTAAGACGCTGGATATAGCGATACCCTGTAATATTTTTTACCTATGCAGAACTTATTTAATTATTAACGTAACAAAAAAAATATTATTTACCTTATCTCATATTTACTCGGACTTAGCCCCAAACACAAGGAATTATTAATTCTGATCTAATTTGGTCGCTCAGTTTTGTGATTTGATCGCACGTTTTAACCCTTCCAGACCCACCGTACCCCTCGGCCGTACCACTGGTGGTTTTTTGACCAATTATTACTATTAAAATCGAATTTAACGTTGTCGACGGAGCTCTGCTGTCGCAGAGCTCCTATTTCTGGGTAGTTTGGCCCTCCGGGCCTGCTGAAGAACTGACATAACCTAAACCTACCTCATATTTATGATACAATTTTTGTGTCAGTGGTACGGTTTAGGGGTACGGTGGGTCTGCATCCGTTTTAACAGTATTTAGAAGAAAAACATCGTTTGTCAAGTTTACCTGTCTTTATCTCATAGATTTTGCTTTAGTATTATTGTTATTATTTTCCCAAAATTTTATTCATGGTTTTTCATGTCGGCTGATTTGATTAAGAAGTGATCCAATTTAACAAAAACGGTGTATTTTAAAATAAATAATACAGCGTTGATTTGGCAAGGATGAAGTTGCCATTCGCATTTATATTTAGTTATCTACTGAAGCCCCATTATACGCGGTCCAACTTCCTTTGCAGGCACAATACGTTTTCGTACAGACGACCTTATACATACTTATTTGGAACGCTGGGACTAGTAAGACCATCCCCGCATATATCCTTTTATTAATTGCAGTACTTGTATTTATTTTAAGTTTTCCGCATTTCGTTTCAGTTAATGAACGTTCATGTTTTAAGGAAACATTTAGGAAAAGCACCGCATAATCATAGTAGAGATAATTTGAACCCGAATCAAAATATGCTTTTGCACGATTTCAAAATAATCGCTTCTTCCATGAGCTTGGTGCAGTATATCTGTCTTCTGGTTGGATGCATGACGGTGAGGATTCAGAGATTGATATTAACTGACGAGCCTCATAATATCTGTTTATACGAGCTGTCAGGCATCGGCGTACATCAGCAACGCCTCGTAGTGTTTTCAAGTCACGTAATTTAGAGTACAGATCCAACATTGTCGGCGAGAGAGTAACAGGAGTGTCGTAAAACTTTATAGTTAACCACAACAACTAAGATCTCAGGGCCAGACTAGGGCAGACGGAGTAGTCAAGGGCGAAGCCTAGGCTAGGGCCGCATAATAAAAAGTGCTCAGACGCCTACGGGTCCGACGCCTTTACTAAAATCACAAAAGAATATCTCAAAAAAACAACATAAAACTATTTTTTTAAAGTTATTTTTTGCTGTTTAGATGGTTTTTAGTAGTAATAATAAAAGTCTACTTAGTCGTCATAGTTTTCCTGTTAGAGTCATTACTAATACATATTACATAGTGTTTTTTTGAGCTCTATACAATATTATACCTCATTTAATGTTATAATATAACGTAAAAAGAATATTTTTTCCCTTGCTTACACATTACCCGAAAAGATATTTTTTTTAAAGATTTATGGACTTAACAACTTGGTCGGCGTAATTTGAATGTATAACTATGCCAAATTACGCTTTGTGCGCAGTTTATTTCAAAGACCCTTGACATAAAACAAGTCTCTGAGAAAACCGTGGACAGACGGACATGGCGAAACTAGAAGTGTTTCTTGTTGACTGCGGAACTCTAAAAAACTATATTAGGAGGAAACAAGATGGCCGCAATGACTGACTCCACAGTCTGGATTGGTCTCAGTCCAGCACTGCGAGATCTAGGCTTAGGTACAGTCACGGGCGGTTCGTTAATCTTACATATTTGTTAATTTCAGGACAACCCAGCGTTATTCCTGCCACACTTAATGTGTCAGTTCATAGCGATTATGGTCAAAACTTACAAGGCCACAATGTTGCTGTTTCCCTTCGAAGTCAAGTCTCTAACCAAACTTGGGGCCATCTCCTTCTCAGTTCTTCTAATGAGCTTCAACTGGATGCAAGAATTTTGCGTGTTTAATGAACAATTGTTTCTATGTGATCTTTAATGGGCAAGGCACAGTAAACTTCTCCAAACTTTGCCTACCTATGTGTTCAATATTTGCTAAGACTTATTGGTGTAAAGTGGTGGGCGACCTTCATCAAGTAATTGTTTGCACGTAAAACGTAATTCCCGACATTTCTCTATGAATAAGTTCATGTAAAGATAGCACATATCTATTGCAGAATTTTACCAAACTATGAATGAACTGAAGGACTAGTTGTATTTAAATAATGTTATACCTATAGATCAATAAAGTAAATATTACTTTACTTTTTACTTTTTTTTACGAGTACCTATACAATGAAATGTTCCCAACTTTGAACACGGATTTTTGCTAACTCAATTTATATAACTATAAATCTAATATATAAAATTCTCGTGTCACAGTTTTCGTTCCCATACTCCTCCGAAACGGCTCGACCGATTCTTATGAAATTTTGTGTGCATATCGGGTAGGTCTGAGAATCGGACAACATCTATTTAACATACCCCTAAGTGACATGAAAAAAAAAATTGCAGCGGGCGAAGCCGCTGGCGGGTCGCTAGTCTAATATATAAAATTCTCGTGTCACAGTGTTAGTTACCATACTCCTCCGAAACGACTCGACCGTTGTTTATGAAATTGTATATGCATATACAGTAGGTTTGAGAATCGGCTACTATCTATTTTTCATACCCCTAAGTAACATGAAAAAAAATGCAGCGGGCGAAGCCGCTGGCGGGTCGCTAGTATCTATACAACGTGTTACAAAATACCCCGTAAAAAATATAATAAATTATTAAAGCCAAAAATATTGTCAACCCTAGTAAGCTGTCATGTCAGGGAACCGGAGTTGGCATAGATTATTTTAACGGAGAGGCCTACTTATCTATTTTGATAATTGTCAACTTTAATGGTTTCTCTGTTTTTCATCCACAAAGGTTTGCTATCTCAATACTAGGATGTCATTTTACTTAAGTATTGGCTTCAAAAATCGTCACGACGGAAAAAATATTGTTATCTATTTCAAATTTTCTTATCGATATTCTACATTGTTTCGTGTTTTTTTTTCCAAAATGACGATATTTTCTAACTCGGAATATTACGATATGCTGTTATGCATAGGCCATGAAGATAGCAATTTGAATCGTGCTCGCGAACTGTGTTCAACACTGGCAATGATTTATCGATGGAAGACCCCCACTGAATAGCGACGGCGACCTTCATACCAGTGTTTTATCAACATGTCAAGACACCTACATTCCATCTTTCATCGGTCAACTGGACGCGGACGTTCAAGCACAGTCGATGTCAGACAGGCTGAATTAGTGTTAGAGCATTCTGAAGAAGAGCCAACCACGAGTGCGAGACGACCCGGAGCAAGATTCGGTATGAACCATGTCGCAGTTTGGCGAATTCTTCGTGACGACAATCGTCACCTTTATTACTATCGCCGTACATAAGTGCTGATACCCTCCGATCTTGCACCCAGGAGGAACTTCTGCGAGTGGTACCTCAGACAGTTAGGGGAGAGCCCTAATTACTTAAACTATGTTCTTTGGACGGATGATTCAACATTCACGAGGTCAGGACTTTCAAATTAATGTTAGGTTAGGGCTTTTAAAATCTTCCAAAACTCGACTTGTAATATCTATCTAAATAATCGAATTCTGAACAATTTGTTATTATGTCTCTTTATCGTTCCGCGAATTAGGTAAAAATGTACATAAACATTCTGCGTAGTTTACTCTTTAGTTTTACTGAAATAGGGTTTGCACATGAATGAAAAAAATAATGGTTTTATTTTTTTCATTCATGTGCAAAATATTGTAAATGGACTCGTTATAAGGCACCATTTAACCCCCTTTCGGCTTTACGGGTATTTTTGTAACACCCTGTATATAATCTATATATCCGTGACTGAGTGACCGACCGACAATGCACAGCCGAAAAAGCTGGACTTGAAGTTTGGTGGGAAAATCCGTGGATATCACTAGGAAGGGTTTTTGGGAAATGCGGCAGGCATTTGCTAAGAGGTTGAAAAAGGCGGAGTCGCGGGAAACTAATTCTACGCGTATGAAGTCGCGAGTGTCCTCTAGTTGGTTATAAAACTGGCCAATTATTTGTCTAATCTCTAATAAATTAGGGTTTAAGGTCAAAGCGCACTTGCGATTCGAGGCGCGGCGTAGCGTAGCGCGTAGCGCAGCACATTTTTAACCATAATAACTTTTTTCCAATGGTATATTAGTGGTATACTGAAGTGGGCTTTTGGTCAAAAAATTTTGGACACCGACTCAAGTTTGACCATGTGAAAAAAAGTTATTTTTTAGAGTTTTGAGGGCGGTTTATTGTTTATAAAAATATTTAATTTAATTTTATACTTTTTACAACTGAACTCGCCCTTCTCAATGAATAACAACCACAGGATATTTCTCGCTCGCCACAAGCAACGCCGCGGGAAAGTCATAGTGCATAAAAATATTTAAACCATTCAAATGTGCTTCATCGTAGTTGCTCAACTATATACCTAAATCGAGACCCTTGAAATAGGTACCATTGAGGAGTTCCGGTGGCCATCACTGGATTTCATCATCAGTTTCACTTCACCAAATTATAGTTTCTGCATGCAAATGATACACTTGTTTCTGAAAATACCAAAATCTCTATATGAATGAATATAATATTTGAGGAGTTTTCTCAGTTCCTCAAGGATCCCCTCATCAAATACCAACTTGGTGGCACCACCTCGGGAATACGGCCTATCAAACAAAAAAAGAAAGAATGAAATAAGTGTCTTATACTAGCGAGTATTCACGGCAAGACTACTGAAGACACGCTCGTAGAGTAGTTTTAAGAATTGTGGCAGAAGATAGCGTGTTCCCAAAATACCAGTATTTAAAAAATACAGGTGACGAGCTCACAAAATAAAACCTAGTCTCAAATGAAACCCTAGGCATTCTAGACTGTATAAATAATGGGTACAAGATAACGATTAACCTACACGTACATAAAGAAATACGTACGTAATAGTATATATAGAGAAAGTCATAAATCATAAACCAAAACTTGAATGGCGACTTGTATGACGCACCCTTATGTATAGCCCATGTACCTATAGCCATTGACAAACACGTCTAATAAAACATTATGATAACTCTTGTATTAAAATCGGTCCAAAGGTTAGAAGCTAGAATGACATCCGATTTTTCCGCGCATCCGGGTAAAAATATCCAAAATAGAAGATGGAAACAAATACGCACAGGTGAAACTACTGAAAACTACAATAATCCCAAGTGGTAACCACGTTTAGCAGTTATTCCGGTTAGAGCTTGGATCATGTTACCAATTTTATTTTACTCCGAAGAATGCCCGAATGCCCTCAAGTTTTGCCAAGTCTTTTTGCCAAGCTGTAACTTGAAAAACGTCATGTAAATAAGTTTGCATGTATTTAAACATATAGGCAACTAAGCCGGACTTACTAATTGCCTTTTAATTTAAAAGAAAAGTCAACAGTCAATTTAAACATTGACGGCGATTTATTGGTTGGCATACAATGTTACGTCAAATACACTCGCCGTGGCCGCCATTTAAAGTTAAAGAAGACGATATACACGAATAAATTAGAGAAAATTAGTGTGATGCTGTGTAAATAATGAACTTATTTCAATCCGCTACAATGACTACACAATTTGGCGCAGACTGAGGCAGCATGGAAACTGAAAGCACTGCATTACTTGATCAACTACGGCGAAAACATGATATAAATGCAAAAGTAAGGCTAAATTTGAATACATTTATATATATATATATATATATATATATATATATATATATATATATATATACTTAAATCACGCCTGTTTCCCAGAGGGGTAGGCAGAGACCACTTCTTTCCACCTGATAAATCTATTTCGCTTCTTCCAGATGCATGCACTGCACATCTGTTTCGGGTACTTAGGATTCGGCCCTTTTCCAGTTTGTCTGGTTTGTTTCAATAAAGGACGCCTAGGGCAGCTCCTTCAGCCCCCTCACCCACTTTTGCAGTGTCATCTCTTTCATCCATCCTTTCCAAATGACGAACCGTCAAATCATGCCTTTTTCAATTATTTTGTTAGATATCAGTAACGTGTATTCATTAAATTATTTAAGACTAGCGGCCCGCCAGCGGCTAGCCCCGCTGCAAATTTCTGACTTTCCTGGTGGATTTTTCACTTTTTTTCTTTCATAGGACAGTATAGATAGACCTTCTCCTGACAGTAACAAATACAATAAAAGAAGAATTAGCGAAATCGGTTCAGCTGCTCTCGAGATTTGCGCTTAGCAACACATTCAGCGATTAATTTTTATTACATAGATTTGGTGTATCCTGAAATCTTTATTCGAATAAAATTAGTATGTGACCCTCTCAAGGTGGGTACGAATTAGAACAGCCTCGGATTAAAGCACGCACGGCTCACCTATTTTGCTCAAATTCGTACGCGCTCACACGTTGTTCGCGAGCGGCGGGCGAGCGGCGCGCGGCAACCCGTCGAGAGTCGGGTCTTTTGACCGTGCTCAAAGGCGCCTCTAACTTGTACTTGGGCGAGGCGCGTACGATAAAATTGCGGAGCCGTTCCACCACCGAGGCGATTTCTTTCTTTTTTTGTTATTAATTCGTTGAATTTATGATAAACACAGCCAATGTCGTCGTGTCTGACGTCATCTTGAAATGTCGGCTCGCGGCGAGCACGTTGCCTCACCCGCGCATGTTTATGTGCAACAATTTGGCTCGCGAGCAGCTCGCCGCGTGGGCGAGCATGCCTCAGGCCGCTCATATTCGGACCCAGCTTATTTATGACTAACTGCCGTACTCAGAGACGTCAATTAATTTTGGGTCATACTCGTACACAGATTTAGGTTACCGTTTTTCCTGTGAATACACCGAAAGTTAACGTTTTTAAGGTCTAATTTTCTGGCAAGCCCATTCCCGCAAAAACGCCGTCAGGACTGCTTTAGACCTATCATATAAAAACATAACTTACATTCACACAAGCTTTTAACTATACGCCGCGGCGCCGCCTCACCCGTGCATGTTTATGTACAAAGTTTTGGCTTAAGAGCAGCTTGCCGCGCGGGGCGAGCATGCCTCAGGCTGAGCCGCTAAGATTCGTACCCAGCTTAAGACAGGGTTTAATAATAGGTAGCTATACTAGCCAGTGCTTCGCTGTTTTAGATTAGCAATCTGATGAGCGGCAGCTCTGAGAGCAATCGCTTGCGGCTCCGCGCGCTGATAGTGGCGCTTCTCGGTGTATCCATGTCGGCCTGCGCCTTCGCCTCCCAGCCCGTCGAGCTGGAGCTGGATGACGACGAGGTCACGCAGAAACTCAACAATGTCAGCTTCGCTAGACGGTACGTTTTATTAATTGCTAGAAAACCATCATTGCTAGCGCCAGCTAAATCATCGTGCGGCGCGTTGTGGAAAGTGGAAGTCACTCGGTGTGAACATTGCGGCCCACGTCTTCGCCTCCCAGCCCATCATGCTAGAGCTCAATGACGTCGCTCTCACGCAAAAACTCAACAATGTCAGCTTCGCTAGACGGTACGTTTAAACAATTGCTAGAAAAACGAATACTAGCGCCAACTAAATCATCACACTGCCAGAGTGCCACCATTTCTCTTTTTGAAAGTTTATTTTACTGCCTTTAACTTGTAATAATAGTTGCGGTAGGACCTTATGCAGGGTCAGTCCGGATGCTGCCACCATTTTATTCTTTAACCTAACGCAAGGAGCAGTGTTTGCACTGTTGTGTTCCTGTGAAATTTCTAGCAGAGGCAATACGTGTTAGTCCTCAGGGTTCGCAATGCATTTGCGGTCTTAGGATAAGAATACATTCTTGAGAATGCAAATGTATATTGGTCACAGATCCCACTCGCCATTAGGTGGCCTGTGTGCTTGTTTCTCTTTTCCATGCCGTAATAAAACCTGAATTATCTTGCAGAATCACCAAGCCCACGATCCGCCTGGTGATCGGCTATGGGAAGTTGAGCGCGTTTGTGACCGCAGCCTCCTCGCTGCTGCTGCTTATTGCGGTCATGTCTAAGGTACCTAGACAGTTAGTTGTTACGGGTTAATTAAACATTAAAATACCGTTTTTTTTTTTTGTCACAATATTTTTGAAGTATCAAAAACTTCCAAGAGTACTTTTTTTTCATCGAAAGGGTCCACACTTATGGTGTCGAAACATAAATCTCGATACAGGCTATCGTTTTGATACTTCATAGAAATCAACGACGAACGCCATTTTAATGCGGTTTTTTTAGGGTTCCGCAGTTAAACTAAGAACCCTAATAGTTTCGCCATGTCCGTCCGTCCGTCCGTCCGTCTGCAGCCTAGCTCAAGAGACTTAAGAGTCTACTTAGTATCACACGTACACGTACGTACGTACTTGTGGGTACTAGAAAGCTGTAATTTGGACATATTAGTCACGTCAACAAAGTGGTAAAATATAAAATCTTGAAAAAAGTTTTTTGTTATTAGTATACCCGTAACGTGGGGATGTAATTTTTTTCTCGTTACCCCATAGTGGTGGGTGTCGTTGGATAGGTCTTTCAAAGATAATACGGGTTTGCCAAATTTTTCGATTCAGTGAACCGTATATGAAATATTAAATTTTTGTTAGATTCAACTGTCCCCCCCCCCCATTTTTTTACACCCAAAACTAAAAATACTAAAAAACTGAAAATAATCTCAAATAAAAGAGCATAATTAACGAAATTTATAGGAAAACTATCACGACTAAGTAGACATCATTGGTTCTTGAGATACAGGCGATTAAAATATTTGTACGTATACAAATACGACGTACGTAATTCTATGGAACTTGCAAACTATGTAAACAAACAATATATTGAAATTGACATCTAATGTCAATTTTAGTATGGCGGCTTGTTTACATAGTTAGCAAGTTCCATAGAATGACACTTTACTAGAATCATCTAAGACGGCACCAATTGGCTTTAAATAAAAAAATTGTTATTACTTGTTGATTTTTATGTTTGTAGTACTTAACGGCTTCGGAACTCTACACTAAGCATGGTCCGACATGCTCTTGCCCAGTTTTTTACCATCATTTAGGATGTGTTCCGAAAGGTCTTGTTCTTCATCTGTTTTGTTACCTACACATAGATGAAACTAGGCGAGAAGCTAGTTTTATGTTATATTGGCTGTTTTCATGAAAAAGTACTTACATAGTTAAAGACTAAAATATAAAAAACAGTAATTTTCTTCATAGTAAAGTGCCCTCATGTGCCAATAGGCGGTATCTCAAATTGAATAAACGAAGCAGATTCAAACCACACCCCTTATTAATATTATCGCACTTGCTACAGGAGTTTAGTCAGATTTGTCTAAGGGTGGCCAGACGAGCGCAATTTTTTGAGTTGTGAGTCGCGTAATTTAGCTCGTTATTTCAGCCTCATACAAGTCCAATTAATTTTGTGTCGCCGTGTGAACGGGAGTTTTGTTGAAACTGAATGTCGCAGAACTGACGCGATCAAAATTACGCAGATCACATCAAGAAACATTACACTCGTCTGGCTTCACCTTTAAAGCAGTGTAGTTAATTTTCGCGACTCACCTGACTTTTAGTCATTAACTGAGTAATGCATGTACATTTTTTCAAAACCTTCCATACACGAGTCGTATAGAAGCAAAGCCAGCAAAGCCTTTCTCTGCATTCTTGTAATTCTAAATGCAGTTTTATATGCTCTCATCAACTTTATTTAGGTAACAGAATAGATTTACATACACATACATATCATCACGCCTTCATTCCCAGAGCGCGGTAGGCAGAGCTACAGAAATACCAACAAAGGACCATGGGCAGAAATGTCCCCCCCACCAACAGAAATGAAACATGTCTCATTTAATAGATCTCAGCAACATTATGTATTTTTACTATGGAGACGATCACCAGATGTATGGGGTTTTCTTGGAAAACCATAATCGTATCGTATGGAATTTGTTTGAAAATGAACACATATATGGATGATTTGCCTTATTTGGCCCTTGTTTTCATTAAAAAAATCCCATTGATTTTGCTACTAAAATAAGTATTTTGTCTTTTTTTGGGTCCTTATAAACATATAGACATGCATCCCATTACTGTTGGTGGGGGGGACAGTGCCCATACAAATTTGCCCATTGTCCTTTAAAAAGACTTGTACCTAGATAATTCTATAACCCCATTTTGCACAAGTAGGCTAAGATGTTTACTAGTGTATTAGTGACAGGTTGCAAGCCCATCGCCTAATATTATTTCCAGCCCTAATTCCCTTAGTCGTCTCTTACGACATCCACGAGAAAACATGGAGTGGCACTATTCTAACCCGGCAACCACGCGGGGCAAAGTTATTTGTATACGTATTTCTGTGATGATGCATAGCAATCGTGGTGGCGTCACGGCGCGCGCTGGCTGGCGGCGCCGGCGCTGCTGGTGGCCGCGCTGGAGGTGGCGTCGGACGCGGGCGACGCCATGCTGGCGGCGGCGCTGCGCGGCTCCGCCGAGCCCGCCGCCGTGGCCGCGCAGACCGTCGCCGCCGCTCTGCTCGTGACAGTCGAGATACTCGTCTGGTAAACAACTTGTGACGCTAGCACATCTTGTGTCTAGAAGGACAACAACATCAACGATTATCAGCAACTGAAGAGTTTAAAAAAAAATTGCACACATTTTTTTTTCTTCCGATTTGGGAAAAAAAATGCGCGTTAGTTGGGATCATCATTTTGAACAAGAAAAATAGAATTCCTGATATGCCCCCAAAAAGATGTATGGAATTATCAGTTTTGTTACCAAGAAACGTATTGATTTAGGTTACAAAACAGAAAATTCTATAGGTACATTATTTTTGGGGACACAATTTTTTATAATGTATTTACTTTCTGATTTACATCCAAATATTTACCCCCCTATTAATTAAGTTTATGAGCCAAAAACTGTAGCTGTAGATATTTATTTCATTTTTACAGTATAATTGGACGTAGTTTTGCAAACAGGAACCAACCCACAGTGATTTGACAATAGTATGTCAACCCTCAATATTTAGCATTACAGTTGACATACCTACTATTGTCAAATCACTGTGGGTTGGTTCCTGTTTGCAAAACTACGTCCAATTTACATACATACACATAACGTCACGCCTTTATTCCCAGAGTGGGGTAGGCAGAGATACATAATACCAACAACTCTAAACTTGTTGATAATTCTGTAACCATATTTTGCAGTCAGGCTACTTAAGATGTTTACCAGTGTATTAGTGACAGGTTGCAAGCCCATCGCGTAACAGTACTACAAACCTTTATTCCCTTAGTCGCGTCTCACGACATTCGCGGGAAGACATGGAGTGGCACTATTCTAACCCGGCAACCACACGGGGGCACAGTACAACTACTTTTATATTTTGATAAAACATACTTGTGACAAAATTTAGGGAAGTCATTATCGATCTTATAGAATGAGAAATGATCAATTTCTTCAGACCTAATTCTAGTTTAACACAACCCTCGTTATGCGAGTCCGATTTGAACTCAACCTATTTTTTGGTGATAATTAGTGACAGTTACGTATATTCCATTTCAGGTATTTCATAGCCAAATTCTTTGAGCACAATCCTCCAAGCAACTCCGAACAGGGCGAGAAAACACATTTCCTACCTGCTCTGGAACATTAAGATACTGTCAACACATTATGATTATGAATCTCTTTTTCGCTCAAAAACGAATACTGTACAGTCAAGTTAAATAAAATGTTTACAAGGGACATGAATCATATTTTTGTGAAATAACTCTGGTGGCCCATAAACATGTTTTATTCAAATAAATATACATTTAAAACAATATAACAGTATTTTGTTTTCTTTTAAACATTTCTACATCGTTATCGACTATAATGTATAACGCACCGTAATAAAACCGGCGCCAAATTTTTTTCGTAAGAAATTAACGAGGTATTTCCCCGTGGTCAAACTATATTTGCCAAACCGCACGACGAGTACACCAAGATTTGATCACCAAATACGAATCATGGTTGAAAACGTAGGTAGGTTAGGTTCGTTAGTTATCTTCAGATGGCCGAAGGCCAAAACCACCCAGAAGCAGGAGCCCCGGCCTCGAGGCCGGGGCTCCGTCTAAGGTCAGGTTGGCAAAATAGTTTGACCACGGGGAAACACCCAGTCCTTTGACTCAAAGCAGCTACTACGAACGAAATACAAATTAATGCTAAGCTAACAATATAATAAAATAAGTCACTTTTTCTATCACTGTAATACGGTAAGTATACTACAAAGCATACTATTTTATTATAAGGTGATGGAACCGGTAATGGACATGGATCCAATGATGGACACTTTTTCCTTCAAAATAAAATATTAAGCAACAGTTGAGACATTTTTAAGTTGGCAACACTGAACCATAATCCCCAGACTCTAGAGCTGTCAAAGTAACACACGTCATAAAAATCGGCCATTTTGTTCAAATATGGCAGCCTAGTGAAATGTAGTTGTCAGGCCTGCTCCGAAAAAATCCATATTTATTGTTGAAATCGTTAAGAAACTGAGTATATATTTTTGCAAATTACTTGCTTGCTTTGCGGTGTACTGAGATATGGTGTTATTTTATTGAAACGTTGGGAATTGACAATTCAAATTGTAAGTAAAGGTTAATGTGTTAATGCATATTTACTCATTTATTACGCTTTGTTCATTACTGGGTTTGAAACGTAATAAAATTACATACCACAATGGACAAGCTTGTCCATTACTGGATCTGCTTATGTTTTTGGTGTTTTTTGATTAAATTATTTAAAACTATTTCTTTTGCAATTCTACATATGTTTATTTTTGGAATTTTGCATTGGCTCTTCATTTACCAATAATGGACGACGTGTCCAAGACTGGGTATTTTTTCATGTCTATAACTGGCTTCCTTATTTTGTCTTAGATGGCACCAAAAAAAGATTATACCCCTGAGCAAATGGGGCATGCTATTGAAGCTGTCAGAAAGGGGGAAAAGGTAGCGTCGGCGGCGTTAAGGTTTGGAGTTCCTCGAATCACTCTATATAATAAAGTATCTGGAAAAAGTCCAGCCGACTGTTCGATGGGACCTAAAACTATACTAACAAGTGTTGAAGAAGACGTTTTAGTAGGGTGGTTACTTGCAATGAGTGAAAGGCATTTTCCAGTTAATAGAGAGTTACTAATGGAAAGCGTTCAAAAAATTGTGACAGAGCAAGGTAAACCTAACCCCTTTACAAACAACAGACCAGGAAAAAAATGGTTTCAATCCTTTCTTAAACGGCACCCTGATGTCATAGAAAAGACAGCACAAAATCTGACTAAATCGAGGGATGAAGTTACTGAAGAAGATATCCGGAAATGGTTTAGTGAAATTACTTCATACCTAGAATCCAAAGGGTTGAAAGACGTTTTGGATACACCAAACCGTATCTTTAATACTGATGAGAGTGCATTTTTCTTATCACCAAAACCAGGCCGGGTTCTGTGTAAACGAGGTGAAAAACATCTTTATAAATTCTGCGGCGACGAAAAAGACAACCTGACAGTGTTAATCACTGCTAACGCCGCCGGTCAGTTGGCACCACCAATGATAGTGTTTAAATACGAAAGAGTGCCGGCCCATATATCTGCCACTGTTCCTGAAGATTGGGGTATTGGAAAATCGGATTCGGGCTGGATGTGCGGAAGTACATTTTACGAGTTTATGTCAAATATATTCAATCCGTGGCTAGAGCAGCAGGGTATTCAAAAACCCATTTTGTTTTTTTTAGACGGCCACAAATCACATCTTACGTTACACCTCTCGAATTTTTGCTCTGCAAATGGGATAGAACTTATTGCTCTATATCCTAATTCTACCCACATCTTGCAACCTATGGATTTGGCAGTTTTTCGTCCTTTAAAAGTAGCTTGGCGAAAAGAAGTTTCTAAGTGGCAACTAGATCATTTGGGCCAAGTTCTTAAAAAAGAACACTTTGCTCCAGTGCTTAAAGATGCATTATCCTCAATATCTGAGGAATGCATTCGTAGTGGATTTAGAGCAGGAGGTTTGCTTCCCTTTGGGCCGGATTACATTGATATGACTAAAATCAAAAATTATCAAGCTACGCACAAAGAAGTTGATCCGAGGCAGACTGAGTTTTTTAGATACTTAGAATCTGAAATAGTCAAAGTTTATTCACGACAAAAGTTAATATTATTCCACACTTTATACTACAAAGACAGGAACACCGTAGAATTAAGTATACCAAACGAAGATGAATCGCTGTTTGTGATCTGGGCCAAAAACAAGCAAGAATTAATTGGATCTGAAAGACCTGCAATCTCCCAAATAGAACAAACAGAGGCTCAACCCTCGACGTCACGGATTGATAGTACTGGAATTTCTATCAACCAAGTTGATGAAATCGTTGACCTAAATGAACACGGTTTTGTTCAAAATTATAACCATACTTCAGGTCATACAGAAAGTGAAGCTCAACAAGACCTTAATTCGAATGCGGTTTCAAGGGTAGAAGATCTTCGCGATAAAATAGTGCAATTCGAATCTGAAACGTCACCTGAACAAGTAACTGCAAGGCAAATTACTGCCGAAACTCTTCCATTGTGTACCATAACTCAAGCCAAAACACCACACCATATTGAGGAGGTACTAGACACCATTTATGCAACCGAACCTGCACCGGTAAGGCAAATACCTGCTGAAATTCTTCCGTCTTGTTCCGTACCTCCACCAGCCATAGAAGCATCCGAACCTGCATCGGCAATGCAAATACCTGCTGAAATTCTTCCGTCTTGTTCCGTACCTCCACCAGCCATAGAAGCATCCGAACCTGCATCGGCAATGCAAATACCTGCTGAAATTCTTCCGTCTTGTTCCGTAACTCCACCAGCCATAGAAGCATCCGAACCTGCATCGGCAATGCAAATAACTGCTGAAATTCTTCCGTCTTGTTCCGTAACTCCACCAGCCATAGAAGCAGCCGAACCTGCACCGGCAAGACAAATAACTGCTGGAATTCTTCCGTCTCCTCCAAAAACACCTCAAAAACATCCTTTAGAGGCCGCATTAGGTGTAGCAGTTCCATCGCCTTTTAAAAAAAATCTTTTTTGGCCTGGAGAAATAGAGGAAAAGAAAAGAAGAATGAAAGAAAAGCTTCCATTTGCAGTGACTAGTAAAGCCTGGAAAGAATATCACATAAAGAAATAAATAGAGAAACAAAAACTACAAGAACAAAAAGAAAAGAGAGCAGCTGAACGAAAGGAAAAAAAGATCTTAAAGGAAAAAACTATGATAAAGAAGAAACAAAATTTAAAATCCAAAGGTAAAAAAAATAACCCCGAGCATACAACTTCTGAAGACACGGATGTAGAATTAATATATGCTGAAAGTGACAATAGTGCGTTGAATGAAGATGATAATGAGAGTTCAATCGAAAATCAAGAAATACAAAAGTCTAAACGTCGAAAAAATTGTGGTGGTGTGGAAGGTAAAAGATCGTCTAAGCGGCCTCGCAAAAATCAGAGAAACAGAAACTATTCCGATTCTGACGACGAACCTTTATGTCGGTCAGTACCTTCAAAATCAAGCCGCATAATTACTAAAGGACAGTATGTTATAGTTAAATATGAAGGCGAATATTTTCCTGGGAAAACGGAGGGAGTTGAACGCGATCAATATGAAGTAAGCACGATGATTTTGTCAACTAACAACTCATTTAGGTGGCCTGAGAAACCAGACAAAATTTGGTACAAAGCCGAAGACGTTATAGAAGTAATTAGTGAGCCATTACCTCTTAATAATAGGGGATTCTTTAAAATAAAAGAAATGTCTAAATTTTTACCAAACATATACAATATTTAAAAACTTACTACTTCTACGATTTCCGCTTTGTACCAAATATTGATTGGCTTTCAGGTTTCAAAAGTAGAGTAGAGTATAGAGAACTCCTAAAATTCGAAGATACATTAAGTGATCTCAGTAAATAGAGAACGTGTTTTTTTTTAAACCTTAAGAAGGAAGTTTACATATATTTCATAAAGTTTGTACTTATTAGGTAGTCGAAAGTATAATAATGTTTTACCAAAAGTCTGATGATTAAAGACTGAAAACATACAATTAAAATAATTTTGAAAAGTATTTCTTTTTTGATTTCAAGTTTTTGTTTATATAAATACGAGTTTAAGTTTTTTACCTAAGTACAAAGTAAAATCACTAGTCAGAGGTACAATTTTAGATTTTTTTTTTAGAATGCTATATTAGATAATATATTATTGCTGGTGACTGTACACTTTTTTGTTATTTGTTTTTCTACTTCAAAAGATGTTAATACTGGCTAATTGGAGTAGGTATGTTTAAGAAGAATTATTAACCAAGGGGTAAAGACTGATTATGTTTAATTAAAGCCAAAACGATTTAGGAGAAACTATATTATTACCTGGGATGCGAGCTAAAGACAATTCATTTGAATTTTGAATATTAATTTTAAGTTTTTTGTAAAACCTAATTTACAAAAATATCAATTAAAGCTGATTTGTGATATAAGACGTTGTTTTTTTTTTGCTGTGGAAGCAACAATAAATTTCGTCCATCGAGGGTGTTTGTTATTGGTAGTAGTATGTCCATAACTAGATGTTTATATTTGGTGCTGTCCATAAATGGTCGACCATCACTGTATTTTAGATGTTCATTACTGGTGATTTAGTAACTTTACAAATTTGTATTTTTCTTTCAAAGCACATGTGATTTTTTGGATTTTTTGTTGATTATATATATTCTACCTATATTTCGTTACTTAAAAAAAATATCACCATCTTATTAAAGTTCATTTAATCATGACTTAATTCAAACCATCGAAACAAGTCTGCTTAAACTGTCCATAATTGGTGCCGTCACCCTAGCATGCATTCATCCCAATGAAGTTAAAAAAATAGCTCTGCTGTCATGCACTTATCTCTGATCTTGTAAACAATTTAGTTTTTACTCTATATTTATAAACTTTTTTTAACCCTTTGAGCGCCAACGACGCCTAAAGTAGTCTTGAGACTCATGAGCAACGCCTGCGAGGCTTATAGTACAGTCAGGTACAGTTTCAAATACACGTTATTTCGTATGGATTAAGTTAAATATTGAATAAATTGTAATACATGTTTGGCGTGTGTGTGACGCATTTGTATTTGACGTAAGGCGTTGAAAAGTTTAAGCAAGCTAGTTTTATAAACTTCTCAATATCACAATATTAAGTGGTCTAAACTTACTTTATATAAAAGCTCTCGGTACATATTATAAATAGAAAAAATCTGTTAGCCTCTATTACATTTAATTTGTTATATAATATATCCATGCATTTCTTAATAGACATTTCATTTTTCACCCCAGTACCAAGACAGATTTGCCGTTTAATGACAGTGAGCAAAATTCGATTATGCTGCGAGCATGAGACAAAGTAAATTTTTAATTACCATATGGTGGTGGTGGTCGGCTGGGTGGCAATTATACTCATGTGGTTAATTTTTACCATGCCTTTTTTACGTTCAGGATGCTCTCGCTGCTGACGTGATAAGTTGTATGTGCAATACGAGACCAAAGACATTCACGCACGACTCGTGGACCCACTGCTATTCGACAACCTTACTACTTTTGCGGAATAAAAAATGATTTCTGACGAAAACGAATGTGATCGAATAGTCCATGAGTCAGTCGCTGACATTTGCACATCGTCTCTGTAAATTCCTCGCTGCGTAAACCAACTTTACTCTCTTATTGCACAAATAACTAATGTCTCGTTACAGTGCCCTTGCAGGGTTTGTTGAATTTACCTACTGTACAAGATATATATATACTGAAGAAGACTTCATAGGGGTAAGGACCAAAATGTTAGTTTTTCCGTCTTCGTTATTTGTATGGTTAACCGAGCTTAACTATGGTCCAAATTTTTGGTCCTCATCTATATACAAAATGTTGTTAATTTATGCGACTATGACTATGACTATTATCTTTAAAAATATATTTTCAACGTTTGTTTTTAGAAATAGTAAATATCATAAAATTGCGCAGTATAAAGTTGGACTTTTTGATATGTCTGTGTTAGTTCAGTACAAGAGTCATACCTATTACTAAGAAATGGTGTATAAAATATAACGTATGCCATATCACTGTGACTAATACGTTTCGTTATCGAACCACGTTCAAGCTATTAATATATTATGAGTACGAGTGTGTAAAATAACAGGCGATTCATAATTCATTTGACAACAATGTAAGCTATGAACATGGACGCCAAATTGTAAAACTTGGAATTAAAGACAGATTAAAGACGTAAAAAATACATATAATAAGATAATTAATGATTTTGTAAATGCCTATCGTGTCTAAAAATTGATTAAAGTGTGTAAAGCGTTATAAATTATGTTTATTTCTAATTGAAGTGTTTGTAACTCATTAATATGAGTTCCACCATTTTATTCTACGTACATTCCTAAACGGTGTAGCGTGTCTTTATGGAAGCGCGATACATTTAACCCGGCGGTACAAGCTAGGTATTCGGCGGTATTTTGCTGATCTTATTTTTGTAGTATTAACCCTTTGAACGCCAAGAACACCTAAAGGCGTCGTGTACTGTCGTGCCTACCACGCCATCGACGCTTATAGTTGTCACAGATACAGTGACAAATAGACCCGAGTATTTGTGACGTAAGGTTGAAATAAGCCGTGGTTTTGTCATTGGCGTGTGAGGACGACTTTTGTATCAAGTCAATGGCGGCGAAAAGGTTAAAGTTCAAATTCAAATACTATGTCGTATATTTTACCCAGTAACGAGTATCTCTGGGTTAACAACACAATATAATGTATAGTAGACCATTTCTTATATTACGATGGTGAAAAACTTGATATTTTCATTTTCATGACGGTTTCTTTTTGATTTGAGACTTAATATAGTTATAGCATCCAATTTTTCGTACAGTGATATTGACAAAGTTTTTATGTGTGCGTGATTGCGCTAAAATACGACTGTAATATACTAAAAATAGTTTAATATAGAAAGATTTTATGAAAATATGGATAGCAGAGCTGCCAACATTTAAAAATTTGATTAAACAAATCTGACTCCTTGGCAATCTGTACAAATAATCCGTTTCTTATTTGGGTATCTTTGGTGTCTGCTATTTATCTCTTCTTCAACCCAAGCCATGAGACGATCTTTCAGACGTAAAATGACCTCCTGGCGCACAACACCTTCTTGGAAGAACTCTTTCAATACATAGGCTATGCTGTTATCATTTTCGACACAAGCCTCGCCAAAAGGCCTCTTATGTTTCATATAATTGAAAACAAAATTGACAATTTGTACAACCAAGTCTTCATCCGGATTTAGGAGCCGCAGTTTTGCTATATCCCCAGGTAACAGATTTGATAGGACGTTGAAAGCAACGGTCATGAGGTTAGCATAGATTTCTTGGCTCAAGTTCTCCAACAGCTTTGCAATGTTGTGAGTGCCGGAAGCGCTAATGCGCACTAAATGCGCGCCGATGCGTAGGATCTCTTCGGGGTGGATTCCCACTAGAACGTTGTTTTCGTTTTCTTCTTCGATATAGCCTCTCGAGACGACTGTCGGTGTCGTTAGTTTTGTAGGTACATTGCTAGCTGGCATCGTGTCGGGCCCTAGAGAAGTGAACAGCTGACTGCGTCCACTTTGGTCCATGAGGCTCAATTCTGCCGGGTTGTAGCGATGTTGTGCGTTTAAATTGACTTTGCCATCAGCTGTCATGGATATCCGCAGCTTGTGCTGGTTGACGTCCTTGTTGATTCGGAGCACATCGGCAAAGTATTGGTCCTTATCGGCGATGTTTTGAATGCCTCGTATCACTTCGGAATTGCCTTGCACAGGGCCTGCTACTCTCCGAGATTCGGCGCTGAGCTTATCGAAGATTTTTCTGAAATAAAGTTAAGATTTACTTACTTGTAATAAACGTACAAAGATAATTTGACGACACGTTGGCCTAGTTGGGAGTGACCCTGCCTCCGAAGCCAGCGGTCCCGGGTTCAAATCCCGGTAAGGGCAGATATTTGTGTGATGAGCACGAGTATTTGTTCCTGAGTCTTGGATGTTTTCTATGTATTTAAGTATTCATTTTTCCCTATTTAAGTATGCTTATTGTTGTCTAGTACCCATAGTACAAGCCTAGAGCTTAGTTTGGGACTAGGTCAATTTGTGTGAGATTGTCCCGTGATATTACTTTTTTTTGTAGAATATCTTTTGCTTTTTGGGATTCAAAGTACCCTTTGTCTTGTAGGTTTTATTAAGTTTTAACTTAGAAGCTCTCGACAATCATCAATCGGTTGAGAAGTTGAACCGTGAAAACGGAACAAATAACAGATGTTTACATTTATAATATTATTTTATCCTAAAGATTATTGGTTTAGGATAAAATTAAGACTACAAAATTCTTGCACGAGCTAAAAGTTATCAGAAATAGCCTAACCTATCGTATGCGCACGCATTGTTGTGTTCCAGTGTAGGGATAAGACAACCGGTGAAATTAGAAGCATAGAGGCATTCCGTCTTAGTCCACGGGGTTGGAAACGCATTTGCCGTCTTAAGATTCTAGTCTTGAGAACGCAAATGTTTATGGGGTTATGGGTCCTACTTTTCATCAGGTGTCATATGTGCTCGTTTGCTAAAAAACTAACCAGATAAAACGGCGCCTACTCAAGTCATCCCATTACCTGTGCCTGTTACTCCTCAGCGTGGCTCGGTACTCGTTGATGGTCTTGGCCTGCGCGTCCTCGATGATGCTCTGGGCAGTCCTGTTGGACATCACGGCGTGGCAGAAAAACAGCGTGGCCGCCGTGAACTGGAACAGCTCGAGCTTCGTGGGCTCCTCGCCGTGCTTGTACTAAGAAAGATGCATTTTTTAAATTATGTTTCAATGTTTGATAATAACGTTTACATGAGACTATAAGACAAAAGTTATGTTGTCAAACTTTTTATTGCCATGTATGGTACATACGAAAGCATCACAAATATCAACTCCCTTTGGCGAGTCGGCATTCAACGACGGCGTGTCGTAGCGTCGAGGACGCCCAGGGGCTCTTTTGTCATGTTATCGTATTGTCTCTACTTTCCTTTAACTCTTTTAACACTTTTGTAGAGCGTTGAGGTCAAAAAGCGGTGAAAGAATTTCTTAGTCGACAATACATAATATATGTCATTGACGTTGAAAAGGATATTGAACATTCAGTTGTGACACTACGACCCTATCAGAGCCGTCTGCCCTTCTCACAAATGTAAATTGGATGATGTAGTTGTACCTTAATAACATAAGTACAGAGTGTAGTATGACCTTTAGGCCATATTAGATTAGTGAATGGGCTCTTTAAGTAATTCGTGTAATTGGCTGGAAATTCCTTTCTTAGAAAAACTATAAATTTGAAAGTAGCGCAGACGCATTCGAGAAACAAAAGCCCTTAGAAATATGCAGTTTTATTTTAGCCCTGGAGAAAGGCAGTTGTATCTTAGTCCTGACGAAAGGCAGTTTCATTTTAGCCCTGGAGAGAGGCAGTTGTATTTTAGTCCTGAAGAGAGGCAGTTGTATTTTAGTGAGATAATCAGTTTTATCCTAGACCTAGATAGGGACAGTGCATAGTTCTTATATTCAGATACTCGTACTACCAAAAGTCATGATTCCAATGATCTAGAATATTAATTTTGCTTATTCCCAATAAGAGGAAGATTGACATCAGAGTTCATGTGAACTTCACAAGTAAAATTTGTTACAATAAATACATAATAAGCAAGTCTAATTTGGTGAGTTTTTGAACTAGATCCCTAGATATTTGATCAATGCTTTTATGTTTAATACTTATTCCTTCCACAGCGTTTCGTCTTTATTGACCTGACTAGGTCCTGGTTCAATAAAACCCAGTGCTATACTTTATCTTTATTATAACAAAAGCTCTACATAGTCCTTCAGATTTGTGTAACTTCAAGTGATACGGACTTAAGCACCAAATGATGTTTTGGAGTCCAGATGTAGACTAAGGTCTTGCTGGACGTTGCCTCTGAGTTCCTTCACAGTCAGAAATGGCTCTAATGAAGCTACCTTTATCCTACGAGATTATAAAAGAGGCGGTTGAATGCCCATGATTAGGGACTAGCACTGGAGATATTGTGCTAGGATCTGGAAGCAGAAATGAAATCCAAAGGCTTGCCAGATCAGCTTCTTCATCACCTTCATCCATATGCATTATCACGCCCTCCATTTCAACTACTCCTTTGGCAGTTTATAAATCCTTAATAGAGAGCGTAAATATTCTCATACTTGATAAAAAATGTAGGGCCAACTCTCTATTGTGGATCCCTCTTATTCCCCTTGGTTGACTGTAACGTACAATATCCAACAAGGACTTTTAGTTCGTTCTTTTGAATTCACCCTAGCTTCATACTCCTTCCGAGTCCTCGCTGGAAGGCTGTCCCGTAAGGAGACGAGGCCTACAGAAGGGGGCGGCGGAGGTGCCTCCTTCCACACTTTGTGGCGAGCCTTAAACTCATTTTACTATCTTCTCATACATCAATCTTCTCAAGCTGGATTGCTACGTCACAACATATTCCTACCAATCTTCTAGACGATCTCACTGGCCTTTTGATTATTATTTCAGTTACTAGTATTCTGAACGTTTAGATATTTAGTTTCCTTTTTAGTTTCACATGCTAGTGTTACACAGTCCACTAGGATCCCCTAGCCTGATTCCGCAGGGGAGCCTGGGGAACTCGGGAGTTCATCAGAATACTCTAGTAGTAATGTCAAACATCTATAATAGAATACGTGCGTGTATATGAGTGCTATTTGGCCCTTCGGGCCTGCTGCAAAACTAACAAATCCTAAACCTCTCATTTACCATAAGGGGATTCTGATGAACTCCCCGAGTTCACCAGGTTCCCTGGGGGATCAGGCTAGGGGATACTGGTGGACTGAATGATATTGAAGGGCTAAAGTGACGCGAGGCGTCACTCGGCTACTCTTAAATGGACTTGATAAAAGCGCGTGGAGCTAACCCCACGTGCTTCTGTTTAGTCCGCAAGAGAATACACTTTTTTACTGAGCAAATTGTTCTCGCGTGTGATATCCATGGACTTATTTCTCTAAATTAAAAACTACTAATACTAGAAAAGGGCCGAATCTTAAGTACCCGAAACCGACGTGCATGCATGACTCGATGTATGAATGTGGAAAGCGAAAGAGCAGGTCAGGATCGTAGCAGGTGGAAAGAAGTGGTATCTGCCTACCCCTCGGGGAAACAGGCGTGATTTATGTATGTATGTATGTATGTGTATTTCTCTAAATAACTTGACATTGGCGAAATACACCTTAACAGGATTGAAGACGTTAATAAAAATTTAGAATTAGATTAGACTTGTTGAACGGTAGGCCGCCCGGTGAACACTCACCTTCAGTATGATGTGCACGAGGCTGTTGACGACGCCAACGCCGCCCGTCACTAGGTTGGCGTGGCGCAGCACTTCCACGGACACCGCGAGCGCTTGTCCAGTCTGAACACAATGAATACACTTAGTACACATGACAGCGGGGCTACCATCCACGAGTAGCCAATATCTAAGAGATTGAGTAATAATAATAATAATACAACTTTGAGATCCTTTTTGGGTGTGTGTATGAGGCAGTGGGTCACAGTCCTTCGTCAACCAGGTGGTCCAGATGTCCCCTCTGTTTCGCCTAACTTGATAAGGATTGAAAGAGGTATCTTCCAGCGCGACAGTCTTTGTCCTTTGTGGTTTTGCCTAGCCTTGAATCCTCTAAGCTCTTTGCTGAAGGATTCCGGGCTAGGCTATCGACTTCGTAAAGAGGCTGAAGTCATTTCTCACTTATTGTACATGGACGACCTCAAGCTATTTGCATCGAAGCGCCAAGATATTATGGCACTATTGAAAATCACACAAGAGTTCAGTAGTGCCATCAAGATGGAATTCGGTGTAAATAAGTGTGCGGTCATGCATGTTCAACGAGGGAAAGTTGTAAATTCATCGAATTTGCAGCTTTCTGAGACAATGACTCTTAGATCTCTCTCCGAAGTTGAAACCTATAAATATCTTGGTATGTCACAGTCTTTGGGTATTATGGTCAGCGATATCAAGCAATCGATGAAGGAGCGTTTCTTTTGCCGCTTGACAAAAGTTCTTAACAGTCTTTTGTCGGGTGGTAATAAGGTGCGCGCCTTCAACGGCTGGGTGATGCCGCTGCTCACATACTCCTTTGGCATACTAAGGTGGACTCAGACTGAGCTGGACGCCCTGGATAGAAAGGTCCGTCTACTGTTTAAATCACATCGCATGTTGCTCGTCTGTTATGAGATTGTACATCCCGCGGAAGTGTGGAGGTCGTGGCATTTTAAATGCTAAGAATCTCCACAACCGCGAGATGTGCAATCTCAGGGAATATTTCCTTGCCAATGAGTGTGGAATGCATCGTGATGTGGTTGCAGTAGACAGGAGCCTTACGCCTCTCTCCTTGGCAAACGAGAACTGGCGCAGACCAGCGGTGTTAAGCACAGAGGACCGCAAGAACGTATGGAAGAGCAAGGAGCTGCACGGACGCTTCTACCGGGCCCTGACAGGGCCTGACGTAGACCTTTTAGCGTCCGTGAACTGGCTACGGTTTGGCGACCTCTTTGGGGACCCGAAGGTTTTGTCTGTGCAATTGCTGACGAGGTCATAATGACGAACAACTATAGGAGGTATATTCTGAGGGATGGCACGATCGACATTTGTCGAGCGTGTCGTCGCCCCGGCGAGTCTCTCAGACACATTATTTCTGGTTGTTCCCATTTGGCCAACGGTGAGTATTTGCACAGACACAACCTCGTGGCCAAGATCATCCATCAGCAACTTGCTCTTCAATATGGGTTGAGTCCGAAGTGCCATACTATAAGTACACACCGGCACCAGTTCCCGAAAATGGTCGTGCTACGCTCTATTGGGATCGATCTGTCATCACGGACAGGACTATTGTTGCCAATAAGCCTGATATCGTGTTAACAGATCGATCTCAACGCCGGGCAGTGCTCGTTGACGTCACCATCCCGCATGACGAGAACCTCGTGAAGGCTGAGAAGGACAAGCTCAGCAAGTACCTTGACTTGGCTCACGAGGTGACCGCTATGTGGGATGTTAACTCGACGATCATTGTCCCAATTGTTGTTTCGGCGAACGGTCTTATAGCGAAGAGTCTCGATCAACACCTCAAGAGACTCTCGCTAGGTGGCTGGATCAAGCGCCAGATACAGAAAGCAGTACTCCTCGACACGGCACGTATTGTGAGGAGGTTCCTCTCTCTGCAGCCCTAACCACCGGTAGCTTGAGCCCTGCCCCGCTGCCGGCGGCACCCGTAGGTTAGGTTTTTTATAGTGTTCGTTTTTTATATGAGTATTGTTATTTTACTTTTATATCTAAACATATATTGTAAAAAAACTTAACTTACAGATTATAAATAAATATTGACAATAATAAAAATAATAATAATGTCAGGGGACAATCTCACACAAATTGACCTAGTCCCAAACTAAGCTCTAGGCTTGTAATATGGGTACTAGACAACGATAAACATACTTAAATAGAGAAATACATACTTAAATATATAGAAAACATCCAAGACTCAGGAACAAATATTCGCGCTCATCACACAAATATCTGCCCTTAACGGGATTTGAACCCAGGACCGCTGGCTTCGGAGGCAGGGTCACTCTCAACTAGGCCAACGTGTCGTAAGTTACGTAAAATCACGTGCCGTTTGCTCGCGAGTCGCGACTTGTCCGCGTAAAATTCGTTTATCGCTTTTCTTTGGGAACTGACAATTTTTCGAGCTAAAATTTACTCACACTATGTCTCTCTCTGGATTGTAAACTATGAACTACTCTTAATTCAATATTTAGTTTATTTATGTTTTTTTATGTTAAGGAGAAGGCACACGAGCACTCAGGCCACCTGATGGTAAGTGGAATCTGATACCCATAAACATTTGAATTCTCAAGACTATAATCCTAAGACCTCAAATGCGTTGCCAACCCTGAGGACTAAGATGGAATGCCTCTATGCTAGTAATTTCACCGGTTGTCTTATCCCCACACCGGAACACAACGATGCGAACACTGTTGCTTGGCGGGTGGTTAATGGATAACCAATAGTCAATAGTCCGTTATGTAACGTCTAAAAAAGTATTATAATTATGATATTTTTTGTTGCAGTAAAAAAGTAATCTGATTCTTATCGTGATTTAAAGAGAGTTACTAAGTAAGGATAAGCATAAGGATGAATTTTCTAGGAAGGTTCTTTTATTCGACCGAATACTGTCGGTAGTTTATATTCTGTAGATACGATTAGCGTATAAATAAACCAAAATTAATAAACGAGCATTCAATTATTACTACTACTACGTACAATAAGGGTCCGTTTACACAGACCGCTCGGAGAGGAGAGTAGATTTTTATCACGGTGGAAATAGGGTTTAGAGTCATTGTTATAAGGTTTATTTTTGCATTTGCACTTCTTTTGACATTAACGTGCTGCTTGACGTGCTCTTCCGCGCTCGCGCAGCCGACCGGCTCCGATCTGCGTGAAAAGAAGAGCGCGCGCCGATGCTCTCCGCCGGTCTGTGTAAACGGACCCTAAATAAATAAAAAAAATAGCGATTCTAACAAGGTCCTGACGCTCATATGATAGACCAGTTATATTTTTTTCATTTCACATGCTCGGAAAGTTCACCTGCGGCGTCGGGCTTCTAATACTCTCGTTACTTATCCCCTTCTTACTTCCCTTGATGCACGATGTAGTATTCCTTTTCTATATTTGCATCATCTACATTGGGTAACAGATTACCTTGGTCATGTTGGTGCCGGCGGCGGCGGAGCGCGAGAGCAGGTTGGCGGCGGCGCCGGCCGCGAGCCCCACGCTGGACGCCGCGATGTTGAGCCAGCTGCCGCGCGCCTCCGCGTCCGTCGGGCTGATCGTCTGCCAACGCCCATGCTCCGGTTATATGAAGATAATCACACTTGACCCAGCGACTCTATTCATCCGGTAAAACCATATTGTTATTGACATGTTATCGTATTGACGACATTATGTTGTACCTCTTTTTTACTTGACAGTAATTACAGAACAAAATGTCAAGCATTAGGGGTTTACAGAGTAAAATAGAATTGTTCTGCGGTCCATACATTTAGTGTAGGCATATTACGACGTGGCGGCTGGGTCACGAAAAATTACCCTCGACCGTAGAGTTTAAAAGGTGGCCTCGCGAGCCCCCAGGTTTGCGCTTGAGGACATAATGCCGAATATAAAAGCTATCCTTTAAGTATTACCACAAGTTTGCAATTACAATGTTACTAAAATAGGTATTCGGTCTTACGAGGTTAAACATCGCCGACGAAATTGCTGAGTAACTTTTACTTTGTCAAATTCAAACTGACTAGAACCATCGCAGTTCAAGCGTCACTCGCTCGATACTTTGAAATTGTTACCGGCTTGTGCGAGCTCCGATCTTGTAAATGCAGCGAGGACCTCGCCGGCTCGTAGATCAGACCAACAATACTAAAGTTATCGCCGAACAAAACCCATACTTTTTTTTTTTTTTTTTTTTTTTTTTTATGTTAATGAGAAGGCACACGAGCACTCAGGCCACCTGATGGTAAGTGGAATCTGAGACCCATACACATTTGAATTCTCAAGACTGTAATCCTAAGACCTCAAATGCGTTGCCAACCCTGAGGACTAAGATGGAATGCCTCTATGCTAGTAATTTCACCGGTTGTCTTATCCCCACGCCGGAACACAATAATGCGAACACTGTTTCTTGGCCCCTGAATACTAATGCTATCTTAAGCGGAAATTACACTGAGCCGTTCGCCGCATGCCCTTGATTTATAGACACTCATTTCATGGACACTATCACTTCACAGAATATTAATTTCTTAGAAAACTATTTTCTGCTGAACTCGTGTTGATTTCAGTTTATCTTGAGATGGTTACAAGTCTAACCTAACCTAACGAACGTGAATCATATTTAAGATAACACAGGGTCAGCAGAAAATAGGTTTCTATGAAATGAAAATTCTGTGAAGTGATAATGACTATGAAATGTTTGTCTATAAAAGAAGGGGATCGCAGTAGGCGGACAGACTAATGTAAAGAAAACGTTCGTTGGCCATAGTAATTCGGCGACCGCATTAGGAGAACAAAATAGTGTAATTGCGACTTTAGTTGACTTAAATCCGTATCTGACCTCGACTGTAACAGTCGTCTCAAGATGGGTCCAAAATGACAATCTCTATAGCTTGACGGTAACTTTGACATACCTACCTTGTGGCGGCCATCTCAGCCAAGATGATATTAATACGGCCCTTAGACTGCGCTTAGCTCGGTAATTGGCATGATGACAATAATTGAAAAATGGACCTATAATGTCCAGAAATATATACTATTTACAATGAATAAGATATTTCTGTAGAAATAAAAAGTTTAGTAGGAAAAAAATGCAATTTTAAAATAATAATTTAAATTTCCCCCTAAAACGCTTGTTAGTGTCATGGCGTCGCTTGTGACGTCACGTTTGAGTAATCAAAACGTAAACGCGCTGCGCTCGTGCAAGAATTTAGTTATTTTGTGTTATTAAATATGAATTCGAAAGTGTATATAGGTGGTGTGGGGTCCCCCAGTGTGAGAATACATCCATAAAAACTCCTAATAAGCTATTTGTGTTCGTTCCTCAAAATAAAACAATACGAAACAAGTGGCTTAAACTTGCAAGGCGAGATTAAAAAGGAATATTGCCCAGTACTCACCTTTATTGTTGTGAAGATCACTTTGACGTAAGTTTTTACATACTTTTGTAGATTCTAGTAGTATTTGGTAATAATATTTTGTACGAGGTCTAAATGTAAAAATATAAACAACCTTATTTTTTTTTTTTTTTTTTTTTTTTAAGGGGAAGGCACACGAGCACTCAGGCCACCTGATGGTAAGTGGAATCTGAGACCCATAGACATTTGAATTCTCAAGACTATAATCCCAAGACCTCAAATGCGTTGCCAACCCTGAGGACTAAGATGGAATGCCTCTATGCTAGTAATTTCACCGGTTGTCTTATCCCCACACCGGAACACAACAATGCGAACACTGTTGCTTGGCGGGTGGTTAATGGATAAGATGGTGGTAGCGATCCGGACGAACCCTGCACCCCTGTGCTGTGTTAGTGGTGGTAGGACCCTTCCTACCACCACTAAAAAAACCAAACCTACAACACTACTAAATCTATTTCGAGGTTAGGTTTCATCTCTCATTGCTTTGATATGTATTATGTATTTTATTCATATTTCAGTTACCTAATGATATGGATTATAAAAATGGATTTCAATAACATAACCTTAAAAATAACTTGATAAGAAATACATCGTTAAAAGTATATTTTAGGGAATTATTTTATAACTCAAATTATAAAGTTATTTATTATTATTAATATACTTACATAGAAGTTTTAACATTTCTAAATTCTGCTGAACAAAAGTCTTTATTTGATGACAAAAACTCTCCCAGCATTATTATGTCGATTCTAGGCAAATTAGCGTTGTTTGCCTTAGTAAATCCTTGATCCATGATTCGTGTTATTTTATATTCGAATTAATAATATTCACACTCAAATAGTACTCGGTATTTAAACAAAAATAATAAAAACACGAGATGTTCGTGCGTATTGCGTATGCGTTTACTCAAGCGTGACGTCATGCGCTCTGATTGGTGTGCAAGATATCATGGCGGATTGCCTTATTTTATAAAAATAAATATTAATCACACTTATAATTAAAAACAATGCGTATTTTATATTCCAAGCTTCAAGTTTTATTCAATAAATATAGTATTTTAGTAGTTTTTAATTACTGTCATCATGCCTATTGGTACGTTACCTGCTCGTGCGAGCTCCGGTCGTGTAGGTGCAGCGAGGAGCGCACCAGCCCGTAGAGGCAGGTGGACACGGTGGCCACGGCAGCACCCGCGATCACCACGGGCGCCACGGGTGTGAAAGCCGCTACGCCAAGTACCCCTAAAAATACCAATAAGTATATACTTTTTGTGACTGAAAGATGATATCAGCTACTGTAGTAACACTCCCTAAGGGTGGAATCACATCTATCAGCACCGATTCGCATTTTGTCTATAGAAAATGTCTGCTATTTATGAAGATGCGTACGCATGCAAAAGGAGAATAGATGCGTAATATCTGCATCTCAGTCATGCATACAGCTTTGTTTCAAAACTTACCGAAATTACTTACAGGGCTGGGATTCTACACGGTAATAACGATATCGTCTTTAACGTGTTTCCGTATTGTCGACGTTTTGATAACTTTTATGTCATTTACAATAATGGTGACTGTGACATAAACGATTCTAAAACACGACAAATGCGATATCGAAACGCAGTAGAATGGAGGCCCAGGGCTGAGATTCTATATGGTATTAACGATATCGTCTTTGCCGTGTCTTCGTATTGTCAACGTTTTGACAACTCTTATGTAATTTTACAATAATAGCAACTGTGACATAAAAGATTCTAACACGTCAAATGCGATATCGTTCTAACGCAGTAGAATAGAGGCCCAGGGTATAATGCCAGCCCTAGCGTTAACGTGACTTTCAACTAACGAATAAAACAAAAGATGCCAAGTTGGCGACTATAGAATATAAGAGGGTCGTGAAGCTAAAAACTTCCAAACGAGATGCGATAAAGTTTCCCTCCCCATAAACCTAGTCCGACATTTTAATTTTTTTAATATGTTGTAGTTATTATGATAAACTAGGTTCGTATGTTTTCCTTTCCAATAATATATTTCTTATAGAGGTAAATAAAATAAAATAAAACGGGTTCGTACAAACCTAGTTTAACATAACAACTACAAGATATTCAAAAATCGTGGAAATTGGATTTGATTCGGGGTGAGAATCGTTACCGCCCGGAGCTAAGTTTGTATGGTTTTGCCAGCTACGCTATTTAAGCGTCGGTTTACAATCCTCTTTAGGAAGGTCATAAATAAAGCAGGCACATTGCAGTACAACATGTCTTAATAAGACTTTCGGGTTAGGATAAACTTGGATAGACTCGCATTATAGTGTACAAGCGAGAGAGAAGCACAAAACAGCAATCCGTTTTTGTCATTTTGCACTGTACACTGTTTACACCTTAGATATGGTATATTTATAGATTTGACATCAAGCAACCTGGGGTAAGAGAAAGAAATAATGACATCATAATGTACATTATAGCACACAATTTGACCGGTTTACATTTGGCACACTTGTTGCTTACAGTTCGAAGTGCGCCTATAATCCGACTATGAAAAAATGCCCGGTCAGTGATAGAGACTAAATATGGAAATCTTTTCTTTTTCCTCTTGCAGTAATCGCAATCAGGCTATCTTTCTCAGTCAAAGCGTGTCAGGCCCTTGGTTTACAGTAATGCCGAATAAGTCAATGTATATCACGTCAGTCGTACCTACCTATAGCTCCTAAAGAGGCCACGGTGCTCGCTGTATCCACTGAGCTGAGCACTCTGGCCTTAACGCCTAAACTAGGAGACGGGGCAACGGTCAGCTTCACTGCGAATGCTCCGTCACCCTGGAAATTAACCAAATAATAACAATATAATACTACACAATACGAAAACTCTTCGTTGAAAATCACAAAATCAAAACACGAAACAATTCAAAAGATATCAGCGCGATCTTACTATTTGTGCATTTAATGCCTGCTACTCATGTATTGTAAGCGTTTTCCATATTCACATACATACACACATATGTCACGCCTTCACTCCCAGAGTGGGATAGGCAGAGCTACAGAATTACCAACAACTCTAAAAAAACTTGTTGATAATTCTGCAACCACATTTTGCACAATCAGGCTAAGATACGACTTATACTCATTTATTCATATTCGATTACCTATTACATTATAAGTAGGTGCACGTACATATTTGTCAATACAATTATACAATAGCTACCAATTGTATAATTACATAAATAATTAGTTAAAATTAGTATCATTAGTTATTTCAAATTACATATTAAGAGTTATAATACCTAGTCATTCAGTGTATAAAATGCTTGTAGAGTAAGCCATTTTTTCAATGTAAGTACACTAATATTATAAAGAGGAAAGATTTGTATATTAGTATGTTTGTAACAGATAAACTGCCACTGTGCCACCAATTTAATTGAAATTTGGTATGGCGATAGTTTTGGGTCCCGGGGAAGGACATAGGGTTCTTTTTGTCCCGAAAAATTGGTCGGTTCCTGAGGGAATACCAATAAACGACTTCTACACGGACGCAGTAGCGGGAAACAGCTAATTTAATTATAAAATGCAACATTTGCTGTCGATATTCTTTAGGTCGCCAGGTAGATTATTATGGACATTAGGCCCCACAATAGGTAGTTGGGTCGTTCTCCTTTTTTACCGACAATACATCGTCATTTTTCTATATTTTGCGTTTTTCAACTATTTATACTTATGGTTTTAATTTTTGATTTTAAAATACGTTGCGTGAATTTTTATTTGGACTAAATAATGATTATTTCGATTGCGATAATGTTTTTTTCTTTATGGTGGTTTTTCAGAATATACTTTGACAAAGTGGCCGTTTAGGAGACTAAATTTTGTATTACCACTCTGTCACGCGATTCTATGCAAAAAAACTTATAAAAAAACACTGGATAGAGAAAGTGAAAGATTATTTAGTACTAATAGATTAATAAATGTTTGTACGTATATTCAAACACTAAAACATTAATAATCAATACTCTAACTGATAACGTATGGTAAAATGAGGACAGGCAAATCGTCGGTAAAAAAGAAGAATGACCCAGTTATTGTTTTGGTTTATTTGCAAGTCAGCAACTCATTGTGGCCACTATACAATGAGTTGCTGACTTGCAAATAAACCAAAACAATAACTGGGTCATTCTTCTTTTTTACCGACAATTGCCTGTCCATTGTTTTACCATACGTTATCAGTTAGAGTATTGATTAATGTTTTAGTGTTTGAATATACGTACAAACATTTATTCATCTATTAGTACTAAATAATCTTTCACTTTCTCTATCCAGTGTTTTTTTTATAAGTTTTTTTTTTCATAGAATCGCGTGACAGAGTGGTAATACAAAATTAAGTCTCCTCTGAAAACGGCCACTCTGTCACAGTATATTCTGAAAAACCACCATAAGGAAAAAATCATTATCGCCACCGAAATAATCATTAAGTAATTAGTCCAAATAAAAATTCACGTTTTTATTTTTTTGGGCATTCTGTATGGTTTTTGACTATTTCATTGGAAACTATTCTAAATTACTTCTTTCTTCTTTCTTTCTTTCTTAACCATGTAAAATATGTGTTGTGCAGTTAGTCAAACATCCAAGTAGTGAAACATCCAAGACTGATAACCAATCATTAATAATTAAAGCAAAAATATTTTCCCTTTCCAGGAAGCAACTAAGTAACCGCGTCGACAAAATTTGTATAAAATCTGGCTTTTTTATCTATAATTAGGAAAATGAGGCATTCGCAAAAATAAGAGTTGTTAAAATTAAGGTTTTGTATAAAAAAGATTTTAACACAACAATAATTTGCAAAATTTTACACATGGAGTGTTAAGAATTAGAAACCGTGCAAGGGTCAATTCAACCAAAAATAAAGATAATATCTGCGATAAAATAAATGCTTTTTTAATACATTACAAAAAAACTGCACAATGTTAAAATTGAAAAAACATTCATTCATTTTCATAATAAATATTACTAAATTTTCGTCACTTACTTCAATAATGGTCCCATTGTACTCTCCATTCTCAGGTAAGATAAGAACGCATTTCGGCTGCGTATTGTTTAGTAAGTAAGACTCCCAGTCATGATACACTCTCGCGTTTTCATCTATGAAAACTTTGCATGACTTGGCTAAAAAAACATATGATAAAAAAAATAGATTTGTAGAAGATTTTGCGATATGCGGTCGATTTTTGATCAAATTCGTAATTAAAATAAATCAACAATTCAAATAATAAGAACAAACATCCTGTTAGAGCAATCAAACTTAAGTTAATAGTGTAGAGATTGTAACAAAATTAATTATATTATTGGCTGATTTTACCCAATTTCTTAGAGTTCATATTTCCAAATATAACTAGTGAATAAAATTGTCACGCATATGATATCTAATACAAGTATGTATGTAAACTGTTTATTGAACAAGAAAACAATTAAAAGTTAATTCCTACATAAGATTAACATGTACAAGTCCCACTCCCACTAGTCAACTAAGTCACTAAGATTGAATTTCAAAATTACTCTAATCTATTAATTTATTATCCTCAGTGAAATTTTATATTTCTGCTATGAAAGAAACAGTATAGCATATGAGGTAACAAGTCCTTTAGAAAATGGAATGAATAAATTTTAATATGTAAATAAATTGTTCTTGTATTATTTATCAATCAAATGTTAACTCACCACCAACAGTGGTTGGAATGCATTTCCTAACCCGGAAAACAGCAGTGCACCAAGTATCTATGTCGTTTCGTTGATGGAGATCCAGCCAATAGTCAGACGGCTCTAGCTTGTAGAACTTTACAGGCTTCGGTCTCGCACACACCACTAAGAGCACTGACAATATAACATCTTCATCATTTTGTGTATATTTACCTGAAAAAAAAAGGATAGTCAAACAAGTAGCAAAAAGTAATATAAATATTAACATGTAGGTAAATGCAAAATATGCATGCAAACAAATTTAAAAAAAACAAATACTATAACATCTAGCTAAATAAACCATTAATAATAGTTAATTATAAAGACTTGTACATTTCAATTATATCATTTAAAAATCTGGATTGAATTAACCATTAAAAAAATACACCATACTAAAATAACAATACAATTTTCAACTATGTAGAGTATCTGGGGATTTACCCCAAAGTAAATGATGTTGCAATCACATGTTAATACTACATCTGTATGTGGGGAAATCCCTAATTTTCTGTGAATGTTTGCCTTGTTATCTCAAAATGCAGGTAACAAACTGATAAAAATAAATTTTCAAAACTAGTCACATGATGTTAGCTTGAATAAAATCAAAATAAGTTACAGTACTTGAGATATAGGGTGAGGCACAAATCTTGCTACAAGATGAACGACTCGTCGATTCAACTTTCATTTTGTAACATGATTTTTGCCTCAACCTATAATAACATCAGTGGCAGATTAACATCTCCAGGTGGTCACCTCTAATATTAGGCCCCTTTTAGCTCTTTCGCACCCAGCTTAGTATCAAGTGACAAATAATAATAAATTTTCGTGATTATCTAATTATAGGACATATATTCATAGGTTTTTAGTTTACTTTCATTTGTTTTTGATCACTGAATAAAATCCATTTTCAAATGTAGACAACCCGCACGATCGTATTGCCCGGGTTTGAAAGGGATATTTAATAAGACTTCTTTAAATCATACACTGCTCATTCATTCATCATAATATTGATAGTTGAATGGAAAAACACTTCAAGCAACATAATGTATGACATTGATTTTTCTAATTCATTGTAATTTATTATGCTTTATTGTGAATTTTCAAAAAAATATGCTTGAAGCATTTTGTCTTTCAACCATCGATACGGAGACAAACATGTGTACCACCTTACTCATTATCATTATTGGTTATTCATGTGAAAGATGAAATACTGACTTTGTTCGCACAATTTTTCATACACCTTCATGACTTGTTCCTTTTGCCTGTGGGTGTAACCTTCAAGGTGAATGCTGTTAGGATCTAATACTTTAGTCAGCTCCCCTTCCAAGCTTGGACTCCCAAATAAGGCAAATGCAACATTCTGCAGTAAGTAATTTCTGTTACTCATCTCATATCTGAAACAAACATTCAAAAGTTAACAACACATACGTGAGACAGTTCTTAAAGGTTATTAACCTCTGGAGTATTAGTGATTTTGGTCTTGCATACATTAAGTATGGAATATGCAGCAATGGCTCCATTGCCTGGGACCTCTAAGTGGTTAATTAATGTTTATCCAACTATTTTGTGCCAAAAATGTATACATCTGATCATAATCTCCAAGTTATGCAAATATCACTAACACATCATTATTAAATTGTTGTTTCTTTTCGTAATATACATTAATATTGTTCAATTCACACACATACACACACACACACAACAACACGTTGGCCTAGTTGGGAGTGACCCTGCCTCCGAAGCCAGCGGTCCTGGGTTCAAATCCTGGCAAGAGATGATATTTGTTGTGATGAGCTTTTATATTTGTACCTGAGTCTTGGATGTTTTCTTTATAATTATATTTAAGTATGTCTTTCTCTATTTGAGTATGTTTATTGTTGTATAGTACCCATAGCACACGCCTAGAGCCTAGTTTGGGACTAGGTCAATTTGTGTGAGATTGTCCCTCACCCAGTGACAACTTTCTTACCAGATGAATACACAAATCAAAATACCTTATTACTGGCTTAATAGAGCAAGTTATTATGCACATTACATGTCTCAATAGTAGTTTAAAATAAAGCATGTAAATAGTAAGTGATACTTAAATGCTTAGGACGGGAAGCACACTACTGATAGGAACCACTTTTTAACTAATAATATAATGGCCGCAAGGGTACTTAATAACAAGCGTAGTAAGAATTAAACTTACTTTATCCAATCACAATCTGGAAGGTTTTCAAAGTAATCTTGTTGTATTTGTACAGGAGACAGCAAAACTGGAGCATTCTCTAATTCAGTCTCAATGCCAAAGGGAGCGTTCTCATGGGCTTCAAAGAGGACTTCACCCTGCGACGTAGTTTTTTCTGAATCTATCTCCATTCTTTACAAAGGCTAAAACAATAAGTTACTCAGGACCGCAGCAATAAGAAATGACGATTTATTTATAGAGACAAAGGCACGAGGAGGTGTAACTAGCAAGGCACTGTATTATAACCCAGCAGGGCACTGAATAGTCTGTATTATTGCTGAAACAGCGCTTTACTTGAACATAGCTAACTTTAAAATGAAGTGAAGAAAATGCAAATGATGCAATAGAATACAATCATATATTTTTCCACTTGACAACAGGATGGCAGATTGATTTATACTCGTGATAGAAAAGGAACGGTGCGTTACTAATGCCACAGGCAAATAAAAGGGGAACTCCATCCATAACAAATAAAATGAGTTTGACCACAGATTCCAAGGGTATGTCTAAAGAAGTTTGACGGGACCTAGTGTTGCCAACCTAAATTAATTAAAAAACGTATTTGGGTCTCAGGACACAGGATAAAGGAAGCCAATGTATATGACATACCTACAGAATAAACGTGCCTACCTAAACTACCATACCAAACATAAAAGTCAGATGTTTAAGTGCTGCCCCTGCTGGGTGGGAGGTTCTCAACTCGTCTGTTCTGTACGTTCAGTACTTCGCACGTCCTGTATAAAGATGCAGTAGTAATGGGATACCTAAAGGGCTACCAAAACGTCGTCTTGAGCACAGCCAGCCCTTCCCACCTTAAAGGAAAGGAAAGGTCGTAAATGGCCGCATGAGTTGGAAAAGTTGGAGTTATCTGATGATGGAATCCATGAGTAAACGACGGAACTCCTCAAAAATTGCGGATATATTTTGCTATTTGCATTCCAAAAGCTCTAGGCTAGGTTCACATGAACGCGTGGTTGGTTGATTTTAACAGAGTAGTGCTATCGTAGGTATACATGACCGCGCGTGCCGTCATGCATCGCGGGCAAGATCTTGACACGAGCCGCCTGTCATTTCAAAGTTTCGACCGCGCGTTGTAGTGCGTTCGTGTCAACTTAGCTTCTTTATTGGGTAGGTAAAGTGGAACCTATGATGAAGACGAGAGATGAAATATTTCACGGGTTCAGTAGGCAATTATAGTTCGAGTGAGTTAATATAAATAAAAGTAGAAAGCAACAAAAGTATAATTTCTTTCTTAGTTATTCTTTTCATAAAAAAGACTCATTAAGAGTTCTTGATGATAAAATACAAGTTTAAAAAAAAAACAACAAAAATATTAACAATAAATATTTACTTTTGTTTTTTTTTTTCAAACAGTGCCACAGCCAGCACATAATTATGTTACATACGAAGGTAAGTTATGTTACATACATACATACATAACATCATGCCTTCATTCCCTGAGTGGGTTAGGCAGAGCTACAGAAATACCAAAAACTCTAAAAAGACTTGTTCGTAATTCTGTAACCACATTTTGCACAAGTAGGCTAAGATGTTTACTAGCGTAATTAGTGTCAGGTTGCAAGCCTATCGCCTAACAGTACTACAAGCCCTTATTCCCTTAGTCGCCTCTGACGACATCCACGGGAAGACATGGAGTGGCGCTATTCTAACCCGGCAACCACACGGGCTGTTAGTTATGTTAGAGTGCCAATAATCTTAAATAATCGTGTATTTCTAGTCTTTAACTCCTGCATTTTTTTACAAACATAACTTGTTATATTATCAGACCGTAACAAATATCCCCTCTTACCGGGATTTGAACCCAAGACCAAGGCTTCGTAGGCAGGGTCACTATCAACTAGGCTAACGTGTCGTCAAGTAAACAAATAAAAATATTTGGTGCTGTCTTAGATGATTTTTAGTAGGTATAAAACTTTAGTCATTAATCATTCCTTTCACCGGGATACGACCTTATTCACCGGGATACGACCTTATTCACCGGGATACGACCTTATAGACAGCACTCTTCTGAAAAATCTTCCAAAAAAAGGAATTGTCGCAATAGTCAGGATATTTAATGCCTGCATACGGCTCTGCCACTTCCCAGCACAGTGGAAGATAGCTCAGGTAATAATGATACTGAAACCCAGTAAGCCACCTAATGAAGTAGACTCATACCGACCTATTGGCCTCTTGCCGATCATAGGTAAACTCTTCGAAAAGATTTTACTGAAGAGGATGAAGATTCACCTTGATGACGTAATTCCAAACCATCAGTTTGGCTTCAGGGAGAACCATGGTACGATCGAACAAGTACATCGCATTGTTGACGTAATAAGCAGATCACTTGAGGAAAAGAAGTACTGTTCTGCAGTCTTTTTAGACATTAGCCAGGCTTTTGATAAAGTCTGGCACGAGGGCTTATTATATAAGGTGAAAAAGATGCTCCCACACTCTTTTTACCATATTCTACATTCATATCTCAACGGACGATGCTTTGAAGTTAAATTACCTAATGAACTTTCGGACTTATACGAGATTGAATCAGGAGTACCTCAGGGAAGTATACTGGGACCAGTTCTGTACACCATTTTTACTGCAGACCTACCAACAACAGAGAGCACCATTGCTGCAACATATGCAGATGACACGGCCTTACTCTCCACACATTCAAATCCAATTGCTGCATCTGAACTCCTACAACATCACATTGATAAAATTGAGGAATGGCTTAAAATTTGGAGAATGCACGCAAACCAAAGTAAGTCAACTCATGTAACATTTACGCTCAGGAGAGACCATTGTCCTCCAGTGACAATCAACAACGACGAAATTCCGCAAGATGTTCATGCGAAATATTTAGGCATGCACTTGGACCGAAGGCTGACATGGCGAAAACACATATGGGCCAAGCGGAAACAACTTGATTTAAAACTACGCAATATGTACTGGTTAATAGGACGCCACTCGCATATGAACTCTCACAGCAAAATGACAGTGTATGAAGCCATATTAAAACCAATTTGGACCTACGGTATCCAGCTCTGGGGCACAGCCAGCAATAGTAATATTGAGATTCTGGAAAGATTCCAAACTAAAACGCTAACGCTAATCTTTAACATACCACGGTACATAAGTAATAAAATTATATATCTCGACCTTAAACTACCAACTATCAAACAGGAGATTATGAATCACAGCTTTAACTACCAGAAGAGACTTGCAAATCATAAAAATGTACTTGCCCTCGGACTTTGGGGAGACAAAAGTACATATTATAGGAGATTGAAGAGACATAGTGTTCCAACCCTACTAGATAGATTCGTCAGGATGGAATGAGACACCCAACTGAGAAGTGTCTCACCAAGCTAAGAACCCAAACAGATACAAGATTATCAAACAGAGTAGAGGCTTATTGTTGTTTACAACAGATTGCCACGTAGCGGAAAAGAGAAAAGAAAAAAAAAAACATTCCGGAATAATATTTTGGAATGAAACTTTCTCAGTATACTTTTTTTTTAAATCTTTAAATTTTTAATCCATGATGAAAAACTGGTTCTATGCTTTCTTTGGCACATTTCACATTCGTTCAATATATGATACAATTACAAAAAAAAACATCTAAAAAATTTAAAAAAAATAATTTATTTAATTTAAAATTTCTAAGTTATTTTCGATATTTTAAGGACAACCTTAGCTGTCAAATTCACCGGTTTGTTTACTTTCAAAATATTGTAAATAAAAGGCAAATCGTATTATTACCTTCTATGGATTAATAATATTGTACTACATATGTAAGTCCCCCAATAATGACAAAACTGACCAATATTTTAACAAAAACTAAACTTACCGGTGAAATGTTAAATATTTCTGTTTTTTTCTGTTTCTTGCACCACATCCTAACAAACTACACTTAAGAGATATTACGACGGAGTTTCTCTTTCAATCCATGTGTAACTTTTGGCAATATAAAATACGGAAAACCACATATTAAACATTTTTTAAGTGAATTCGGCACGGTTGACACATCAGATACCGAAAACTCGGGTTATTTTAGCCCTAGAGGGTAACATTGCCCACCCCAAAAACCATCTTTAATATTTAATTATTTTGTTAAACATACATCAGGACTAAGCTACTTATATGGTTCTAAAAATATTTAACCAATTGAAGATGGTTACTACTAAAATACTTATAGTTTTAAGGGTGGGCAATGTTACCCCCTAGGGCTAAAGTAACCCGAGTTTACGGTACTTATGACCAGCAAACTAAACATGGCTGACTAGGCACGTTAGGTATTTGTATGAACGTCAAATTAAAAATGTTGCCATTATTGCACGGGCTGAGGTACTGTCATCTCTTTTTACTTAGGAACATGGAATTAAGTAAAAAAGAGATAACATTATTTTTGAGTGTTCGATGTCGTAATGCATAGTATTTACATAAATGATTATTTGTATATGTCAACGTGTCTTATCCATTCTCTTCCTTTATCATTGCTCAGAACCTCTTTACGCTAACGCTTTATGTGCCGAGTCAAAGTTCCCCGCGAAAAAAAGCGCGGGAAACGACGGCCAAGGCGGGAGTATTTTTTCCTACGAAAATTTATAATATAATTTTAACTTGTATAAGAGATCAGTTTTGTAGCTTATTGTATGTAATATATTTTAGTTTTAATTTGTGTTTATTAGTTCTTTGTATATATTAGCAGTATTTGGTAAGTTTTCATTATTTTTTTCTCATACCTAGCTTAGCATAGGCTAAGCTAGATGGACCCTCCGGATGACCCTGGGGGAGGCATGCCTCCCCCGGTTGGTTACAACGTTACCATTTCCAACAACTTTAGCACTTTACCAGCCACAAACGAGTCAAGCATGGACACCGACGGGTCTGTGCGTGGAATAGAGAGAGGTGAAAGGAAAAGGTTCCGTTCTGCAAACCAGAAAAAAATATGTAGGCATTGCAACAAGCGTAGGAGAAAACACGAGCCAGGACGTCAAATAAAAGATTCAGATTGTGTATGTCATGATTTATTGGATGTTCCTTCTGTAGAGTCTCAATTTGTTGAAATAAATAAACAAACTTCTATTCATCCAGTGCAACAGCCCAATAATAAACCTGCTTCCAATTCAGACCATCAGTCTCTACAAACTAGTCAAAATACATCTATTGATCAAAACTCCAATGTAAACAAGAATCCTGCTCAGTCTACTACACAAACCGGCAGAACTCAATACGAGGCTTATGATATAGAACCGTTTATAGTTCATGTACAAAAAGTTATATCAGGCAGTGAAAATCCCTCTCTCCATCCTGTTCAATTTGGTTATTTCTTAAAGAAAAGTCCTTTTAAGAATATAGTTAATGGTAGTATCAAACGCATAGGTAGGAACAGACTTTCAATGGCTTTCTCAAACTACAAAGATGTCAATGACTTTATCAGTAACTCTTTCTTTCTATAGTCACTTCCTAAGTAATAACGAAGTGTAAAAGTAAGCTATATTTTTAACTGTTCAATAAAATTCATTGATAAATGTAAATACCTGAAAACTATCTTCAACGAGCTTTAGGAAGGCATCATTCGTAATGGAAACATTTTTAGTTGCCACTTTTGCTTTCATGATGCCCCAAATCATCTCGATGGGATTTAAATCACAGTGATAGGGCGGTAACCTTATCACCTTGTGACCATGATTTGAGAGAATCGTATCTATTTCGTATACTGGCTCGGGTTTATGACGTCTCAAAATTGTGACCAATTTATCTTTAGATGCATTTTGGGGAAATAAGATGTTATTTAAACGCAGCCACTCAGCAATGACGTGTTTTCTATCGCCAGATGTTGGAGCTTTGTTAATTTGGAAATAATGGTACCGGGCATTATCCATTATAACACACGTGGGTTCACTGAGATTGGGAATTAATCTCTGCAAAACCCATTTCTTAAAATTGTTCCTGTTCATGGAGTCATGATAATCGGCTTTCTTTTCCTTATCATTATATATTAGGAGTGCATTGGGAACAAATCCCGATGGTCCGCCGGCATGAACTATAATATATCGTTTGCCGGTTGAAACGGATTTCGACACACCGGGTTCATTTTCGCTTTGCCAGCATTTTGCGTGGTTAAGAGAAGTATGGATGTAAGTCTCATCTAAATAAACAAGAGGTATATTTTTGTCCCTTGCTTCTTTTATTTCGTCTAAATAACTTTCCCGCCAAACCACAATATCCGAACGCTCCTTCAATATGTACCGTTGGTTTCTGCACTTTTTGTATTTGAACCCCATACTATATATATATAATAGCAATCGCAAGTACTCCCTACTACCGGTAAAATCAATATCTTTTTTCAATTCGGTAAGCAGACTTTTGAGAGTTGGTACTTGCTTTCGCACAGCATAGAATTCATGAATTTTGTGCCTTATGGCACATTTGTCGAAGTCGTCTATTTGTATTCTTTTTTTTGGTTGTTTTTTTTTTTGGTACCGATGGCAATGGCGGTAACGGCTCATTCTTTTTGTATATATTCTTAATTGTAGCACTACAGACGCCTTGAATGAGAAAAAAATAAAATTTAATAATTAATATACATATTTAGTACCAAGCTAACCAATTCATGACAATCGCACTATGAATATCATACCCATCATGTCAACAACTAATTTCAAAACATTGTTTATTGGAATGCTGCTGAATCCTTCGTCCTTTTTCTGCCGCAACCATTTGAATGTATTTATAATAAAGTTTTTTTTGCATCGGGGTGAAATTTCTTGGGCATTTTGATTTTAAAATCGATTTGTTTACATCGGTGACATTCAATGACTTCCAACGTCCGTTGTCAAAAAAAAAACGTTGCCATTTAAATAAATTTGTTCCACTGAAAATCCGCAACATGGCGAGGGCTAAAAAGGAACTTGTCAGGCTTTATATGCGTATGTAAGTATGTATGTATGTATGGGTCAAATACATACATACATAACATCACGCCTTCATTCCCAGAGTGGGGTAGGCAGAGCTACAGAAATACCAACAACTCTAAAAAGACTTGTTGATATTTCTATTTATAACCACATTTTGCACAATCAGGCCAAGAAGTTTACTAGTGAGTGTATTAGTGACAGGTTGCAAGCCCATCGACTAACAGTACTACAAGCCCTTATTCCCTGAGTCGCCTCTTACGACATCCACGGGAAGACATGGAGTGGCACTATTCTAACCCACGGGCAAAACACACGCGGGTCAAATCTTGCAAATTAAATTTGACCGGAATGGGCTGAAATTTGGACCATATATGTAAACTCAATGACAATGCAATATTATGTACATTTCCAAACACATAACGTCTCTATATTGAAGATTACGTTGTGTCAAGCCTTATAAATAGTTAAAACATACCTGATTATCTTTGGTTACCGTGTTTTCCTCTATGGCTCCAGCAGGTTTGGACGAGTTGCCAAATTTGACGTTTGTCATAGCGTTTGTGTCTTTTGCCGCGAAAACAGCGTAAAGCTTTGTTAAAGTAAAAAAGTAGTGATTAAAGTGCGTGAATCTCAATCGTGATGGGTTCTGATCAGGAGTCAGACCTCGTGGTACATCCCGATGTGGAGACGGCCTCCACCGCACTACGCAGTTCGGGATCCGATAGGCGAATATCGTCGGACGATAGTTCGTCATCGTCTTCCTCGGAGGAAGAAGTAAATCCGCCACCGAACAAGCGACCTCGGAAGGCTCACGGCGAGTCCTATCCGCAGGTCGCGTACGACCCACGAGTCGACACTTTGGTGTCCCAAGTGAGTTACCTGACGAATTATATCATGCATGTTAACGGCCAAAGTTGTTCTCAACAAACTGACCGCGACAAAACTACACAATTTTTAGTTCCGCCTCATGATCCGAAAAGGGTAAATTTAGGGGAAATAACCACGGAGGTAAAAGATGATAATTATATTGCTCAAGCAAATCCGAATAGGCTAACGACCTTGAACAAGTTACAACAATTCAACTCGCCATCTTGGCAAGGCATTAGGTATAAAAAGTCGTTAAAAACGGTACTAGCGACCCCCGGCTTCACTGAGCTGAAAGTCAATGATGAATTAATGCACTTAAAGAAAGGGAAAGATTATTTAGCTACCACGGAGAAAGTTTTGGCGGGTCTCGCCAATGCCGTATTAATGCAAAGAGATCATTTACAGGAAGACTTACAAAAGTTAATTGATTGGAGCAACAACAATGAGCTTACTCCTAATTCATTGTATGAAAAAGTAAACTCACTTTTTGGGCCAGGTTCGGCCACATCAAAAAACTCTGAGATGACTATGCAAATTATTGTGGGAAAAAGAGCAGAGTGTATGGAAGTCCGGCGCAATTATGTGCTTAATGAAGTTACTAATGCCAATTTAAAGGAAAGTTTAAAAAATATACCACCTAGTGCTGAACATTTATTTAGTCGAGAAGCCCTCGCCCCACTCATTCAGTCTCTTGGAGGGACTCAAGTGTGGTTAAACACTCCTGTTTACATTAAAGAAAAAAGGGGGGCCCAGTATACCAATAACAAGCAGTCAGAGAGTGGTGGTAATTATGATGCAGTAAGAAAAATGCAGACAAACCAAAATGGAAAAAGATTTCATAAAAAATATACCAGAAAACATGGTGCAAAACAACATAAGCCATTTCATGCCAACACCTCAGCAAACCTGCAGCATAAAAAGAATTGACAATCAAAGATTTCAGGGGGGGTGTCTACAGTTACATCAGGAGGAATGGAAACAATTAGAGGCCAATCAATTTATATTAAAGACTACGGATCACGGATTCCATTCAAAACCAGGCCTCCCCTCACCTACCCCTCACAGCTACAACAAAGAAGATTTGCAACCAGGACTTCCCCAGAGATGACAGATGTTATAAAGAAATTAAAGGATCAAAAAGTATTAGAAAAACCTCCAAAATTGGATCCAGGTTTTATATCCAAGATGTTTCTAGTAAACAAGTCAGATGGTGGAGTCCGCCCCATTTTCGACCTACGTGGCCTCAACCAACATGTTTCAACAAAACATTTCAAACTGGTTTCACACACCACTGTTCCGGATTTCCTACAACATCAGGACTGGATGGTAAAAATAGACCTGACGCAGGCTTACTTTCATGTCCCAATTTTAAAAAGTCACAGAAGGTTCTTACGGATTGTCTACGAAGGGGAACTTCTTCAGTTAACCGCCCTTCCATTTGGCCTATCATCTGCCCCACGAACCTTTGCTGCCCTATCGAACTGGACTACGGCAGTCCTTCGAGCGAAAGGTTTTCGAATTCTGGTTTACCTAGACGATTACCTGTTAGTAAACCAGGACCGTTCCAAATTAAAAGCGCAAGTTGCGGAAACTGTAAGCTTTCTGGAACAGTTGGGTTGGCACATCAATTATTCAAAGTCAATCCTAGAACCGACTCAAAAACTAGAATATTTAGGACTTTGTTGGAACACACTAAAAAATTCCAAATCATTGCCAGAAGCAAAGATCAAAAGGATACAAGAGAAGCTATCTCTACTCGAAGTACGAGGCAAGTGTACCCTGTTAGAAATACAGACCCTATTAGGCCATCTCAACTTTGCCAATTCAGTGGTCCAAAGAGGCCAACTACACTGCCGAAGGCTACAGATATTTCTAAAACAGCTAAGCCAGGGCAGTCATTGGAAAAGGCAGGTGATTCCACAAACAGTGCTGACCGAAATTCAATGGTGGAAGAACGCTCTTCACCATGCTTCAGCGCCTCTGGCCCAAAAGTGTATAACACACTTCCTGACTACGGACGCAGCGGATGCGGGATGGGGAGCCCAGTTAAATGGACTCCATCTGTCGGGGACATGGTCCAGGTGTCAAAGGTCATGGCATTCGAACATGAAAGAAATGTATGCAGTGTATGCCACATTGAGGAACCAGAGGAGCAATCTCGGCGATGCTCACATTCTGGTTCAGTCCGACAATCGGACTCTGGTTGCCTATATCAGGAAGGAGGGAGGAACGAGGTCCCTCCAACTACTGACCCTTACAACCAGACTACTGAAGTTGACCGACCAGCTGAATATCTTACTGTCGGCTTGTTACCTTCCGGGAAGGTTCAACGGAATAGCAGATCGCCTGTCTCGAGGAAAGGCACTACCCGAATGGCACCTGCTCCCAGAAGCCACGGAGGCTATATTCGCAAAGTGGGGAGTGCCAGAAATAGACTTGTTTGCGTCAACAAAGACAAAAGTCGTACCAAGGTACGTAACACTAGATTCGAGAGATGGTTTAGCCGAATTCTGCAACGCATTCAGTCGACCTTGGGTGTACCATCTAGGATGGATATTTCCACCTCCCAACCTGCTTCCTCAAGTACTGTCTCATTTGAACAGAGCAAAGGGTACATACATACTGATTGCCCCAATGTGGAACCAATGTTATTGGATGCCGGATCTCGAAGCACGAGCCTTGGAAAAACCACTACCTATTGTGAACCTGAGGAGACTTCTCATAGATTGCACAACAGGCTACCATCCACCTCAGATAGAACTACTACAACTACAGGCCTGGAAAATTGGGGGTGGAGTGATCAAGTAGCTAGCTGGAATGATAGTGAAAAACAACTGCTAAATAGCAGCTGGAGAACATCTACTTTAAACACCTATGCACCAGCATTAAAAAGATGGACCTCATGGTGTACAGAACATAGCATAAATGACAAGTCACCACAAGGACAGGATATAGCTAAGTTTTTAGCATCTTTATATTTAGACCATAACCTAGCTTACAGTACAATCTTACTACATAAGTCTGCAGTCTCAACATATTGTGCCAACTCATTTGTAATTTCAAATAATTTTCTTATTAAGCAAATCTTAAAAGCTATAGCAATAGCTCGGCCTGTGCCTCAAAAGTTACCAGTATGGGACACTACAATTGTATATAACTGGCTATTATCAACTTCTTTAAATAATACACTTTTTGATATTGCAAGAAGAACAGCAATAATCTTATTACTGGCATCTGGTCGTAGGATACATGACCTAACGTTACTTACAATCTCAAAAGATAGTTGCATAGAATCTGACCTTAACCTTACTCTTTGGCCGGTCTTTGGTTCAAAGACAGATTCAGCATCTCGAAGACAATCAGGTTGGTGTTTATCACCACACCCAGAGAAAAAAATTTGTCCTGTTAAGCATATTAATAAATTAATTTCAATTTCGCAATCAAGGCGGTCTCAAGTAAATAATTTAAGTAGCTTATTTATTACAGTGACCGGTACTGTTAAAGCTGCTTCTAAAACTAATATTGCAGGGTGGATAAAAAGCATATTTAAAGATGCAGGAATTGATGCTTCCCCTGGGAGCATTCGATCTGCAGTAGCTTCTAAGGGATGGCTAGACAACAGACCAGTTGATGAGATATTAGAGAGAGGAAACTGGAAATGTTTTAAAACATTCAGAAATCATTATTATCGTCCTGTGCAGAGAACTGAGAATAGTACCAGCACAGACATGTTGCATGACAATTTTAAGATGGTTTAATTACTTCATGTTATTTTATGTTTTAGTTTAATAATATTACATGACTGCATCTTCATTAGCAGTTTATTTTAAGTTCATACTTTTAATTAAGACTTATAATTGATCTCATTAAAGTCAACTATTGATTTAATTATAATAGTCTTTTATTATGTATCAGTTACATAATAATATAATCAATGGTACTGAATTTGATTATTTCACATAGCGTTTGTGTATTCCTTTCAACCAGCAGATATCAAACAAGTCTTCAATATAGAGACGTTATGTGTTTGGAAATGTACATAATAGGAATGTTTTGCATTCCAACAAAACATATATTATGTACTGAACAAACACATAACGTCTCGGCAAGGACCTTGCTGTTGAAGACACTATGACAAACGTCAAATTTGGCAACTCGTCCAAACCTGCTGGAGCCATAAAGGAAAACACGGTAACCAAAGATAATCAGGTATGTTTTAACTATTTATAAGGCTTGACACAACGTAATCTTCAATATAGAGACGTTATGTGTTTGTTCAGTACATAATATATGTTTTGTTGGAATGCAAAACATTCCTATTATGGTATCTAAGAGATGATCTGATGATGGAAGGTGGCGACAGGATCTCCGCTATTCTTAACGTAGACCCACCGTGTTAGGACTCAATAGTTTTGTCTCGATAAGCAGATAAAGATTTTGCAAAAAAAAGTACAGTCGGCAGCAAAAACTTGTCCCAAAAATGTTTTTTTTCCTATTACGTAGCCGTTAGATGAAGTAGTAGTCAAAATGAAATATTTTTGCCAAAAGGATAATAATTAAGTATAGTTTGCAATTTTGTTTTAGTTTTCCAAAAGATCCTATTATAAAAAATAGATGGATAGAAGCAACGGGTCGATAAAACTGGTTTCCTACAAAACACAGCCGGATTTGTTCTGTACATTTTCACAAAGATACCTTTACTGGCCAATCAAAGTACCGGCGAATAATCAGTACAGCTTATCCGACTATAGATGTAGTGATAATGTCAAATAATGAAAAGGTACCTACATTTATAGTCACAATGAGTGCGTGCGTGCGTGCGTGCGTACGTGTGTGTGTGTGTGTGTGTGTGTGTGTGTGCGCTCACGCGCGCTTTATGCTACAGATATAGTATTTTTTATGCTACAGATAAAAGGATCACCTTCTTTAGAGAAGGACTCTATCAAGACCACGCCAAGGAAAAGAAAGCTGGAAAAAGTGATTTTACTGTAAAATTATGACATACTAATTTGTTTTAAAATTTGTGTAATTAGTAGTTTTGCTTTATTATATTTTAACATATATTACACTTACAGAATATTAATGAACCATCCACATCAGACGAAACTTTAATTCATACACCAAAGAAGAAAAAAATTATGAATCAATTGAAAAACGCAAGGCAAATGATAAAAGAAAAAGACACAAATTTAACGCTTGAAGGAAAAAAACCGTCGAAAAGTAAATAAAATACTTTCCCTAGTGGCATTGCTGACGCTCTTCCGTTGCGACTTGCGATTGATGACACCACAGATTAGAAACGATTTTGTGTATGTTGTACACATTACTAAAAGACTCGCGTGACGTCAAAGTGCCTACGCAAAATGTTATACGCTCGGTTCTCATATAAATCGACGAACTCTTTCCTTCTATCTCGATATAGTTCTGTGGGCTCGCAAGTGAAAATTTGGAAAAAAATATGGTCATTCTTTTCCATTGGCGAAAGTGATTTATCGCCTTCATCATCGTCATTTGAATAATTTGTCACTGGAAACATATAAATTATGGTACTTAAAATAAATTTATAAAACATTACTTTTGTGCTTTGTTTTGTATTGTCACGAATAAACTATTCTTATTCTTATTTAGTATCTATTTTTAGGGTTCCGTAGCCAAATGGCAAAAAACGGAACCCTTATAGATTCGTCATGTCTGTCTGTCTGTCCGTCCGTATGTCACAGTCACTTTTTTCCGAAACTATAAGAACTACACTGTTGAAACTTGGTAAGTAGATGTATTCTGTGAACCGCATTAAGATTTTCACACAAAAATAGAAAAAAAAACATAAATTTTGGGGGTTCCCCATACTTAGAACTGAAACTGAAATTTTTATTTTCGTCAAACCCATAAGTGGGTATCTATGGATAGGTCTTGATATTGAGGTTACTAACATCATTTTTTTCTAAACTGAACAGTTTGCGCGAGAGACACTTCCAAAGTGTTGAAATGTGTGTCCCCCTTAAAAAAAATATATGATGTACATTACCATGCAAACTTCCAATGTAGTTTTTTTTAATACGTCATAAAAACATTGATCAAAGCTACAACGAACTTTTATATTATGTTACTTGCTGCTACGGAACCCTTCATGGGCGAGTCCGACTCGCACTTGGCCGCTTTTTTTTTTATTAATATAAGGAAGTCTACTGTACAGAACAGGGTTAAGTTTTCAAAATGACGGGCGTTTGTCCTATCCTTGTTTGTAACACAATAATCGACAATGATATAAAAATCGAATGACTAAAAAATAATAACATTACATAGTGGTAACTTTAATTTACTTTCAGCCTTACAGACAAGCCAAGTTAAACAATAATCAACGTTACTATCAAAATATCTTAATTTTTTCTGGTTTTTTTTCACACGAATAAAATCTTTTGTCACATTATACGATTACACAGATACCCCTGTTTTGTTAAAACTAGCCCCGTAACCTTACCATGAGTTGCAATTATCGTACTCGCTAGCGATTCGAATGCTCTGTTCCTCACAATATTATAGTAGAGTGAGAGGGACAGAGCATTAGAATCTCTAGCGAGTATCGTAATTGTAACTCATGGTCAGGGTAGCGGTCACTCCTGCAACAGTAGAAAAAACATTTAAAATTAAAGCAATTAAATAGCATGATAATAACAATTACTATCATTACTTAATCAAAAAAGCTTTATTCAACACCAAATTGTAATTTAATTGTGGCAACAATTAGTGAGGTAGTCAAAAAATTGCAATCGTAAAAAACTCTATTTATCTGCAAAAAGTTGCCGCGGCACACAACTTTTCCGTTTGGAGTCCTGCTGACAACTGATGGGTCACTACGTATTTGGTATCATAATCCATGGTAGGAATAAAAAACGTGATTTAGATTATAGTAATTTGGCCGCTATTGACGTGTTAATACTTATCCTCATTAAAACAAGCCCCGGCCTCCCCTACGCGATATTTGTTACTTACGCCGTGACAGAATTGGGTTATCCCATAATTTTGTAATGTATAGTGATTCAAAAACCATTTCGAGAAAAAGGGTTGTAGAACCATTCCCTGTTATCAGATTATTTTACAAAATTAGTATTAAATAGTTATTTCTAATTTATCATTTGACATTATTTGACCTGTAATTTAGTGACGTCACGATCTTCATTGGTAAGTTGTGTCTAATCTGTGATTAACCATAGTACTGCATATAATATGAGTCCGGAATGCAGTAATAAATAAATAATGTATATCGAATGTTGTCTTATTTATTTCTGTTTTATTTTAACGCTTATTAAAATTAAGACAATTTTTAACTGTAGATAAACATGACAAGGTCAGATCTTTAAAAAAATGGTATGATTAAAATACAAGTCCGTTTTGGAACCTCCGCCCGTAGGCTAGTCTGTGGGTGAAATTGTCAAACTCAACAAACTAAAAATAAAATTTCGGTTTGTTTGGTGTGCAACGTATAACTACTCGTTTTCTGATTTTCTGCATTTTAACAACATTGCTTCCAATTCTACGGAATTCTACACATATTGACCATCGCCAGATCTTGGATACCGATATTCTTGCTTATAATGACGACCAACGCTGTACATTTATTTAACTTTGTAAGGGCTGATTCCACTAATCTACCCAAAGTGGATATAGTCAGGATATTGACATACTTGGGAGACAGCTCCAATCACAACGTAGCTGAAATACGTGGAGCTAAAGCTCTAATGTAAGTATGATTTAGGTATAAGAATATACCTAACGTACACAATACCATTAATACTGTTTACCTATATTGACATGACTTGACATTGACATTTTACGTGATCTGACAGAAACGCGTACTCTCAAACGAATTCAATAGTTTTAAAGCATTTCTCAAACAAACCAGCTTGTAGTGACGTCATAAAAACATTTTCTTTAAAAATTAAAATAAATTAATATATTGATTTAAATGCAAAAACCGTGAAATTAGTGTCTTCAATTAGTCTATTTTATCGAAAAAAAAAATAAAAACCAGTGGTATTTTTTTTTGGGATAACCCAATTTAGACATCTCTTTTACTCTTACTGTTTTTACTTTTCTTGGTGCAGTATTTTTAACACACGTTAGCGTCACTTGTAACTAACATACTCGTACTAATGCGATATGGATGAGAATATTTACTTATAATAATAGGTAATTAATAATAACGGTCCCATCGAGCTATGCTGATGGAGACAGAAGGCAGCCATAGGAAATCCTCAAGGGCTAAATTGTATATTGACACCTTAAATTATATTTAAAACAGCTATTGCTGAGATAAGTGTCTGCCGAAATTTTGTTTTTGGTACCTACTTACAAGGGTTTGGATTAAGGTCTGTACGTTTTTGTGCACAGTAATCACTGCTTATACCGAAAAACCCAACGAGCCCAAACATGATGGGGCTATCTTGTTTCGATGCGAAGTTCCTATGACCACTTTATAATAATATTGCATTGTCACCTTACTTACATAAATATGCCGAATTTCAGCGCAATCCGGTAGCAGCAAGTGGTAGAAATATGGTTTGCAAATTGATCCAACTTATCAAAATTGCAGGTCAATAAAAGCTTACAAAAAAAGGGAAGCATAAAAGTTATAAAGGGATACGTTCAAATTAAAATAATTTTATTTTTATTTATACCTACAATTAACACACATAAATAAACACTACACACCGAGCAATAAGCTGATTCAAGCTATCTCGTGTTTGTGATTCGCAGCACGCGCACGAGACGAAACTGCGTTGAGATTATTTGTTGAACACGCATCATACACGAGACCATCGTGCTGGTTTCAAAGCCGTTCATGTAATCACATGAACGGCTACTGGAAACTGATCAAGTTTAAGATCGGCAACATGCCGTCGACACGAGGCGGCAGTTTGGTCACGGCGACAAACTGGTTAACGTTTTCGCATATATTTGAAAAGCACGCATAATATTTTAAAACGACTCTTGTATCGTTGGACATGTGAAGAATATTATGGTTATTGTTTACATTGTGAGCTTAATGTCAATATTGGCATTTGTCATTTCTGTCCTGATTTTTTAAAACTTCCCAAAAAGTTTTTCCGTAAAGAGGTAGTTTGGAAGATCTTTTTGAACTTTTGTCACCTTAGATACACTGAATGTTTGTCCAGTTAAATCTTTTCGGTCTTAGATCAAAAATACAGAACTAGATAACGGGTCAGAGGACAAAACACGGCACAGCGAATACATTCTCACTTAAAATTGGGAGCTTATTTGAATTTAGTTCGTTGTCAACTACGCCAACAGTGACACGTATCGCAATGCCTCTGTGTGTTTTCAGAAACTGTAAAAATAATCACCGTAACAAAAAATACAGACGGAATATCATACTTTTGATAAGGAAATGTCGATTCGTAATATTAATGAATAAATAACTAAGTATTTCTGATAAAATGATTTTGATTTTTGTTTCCGACCAACAATTCTCAATAATTTTAGTTTTTGCAGAACAATGCATCTATGGAGTAGTAATAATACTTTATATTTTTTGCAGTCGTAAACTTACTTACTTACAAGACCAGGAAAAAGTTCCGTAGTATGTTATTGTTATGTTCGATCCATTTCGACAAATTTAATGTCGTAGGAAATTCGCAAAGATGTCGATTGCGTGTTTTAGCTGTCCCTAAATTGCAGGTTATTTACCTTGCCAATAATATAATATGCTATTTATCATTATTTTTATGACGTGGAACTGCAGCTAAGTATGTCACTAATATCATAAATGATTAAAAACAGATTCTACCACGAGGAGTAGGAGTCCTATGGCCACCCTGAGTCTCCATCATCAGACCAGCTCGATGATACCACATTATTGTATTGTCATCAGAAATAAAGGCGTATGAAAATTTTCAGCTTCATTGGAAACCGGGATGTGGGTCAAATTTAACTTGCAAGATTTGACCCTTACATACTCGTACTCGTACATGCATACATACATACAGAGCAAGTTAAATAAAAGCTTGTAAAATAACGTTGAGTTGTTTCTTATATTAAACCCATACCCACCTGAGACGTCAAAACAGAAATAATATTAAGTTTAAAGCTACTCCATTTGTACTCTGTTCGCGATGACATTGGCACTTCTCTAGTAGAAGCTTCATAAAGTAAAAAACGAGTACCTAGTCAAAGCCTCATAAGATGATAAATTGTTTCAAGCAAAATTGAGCTTGCGTTACCAACATACCATTTAAATTAGAATGTTTTATTTTGACGTCTTTATACAAGTATGAAGTTTGTATAGGTCGCCCTAGGACACTTTTCAAAGAGAATTTTGTTTGGGACCCGGCGTCTATTGGTTAGTATGTCGATGTTTTCGGTCTACTATGCAGTTCCATCTTTTTGATTTTTTATCCAAACAAATAATTGAAACGAAGTGTCACATGACATTTTTCTGACCGTTTCGCGTGAGTCTTTTTTGGGAATAAAAAATAAAAATTAAAAATTAAAAAAATCTTTATTGAAATAACGAATACACATATTGGAAAAATCTGTTGGTCCCATACTAGGCAATGCCTGTCAAGTGGCAACCAGATTCGGAATACAAATTTTAAAATAAATGTAACTTAGTGTCTACAGTTAATAACGAAAAAAATTCGATATAATGTACTAAGAATGTGTAATCTTAATCTAATTTTACAATAGGTATGGCGCGTTTGTGTGTATGTGTGTGTGTGTGGGTGTTTACGTGTGTGTGTGTTCGCATGTGACTGTATGTGTAATGGTGTTGATGGCTTAAATTTTATAAGTTAGGGTAGTGTAGAGTACTCAAGCAATAGCCCTCAGCAAATTTTCAGTTTCACTATAGCTGAGACTTTTTAACCAACTGATTATTGTAAGTTTTGCTTTACGTAGGTAGATTTTGCTATAGAACAAGATTTAATGATTTTATTGTATATGTAGGGCTGAAGAAAGTCTGGGAACCGTCGGGCGAAGGAGGTCCGCACGAAAGGAATCGGTATTTTAAGCAAACGTTTGAGAGTCAAATCAGAGTATTGCTTTGAACGAATCGTTTTACAATGTGTCTGAATTGTAACTCGTAACACATTAGCTGCCGCACGGTTAGAACGTCCGCTTCCCTGTAGAGATCGAGCGTGGGAAATAGCCGGGGCTTTCTGAGCATAACTTTTAGCACGAATCGTTGTGCTCTTTCGAGAGGTAAAAGCGCAGAACTAGAGGCGCCGCCCCACACGCTTATGCAGTACGTAAGTATCGATTCACAAAGCGAGGTATAGACGAGCCTTATTAAGTTTCTTCCAGCACAATTTCTTAGCGCCTTCATAATAAACACTATCTTTCGGACTCTACCTGATACTAACTCTAGATGCTCTTTAAAATTAAGTTGTTCATCGAGAGTAATACCGAGATATTTTATGGTGGGAGAATTGCTGATCACCTCGTTATCACTTATTACTCTATTGTGCAGGGTGGTACGCTCGAGTTTAAGATACGGACGTGTATGGGGAGCAGTCGATGCTGTCTTATGGAAGCAAACATATTTAGTTTTAGTGCTGTTTAAGGTGTAAGTTATTGGCAAGCCAGTTTGCGATACGCAATAAACCATTCTCTGCCATCAGGAAACATTTTTCCCAGGTCCTATTACTAAAAATTAGAGCAGTATCATCTGCATAACAGATGATCTCTGCCTGTTTGATGGGTAGTGCGATCATGTCGTTCAGGTATATTAGAAACAGTGTGGGGCCCAGAATGCTGCCCTGCGGGAAACCAAATGATACAGGTAGTGGTGAGCTGACTAAGTCGCCTACTTTGATACATTGTTTGCGGTTTGAAAGATAGCTTTCAAACCATTTACATGCCGTACCTCTGATGCCTAATATTTCGAATTTCCTGAGCAAGATCGGGAGTGAAACTGAGTCAAACGCCTTAGCCAGATCAAGGAATACTCCTACGCACCTATCTCCTTTATCTAGATATGACGATACCAATTTTATTCCAGTCAGTTTTATTCCACCCATAACCCCTGTGAATTCCATGATAATGCTAGATACAGATGAGACAGATGTTAAACGTGCGATGCAAAAATTAAAAAGCAGCTCTTCTACGGGTTGGGATGGTATATCTGAATATTTTCTAAAACTAGCTGTTGACACTGTAGCTCATCCGATAACTATTATATGTAACCTTTGCCTTCAAACAGGTGTCTTTCCTGATGAGCTCAAAAAATCTGTAATTGTTCCCATTTATAAATCTAGAGATAGGGACTGTATCTCAAATTAGAGACCAATATCCCTGCTGCCAACTTTAGCTAAAGTACTGGAAAAAATTATAAATAAAAGATTAAAAAGTTACCTGGAAAAAAATAATCTACTAAGTAAAAATCAACACGGCTTTAGAGAACGGAAATCTACTGAAGATGCTGTACTGCAATTAACTAACAATATTGTTAACAAACTTGATCGTGGAAAAAAGGTACTTGGAATCTTCCTTGACCTCAAAAAGGCATTTGATACAGTCTGTCTCCATACTAATTAAAAAAATGGAAGATATAGGCATACGTAGCTTACCACTACAACTTTTAAGCAATTATCTAAATAATAGAAAACAGTCGGTAAGAGTTGGAGAACTATACAGTAACGAGGAAAACATTGAATATGGCGTACCGCAGGGTAGTGTCTTAGGACCTACCTTGTTTCTGATTTCTATTGATGATCTATGCCGCCTAACAATCACCAATGCCGAAACAATAGCATTTGCTGATGATACCGCGGTATTGTTTTATGGAGACTCTTGGGAGGATGTAAACAAATTAGCCCAAAATGGATTTAATGTAGTAAACGAGTAGTCTCAGGTCTTGTAATCTTCTTATACTTAATATTACAAAAACAAAATACATGGCTTATAGTATCAAGAACAATAAGCAGCCACAGCGCAATAACATATTAATTAAAATTCATACTTGTAAGGGCGGTGACGATTGTGTTTGTCAATCTCTATCTGAAGCAACGTCTATTAGGTACCTGGGAGTTCTACTGGACAAAAATCTCTGTTGGCGTGAGCATATATCTAGTCTTACTGGAAGGGTCACAAAATTGATATATGTATTCAAAAATCTCAGACACGTATGTGATAAAAAACTACTAATATCCATCTATTATGCACTCTGCCAATCGGTAATTACCTATTGTATTACCGTTTGGGGAGGAGCGTCAAAAACTATGATACTTAGACTTGAGAGAGCCCAACGCGCAGTGCTTAAAGTCATGACCTTTAATACATTTAGATTTCCAACACATACACTTTACATTAACACTTCAGTTCTCTCAGTTAGGCAACTATTTGTTAAGCTATTAGTATGCAAACAACACAAATGCATACCAAATTATTCGGATACAAGGAGGAGACATGACTTTGTATATTTGGTTCCACCACACAAAACAAAGTTCTCTAACAAATTTATGGCAGTTCTTGGTCCCACTTTATACAATAAGCTGAGCAAAAACATTCATCTACGGTCACTTAATCTATATTCTAGTAAAAAAACACTAAAGGAGTATTAGCTCAAATTTAATTATGAAAGAACAGAGCAGCTCATGAAAACTATGGTGTAACACACACACATACATACATGCACACACACACGCATATACACACACACACACGCACACACACACACACACACACGCGCGCGCACGCACATTCACATACTACCACATAAAAATAATTAATCACCTTGAAAAATAATGTTTCCTGATTAAGTAACTAATAATTTTTTTTTTTTTTGACGACACGCTAGCCTAGTTGGGAGTGACCCTGCCTTCGAAGCTAGGTGTTCTGGGTTCAAATCCCGGTAAAGGCAGATATTTGTGTGATGAGCACGAGTATTTGTTCCTGAGTCTTGGATGTTTTCTATTTATTTAAGTATTTATTTCTCTATATACGTATGTTTATCGTTGTCTAGTACCCATAGTACAAGCCTAGAACTTAGTTTGGGACTAGGTCAATTTGTGTGAGATTGTCCTGTGATTATTATTATTATTATTATTATTATAATTTTATCTTAAGTGTTTGCCTATACCACATGTTTACTAGTTAAGTCTGCCCGGCACTCGCCGCAGCCGTGTTGCTTTTGTGCACTATTATTTTACTTGTATACCCACCTAGCTTAAATTTTATAACTTTGGAATTAGTATAAGTGTTGAAACAAAATTGATAAGGACGGTGAATCCTGACCCACCGTGATACAGTTCACACTAGTACGGGGGCCAGGTGACGCTTACTTTCATTTTATTGTTATCTCTAAGTAGGTATCTCTTAAGTTAATGTAAGCAGAATTCTGTACCATTTATTATCAGCGCAATTGTACCAACAAAGAAGCAGCCTGTTCGGTGGACCTGTTCTTTCTAAAACCGAATATTAATATCACCCGCAAAAACAAAGCAATTAGTGTTTTGGCAGTTGCTTTTAACAAAAGTTTCTAGAGAAAGCAGGAAAGGATTTACGTTTAGAAATGAGGGCGAGCGGTATAAACCAAGCATAGAAAACAGTCCCGATACGGAGATGAAGAGGCTATCAGCATCTTGAATGAGAGGTTCAGTCACTGTGGCATTTAGGCCTTTTCTCAAGTACGCCACCACTCCGCTGGCCTGGTTGTGAGAAGTAATTGTACGGTGCGCAGAGTAGCCGTCCAGCTGCCCGATAATAGAACCGTCCCTTAGCCAGCACTCGGTTAGAATGATTACATCGAAATTAATTTGGAGTCTGTTATGCATTATCCGGAACTGTTGAAAATTTTGCTGAAGACTTCTGATATTAAGTGTTAGTACCTTGACCGAAAAATTAGGCGTTATAATATTATTGCATTGCTCTGCTAATTCAATTTCATGACAGTTTACTGTAAAGGATTTGTCAAGTTCGAAACCAAGGTCTAATCCAGCCATGGCAAGATAAAGTAGCGGGGGCCAAGGGTACGTATTGGGCCAGACTGTTGCTGGGATTTACATTGACAGCCATTTCGAGAGCCAGATAACGAATACCAATTAATAAAATCAACTGGGTTATTGTGTATGTGAATGTATATGAGTATGGAAATAGTCTTTGTGTGTAGTTGTGTTAGTGAAGCAATAGTACAAGATAAAGCTGCATGTTCCTTGGTAATGTTTCAGGTAGTAAAGTAAAGTTAGGGGTGAAAAATTTAAAATTAAATATTGTGACTGCAATGAAAACATAATTACGACTTAGAGGTATGCGGGGAAGAAAATCCACCGTCTGCAGCAGCCCCCCCAGAGACTCTCGAGCGGCCGGGGGCCGAATTCGCGAAGACACAGTCCAGATCGAGATGATTGCTAATATGAATAGCAGGGGATCCATCTTGCCTGCGGACGTATACTGACTCTCCGGTTGTCCAGCAGCGCTTGTATTTAGCTTCCGAGGCCCGTTGCCGTGCGGCACGAAAAAGCAGGCGGTTACCGCGAGTTAGTCGTTCATTGACAAATATTTTCTCAGGCTCACGGCTACTGCGGACTAAATCAGCCGACGTGATGTTGCGCCTGGACTTCGCAGCTTTCAAAAATGCGTCACGTGTCGCCCTGCGAGTAAAGCGGACTGCAACTGGGCGCGGGTGGACGCGATGGTTGACGTTGTCCCCGGATGAGTTTCCAGCCTTAATAACACGAGGTCCCGCTCTTCAAGCACCGTCGATGTCTGCATCATTTATAGATAAGCCGATTTTAGCTGCCGCCGTTAAGACTATGTGAACAGGATTTTCATTTGGAGTCTCTGGGCAGCCCACAATCTCAAATTCGTTTCTAAGTGCCGCTTGCTCCTGATTATTAAGTTGTTCTTGCAGACAATTCACAGTTTTCTGAAGTAAAGTGTTCTCTACTTGCTGGTCTTCAAGGTGTTTTAACCTACTTTCGGTCACCTCAAGTTTACTAGAGACAGTATCTAGTCGGGCAGAAAATTGCGCGAAAGTATGTAATACCTCAGATAACTGCGCCTGGATCGCAGACACGTCGCAGCGCAGGTGTTTAATTTCATCTGTCAACGCAGCAATTTCCGAGGGGTTAGAGTTGTTCAGCATAGGTTGTTGGCCTTTTTTGTTGCGTACTGTAACATTATCAGAGGGTATCTGTATCTTGGAGGTATCATTATTAACAATTGGCCGTACTGGAGTTGAGGAGTTATCTCCACCCTTTTTTGTAGTTGCTTTACATTCCGGCATGTCCAGCTTTTTAATTGTTCTGGGGCTAAATTGTCAGCATTTATACAGCTATTATGAAAAGTTTTGAAACAATTTTTAATTTTACAGGTGACAGTATTTTTTGGATCATCAGAAAGATCCCTGCAGCATCCGGCGCACAAAGTTTTAGATTTTATAGGAGGCGGCATACTTAGCTGTCTACTCTACGACCGCAGGGATTAAAACCAGTAGAATGTAGCACTTAGCGAATACCCGGCGCAGCACACCCGGCGTAGCACACCCGGCATAGCACACCCGGCGCAGCACACCCGGCGTAGCACACCCGGCGTAGCACACCCGGCGTAGCACACCCGGCGTAGCACACCCGGCGTAGCACACCCGGCGTAGCACACACGGCGTACCAACACCGTAGCACGTGGCACACAAAGCGTAGCCGATATTTGCCGCTTTGGTAGTGTACTTGATGGTCGACTTGTACAGTGCCCGACTCCCACGCAGCGACACCGAGTTCGATTTCACGCCTTGTCGCTGACAAAATACAGCTATCCCTTTCCAGACACGCCCCAGGGGCGGCAACACTGCATATAAAGGCCTCAAGAAAGACAAGGAATTGAAAATTTGAGCCACAGCCAACCACGAATTTAGGCAAAGTAATTTTAAAAATAAATTGACGCGGGCACTCGCAGACGACCGCACGCAACCGATGCACGCATCCGAACCCATTGCAACACATTTTTATGGGCTCGCTGTCCGGTTAGATCTATCTGATGGTGACTGTACATTGCTAGCTGGCATCGTGTCGGGCCCTAGAGAAGTGAACAGCTGACTGCATCCACTTTAGTCCATGAGGCTCAATTCTGCCGGGTTGTAGCAATGTTGTGCGTTTAAATTGACTTTGCCATCAGCTGTCATGGATGTCTGCAGCTTGTGCTGGTGGACGTCCTTGTTGATTCGGAGCACATCGGCAAAGTATTGGTCCTTATCGGCGATGTTTTGAATGCCTCGTATCACTTCGGTATTGCCTTGCACCGGGCCTGCTACTCTCCGAGATTCGGCGCTAAGCTTGTCGAAGATTTTTCTGAAATAAAGTTAAGATACTTTACTTACTTGTAATAAACGTACAAAGATAATTTACATGACAACCCAGTTTTTTTTTTTTGCAGAATATCTTTTGCTTTTTGGGTTTCAAAGTACCCTTTGTCTTGTGGGTTTTATGAAGTTTTTAACTAAGAAGCTCTGCACCAATCATCAATCGGTTGAGACGTTGAACCGAGAAAACGGAACAAATAAACAGATGTTTACATTTATAATATTATTTTATCCTAAAGATTATTGGTTTAGGATAAAATTAAGACTACAAAATTCTTGCACGAGCTAAAAGTTATCAGAAATAGCCTAACCTATCGTATGCGCACGCATTGTTGTGTTCCAGTGTAGGGATAAGACAACCAGTGAAATTAGAAGCATAGAGGCATTCCCTCTTAGTCCACGGGGTTGGAAACGCATTTGCCGTCTTAAGATTCTAGTCTTGAGAATGCAAATGTTTATGGGGTTATGGGTCCTACTTATCATCAGGTGTTATATGTGCTCGTTTGCTAAAAAACTAACCAGATATAACGGCGCCTACTCAAGTCATCCCATTACCTGTGCCTGTTACTCCTCAGCGTGGCTCGGTACTCGTTGATGGTCTTGGCCTGCGCGTCCTCGATGATGCTCTGGGCAGTCTTGTTGGACATCACGGCGTGGCAGAAAAACAGCGTGGCCGCCGTGAACTGGAATAGCTCGAGCTTCGTGGGCTCCTCGCCGTGCTTGTACTAAGATACATTTTTAAAATTATCTTTTAAGGTTTGATAATAACGTTTACATGAGACTATAAGACAAAAGTTATGTTGTCAAACTTTTTTATCGCCATGGTACATACGAAAGCATCACAAATATCAACTCCCTTTGGGGAGTCTGCATTCAACGACGGCGTGTCGTAGCGTCGAGGACGCCCAGGGCTCTTCTGTCATGTTATCGTATTGTCTCTACTTTCCTTTAAATCCTTTAACACTTTTGTAGAACGTTGAGGTCAAAAAGCAGTAAAAGAATTTCTTAGTCGACAATACATTTAATATCTGTCATTGACGTTGAAAAGGATATTGAACATTCAGTCCACTAGGATCCCCTAGCCTGATCCCGCAGGGGAGCCTGGCGAACTCGGGAGTTCATCAGAATCCTCTAATAGTAATGTCAAACATCTATAATAGAATACGTGCGTGTATATGAGTGCTATTTGGCCCTCTGGGCCTGCTGCAAAACTAACATATCCTAAACCACTCATTTACCATAAGGGGATTCTGATGAACTCCCCGAGTTCACCAGGTTCCCTGGGGGATCAGGCTAGGGGATACTGGTGGACTGAATGATATTGAAGGGCTAAAGTGACGCGAGGCGTCACTCGGTTACTCTTAAATGGACTTGATAAAAGCGCGTGGAGCTAACCCCACGTGCTTCTGTTTAGTCCGCAAGAGAATACACTTTTTTACTGAGCAAATTGTTCTCGCGTGTGGTATCCATGGACCTATTTCTCTAAATTAAAAACTACTAATACTGGAAAAGGGCCGAATCTTAAGTACCCGAAACCGACGTGCATGCATGACTCGATGTATGAATGTGGAAGAAGCGAAAGAGCAGGTCAGGATCGTAGCAGGTAGAAAGAAGTGGTCTCTGCCTACCGCTCGGGGAAACAGGCGTGATTTATGTATGTATGTATGTGTATTTCTCTAAATAACTTGACATTGGCGAAATACACCTTAACGGGATTGAAGACGTTAATAAAAATTTAGAATTAGATTAGACTTGTTGAACGGTAGGCCGCCCGGTGAACACTCACCTTCAGTATGATGTGCACGAGGCTGTTGACGACGCCAACGCCGCCCGTCACTAGGTAGGCGTGGCGCAGCACTTTCACGGACACCGCGAGCGCTTGTCCAGTCTGAACACAATGAATACACTTAGTACACATGACAGCGGGGCTACCATCCACGAGTAGCCAATATCTCAGAGATTGAGTAAGTTACGTAAAATCACGTGCCGTTTGCTCGCGACTTGTCCGCGTAAAATTAGATAATCGCTTTTCTCTGGGGAACTGTTCAATTTTTTGAGCTTAAATGTACTCACACTATCTCTGTCTGTGGGTTGTAAATTATGAACAAATAAAGACAGTTTTTTTTTTTTTATACCGGACTTCGTTGATTTTAATAAGAATTTTTGATCTTAACAATAATTTAAAAGCTCTTAATTTAATATTCAGTTTATTTATTAACTAATAGTCTAAAAAAGTATTATAAAATTTATAAATATGTTATTTTTTGTTGCAATAAAAAAGCAATCTGATTTTTATCGTGATTTAAAGAGTGTTACTAAGGATAAGCATAAGGATGAACTTTCTAGGAAGTTTCTTTTATTCGACCGAATACTGTCGGTACTTTATATTCTGTAGATACGATTAGCGTATAAATAAACAAAAATAAATAAACGAGCATTCAATTACTACTACTACGTACAATAGGGTCCGTTTACACAGACCGCTCGGAGAGGAGAGTAGATTTTTGGGTGAATCAACTTTTAAAGTCCTCCTTTTCTACAGGCTAATAAAAACTTACTAGAATATGTGAGATTGATAATGGTTTACACATGTTAAAATTAGATAATCAGATTTTCGGATTTCACTATTCATAATCATAAACCAATTGTATAATTTTGTAAAAACATGGTAACGCAGTGGAAAATGCACGTTTTTCATACAAAACCCGGGGACAACGTCGTCCCCTGCGTTACCTGATATATTTGTGTAAATCATAGAAGAATTTTTAAAATTGTCAGCTAGAAAGTAAGTTTAACTGTCTGATTTATTCAATATATACACCACATCAAAAAAAAATTGCATTCTGCCAAATTAAGGTGACATAGTGAGACATGTCGAAAATTGGGGAGTACCTTAAAAGTTGATTCACCCTTTTATCACGGTGGAAATAGGGTTTTGAGTCATTGTTATAAGATTTATTTTTGCATTTGCACTTCTTTTGACATTAACGTGCTGCTTGACGTGCTCTTCCACGCTCGCGCAGCCGACCGGCTCCGATCTGCGTGAAAAGAAGAGCGCGCGCCGATGCTCTCCGCCAGTCTGTGTAAACGGACCCTAAATAAATAAAAAAAATAGCGATTCTAACAAGGTCCTGACGCTCATATGATAGACCAGTTATATTTTTTCCATTTCACATGCTCGGAAAGGGTATAACACGCAGACGTAAAGGGCAGTTATAGCCTTTTTACCTCCCAAGGGAGTTATGGGTTTAGTTTTAAAATATAATCATTTCAGCCTAGGGAGATGTAAAATCAGCTAAGGTTTATTTCCTTTATTCAAAACTTGGCTACAAACCAATTTTACTTTATATAAAACTTATACGGTTGCAATTATTTGTATTAAATTTTATATTGAAAATCAGTACAATCTGACAGTATGGCCTGTCAAGTTTGGAAACTACTGGCAGTTCTTCAGTATCTGTGAAAGACTATATTGAAAAAGTTGAGTTGACATGTTGACAATCTCATTTGGGTAAGGACCAAAATTTAGCCACGCTAACTCACTCAATAAAATTTTCTATGAAACTTTTCCGTTGTGACACGAAAATTTGCCATACATATATTTGAGGGTAATTATCACGAAATGCCGAAATTTCACTTGACAAAAAAGTCCAAAAATATTGACTTTAATCCGCCATCATTTCCTGTCTTAGAGAATATATTACCTGGAGCCGCCATTCAGTACATTACCCCTCTGTCGAAAAACCTGCACAATGTGCAAAAAGTTATACAAAACCTATTTCATAATCGATTTATGGTCATTCACAAAATCGCCGCTAGCCAGAGAACACTCATTGGAAAAATGCCTGCATGTGCTGTAAGTTCGTGTAAAAAACGATCAACGACTTCAAGCTTCGAAAAAGATGGTACAACATTTCATTTGTAAGTAATTTTATAATTTTATATACGTAAAATAATATATTTATAAAAATATTTTCATCGCACGTCAAATTTAACGATTATATGCAATCGATTCCAATTGTTACTTGGATTAGTCCGTACTCCTCACGAGACTCGGTTTTAATGCTTTGTAAGAAATGACTTAACAGTTTTTGAAATAAAGTCGATAATACTAATAAGCTAAATAATTGTTTTCATCAAAATGATGACGTCGGTGCACTCCCCCCGAGACTCGGTTATAGTGATGAGGGTAGTCTCGATTAAATAAATAATTATCGACAATGAGGAAGATTTACTAAGGACCTGGAAATTACTTACTGAATACAATTTATTTTAAGTGTATATTTTAGTTTTCCAAAAGACCCGGAATTGAAAAAAATATGGACCGCCTCATGCAGCAGACAAGCAAATTGGGTGCCTACGCGTACTAGTTCCATATGTTCGAAACATTTTGATGCAAGTCAGTATCGAACGCTACCAAGCAAGAGGCGAAAGTTAATAAATTTTGCTGTACCTACTTTATGTTTATATGAAAAAGTAGGTATATTTAGTATTTTAGTAAATATTTCACGCTTCACTCTTAAATATTTACTTATACAAATAAAGACCAATGACCATAGTATTTTAAAATTTTCATAACTTTGTCAAATATGATCTAATACAAATACAGTTAATACGGTTTTTTCTCATAAAACAATAATAAGAAACATTGGACTATAATCTCCATGAGTGGTCAAGAGGGCAAACTTTGTGAAAAATATATAATTTTAAATTTCTTAGAGGATGTGTACACTAATTTTGCTTCGCTATAACGATAGTGATAATTTATCTGATTTGTCCTCTTGTTGACTGGTAGAAAATGCTTTATAATATTAGGTCCTCGCCTTGTACGAAATGTCTTCTTAGTGCAATAATGTTTAAATAAATAAATTGTGGTGAATATCAGGTTCAGTTACGTATCTCAGAACTCGAATGTGTTTCCCCGTTATTAATAATGATAACGTAAAAATATCGATATTAGCTATCGACCTAATCCTCGCACCGTAGGTTATGCCGCTTACATTCGCATTTACGTATTCTTAAACTGCGTTTATACAAAGTCTTTACATGTGTGATATGTTTGTGTGCATTAAAATGTATATGTGTTAGATTTTTGTCAAAATATTTGTGTGTAATGACACAGATAGATTTTGCATTTGTAAGTAATCTTTTGCATGTGTTATGTCTTCACCCCCCCGCAAATCTCGGCAGACATGATTGTACTCGAATATGACCTATAAGGCGGCTCCAGGTAATATATGCTCTAAGTTTCCTGTTTATAAGATAGTACTCATGTTACTAGACGTCGATAATATAGTGGTCCCCAAAATAAATGTGTTTGAAATTTTTCTACACAAAATGTATTGAAAAATTATGAGATAAAATGAGGAAATGACGGATGAGGGAATGACAGAATGACCATTATTTATCAAAAATTCACGTCACAACCTAATAATGGTATATTTTTCTGAAAAGCCTAGTAATAAATAATCCCTAATATTCATCTCACCTGATGATTATTATATTATTAATATATATTCAAGGATCTCCTCGCCCTGCCTCGTGAGGTAATGACGATTAAAAGTGTAAATTTTGAAATTATGCTATAAAACTTATGATAACAGGTATTTTAAGAAGTCTGAGGACAAAATATATAATGAAAAAAATATATCTAGCCTCTAACTATCATAAGCTACTGCAAGGGTGCCCGCATTATTAACAATAAGGTCCAAAATAAGTTGTTTTTGAAAACGTGAGGGAATGATTTATTTTGTTGGGACACGTACATATAAAAATAATAAGAAATATTTATTTAAATTATTTTTTGGTTCAAATTAACTAGGTACAGTCTAGAAAATCACTTTATTTTGAATAGATTAGCCAAAGTTGCAATTATTTTTACTTGGACACTGTCGAGTTATTATAAGTCCAAAAATACTTAATTCTGGAGTGTGGGACATAGTGAGGGAATGATTTTTACTACATTATTATTTTTATATAATTTTATTTGAATACATGGGAACAACAATAATAATCGACACTAGTAGCGGCAGTAATAGAGCTTGCAAATAAATTATACTTACCGATAAAGCATTACTATATTTTCGATAAATCGCGAAGGACAGAAATTTCGGGATTTGCTGAGAACTACCCTTGTAGAGATAACTTTCGTGTCACAACGGAACTTTTTTCACTTTTGTTCTTTGTATGGTTAACTACGCTTAACTATGGTCCAACTATTTGGTCCTTACTAGGGCTCCTGGTCGTATCCGTGTTTCGTGTACCCGTAGCCGAATCTCCGTTACCGAGTAACACGGCAACGGAGATCCGGCCCGTTCGACACCTGAAATTCGGCTACGTGTAATTAAGATACGTAGCTCCGTGTTACACGGAGATACGTTTCTTATTTACACGTAGATCCGATCCGCCCGTAACCGTGACGTTTAATGCAGATTTTATGTGTGTCTATGAATGTAATGCGATAGTCGTGTTTTTGATTTCAGTTTCTTTGCTTTTGTATTTAAAATTGGTTTAATGAGTCATTATATAAATATAAATATTTTGTTGGAGGCTAAAATAATAGACCAATACAGATTGCAAAAGATGTATATTCAAATAATTCGTATAATAAAACAACACTGTACTGATTTTTTTTTAAGTAAATCAACATTAAAAAAAAATAACCGCACTATTTAGGTATGTCTCGCAAGGTTCACTGACTGTGTCTTACTTAATAATGACCTATGAGTACATATCCTATGAATTCAAGTTCGAAACGGTTCCCACCAAAATAGCAAAAATCACCTGAGTGTTTGTTTCAAATCACACAAAATAACACGGCCACTTCTTTCTTCTCACTCGACTTCACGAACAATAGATACACATGGTACTTAACAGGTAAACCCAAAGCTGCTTATAAAGATTATTAATTGTCCGCAAACTATTGTTATCTTTATCTGCACGTGCAACTACTTCTTTGTATTCTCACCGACGAAGGGTTGTCCAGTCAGTAATGATAATGAATAACAGAGTAAATGATTTGACTGAAACTTTGATTTGAAATGAACTTGACAAACTTTTAAAATGTTGCGTTGGTCGACCTGTTTCGTTTCTTACCAGGGAGTTAATAAATAATAGAGAAATATTATTATTCTTGGGTCCATTTTCATATTCATGCAATGCATTCGGCAAGTCCTTGGTTTTGTTTTTGTCTAAACTCATAATGGCTGGTTATGTAGAAAACAGAATAATACCACTAATTACTAAAAAGAAAAATATAACTAAAGCTTGACAAATAAAAATAAACTAGAACACATATCACATATCTAATAAATAAGGCTCCGTTCGACAAGCTTTCATTCAATAACCGTGCGGAGCGGAGCCAGAGCCGAGATCCGCAGATACGTAGCCGAACGCAGACTCGGATACGTATCTTGGCGTGACCGTGTAGTTCGGGAACTTAGCACCGCCGGTGCTAAGATCACGGAGCTACGGTTCCGCGTGTAACACGGATATCAGGACCACTAGTTCTTACCCATTTAGCGAGTCGAGTGCCATTAATTTTTTGATTGTCGTTTTCTTTAACAGTCCATTTTTTTTGTTCCCTTTCCAATGTGATCAAAAACATTGTGTGTATCACGGGCAGTAAGTGGATAACAAACTCGACTCATTAAAAGCCCTCCACCTGCGGCGTTGGGCTTCTAATACTCTCGTTACTTATCCCCTTCTTACTTCCCTTGATGCACGATGTAGTATTCCTTGTCTATGTTTGCATCATCTACAGGGTGGGCCGTAAACGTGTTGGCGATTTTAATTTTTGATTTCTTATATTTGCTTGGCGGGGTGAGGGGGGGGGGGGGGGTATCGCTGCTCGGTGCGTCGCTGCGCGGAAATTTAGTCGCCATGGAGCGGTACACGGGAGCGGAGCGTGCATTTTGTTCGAGAGTTTTACGAACACAATAAATCAGTCATTACTGCACGACGGTTGTATCGACGAGAACACAGTTTACGCGATTTAAGCGAAGTTCCAAGTGCCAATGTGATACGCAAATGGATCAAAATGTTTGAAGCAACGGGATCGACAGTAGCAAAAATGCCTGGCGGGCGTCCGGTTTCTGCAAGAACGTCCGATGTTGTGCAGCAAGTTAAACGTTCAGTTCGGCAAAATCCGCAACAATCAACTCGTAAGAAATCTCAGGCTTTGGATATCAAAAGAACAACTTTGCGGCGAAGTTCTTGGTACCGGCTTTGCAGGAATTTCGTGGCGATACCTCTAGGATGTGGTTCCAGCAAGATGGGGCCACATGCCATACGCCTAATGTGTCACTTGAGCTGCTGAAAAGTGTTTTTCCCGGAAAACTCATTTCCAAAAGGGGTGACATTGAGTCTCCCCATGTGATTATTTTGTGTGGAGCTACCTTAAATCAGTAGTCTGCGAGAATAATCCAAACAATTTAGACCAGCTTAAAAGGAACATTATCCGGAAATTAACAATATTCCGAGAATAACGTTTCGTAGAGTCTACCAAAACCTGCAACTCCGTCTTCAAGAGTGCCAAACAATGGAGGGACGTCATCTGGACAGCATTATCTTTAAGTCATAAAAGTTCCAATAACTGTATTTTTTAAATATATGATTAAAAAGGTTATACGATAAGTAGCTTTTTTTTAATAAGTTTTCAAACTGCAAACACCCTCATGGCTCACCCTGTACATTGGGTAACAGATTACCTTGGTCATGTTGGTGCCGGCGGCGGCGGAGCGCGAGAGCAGGTTGGCGGCGGCGCCGGCCGCGAGCCCCACGCTGGACGCCGCGATGTTGAGCCAGCTGCCGCGCGCCTCCGCGTCCGTCGGGCTGATCGTCTGCCAACGCCCATGCTCCGGTTATATGAAGATAATCACACTTGACCCAGCGACTCTATTCATCCGGTAAAACCATATTGTTATTGACATGTTATCGTATTGACGACATTATGTTGTACCTCTTTTTTACTTGACAGTAATTACAGAACAAAATGTCAAGCATTAGGGGTTTACAGAGTAAAATAGAATTGTTCTGCGGTCCATACATTTAGTGTAGGCATATTACGACGTGGCGGCTGGGTCACGAAAAATTACCCTCGACCGTAGAGTTTAAAAGGTGGCCTCGCGAGCCCCCAGGTTTGCGCTTGAGGACATAATGCCGAATATAAAAGCTATCCTTTAAGTATTACCACAAGTTTGCAATTACAATGTTACTAAAATAGGTATTCGGTCTTACGAGGTTAAACATCGCCGACGAAATTGCTGAGTAACTTTTACTTTGTCAAATTCAAACTGACTAGAACCATCGCAGTTCAAGCGTCACTCGCTCGATACTTTGAAATTGTTACCGGCTTGTGCGAGCTCCGATCTTGTAAATGCAGCGAGGACCTCACCGGCTCGTAGATCGGACCAACAATACTAAAGTTATCGCCGAACAAAACCCATACCTGAATACTAATGCTATCTTAAGCGGAAATTACACTGAGCCGTTCGCCGCATGCCCTTGATTTATAGACACTCATTTCATAGACACTATCACTTCACAGAATATTAATTTCTTAGAAAACTATTTTCTGCTGAACTCGTGTTGATTTCAGTTTATCTTGAGATGGTTACAAGTCTAACCTAACCTAACGAACGTGAATCATATTTAAGATAACACAGGGTCAGCAGAAAATAGGTTTCTATGAAATGAAAATTCTGTGAAGTGATAATGACTATGAAATGTTTGTCTATAAAAGAAGGGGATCGCAGTAGGCGGACAGACTAATGTAAAGAAAACGTTCGTTGGCCATAGTAATTCGGCGACCGCATTAGGAGAACAAAATAGTGTAATTGCGACTTTAGTTGACTTAAATCCGTATCTGACCTCGACTGTAACAGTCGTCTCAAGATGGGTCCAAAATGACAATCTCTATAGCTTGACGGTAACTTTGACATACCTACCTTGTGGCGGCCATCTCAGCCAAGATGATATTAATACGGCCCTTAGACAGCGCTTCGCTCGGTAATTGGTACGTTACCTGCTCGTGCGACCTCCGGTCGTGTAGGTGCAGCGAGGAGCGCACCAGCCCGTAGAGGCAGGTGGACACGGTGGCCACGGCAGCACCCGCGATCACCACGGGCGCCACGGGTGTGAGAGCCGCTACGCCAAGTACCCCTAAAAATACCAATAAGTATATACTTTTTGTGACTTGAAGATGATATCAGCTACTGTAGTAACACTCCCTAAGGATGGAATCACATCTATCAGCACCGATTCGCATTTTGTCTATAGAAAATGTCTGTTATTTATGAAGATGCGTAAGCATGCGAAAGGAGAATAGATGCGTAATATCTGCATCTCAGTCATGCATACAGCTTTGTTTCAAAACTTACCGTAATTACTTACAGGGCTGGGATTCTACACGGTAATAGGGTCATTCTACTTTTTAGCGCATAATAATCTTTGGTGAAATTAAAGGCATTTTTAGACCTTTTTTTCACGTAAATTTGACTTATATTGAAACTGGAACCACTAAATTTAATAGTTCAAAACAAAACACTTTAAATTTACTGATATTTTATCAGGAAAAGTTGGTAACACAGCGGTAAATACACTTTTTCCATACAAATGGCGGGGACATGCGTGACCACTATGTTACCTACTTTAAAGTTAATTATAGTGACTTTTTAAATGTAGTGATAATTTTAAATGTAAGCCAAGTTGTGTAACTATTTCAATATTAATTTACAAAACCGAGCACTTTAACGTTTTTATAAAAATATTATTTGAAGAGCACTTGTCAAAAAATCGACCTTCGCTTAAAAGTAGAATGACCCACTGACTCCGCCCACTCCGCAGGGCTGGCAGTTACTTGTACTAATTAATACGTTCATACTTATTCCGTGGCAGTTGTAAGAAAACAAATTGCATTAAACTTATTATTAATTGTAGTTTTAGTTTTATTCATCCTTAACTGTGCTAATACCGTTGCATTTGGTACACAAACAGGACTATTTTCTTTGTACATACCTATCTTTTATATTTGTATTTGTTTGTGCAACTGTTAGTGTGTCTAATTGAATAAATAAATGAAATAAATAAATCTAGTTTGTAACTAGAGACGCATTAAGCGAGACAAACGAGAAAATACAACTTGTGCTACCCGTACTGGAATAGGTAGGTTAATGTTAGTCTAGGAGCTGACGCACGTTTTCGATAAACAATCATTTATTTTAAGGACTTTGAAGGTTCATTTTGTAATAGTTGTATTACTAAATTTTTGTTGTTAACATACTATAATAGCGTCGATATAGACCTGAAAACATTTTGTTTATCTATAACAAGATGAAATAGGTATATAGAATACAGATAGATAAGAAAGGGGATAGCACAAAAATCGCAAAATACCTGCATGCTTAGTATGGTGGCGTTTATTGCAAGACAAAATATGGATAAAGCTTCCGTCACTCTCGTACTTATACGTGTCAAAAAGTTAAGGATGTTTTATCCACATGTTGTCACGAGACAAACGCAGCCATATTAGGCCCCCTGTATTGTGTTGATGCACCACAGATGTTAACATTACATCGTTAGTACATGAAAAAAAGTTAAAAAAAAGTCGGATTGGTGAAATTTCAAAAAAACGTTTAATATATTTTTGATTTAAAAACAATAATTATTAATATCTTATAACAATATTTATGTTTGATTAAATGTTATTGATGACATTTAATCAACATTTGCAACCCGCGATGGAAAGCCTATTAGTCTTATTGCCTGTTTCACAATCGACAAGTAAAGCGTATGTGAGACATAAATTTACTCTTTCTTACACTTAAAAATATACAAGGAGAGAGCCAACTTTTAATGGCAGATAAATTTGTCCTTGCAATACTTAATAATAAAATTTACATTATAAATATTTGTAACTGTGACTGATTGATTACAAATACAAATGTTTAATTTTTACATATTTTTTTAACTCCTTTTTCATATATTTGATATTTGTTATTTATTTGTTTATAGTCAAGTAAAAGGTTTTTACCGTTTATTAATTACAGTTTTTTAACAAAAGTTGATTATAATTTAAATTTTATTGAAAATAGTCACAAAGCGGACCTTCTTAACTTTTTCTTATATATTATATAGGTAACTCATTACTAGGGTCATGTTTTAGCGAAAATATCCATCTACATATTGTTATAATAATTACAAGTCTTAAACAAAAAATAAACCGACTTCAATTTCCGTCAACCTCGGGAGTTCAAACTCAGAAACTAAAAGAAAAGAAAGAAAGAAAGAAAAACCTAATTTAAACGTTAGTACTTATATCGACGACCGTAATCTAAATTGATGTAAGGGACAAAATGGCGAAAATGAGTTATGAACGCAGTTCTATTCAGTTTTTTTTTCTCTATCGATTGGTATAGGTGACGTCTCGATAGCCTTAAAAAACATGCCCCTTACAGCCTTAAAAAAATGTTACTTTGACTCCGTATTTCAAAAAAATACGACGTATCTACAGCAATTAAAAAAACTGCAATTTATTCTTGGTGTAACCTTCATCTCGCAATTTACCTAACGCTGTAAGGCGCCATTAAATAAGTAAAGGTACGATACATCATTTAACGTTCTGAAAATTATCTACAAAAATAAAATTGATTCTATCACAATTAGACGTAACTATAATTTTCTAAATTAACCTGCGTCGTAAAAGACTATTCTGTAAGCAATTGTATGTACGATACGCAGTTTTGCTTTCACAAATGTAAGGCAACAGTGACCCTTACGGTAATTTGTAAGTGTATCAAATATTTGCTAAGAGTATATACGACATTTTTTCACAACTATAATCATAAAACTACCGTCCCTTACATTAAAATGTTAGCGTTATCTCTTTCGTTAGATGACATACTCAGTGTTCGTTAATATAGCTAAATCACTCTCACGCACTTAAAGTTGCTTGAGGGTGAAAGAGATCTCACTATCACCTCGTGTACGCAATAAAAAACATTTTAGAAAGAGCATGTCGCTGCTGGTTGTGGTTGACAGTGTTACTGGTTCATCTGATTTTTACGAAATCTACTGAATTTTCTTGACAATCTATTGATTTTTGAGCCTTGGACATCGATTGAAAATATGCCTATAAATGCATTTAAAATAATATTCCAAGGGTTAGTTATTTGTGCAAACAGAGTATAAAGTATTTACAATGAACACGACACGTGATAACTATATTTTTTTAAATTGAAATAAAATAAAATAATTTTAATGAGAGCACTATAATTCAATTGTTAGTTTTCCAATAAAGCCTTTACATACATACATACATACGTACAAGAAAAAATCCAGATTATTAATCGTTTATTCAAAGGTATTTTCGACTGATAAAAAACTATTCATTTTTCAAATTACACCTGGCTACACTGGATTGAGTGCTGCCGCTGCTTGCTCAGTTCTGTTTTGCACGAGCACTCGTCTTCACGCATGTTTCAAGTACTTAATAATAAGGAAGGCAACTGAGATAACGATGAATATAAACAGTATTGAATCACTCTTAGCTCGAAGCAATAAATTACTGCGGGATCGAGACAAGTTATTGCAGTAAGTATTTTATTTAATAAAATATCAAATTTTCGGCTACATGCAATTACCGTGTTTGTGTCTACTTATGTAGGTATATTATTTTGCAAGTCTTTAGAAATGCTATGAGGACCAAAATACTTTATCACGTTTCTAAATATATTAAATACCAATTCCTTCTAGGTATTGCTTCATAACTTCCTAGGAAAATACCAACCAAGTGGCCTGTGTACTATTTTAATGGTACTATCCCAAAGCGTTTTCATAACGAATATTTAACTTTGCCTCACTCTGAAATGACAACAGTGATGAAAATTAAGATAGGATTTGGCCTAATTGGCGCTAATTGTATTACTATTAGTACCTAGGTTCTAATTAATACTGTCGAATTAAAATTGTTTATGTTTTTGTTTTATATCTCTAATCGTTTTTACACCGAATCGTGTGTTTTGTTTTATTTTATTACTTGTTACTAGTCTAGCTATCGACATTAATGAGAGCTCATAATGGCGTATGTAGTGATGTATCGTTGAAATATAATTATAAAACTAAGTATATGTTCTTCAGAACACTTTACTTTAATTACGAACCTCGTATATTGCTGGTAGTAACAGAAAAATTAAGATTCAAATAATTAAAGTCCTGTAAACACTCAAATACCACTAAATAATTGCGATTCTGAGCTCTGGATAATTATGTCTATACTTCCATGATTGATCTCTTAATTATCCTAATAAATAACACAATTACATTTTATGTTTCCTAAGATAATTGTACCATGTACCTTTTACACCCTGTCATTGATTACTTTCAATGGAGTTACGATCACTTTAATTTCATTTCTTTATATTTATTTGTAGATACATCAAATTTACTCTTAAGTCAACTGTTGGAGAAGGGTGGTATTGGACATTATGAATTTATTTTTTGACGTAAGGGACATGCTATCTCAGTAACTAACCGTTGTATGATAAATTGAGTTATTTGTAGTTAAAGAGTGGAAAAAAGTAAGTAATTGGCTATTTATAGTTACATGATACGTAAACAAACAATAAAACTATGAATTTTAAAAGAAAAAAAAATACTGTTTTTGGGCTCTCCTGAAAAGTAGCCATTTGTCCGTTACGTCAATTTAGATTACGGTCGTCGATATATCAAATTAAAAACTAATCTTACATCAGGCTCTTGGACTATGCAACTCGTATAACACGACAAAATTATAAACTCGAGCACTATTATTACCTATTCCGTTACTCAAGTAAGAAGGTAGGTAAACAGTATATGCTGACCTTGCTTTAGTAGGTAGTCACTATTACTGGGAGATCTACTTACGCGGAACGCTCTTTAAGTAAGGTAGGTAATAGATTTTTGATGCGAATAAGTCGAAAACTGCGAAACTGAGGTAGGTAGTTAATAAAATAAATAATATTATTCCGCTCTTTTTGTGTCGAGGATTCAAAACTGTAATCATTGTGTCAGTACCATAAGTACATTTATTTAAACAAAAACTCGAATTATTTTCGCAGCGGCGTACGGGCGGCGCGCTTCAAGACGAGCGCTCGCGTGACACTCAACTGATTAGCCTTGTATAAAAGGCCGCACAAGGCAATAGCGCGGAGTGTCACCGGCCTGCTTACAGTTCGAAGTGCGCCTATAATCCGACTATGAAAAAATGCCCGGTCAGTGATAGACTAAATATGGAAATCTTTTCTTTTTCCTCTTGCAGTAATCGCAATTAGGCTATCTTTCTCTGTCAAAGCGTGTCAGGCCCTTGGTTTACAGTAATGCCGAATAAGTCAATGTATATCACGTCAGTTGTACCTACCTATAGCTCCTAAAGAGGCCACGGTGCTCGCTGTATCCACTGAGCTGAGCACTCTGGCCTTAACGCCTAAACTAGGAGACGGGGCAACGGTCAGCTTCACTGCGAATGCTCCGTCACCCTGGAAATCAAACAAATAATAACAATATAATACTCTAACACCGGATTGACGGGGGCAAAATTGTACCAGTTCTAGTGGTTCATTAAATATCGACTAAGTTTATCGACATCGATAAAAAGCTATTTTAATCATCAATATCATAACTGATGGCCAAGTTAGAGTACCTTTTAATTATGTGCAAACCTCTTTTAATATATTTTTTTAATAATAATTATGGCAACTATAAACAAAAGGTATCTCACATGGACTCTGGACTCGAGTCACTTTAGACATCCATTGAAATTACAATGAATAACAATTCATACAGTACAACAATATTCTTTAGTATTCTGACAAATTGAGAATCTTTTTGTTATTTATGTCTATTAAAAATGCCTCGCAAGAAAAAATCTCGTTTATTTTCATGGAAAACTGATCATTCAGATATAGAACATAAAGTACTACTTACTTTTGCAAGAAATGTAAAATCCATATGACACGAAAAAAGTTGTCGATAAACTTAGTCGATTTTTAATGAATCACTAACACTAGTACATTTTTGCCCCCGTCAATCCGGTGCTTGTAATACTACACAATACGAAAACTCTTCGTTGAAAATCACAAAAACAAAACACGAAACAATTCAAAAGATATCAGCGCGATCTTACTATTTGTGCATTTAATGCCTGCTACTCATGTATTGTAAGCGTTTTCCATATTCACATACATACACACATATGTCACGCCTTCACTCCCAGAGTGGGATAGGCAGAGCTACAGAATTACCAATAACTCTAAAAAAACTTGTTGATAATTCTGCAACCACATTTTGCACAATCAGGCTAAGATACGACTTATACTCATTTTTTCATATTCGATTATTACATTGTAAGTAGGTGCACGTACATATTTATCACATTACAATTAAGAGTAAAATAGGTATTACAATTATACAATAGCTACCAATTGAATAATTACATAAATAATTAGTTAAAATTAGTATCATTAGTTATTTCAAATTACATATTAAAACTTATAATAGTCATTCAGTGTATAAAATGCTTGTAGAGTAAGCCATTTTTTCAATGTAAGTACACTAATATTATAAAGAGGAAAGATTTGTATATTAGTATGTTTGTAACAGATAAACTGCCACTGTGCCACCAATTTAATTGAAATTTGGTATGGCGATAGTTTTGGGTCCCGGGGAAGGACATAGGGTTCTTTTTGTCCCGAAAAATTGGTCGGTTCCTGAGGGAATACCAATAAACGACTTCTACACGGACGCAGTAGCGGGAAACAGCTAATTTAATTATAAAATGCAACATTTGCTGTCGATATTCTTTAGGTCGCCAGGTAGATTATTATGGACATTAGGCCCCACAATAGGTAGTTGGGTCGTTCTCCTTTTTTACCGACAATACATCGTCATTTTTCTATATATTTTGCGTTTTTCAACTATTTATAATTATGGTTTTAATTTTTGATTTTAAAATACGTTGCGTGAATTTTTATTTGGACTAATTACTTAATGATTATTTCGGTGGCGATAATGATTTTTTCCTTATGGTGGTTTTTCAGAATATACTGTGACAGAGTGGCCGTTTTCAGAGGAGACTTAATTTTGTATTACCACTCTGTCACGCGATTCTATGAAAAAAAAAACTTATAAAAAAAACACTGGATAGAGAAAGTGAAAGATTATTTAGTACTAATAGATGAATAAATGTTTGTACGTATATTCAAACACTAAAACATTAATCAATACTCTAACTGATAACGTATGGTAAAACAATGGACAGGCAATTGTCGGTAAAAAAGAAGAATGACCCAGTTATTGTTTTGGTTTATTTGCAAGTCAGCAACTCATTGTGGCCACCATGTTTTTATTTTTTTGGGCAATCCGTATGGTTTTTGACTATTTCATTGGAAACGATTCTAAATTTCTTCTTTCTTTCTTTCTAAACCATGTAAAATATGTGTTGTGCAGTTAGTCAAACATCCAAGTAGTGAAACATCCAAGACTGATAACGAATCATTAATGATTAAAGCAAAAATATTTTCCCTTTCCAGGAAGCAACTAAGTAACCGCGTCGACAAAATTAGTATAAAATCTCGTTTTTTTTATCTATAAGTAATTAGGAAAATGAGGCATTAAAGATTTTAACACCATAATAATTTGCAAAATTTTACACGTGGAAAATTAAGAATTAGGAACCGTGCAAATGTCTTTCCATAATAAATTTGGGCAAATTTTTATTTTTATTTATTGCATCTACCTGAATTTTAGATATTAATATGTAATTTTTATTTGTATTATATTTTATTTTTAAGAAACTTACCATTAAATTAGGTTGTCACACAAATTTAACCAAAAATAGAGATAATATCAGCAATATAATAAATGCTTTTTTAATACATTACAAAAAACCTGCACAATGCTAAAAGGGTGATGGGCAATTTTGTATGGACCCCGTCCCCCCCCTCCAACAGTAACGGGCTGCAGGTCTATATATGTTCATTAGGACCCAATAAAAGACAAAATACTTATCTTCGTAGCAAAATCAATGGGAATTTTTTAATGAAAACAAAGGGCCAGGCAAGGCAAATCATCTACATACGTGTTCATTTTCAAACAAATTCCATAGTTCCATACGATAAGATTATGATTTTTCAAGAAAACCCCATACATACCTATGGTGATCGTCGCCATAGAAAAAATACATCATATTGCCAAGATCTATAAACTGGCACATGTTTCATCACTGTTGGTGGGTGGGGACATTTTTACCCATCGTCCTTTAAAAAACATTAATTAATTTTCATAATAAATATTACTAAATTTTCGTCACTTACTTCAATAATGGTCCCATTGTACTCTCCATTCTCAGGTAAGATAAGAACGCATTTCGGCTGCGTATTGTTTAGTAAGTAAGACTCCCAGTCATGATACACTCTCGCGTTTCCATCTATGAAAACTTTGCATGACTTGGCTAAAAAAACATACGATAAAAAAATAGATTTGTAGAAGGTTTTGCGATATGAGGTCGATTTTTGACCAAATTCGTAATCAAAATACCTATATCAACAATTAAAATAATAAGAACAAACATCCTGTTAGAGCAGTTAAACTTAAGTTAATGGTGTAGAGATTGTAACAACATTAATTATATTATTGGCTGATTTTACCTGATTTCATAGAGTTAATATTTCCGAATATAACTAGTGAATAAAATTGTCACGCATATGATATCTAATACAAGTATGCATGTAAACTGTTTATTAAACAAAAAAACAATTAAAAGTTCATTCCTACATAAGATTAACATGTGCAAGTCCCACTCCCACTAGTCAACTAAGTCACCAAGATTGAATTTCAAAATTACTCTAATCTATTTAATTCATTATCCTCAGTGAAATTTTAAATTCCTGTTATGAAAGAAACATTATAGCATATGAGGTAACAAGTCCTGTAGAAAATGGAATCAATGAATTTTAATATGTAAATAAATTGTTTGCATTATTTATCAATCAAATGTTAACTCACCACCAACAGTGGTTGGAATACATTTCCTAACCTGGAAAACAGCGGTGCACCAAATATCTATGTCGTTTCTTTGATGGAGATCCAGCCAATAGTCAGACAGCTCTAGCTTGCAGGACTTTACAGGCTTTGGTCTTGCACACACCACTAAGAGCACTGACAATATAACATCATTTTGTGTATGTTTACCTGAATAAAAAAGGATAGTCAAATGAGCAGCAAAAAGTAATATAAATATTAACATACATGTAGGTAAATGCAAATTATGCATGCGAAAATAAAATAAAATACTACAAAATCTAGCTAAATAAATAATTGTTTATGCAGTAGGTAGGGTAAACAGTAAACACATTCAATTAGTGATAGCTAATTATAAAGATGAAATGAAATGATGTAATTGAAATGTACATCAATTCTATCATTTAAAAATCTAGATTGAATTAACCATTAAAAAAATACACAACACAATTTTCAACTATGTAGAGTATCTGGGGATTTACCCCAAAAGTAAACAGTGTTGCAATCACATGTTAATTCTACATCTGTATGTGGGGAAATCCCTAATTTTCTATGAATGTTTGCTTTTTTATCTCTAGATGCAGGTAACAAAAATGATAAAAATAAATTTTCAGAACTAGTCACATGATGGTAGCTTGAATAAAATCAAAATAAGTTACAGTACTTGAGATATAGGGTGAGGCACAAATCTTGCTACAAGATGAAAGTATTCGACTTTCATTTTGTAACATGACTTTTGCCTCAATAATAACATCAGTGGCAGATTAACATCTCCAGGTGGTCACCTCTGATATTAGGCCCCTTATATTTAATAAGACTTCTTGAAATCATACACTGCTCATTCATTCATCATAATATTGATGGAATGGAAAAACACTTCAAGCAACATAATGTCTGGCATTGAGTAATGTAGATATTTGGAATCAGCAGATTTTTCTAATTCATTGTAATTTATTATGCTTTATTGTAAATTTTCAAAAAAATATGCTTGAAGCATTTTGCCTTTCAATCGTCGATACAGAGACAAACATGTACCACCTTACTCATTATCATAATTGGTTATTCATGTGAAAGACAAAATACTGACTTTGTTCGCACAATTTTTCATACACCTTCATGACTTGTTTCTTTTGCCTGTGGGTGTAACCTTCAAGGTGAATGCTGTTAGGATCTAATACTTTAGTCAGCTCCCCTTCCAAGCTTGGACTCCCAAATAAGGCAAATGCAACATTCTGCAGTAAGTAATTTCTGTTACTCATCTCATATCTGAAACAAACATTCAAAAGTTAACAAAACATATATGAGACCATTTTGTGCCAAAAATGTATACATCTGATCATAATCTCCAAGTTATGCAAATATCACTAACATATCATTATTAAAAAGTGGTTCCTTTTCATAATATACATTAATATTGTTCAATACACATGCACACACACACAACAACACATTGGCCTAGTTAGGAGTGACCCTGCCTACGAAGCCAGCGGTCCTGGGTTCAAATCCTGGTAAGGGCTGATATTTGTTGTGATGAGCTTGAATATTTGTTTGTACCAGAGTCTTGGATGTTTTCTATATAATTATATTTAAGTATGTCTTTCTCTATTTGAGTATGTTTATCGTTGTCTAGTACCCATAGCACACGCCTAGAGCTTAGTTTGGGACTAGGTCAATTTGTGTGAGATTGTCCCCCACCCTGATAAAAACAAATAGAAGTAATAATGATCTTATAGTATAACCATAATGGAAATAAGACTTTGTCAACATAATTATCTTACTGCAATAGTAGTTATCAGTGACAACTTTCTTACCAGATGAATACACAAATTAAAATACCTTATTACTGGCTTAAGAGGCCGTACACGACATTTTGGCGATTTTGCTGATTTTCGTGATTATACAGACGTGATTTTACTGTTGAAATGCTTTATTTCTACAAATTTTATTGCGCAACGCGAAAGTTAATTTCGATTTTCAACAAGTGTATGAAATACCTCTTTGATTTTATGATTTAATTTTGATAAATCGACCTGAAACCGGCGACTTTTTTGTGAATTTTGCTGTAAGAGGTTTAGAATATCGCATATTTACGAATCGTTTTGACGTCTTAAAGGTATGAAAAAATTACAATTGATTGCTGTAAAAGTCGTCTAAAAAATGTATGAATTACTTTTTACCACCTTGATATATATTTATTGTGTAAAAAAATAATTAACTTTGTAAAATTTTATAGAAAATGGTAAAAAATAGTTTTAAATTTCGGCGTCTTAAAACACTCGTTCATAAAATTAAAACAACAGTAATAAACTTCAGTTCAAAATCAATCCACTACCTTAAAAAAACATCCAAAAATTAAAAATAAAATAGCAATATAAAATATAATGCTTTTAAAAAAGCTAAATCCCGAATTTGAATTCGCGACAAAAATAAAAAAGTAGCTCATTCATTCGTAACTCATTTACCCCTCGTATGCTTAGACACGGATCCATGCCAGTTCATAAACTGCGAAAGCACGGGTCCGTTCCAATCTCCTGCGTGCCTACCCGAATTTTATTTTGAATCTTCTTATACCTATAGCAACGTAGGTCTAAAATCGATTGTAGGTCAAGCCAATAAAGTGAAGAAATTTTCAAAAAATCGCTCCTAACATAAAAATATTCAGTATGGCCGCCATTTCTCTGGGATTGACGTCACGTGACCGATCACGTGACCGCGTCGCCGCGCTGGGCCGTCAAATTCTGTAACGGCTCCGGGCCTCCGGCATACGAGGGGTTATTCGATCATAACTGAAATGATATATCATAATGTGCATTAAAACTTATAGAAAAGCAGTATTTAAACTGTAAAATCATGAAAATAAGCGAAACCGGCCAAATTTCGTGTACGGCCTCTTAATAGAGCATGTAAATAGTAAGTGATACTTAAATGCTTAGGACGGGAAGCACACTACTGATAGGAACCACTTTTTAACTAATCTAATCATATAATGGCCGCAAGGGTACTTAATAACAAGCCTAGTAAGAATTAAACTTACTTAATGCAATCACAATCTGGAAGGTTTTCAAAGTAATCTTGTTGTATTTGTACAGGAGACAGCAAAACTGGAGCATTCTCCAATTCAGTCTCAATGCCAAACGGAGCGTTCTCATGGGCTTCAAAGAGGACTTCACCCTGCGACGTAGTTTTTTCTGAATATATCTCCATTCTTTACTAAGGCTAAAACAATAGGTAAGTTACTCAGGACCGCAGCAATAAGAAATGACGATTTATTTATAGAGACAAAGGCACGAGTAGGTGTAACCAGCAAGGCACTGTATTATAACTAGTAAGGCACTGAATATTCTGTATTATTGCTGAAACAGCACTTTACTTGAACATAGCTAACTTTAAAATGAAGTGAAGAAAATGCAAATGCTGCACTGGAATACAATCAAATATTTTTCCACTTGAGAACAGGATGGCAGATTGATTTATACTCGTGATAGAAAAGGAACGGTGCGTTACTAATGCCACAGGCAAAGAAAAGGGGAGCTCCACCCATAACAATTTTTTTTATTTTATAGCCTGGTTACGGGGACCTTTAAGCCACGTCTTTATTGGGTGATATTAAATTTAATTTCGCAGGGGTTTCGTTGTTTTTTATGAATTTGTAAAGAGGTTTATAAGTGAGTGAGTGAGTTTGCGACGTCGGGCGGGAAGAAAAATCAACATAATTTTGTAACACTTCACTGAGATCACTTGCAAGTCTGTCTAAAAGGAAACTGACATAGACATACCTTCTAATCTAATCTGTGACTGACATTTAAACATAAAGTGCTCAACGGCCATACTTTCTAATCTGTGCTCAACGGTTGCGTTATTTTCTCCACGAAATGAGCAATGCTACTTGGAATTATTCCAAGTCTAGCTAGATGTGATGGCGCAGTATTGTGTCCATAACGCAGTCTATTTATGGTGGTAATAAAGTCACGACGGGATTTTTGTAGGGTGTCATACCATGGTTTGACAGGTAAGATTTCTTGTATATTCCCATACCACCGTCCTATAATTTCCTGATCCTTCTTCCACATTTTTTCCCATAAAGTTTTCACAGATAATTTTATAGGACAAAGGTAATCCATCATTGGTACATACATTGCATTCGAAACATCGAGTGAGTTAATTCCTTCATATGCAATTTTGTCTACCACTTCATTTCCAGTAATTCCTCTATGGGAGGGAACCCACATAAAGGAAATATCTACGCCTTTAAGATTGTTTTCATATAGTAAATCTTTAATTATATACTAGATAAAATTAGTTTTAAAATGAATATTCAGATTATCTAAACCTTGGATTAAACTGAGTGAATCAGTAATTATTAAAAAATATTTACAATAGCTTACATTCTTGATTCCCTTCAGAGCCTGATATACTGCATAGGCTTCTGCAGTAAATATTGTAGGTACATACATTTTACAAAACAAGACTGGGAAAATTGAACTTGAGGGTCATATACAGCACAGCGCACATAGTCACCACCTACCTAGTGGCCTTTACTGCCATCTGTGTATAATGTATAATAGTTATTTTCAGTAAGAAATTGTAACATGGCAGAATTGTTATGGATAGAGTCTATTACTTTAATTGAATGCATTATGCTTTTGTAATGGAAGGAATAACAAGGCCATGGGCGCTGCTTTTTAATTTTTTTACAATTATTTTCAATTTCTAAAAAAATGTGGAACAGCATGGGTGAGTTACCAATCAAGATCCCCTCACCAGTTGCCAAAGGTCCAGATATATTTATCCTATGGGGTAGAATTTTATTGATAATATTAAAATTATTTGAGTACAAAAGTTTGAGGCAATATCTTTCGGCAAGACGTCTCAAAATAAGTGGCATTATTTTGGTCTCAACTTCCATGGCCCTAATGGGAGTTGAGCACATAGCACCAGAAATAATTCTTAAAGCTTTGTTCTGCAAAATATCTAATTTTCGTGTATAATGACTGTTCATATATGTCATGGCACTATAATCAAAATGGCTCCTCACTATGGCTTTATATAAGATAGACAATTTTTTTGGGTCTTCTCCCCATGACACACCAGCAAGACATCTAATAATATTTACAGCTTTTAATGCATTCTTAGAAACATATTTGATATGTTCTTCAAAAGATAATTTTTGATCTAAGATAACACCCAAGAATTTCTTTGTTCTTACCCTATTAATTGTATCACCACAATAAACAATATCATGACGTGGATCATCGCAACCAAAGATCATTAAATTACTCTTTGAAGCATTAATTTTCAAATTTAATTTAGCATTATAATAAACAACAACTTGTAAATTTTCATTGCTACTATACAAGACAATGACATCAGCAAATTGTAAGATATTTACATCATTAATATTTACATATTTCACAAGTATATAAACTGTACAGTAATGGCGATAGTGTGGCTCCTTGCATAGTGCCTTTTGATGTTATTCTTGGTCCATGTAAAATATTATTATGTTTAACATATAGTATTCTATTAGTTAAAAAAATATATATCCACTGACATAATTTGCCAGGGATACTCTATGTCAGATAGAATCTTAACCAGAATGCCTGGATCAACATTATCAAAAGCGCCTTGTACATCTAGGAATACACAGACTGTTTGTGGCTTTGTATTATTTGCATTTTTCAGATCAGAGATCAAGGAGATGAAACTATCAGCGCAACTACGCCCTCGACGGAAGCCATATTGTACATCTGGGATGATACCATTAGCCTCTACAAACCAGTCTAACCTGGTTTTTATCATATTTTCAAATAATTTACCAAGACATGAAGATAGAGATATGGGACGATAAGAATTGGCCTGCTCTGGTGGTTTATCTGATTTAAGTATTGGGATAACACATTGTGTTTTCCAAGATTCAGGTATCACTTGACAATGCCATAAAGCATTAAGAATCTCAAGCAATAACTTTTGAACAGAAACATGAAGCTTTTTCATAACTATATAAGGAAAGTCATCTAACCCCGGACTTGTGTCACGTCTTGATAGCAAACTTGTTATGAACTCAATCCATGTAAAGGGATCTAATAAAAACTTATGTTATTATTATTAATGTCAAAATAAGTAGTTGTTTAAATCAGGGATTGTTACCGGTATTCTGACTACTTATAATTGACTTTCACTATTTATACTGCTAAAGCTCTGATTAGCGGTATAATGAATACCTGTATTCAAGTTTATTATTGGTTTAGACAATTGACAACAATACCCCTTTTTGATATTTTAACTCTAAAAACCATAACCAGTAATACCTGTCAAAATAATGTCAATATTCTCGTTTATTTTTATATATAAATGTTTTCGGTGCTCTTACAAAAAACTTAGACTCGCCTTAGACAAGTCTAAAATTACCAGGGCTCGGACAAGTCATCGCAAAACAATCGCAAGACGGCAATAGAACAAGATCAATAGAATCGCATTATGTAAAATATTATTTAATTATACTTTTCAATTAGATTTTTTTCCTAATATAGGATTCATCAGGTATTTCCCACGGGCACCACAGATACTTTTTGAAAAATGCCCTGAAGCGTGAATTATTGAGTTGATGGAATATTAACAGAAATTAGGAACATCAACAAATCGATGCAAAAAGTTTCATAAGAAATTTCTGGCGGAGCTGTCTTCGATTTGTGATTTTTTGACCTAATGTTTATCTATATTATCTTTTTTTAACTGTTTAATACGAATGTCACATGCTGTGCACAATATTTCCTTGACATTTTCCTGATAATGGAGCTCGGGGTAGTCCTTAATCCACTTATTAATTGTATTTATTTGCACTATATTTAAAATATTTAGAAATAACCATAATTAAGCAAATAATTGTATTTGTTTAAATTGTCACCACAAAACTGTTTCAAGCCACTTTGACAAATCCATTACAGGTATGCTACTAAAAAGGTCAAATGTTAAATTATAAATTACGATAATAATTATATCAGCTTTAGATAATAATAATCTTAAGTCGCGACTCTATAATAGTCTTGTCCCATGTCCATATCAGTTTCTGCGATGACTTGTCCGAGCCCTGGAAATTACAGGGCCTCTATTCAACTGCGTTATAACGATATCGTTTTTGACCTGTTTCCGTATTGTCAACGTTTTGATAACTCTTTATGTCATTTACAATAATGGCGACTGTGACATAAACGATTCTTAAACGTGTCAAATTCGATATCGTTTTAGCGCACCTGAATAGAGGCCCAGTTCATTAACCCTTTATAAGGCATAAGCATCTAGGAGTGATACAATAAAACCATTTATATTTCTAGATTCGTTTTTTTATTCTTTTTCACAATATAAAAAAAAAATCGAAAAAATTAAAAAAAACATGGAGGTAAGAATATTCCCTCTGCCTGCCTGGCTCTGCACTGCTTCAGTACATTATTCTACTCCCTATGAAATGAAGCGAAGCATGGTGTTAAAATAATACCTATAAAAGCTTTTAGTTCTTTTATATCTAATTCTGTCCATCCTTCAATTTTGTTTTGCTCGGCAAATAAGTTTGTTTGAAATGAGATGGACTCAAAGACCTCGTCAGTAAAGAATTTTTCAAACAATGTTACTGGTCTTATTCGGCTTGTAAACATTGGTTGAGGCATCATTGGAACTTTGTCGTATATGCTAGGCGTTGGCCGATATGTTGTCCACTTACTTTTTTTCCAAGTTTCTTCATCGCCGTCCGAGTCTTCGGTTTCCGAGTCATCGTAAACATTAACTGGGGATCTTGTCCTTGGCTGTGAGGTCTGCTGAGTACCCGATGTACTAGGTTGAACTTCAACTCTTGTTGCCCGCATAGGATGATCACGGTGTGATGGTTGGGATACTGGACTACTTGGGAACTGAATAGGCGAGAAACTGCTAGGCTGGATTTCATGAAGTATTGGGCTACTAGGCGGATCGGGTGTTGGTGCCATAGGATTATCACTTGGCTCGTCATAGTTTTCAAGAACTCTTTGAAGTTTCGCGGTACTGTAGTAAACCTCGTCTTCATCAGACTCTAAATTGTCATCCGACACATTGGGATCGTCGGGGAGGCCAAAAATCTCTTCCAATCCATTTATTATCTCTAATTCATTGAGTTTTCTTCTACTCCTTCTACTCATTTTGAAAATATCCTGACAAAAAAAAAAAAACATGCATGACATGCACACTCACAGGCATAGGGAATATCTTTACCACCATCCATAATGCTCCACACAGGCAGAGGGAATATACTTACCACCACAAAAAAAGCATTTAAAAAAAAACTGTCCAATCCTAAATTAAAAATTTCACTGAATACAAGTAAAATAGACATTACAAAATAAAAATAACAACAACATACCTTGTAACAGTCCTGAAAATTGAAGATTCATAAAGATTTATCAACAGGTGTCGAAATTCACTTGCTTTCAACTCGTTAACTGTCACAGACTAAAAAAAACATATGACGAGCTTTCAAAAGACCTTTACCTATAATGTTAAGGGGGTGTCCACGAATAATGTTGCCATAGATAAAAACCGATTAGATCAATAGTTTTAGAAAAAAACACCCAAAAGTTAGGTGGGAAGAATGATCCCTTTGCCTTATAAAGGGTTAAAGTCTAATTGACATCTCACTTATCAGGTACAATGAATAGCGGTATTGAATACAGGTATTTAATACTGTTAATAGTGAATACATAGCCATAAAAACAAAAGCGGAATGACAACAATACCTCTAATTCGAATATAGGTATTATTTTTTAGCGGTAATAATTTGACAATGTAAATACAGGGGGGTTATCATGAACTAACTATATGCAGTTCTGTTTACGCTCAGAGAAAAGACAGAGCTATACAGTTATATAGCTGTCATCTTCTCTGAGCGTAAACAGAACTGCTTAGTTAGGTCATGATAAACCCCCAGGTATTAAATAAAACCGGTTTTACAATCCCTGGTTTAAATTACGAGACTGTACTAAAGGCTCAGGCACATCAAACGCGTGTCGTGAGCGTCGCGTCGCGACGCGTGGCGTCAGCGACGCGGCACCCGGCACACTGCAGGCCGGCGGCAGCTTCAACGCGTGCACGCGTTGCTCATGCTTCGCTGCGGCGTTCAGTCAGTGTGACAGGTCGCGCGTCGCGCGCGCGTCAGTTGGCTTCAAGATGTCGATCCATAGAGTATAATGAATATATAGGAATAGAGTTGTCAGTCGGTGCTATGGAACTAAAGCGACCTCCAGCGTTCATTGCCCGAACTATTTATTTGAGAAACAACAATACCTAGGTATAACGCTACGTATATGCATGCTCCCGATCCTTCGTGTGTAGCAGTTTTGTCGCAGACATTTTCCTTCACACTGCCATAGCAATTTATGTTAGTGTGAAGAAAAATTTTGTTTTAAGTAAAAAACTACCAATATAGTAATACAAAACTTTATTTTTTTCTTTTCAAGAAATAATTATAAGACATGTTCTGCACCACAACTTCAGGGTTGAAATCCTGTCTTGAGCCTCTCAAAATTTTATTTGTGTCCTTACACCAATTGTAAAAAAATAATCTACATGATAAATCTTGTAATTGTGCCAAAATCTAATTTTTATGAACATCACAAGTGATAAAATTAAAATAGCATGATATACATAATATTGTTTTGATGTAATTTTTTATGTTCGGAATACCTGATTCAGTTGCAATAATATTTGTGACCACATCTTGGATATCAGAAAAACATTTAATTAGTGACTGTGCAGGATACGATAAGCCTTTGTTTTGTTAAATTCTTTTAATTTTATGTATGTACTAGCTTGATTGAGATAATATAAATCTTTGCAACAAATCATACACCTTTTGAATACGTTTTTTATTTTTCTTAATACATATCCAGTCACATACTTACTCAATTTGAGCCATAATTTTAGGATTGCTCATTTTATTTTCGATCCCAACCAAGATGTGATCACTAACATGTTCAAAATTTATTTCATTTTCATTTGAACAAGTTTGATCCATTTTGTTAAAAAATATTTTACTTAAAGATTTAAATGTTTGACACGAGTCTTTTTCGCAATTGGCCCCTGGAGAATGCATAGAGTTCAAACTGTTTATTAATAAAGAAGCAAACGCTGTCTCAAAAGAAGCACATGTTGGGTTTGTGTTTCTAGCCCCATGGCTTCTTATGCATCCAAAAAAGTTCTCCAAGGGGTCCTGGTTAAAGTGCCGTAACCAAATGGATCTTAATTCGTGTTTTGCAAATAACTGATTTCTCAAGTATTCTAAATTTTCAATTGTGTGTATCCAATTGTTTATTGATGGCATAACACAAAATCTACTACGCTCATCAACATATTTCATAGTCCTAAGGACATTTTTTGAATGGCTCCAGATTCTTTGATGCGGCGATGTCGGCGTTAATGGTACCAGTAGTGGCTTGCCGCTTCTCCACTTCAAGTTTTGGTGTCCTCCATTGACTGAATCAAACAGGTTATCAAAAAACAAGATGATGTCCGCTGTCTCTTAACTACGAGGGTCCAGTATTCCTTTGTCTGAAAATATATATTCAAAATCAATTATGATCTTATTAGGCTACCATATTTAATCTTAATCACGTTTTTGAAAATTGTGGATTCAAGGTTTTCGGGATATATACCTATATTGTTGGCATTGTTGCCTTGTCTAGTACATACTTATATGCGTAGAAAAAAAACCATCAAAACTAAAGGCTCAGGCACATCAAACGCGTGTCGTGAGCGTCGCGTCGCGACGCGTGGCGTCAGCGTCGCGGCACCCGGCACACTGCAGGCCGGCGCGCCGCGGCGGCAGCTTCACTGCGTGCACGCGTTGCTCATGCTTCGTTGCGGCGTTCGGTGTGACAGGTCGCGCGTCGCGCGCGCGTTAAGCCGGGTCCACACTTGTATCATTTTGCCGTATCGTGTCTCCGTCGCGTAGCACCGACGCGTATCATGATCGTTAGTGTGGACGCAAAAAGATCGCGATCATGCTACGCGCCGTATCTGATCGCTCGGGATCCATGTTGCTACGCGGTTATTAAATACCCCACACACTCGCGATCGGATACGCGCATCAAGATCGGTAAGTATGGACGTGTTTTGATACTGTATCATGATACGCAGTCATGATTTGATACATGATACACCGCGATCCACCTCGAGGCGGTTTTTCCCCGATCATCAAAGGGGACACGGATATGCTCTTGACAAGTTTGTACGTGTACCGATCCGATCATCGATCAGATCATTGCTGGCTGACTGTCCGTTCGAAATTGTCGCAACTTTTTAATTGTTTTTGTTTGTTCATCATGGATAACGAGACAGTAATAAGATTGATTGAGGCTTACAAGGCGAAAGAAATCTTATGGAACCCTCTCAACCGCAATTACTACAACAGAGCTCTAAAAAAAGACTCGTGGGATGAATTGAGCCGACAATTAATCAGACCGGCGGAGGAAATAAAAAAAAAAATTGAATACCTACTTGCGGCTCTTCGGCGAGAGAAGCAGAAGATGACCAAGTCGAAGAGTACGGGTCAAGGTAGGTATTTGTAATATTGTTTTAGTACCTAAAGCCATGTAATTTTTAGTGTCATGCTTTCTGATATTTAATTTATAGGTAAGTATTCCTCACGAAATCCGGGCTTTGAACCGTTCAGGGTAGGCAGTAGGTAAAAAAACCGGTCAAGTGCTAATTGGACTCGCGCACCGAGGGTTCCGTACAACCGTAAAGTAGGTATTATTATTATTTTGTAAAGATAACTTTTAAATCGAAATATAATAATACCTACTCTGCGGCGGTACGAAACTCTCAGTGCGCGAGTCCGACTCGCACTTGATGTTTGCTTCAAATCTTTATCTGATTTTTGGACAACTTTTACTCAACCGATCAGCGGGCGTCATTTTTGAATAGAACGCAGGTCTGCACAGACCAACGATCACAAATGTCAAAATGATACAGCGTTGTGATACGATACTCTGCTACGCTACGGGTAGCGTCCAAACTAGAGCAAGCCAAAATGATACAGAGTTGTGATACGGCACGCTGCTACGCTACGGCTAGTATGGACGCATTTTTTCATGCGACGATGCTAGTGATACAGTATGCCCAAAGTGAGCGTCCATACTTAGGATACGCGTGCTCGATACGATGCACATGATCGTGATCGCCAAAGTGATACAAGTGTGGACCCAGCTTTAGTTGGCTTCAAGATGTCGAACGACACGGACTCTAATGAAGAATTTCTATTGCTTTTCGCTCTAAGTAGAAAAAAACGAGTTTGGGTACATGATATTAATACCAGACGGGAACAATATGGGGAATATCATCGTCTGTGCAGGGAACTTGAAAGCCACGAAGATCGATTTTTCACGTATTTTAGAATGTCGAGAAATAGTTTTGAAGAATTGCATGAATTATTGCGCCTTGCAATAATAAAAAATGACACAAATTTCAGATCCTCGATAACATCAAGAGAGAGGGTAGCGATTTGTTTACGGTAAGTGTAATTTAATGATTTAATATGTAAACAAAAATGTAGCCAACAACAAATCACGTGCAATTCTAAGTTGTTCCGAATATCATGTTGTTAGATGTATTAGGTATGTTGTTATAAGGCGTGAGGTAAAATTTTGTTTGCCGCGACGATACCTAGGCGGCGGCGGCGTTGTCAAAGCTTTGAGGTCGCCGCTAGCAGCTAGCTTCGATTCCGTCCAATGACTTATATCTATCTTATTACTTAAAGTCAAATCTGGTTTGAAGTCAGTCCGGAATGGCTTAGCAAGAGGTTTTGATTTGAACTTTGCAACCGGCCCGCGAGCTAATAGGAATATTCCTCGTATAATACCTATTCGTCACAGTGACACAGTAGGTATAAAAAATAAAAAACCCAGTATCGGCGAAAAAATGTCTCCCCGTAAGTCACTTGTGTTGTTCCGTGTAACCATGCCTTAAAATGATTTAAAAAACCGGAGCTCTAGTTTTTCCAGATATGCGGTCAAGGACCTCTATTGTTATGCCACTATGGAACCCTGTCAAACGCTGTCATTAGACAGCGTTAATCATTAATTTTAGCTTTATTTCATGTGGTTTGACGCTGTCATTATGACAGGGTTCCATAGTGGCATAACAATTACAGTCCTTCACTGTACCTACCTACTTACCTGATTATTTGTAAATTATACAATAATTAGGTATTTCGTACCAGCTTGCCTATGACAGGTATTTTATAGGTATAATGCGCGGCATGTAAGTAAAAACTGCGCAGAAGTCGATTTTAGAGTCGCTTCTCACCTCCGCCACCGCACGCGTCGCTTTCGCCTGGGAGTACAGTCGAAACTACCTACCTGCGCAGTAGCGGCCATGTTGTTGTTTTTTTTTTTATGTTAAGGAGAAGGCACACTAGCACTCAGGCCACCTGATGGTAAGTGGAATCTGAGACCCATAGACATTTGAATTCTCAAGACTATAATCCCAAGACCTCAAATGCGTTGCCAACCCTGAGGACTAAGATGGAATGCCTCTATGCTAGTAATTTCACCGGTTGTTTTATTCCCACACCGGAACACAATAATGCGAACACTGTTGCTTGGCGGGTGGTTAATGGATAAGATGGTGGTAGCGATCCGGACGGACCCTGCACGGGGTCCTACCACCACTAAACTTACGTGCCGTGGATTATATTGTAAGTACTTTTGTTTCAAATGCAGGTGAAATAAATACGTAGGTAGGTAGGTAAATTTAAAATTACTAATAAGTAAAACTTATTGTGTGTAAAAATTACGATAGGTGTTGAGTTAGCAACATCTAGGTATTTAATTGCAAAATTGAAATGATATGGACGGGTTTAAAGTTAAAATTGATGCGATTCGTAAATAAACTCGTGTAATGCCGCGCGGCGGCGCGTGCCGCCAAATACCTACCTACTTTTATAGTCAAAGGAAGCCGCCTTGCACTAAAGTGGCATTGTCAAAAGATTTCATAAATGATTTTTCATAACACTTAGTCATATGAGTCATAGTATTAACAGTTAACGAGTAGGTACTTATGTAAGTAAAATAAATATGGGTCGATTTAAAAAAAAATACATAAGTACCCAGTTAAGGGCTTAATGAAAACAAAATCACGATCGCTTAGGTACTTTGTGTTACGAAAGTTATTCATACAAACTACAAGTAGGTACCTATATGGGTAACTTTCGTTACACAAAAGAATCAATTAGGTACTTATGTTTTGTTTAAGTTTTAATTCAAGCCCTTAACTATGTAATTTTTTTTTGAAAACGTGATACGAGTATCCCTATCGATCAATATTTATACTTACTTTAGATTTGTGTAATTACAATGATAATATAAATTATACCTATACTTCGTAATCCATCGCGCATTGTAAAAAAATACAACCTCCTTGACGCCGTGCTGACGCGTCACTGCGGCGACGCGCACGCTACGCCCCACTGTGACGCTAAGCATGGCGGCCGCATTTAATACAACTTCGAATACACGCGCGCGCGACGCTGCTGCTTCGCGCGCGCTGCGCGCCGCGCTGCCCGAGTTGTGCGCGGCGACAGCGACGCGTAGCAGTTTGAAGGCGTGCACGCGTTACTTTTTGATGTGACGGGTCAAATTTGATTTGTTGTCTTACAACTTGCGCGTGACGCTTTCGCCGCGCGTCGCTTCTGACACGCGTTAGATGTGCCGGAGCCTTAAAGTACAATCTCATGAAAACCTACATAATTTAATGTTGTATTTTATTGTATTATCTCACTTTAATTTTCAATTTCATGGCAGTTTAAGTATGATGTTAAGCAACAAAATAAATAATTGAAGGAATTTATAAAATTAATATTGTAAATTAAAATTAATATGCTTCATGGCTAGGACATGATGGCGCCTGATGCTCTTTTTGTTAATTAAAAGCATTGCAAAGAAACCTGTACATTTTTAATGATCTTAAAAGGGTCAAACTTTATCCAAAGGGCCCATCTCTACAATAAGAGATGAAACAAGAAATTAAAGATATAACATACCTGTCAAATGTAGTGATGGGATTGCATTGGCCGCCAATCGTTTGCTTGATGTATAAAATTGTTGTTCAAAGTGAGCATGACACACTTTACGATGTTTAAATATTTTCATGTTATCTAAAGCCAAGATATCGCCCCCAATAGCATACAGCCACGTGCGAAACCTATCGGGTTCATTATCCGGGTTTGGAAAAACATGTAAAGTAACATCTTCTGATCCTGAAAGCATAATATTAAACTAAAGTTTCTGAAAGGACTTTCATCAAAATGGTAGGTTGGACTGTAACAAAGTCTAATTTCAAGGAGGTTATTTGTAAATCTCAAGTAAAGGCAACTTGCAGTAAAATTGGTTAAGTACTTTTTCGTTTGTCGGTAGTCAAATTCGATAAGTCACAGCAAAGACACACCATTTCATGTAAAATAAAATAAAGCAATGGAGAATGTAAGTAGGGTATTATTGGGGATTCTGGATCATTTGTCCTCGCTGCGCTCGGATGATCCAGAATCCCCAATAATGATCCAGGATCCCCAATAGTTTCCATCGATCAGTGATTCAGAATTCCATAAACTCAACAGGTAGTGACCTAACGAATGACCTGTCAATCCTTCAATGGTAAATTTGCATATCCTCGCCTCGTTCATTCGACTGATACTGTCGAAATGTAGATACAAAAATGTCTATAACAAAATATTTTGTAAATAGAAGCAAAACCGGAGTGCCGTATAATTCAATTTTATATTACTTATATTTTTGTTTACGGCACTCCGGTTTATTTTTCATAAATTTATTTCTTTGTTTAGTCATCTTTGTTTATTCATCTTTGTTCCTGTTAACACTTTCCACACAACCATTGCTGTACTAATGTTATAGGATAGTCCCGCTAACAGTTTTCTGGAGTGGCCAATTCCATACTAATTGTTTAAGGACAAGGTGGTCTTTCGATACTAGAACGCTGATCTATATATGCGAGCGATCGTAAAAACTTTGATAGCACGATTTAAAATAAATTCTCCATGTTTGCTCTCTTTCAGCCATTTTCATGATATACTCGTATGTAGCCCCATTATCCTTCTTAACCTTACTTTTGGTTTGATTAAATTTTATTAAAATTGACATTAGTAATTGACGTTGTCGTAATTCAATAAGTAAATACTATTTGATTTGAGAACTCAGGGTTAATTACCTTTATAAGATAATAAATAAAAAGAATTTATAAAACATGTTTATTTAAACACCATTTTCTTAAACAAGTTACATTTCTTAGCGCGCATACAGTTGGATGATATATACAGTTAAACACATCACTTGACAATCTATATTCTTCGTACAAACTTAACAATTTAGGACAGTTCATATCTTCCAGGTTAATAACATCATTATGATCTAAAATAGTTTTAAGCCAGGTAACTTTTTCCAGACCCTTACATAAAATCGTCTTATCAATCAGAAACTCTTGGATATACATTAAATATTTTTCGTAAGGTATAAATCCATCATTCCAATTAATTTTTCTGTTTCTCTGTATCCACGATACTTGTTTACGTTCGGTTGGAGAGAGATTGTGCAGTGGGCAAGGTGGTAGAATAAGTAGGTGTAGTAATTGTTCATTAACAGCTATTGCAACTTCTTTGACAATGAATGAATTGTTGTCCGTTTTAAACCCCTGCACATCAACTATTGCTGTCGACATCATGTCAACTTTCTAACAATATTACTCAAAGGTCTGTACTCCACCAAACGATCGTTAATAATCAAACAGTAAGCACTAGTGTTATCCGGCAAATCCTTTTCTGTTTCGATTTCTAAACGAACGTCAACAGGTCCAGTTTTTAAATGCTCATTTTGCCTCGAACAATCAATCACATATAATGGAGCTTTTTCCTTAAATTGTATAAGATCAAGCAGCGGATCTATAGGAAGGTTATAATACGACTGACGAAATCTCGCATACATATCGTATAATATACTGTATTTGTACTCATCAAATTTCAAGTTAAGACTATCGTATGGATAATAGTATGAATTTAAAAATAAAGTCACATTTTTAAGATTACAATGATCAAATACAGCGCTATCGTTTAATTTGTTATTTTTTCTATTAGTTTGCAATCCAAAAATTACATATCGAGGCTTTTCTAGTTGCGAAGTGGTTTTTATAGACCATGTATGTTTGGTTGTTTTTGGTAATAATGGATATTCATATAAATCCCAATTTCTAAACGCTATTTGCATAGGTTTATCTTTTTCTAAATGTTTAAGCAATGCAAGCCTTTGATGATCTGAAACTTTAACATGCGGCATGCGCCATTGAACTTTATTTACCTTAACTTCCACTGAATCATCTTTTTCGGTTACAACACCATTAAGATTTGTACTACTTCTATTTAGTATTAGTTCATGTTTACTATTAATAACTATTTTCTTGTAATCCTCCGCAAAACCTAATAGTTTATTAAGTGGTAAAAGAATACTAAATCTTCCACTGTGATCATCAAATCCGTCCACGTTCCAACCCCACATTGCAGCAGCTTTACTTTCTCCACCATTCATTGAAACTAAAGATTTCATTGTAGTAGTGATTCCAACATTTCTAATTCGATCTATTTCAATCCCATTCATTTCATATCTAATATCTTGAAAAAGAAATGATATAGCGTTATTTGTCAACTTAACATTTTTCACTTTTTTTACACCACTCACGTCTTTAGCTGTTATAGAAAAATATCCTTCTATGTATAACGCGCTAGCTGAAGGTAATACGTATATATCTTGCTGATGGATAGGTATTCGTATTTCATCATTTTCATTAAAACTGTTATTGTATGGGTTATAAGTATGGATTTCATAACTTTCAATTGAATTGTCGAATTGCGGATCGTCGGTTATATGGAGGATGCTCATATTTTTAATCCAAGAGCGCGAAGAAACTCTTTATTACTTTTTGTTATTGCTACAACCTTTTTGCGTCTAGTTCGTCTGACGTTGCGCTTGACAGTGGAGTTAGAACGACTTTGTCTTTGTATTTTGTTACAGATATCATCGTTAAAAATTATCATTTTGACTTTCGCAAGTGAAGACTTATATTAATATTTTCGTTATTAAAATTAATTAGATTTCCCTGTATATCTAATATTTTCACCGTAATTGACGAAATATGTTTCTTCTTTAGAGGAAAATATATTATATTTTTAGGTACTTCAATTACTTGATATCCGGGCGGACTGTTAAGCACGAATTCATGAATTATATGTGTAGGCAAACCGTTCGTATAGGAACCTTGGACAAGATCACATTCGATCCGTATCACAGACGCAGCAATAATGCATACAGGGTTGACTGATTCATGCCATTTATTTGGATCCAACATCTCTGAGAACCCTAATAATGCACCTACACTATTTTTTACCTTAAAATTAATCGGTTCGCTGCAAAAAATTGAACATTTAGAAGTATTGTTGTTAGGAACGATTTTAAACTGACAATTGTTCATATTACTTTTTAAATATTCATATAAATCAGACAGGTCATATGCGCCGCAAGGAATTTTAATATCCTTCTGTTTACCGTAAGCGAATACATTGTTGCTGTCAGTAATATTAGGTATTGAATTAAATGTTGAAAAATACAGTAAGCCGCACTCGTAATCGTCTTCTAATATTAAATGAGTATTTAATTCTGATCGAAGAATGGATTCATTTCCAGTGATTGTGAATGTAATAGACATTGTTATTGACTAAAATGTTTTTTGAAAGTGTAAGCTATTTATGAAGATCCCAAAATGAGTTTAAAAAGTCTATACACAAGTGGCCGCAAATGAAAGGATGAGTTTTTTGCTTGTTAACGTAATTATAAAAAATATTTAAGCCAACATATTTTAAAAATTCTTCAGGTGGTTTTAAATTACCATAACTGTCGAAATATTCGATATAATTATTAAATTTTGCATAGGCTACCCAATGAGTGCCAGAATTCTGGGAACTATCAAGATTAATAATTCCGCATTCTTTTTTTAATGGACGTTTTGGCAACTGATCTCGCATGAAAACTCCTCGAAAATTGGGAATTTCTTTGCAATATTCGAGAATGTCGATGTTAGTTAACGCTCGTTTAGGTAGCCTCTGCATTAGTTTTTTTTATTTTTAAAATAAATTCCTAATCCATTCTTGTGCTCTTTGAGATGCAACCCTCTTCCTAAATTTAATTCTTCCATTTTTTGATTGTGCCTCTTGAGTTCTTGAAAACGTTGTTTAGCAGACTTAATAGCTTCTACCGCTCTAGCAATACCAGCTGCGCCACCTGCTAAACCACCTGCAGCAGACAATCCGGCAAAAATGGGTATTAGGGGCAAAACTCCTCCAACTTTTGGCACAGGTATCACCCGGGGAATGTTTACTGAAGTATCTGAATCCCTCGTCAATTCTCGTGCAACAGCAACTGCTAACTCAATAGCCGCTTTTTTACATGTAGGTTTTAACTTTTTAATATGTTTTTTTGTAAGAGAAACAATATTTTTGAAAGTGTTTTTAAAACCAGCGCCAGACTTGGCTTTCTGTGAGGGAGTGAACACAATTTTTTTCTTGTTTTTTCCATTCGATTTAGGTTTTGACCCTACCATTTTTGTTGAATTGTAAATAAATTATTAATAAATAAGTTATTTTTTGTTTCGATGAAATACTCTGTCCAGTTTCAAGTGCGCAATTAAAATGCGCTTAAACTATGATGTTTGCTGCTTATAAGATTTCTGTTTTATCAATCCAACTATTTTCTTGTGAAGGTAGACCTAACCATTTTACATATAATTTTCGACCATTTTTCTTCAATACTTTTTCTACAAGATAAATGTTCTTATATTTAGGTTTTTGCAATTCGTGAGCATAAAATGATCCTAAGATGGGTCGATGTCTAGCATCTTCTATGATAAACGTTATTGGGTTTGTGTTTTGTACTTTCGTAATAGTAAATATTTCAGTTGACCAATTGGGAGTATATCCTTTTTCAAATGTTCCTTTATATTTGCTTATACGAACGGAATCTCCGACTGCAAATTTATTTTTTTCCTTTGTTGAACTCCTCTTTGATAAAAGCTTTTTAGATTTCTGTAATACAGCATCCTTATTATTTTCACTGACTTCAATTGGTTTAAGAGCTATTGTTCTATGTATCGTATTATTATATTCATTAATTGCTTCCGAAAGTGTGTTTCCTATCCATTTATAGTTTCCTTTTAAACTAAATTGCTTGTACAATTTATTCTTAAAAGTCCTTATGAATCTTTCCACTATAGATGCTTTTTTAGTAGAGTATGTAGAGTAATGGTTTATTTTATGTAACTCAAGTAATGATTTTATTTTTTTATTATAGAATTCAGTTCCTAAATCAGTTTGCAAGTTTTTGGGTATTCGATTTTTTTGGAACAAATCACAAAAAGCTTGAGTTATATATTCCTTACTCTTTTTTTTTAATGGATATACCCACGCATACTTAGAAAAAGTATCAATAATGGCTAAAATATATTTAAACTGTAAATTATTGTTTGAAACAGATTGCATATCAATAAGATCAGCTTGCCATAAATCATCTATATCTTTCATCACTACATGTCTTCGAGGAAAGTTTTTCCGCGCTTGTTTATGTATTTCGTTTACTACGATTGCTTTACTCATTTCTTGTATTTGTTCTTAAATGAAACTGTTTCAATACTTTGTTGCAGGCTATTTACTTCTGTCTCTAGCTGAGCTAATGTTTGATTAATTAATTTTATTTTATTAAACAATTTATCTGCAGTATTGTCAACATACTGTTTTGTGGCGCAGTCCTCTGGATCGACAGGCTTTCCAATATGTTTAATTATCTTATTTTTTGCATCAAAACAATCGGTAACGTTTATGAAAGCCAAGGGAGGTTCATTAAAATTATTCATTTTATGCTTTTTTAACACATGGTGTCCAAACTTATCTACATTCATGTTCAACCAACACAATGAGACTGAATCAACAGTTGGTTCTGAAGTCTTTTTATTCCTTAATGATGTCTGCTTCTTTTAGTTCTTCTATAATCGAAATTATTTCGTTATCATGGTTAGTGTTGCCAGCATCTTTAGAAGCAATTAAAATTTTTAAACGTTCAATCAACTCATTAGGATCATCCCAATATACAAAATCCGTATTTGAATTATATTTTTTTAAGGAAGGCAGATTACCACCTTGCTTTGCCGTGCTGGATTCTTGAAATAGGGGTTTAATAATTTGACAGTATTTCATTCCTGAATTACCTTGTATCTGACCTTGAGGACTAAAACCTCTCTTATGGACATTAGTGTGCACCAAAATATCTTTATAGGTTATTTTATCCTTTTCATTTATTTTGTCGCAATTCGGTTTACTTTGAAATAAAAGCTCTTTTAAACCCGGCGTTAGTTCATAACTTTTATCATTTACATTAATCGTAGATATTTTATTAGGAGAATTCTCCCCATAAGATTTAAGCGTTGCAGGTGAATTTCCTATCATAAGTGTTTCACCGTCATGTCTTACTCCAAAGGCAACATTAAAAGGTTTATTTGGGACTTGCAAATAAGAATCGACATCCTCAAAGCTTTTTACTTTTGCCACATTATTTTCCATTTTCGTAGGAGTTTTTATTTCAAGTATGTTGGGAATATTTATTTTATCCTTTTTGATACAATCCGCGTTTACATCATTTGATAATATATTTTTGTTATTATGCTTATTTTCATTATAAGATGTTATTTGCTTTGGAGAATTATGAAGAAACATCATGGTTTCTAGCGGATCGGTTAATGGTTTCAAAATCTTCTTATTTTTTAATTCTAAATCATCCTCCTCTTGCTGCATCTTCTTTAACTTATTTTTAATATTCTTTACAGATTTAATTAATTGTGTTTTTATGTCTGTCTCCATGGCAAATCAATAACGCGGTCTAAAAAGACCCCCGATGTTTCTTATTGTTATAAGTAAAGTGATTTTATTTTAGTCATCATTTATATTTATTCAAATTTTACAAAAACATCGAATGACTTTCTATATCGACCATTATTTAATTTACAATCTTTGTTAATTATAAGACACGCATGTGAATCTTTCCATATATTTGCGGCAAGCGATTTGAATTTTTCCCAACTAATGTCAGAATTTACGTGCTCACGATAAATATGTTTTAAATTGATATCGTCTTGTTTAAAAATTATCAAAAAATTAACATTGTCTCGTATTAATTGCTTTGGCACTTTAGAGTAAGTCTGCGTTAAATAAAAACAGTCTATTCCTTTATGTCTGCCCATACAAAAGTAATTACGAATATTAGTCTGGTTTTCGCAAGCTACGTCATCAAAGATAAATATTGAATTGGGCATCGCCTCATGAGGAGAGATTACCTCTTTTTCATCGTGGATCATAAACAGTTTAATTTCGGGTATTCTTTTAAGAACTTCCTCTAAAAATCTATATTTAGGTTGAAAAGTTGTTTTAGAGTAAATGTAGACATTTCGAAATTTTAACCCATTTTCATGAAGCAATAAAGTTAAAATTATATTTGTTTTTCCACAATTTGATGGTCCACATATAATACATCGTATAGAGTTGGGAAGAAGCATACTATGTCTGTTATTATAATTAGTGCAATGTGATCCATCACTTATTTTGCTGATTTCTATTGACACAGGCTGTTTAATAAATTTCATTTCGCCTTCTGTTCAGTAATTTAATATAATATCAAATAAATACTTGTAATAATATAATCATCCTAAATCAATGAATTATCTTTGTAAGTCTTTATCATTTCTCTAATTACACATTCCTGTCTTATATTAGGCGAAGAATATTATACATCGAGATCTAAATTGCTGCTACTCGAGCGTCAGTCGCAGTCGACATTTGTCTCGCTTCTAACGTGGGTCCCGCGTATTTAAAATATATAGGTAAGTAAATCTATTTTTTATTGCTTCATCCAGTTATGTTGGATTTATTGCCATTTTTATTAAATAAAAACTTATGACACTTTTATATTTCAGATAATTATGGAAGACAGCACGCAGAATGATCGACTTGATTTTGGCAGCATATATGATGTCAGCCCCGTTTTCCACGATGTGCCGGAGGATCATCCTTTTTATTATGCTCAAGACGTTGACGGTTACATGGAAAAAGTGGAAAAAAAGCGGCAAGAGCTTTTAGCCCGTAGAGAAAACATGTGTAACGCAACCGTAACGCGAGAGCCTGACGCTCCGCGGGACAAAAGGGAGTTGAAAGCATTAAATACCAAATCGGGTATTAATAAAAAGGATCGTAGTAGAAAAGGATCATCATTTGTAATTAAAAATAACATTCGCAATGGACGATATTTAATTAAAATAAACATTGAGACAATGGACGAGTGTTACAGTGATCGTTCAGTTAGTGCGCAATATCTCGTGTGTGATCCGTATGATGAAGTGTTGGACAGCACAGAAAATGTGTTAAAAAAAATTATGAAAAAACTTGAAAGTGATTAATTTCGGTGTTAGTTATATATGTATAATTGTGACTTATTTCTATTATATCTCCATGTTTATTTTATATTATAGTTCTGAATTATAAAATCAATTTATGCCAATTATATTGTTATTTACTTACTTTGTAGAGCCAATTAATATAAGTTATTGTCAACGAAGTTTGAATTAAGGAAGAAAAATAGTAATTATTATTATTTTTCTTCCGTAATGTAATTAATGTAGCGTTGTTTTAATTTTATCATAAATTTCTTTAATTTATGTTTATTTATAAATAATTTGGCGTTATAAATATGTTATTTTTTGTCTCATTAAGTGTAAATTAGTAAAGACAATGGTTTATAAGAAGTCTGCCTGCTATTTAATTATTATTGTTGTACTTTCACCTTATTAAGTTTAATATTATTATCAACCTTATTTTAATAAATGATGTTCATATAGAATGTGGAACTTATTTTACGTGCAACCAAAGTTAAATAAACAGAGATAACACGTTATAACATGTCATGATTTGTTTCCTCTGCAACAGTATTGTAGCGGAACTACAAACCGACATTATTTTTTTATTATTTAACTTGGGTCATACACTAAGAAGATAAAGTCGAATTGCGCGCACGCCGCGTCAGCAACTCTTTACGTAGCCACATTCCTACGCGCCGAGCCAAAGTTAAACAAGCAGGGACAACTCGTTTTAACATGTTATGACTTGTTTCTCTGCAACAGTATCAAATTCCTTGTCTGAATCTCAATTATAACGAAATAAAAGAATAGCAACTTTGTTTAATTAAATTCTTAAAGTTAATCAATATTTCAGCCACTCTATTGGTGACGTGGCTGGCTTAGTTGGTAGAGACCCTGCCTACGAAGCTAGCGGTCCCGGGTTCGATTCCCGCTCAGAGCAAATATCTGTGTAATGCATGCATGAGTATTTGTTTCTGAGTCTGGGGTGTTTTCTATGCATTTAAGTATTTATTTCTTTATATAAGCATGTTTATCGTTGTCTAGTACCCTAACACAATCCTAGAGCTTAGTTGGGACTGGGGTAAATTTGTGTGAGGTTGTCCCATTTAATAATTTTTATTAATGGCTCCTCACTCTATATTGTCTGATTGTTTCCCTGTTGCTAACGTATTATCAACGTTGTGATAGCTCTTATTGACTTGACAGTAGAAGCGATCGAGTCATGATAATACGATTGCAATAGGTGTAAAACCAGCGTAACTCAAAATAAAAAAGCCAACTTATTTTAAATCAAGAGTGCGTCTTGAAATATGGAAAGATTAATAGTTTTGAGTTAGGCGGGTTTATTACTAAGCACGTGATTAATTAGCTGGCGGAGGTAAATGAAAGAAAAACAATAGGCATACATTCATCATTTATTGTTTTTATAAAAATAATATAAATGTTACAATTCACACGTTTGCATTAAATTTCTATTACTTTACAGTGCTGCCACATTAAAATGCTAATTTGTAATGTCCCCAAGGCAAAGTCGAAACATTATCTTCTAATACACACCTTTTATCATCATCCCTTGTAAGAACTAGCTTATTGATTTTTTGCGTGAAAATTTTATGATTTTTTGATTTTATTACACACATATTATCTCTAAAACATTCATTTTGAAATAAAGCATTTTTGTATTTATTAATATTAAGTTTTTTTGTAACACACTTTTTTATTCCCTTTGCTTTCCTGATTGTTGAAATTTGGGTATCTATGCAATATAGTTTTGCTCTCAAACCTACAAATTCCTTCACGATCTCACCCCCCATTTCGTCTTTAAAATATCCTGGAATTTTACAGTTCACTAAGGGCATATTAAATATGTTGCTAGCATCAAAATTGCTAGTATCAAAATACTTTATGTGTGTTTTGATATCTTCATAGAAATCTTCTGTATGAATTAAATACAAAAGACTATCAGTGTCCGTATAACAAAGATGAATTTTATTTTTATAAACACGTTTCATCACATCATAATGAAAGCGATACAAATGACTTTTGGCTATTTCTAGAATAGAGAAACCCACGTATATGGGTCGATCTAAAACGATTTTTGTCTGTTGCAACTGAATTGCTACTAATGAATCAGATATAACTGCCAAGTTTTTGAAGTTGGGAGCACTTATGTATTTTTCCGCGCCGCAAAATTTATTTGTGTTATTTGAATGATCTTTCCAGATATTAACAAGTTTTACATCAACCTGTTTTCTTTTATTTTCAATCGTTTTGCCAAATATTGAATTGTTTTGCTTTTTGAAAAAATCCCTTTCATAATCTGAGCTAGCATTTTGTCTCAAGGTGGTATTTAAAGATATGTATGGTTCTAAAAAGTTACTTTGATCGAAAGCTAAAACTTTATATGTTTTTAACAAAACAAGACCATTTTTCAAACATTCTTTTAAATGCATGTAGTGAATAATGTATCTATGTTTGTCGTAGAGGCTAGCAATTAATTTTTTATTTTTGCTTCCTCTAGGAGCAAATTTTTCAGCTGCAAATGGCATATCTGAATGAGACTCATGAAGTTCAACAGGATAGTGAAGGTCGACTTCAAGTATAAAACCGGTATCAGAATCGCGTGACTGTTTTTCAACGTTAAAGTTTGCTAATTCATCATCGTTAAGATACCTGAAATTTCCTGTTGGCAGATGCTGCATCATTGCATATCCATATAAATTTACACAGTCTAAATAGGCTAAAAAGCTATTCGGCTCGTTAATGTTAAAATCTGGAAGATATTTATTATTCGCCTTTGCGTATCTATGTGAACATTGAGCAAGACCTCCTCTTATTCCGTTTTCCAGCATTTGATACATATCTATATCGGAGAGTAGATCCAATTTTACTTTTGTGTATAATAACATAGCATCCCAACTTAATGATGGTGACGATACGTAATAACAGGGATCAAGATTGTAGTATTTAAGGCTCATGCTTCGAAATTTTTCAAAAACGTCACATAGAAGAAGCACATCACATTTCAAGTATAAATCTGTATATTCTCCTAAGTTTTTAATAGCAAAAGTTTCCCAAACATGTAAGGCATGATTATAATCCTCAGAAGATACAGATTCTGATGAGAGTTTACTAAAAAAATTGGAAGCCTGAGGCAACTGGGTTTCTTCATAACGTTGCCAAGAGTTTATATAATCGTAACAATAGACACCCTTTCTTCGCACTATATCAAACTTGGCCCCATCTCCAAAAAATGATTTTAAATGTTGGAAATCATCTTTTTTCATTGTATTTACTAAATTGTCTAAACTTGAACTCAAAAAGTTGAAAGAATCAATAAATTTTAATTGAGCTACATTTTGCTGGTCTATTGGAATGAACTTCGTAAACGAAATATACTTTTCTTTATTTTTTGGGATAAGGTTTATTCGACCGCATACGTTTGTGAGTTCATTAATAAACAAATGGCAGTCATATCCGGAAAGGTTATGAAAAATTATTGGTATAAATGGGCAAGGTTTTGAATTTAAATTACAACTATTGTGAGCGGGCCCTCTATATCGACCTGTGAAGTGATCATGATCCTTTACAATGTTATCACTAGATGAAAACTTGTCTTTACAAATATGACAAGCAGTGCTAGTTTCAAATGATAGCTGTTCCTCTAGCGTAAGCGGAATCATAGGTTTGCTGACAGATAATATTGAGTACAATCGCTGCACATCATTACATATAGACTCCACAAACTTTTTCGAACAGTTGGGACCGCGATAAGAAACATAGTCGTTTAAATAAGGCTCGCTTCTACAACAAATGTAATATGCAAAGCAAGATGCCTCATGCAATTGAATATTTTCCACGTACATAGATTTACTTTTATCTGAATACTCTCGTAATAAGCTTTCGAAGTCACCATAGATCACAATAGGCACCTCCTGAGTTCTTTCAAAATTAGAAAAAAAAAGTTGTGTATTTGCCTCTGGTAAAACAGTTTGTACCCCTGCACAACTATGCTGAATTAATTTTTCCTCTGTTGAAAAATATAAAAAACAATCTTCACACAAATGTATCTTAGATTTATGTTTAGTTATTTGTTTGCGAACAAGTTTCTCAAAGTTTTTTATTAGGCAAAAGTGTGCCTTACTATTTTTAGTTATTAATAACAAGTTGATGTGCTGTAATTTACGATTAGCGGTTTTATATAAAGGGCCCATAACACTACCATTTTTTGTTAAACCATAGATGTTAAAACTAATATCAGTATTGTTGGCTTCGAACCACCTTATATCAGAGATGCTTGGTGGAAATGCCATGCCGGAAGTGTTTAAAACATTTTGGTATTTGGGATAAGATGAGACTCTGTTTGAGTTAACCTTGCTAGGATACAAGTGAGCCATTATAGACCATATAAAACAGTGATTATCCTCATTATTTATATTCAAACAAGCTTTTGTATTAGCAATATGTTTTGGTAATGGTATAAACGATCCAGCTCTCAAAGGATTGTATTTTACTATGTTTATCTCTAAGTGACTAACTGATTCGATTGTCCATCCTGATTCCGAGAGCTCAAATTCCGCACATTTAGTAATTAGTACATCAGCAAGTGATTTATATAATGATAAAACGTCTGTACTCTGCAAAACTATATCGTATTTAGTGTTAAATGACTTAATGGAACTTTCACTATTTTTTGGCAAACAATACTTTACGAAAAGTTCCAAATTAACTTTGAGTGAGACATGCTTTTGTAATGAATCTTTAATAAGTTGTTGTGCTATATCAGAGTTTTCACATAAAAATGAATCTGGGGTAATATTCGTATTTGAGGGATTGACTTTATAACTAACAATTCTACTCCGAAAAGCATTAGCTATTATATAAACGTTTTCAAGCCGCGTACTTAACAAACTATTAGACTTGTGGATATTAGTCTTTTTATGTGCTGCTAATTTTGGAACGGAAACATTACATACATCGCAAAAGAACATCTTATACTATTTTTGTTCTATGTAAGACGTGCTTTGTTTTGTAATAATTACATTTGTTGAAAACCGCAAAAGTTTTAAATTTGCCTTTAAACCGACTGTAAAGTAGCAGATTACAATAAACACATAACTAAAATTAGTTAAAAAGTATTTGACGGGTACAACACAGGCTGCACGCCTTTATACTCTTCTTTAGCAGCCTGAGCAACTTGTCTGACCGCTTTGAAAACTGGGCTATTATTATTTACAGCCCCTTTATATGTGAAAAAGGCATGTTTCCACCTGGTTGCTTCCGTCGCTACCGGCTCAAGCTCCCGCGTGGTGAAGACTCGGAGTTCGACGTAGTACTCCCCGCGCCGGCTGGGATCTCGTTGCAGCGTGTACCCGGAGCCCGTCCTTCTTGTCAAAAAATTACGTAGCGGAGCGGCCCTGATCGGTTCCTCTTCGTCACCCTGAAATTATTTAGCAACCTTATATTATTCACCTTTATAAATACAATTAAGAAAATCACTTAAATTATTAAAAAAATCCAGCGACAAACTGTTATCATGACCTAGGTCAGTCCAACTGAAATCGGCTTAAAGTTGGGTAAAAACAGTTTTAATGAAATCATCATAATAATAAAATCAATCTTACACAAATTGACCTAGCCAATAGTTGAGAACAAATACTTGCGCTCATCACACAAATATCTGCCCATACCGGGAATCGAACCCCGGGACCGCTAGCTTTGTAGGCAGGGTCACTACCAACTAAGCTATCGTATCCTCGAAGTATGTTTTGATAAACAATCGCCCAAGATAGGCATCTTACCTCGGAATCAAGAAACACAGCGACTCGTCTCTTTTTCGGTTGAGCAGCTGATGCATTCGCGACGCTGTCCAGGTCTGAATCACAGCCGTGCAGTTCCGCCGCCTTCTTAGTTCTTCTCTGCTTCGCCTTTACCGTCTTAACTTTCGCTGCACTCGTAGAAGCGGTAGATGCAGTCTGTTGCTGGGCACAGCTAATCTCCTCATCGGAATCGAACGGATTGAACACTGCCGACCTATTTTTATTAAAAGTATTTGAATAAGCATCACTAACCAAACACAATCAACATAAATAATAAAAAATAAAAAATATTACGTACATACTTGCTGCTTCTTTTTAATTACTTGTCTCACTCACTACACTGCCACTACCAATTGAATGCTCAAATAAATGGAAGCTCCATTTATAACCCTATAAACTAAGGCTGCATTTAGATGTTACCAATTAAAATTATTAGTAATATAATTTTATTTCAAATGAGATTGTCCAAACAAAATCAAACCTTAATTCTGCATTACAGACGTTCGTCTATTAGAAAATAAAATATAATTATTGTGAATCACTCCCAATCCTTTACACCTATAAGGCGCGGCGCCAGCTTGTTGCGTTAACCTGAAACCTTATTCGTATTTGGTAGCTGCATGTACTTTAATGCGTTTCTATGTACCGAATGTAGCCTAACTATGAAGACGATATGATGCGTTAGCCGAGTTGGTAGGGACCCTGCCTACGAAGCTAGCGGTCCCGGGTTCGATTCCCGGTATGGGCAGATATTTGTGTGATGAGCACGAGTATTTGTTCCTGAGTCTTGGATGTTTTCTATGTATTTAAGTATTTATTTCTCTATATAAGTATTTATATCGTTGTCTAGTACCCATAGTACAAGCCTAGATCTTAGTTTGGGACTAGGTCAATTTGTATGAGATTGTCCCCCTGATATTTATTATTAAAAAAAAAAAAAAATAAGGAAATATAAAACAGGCACTGGTTGGCTTGAAGACAGCAACGACTTACTATACTTATTGTTTAAATAACTTGTTTAACTCTCAGAATTTGTGAATCGGCTTTAGCTATAAAGAAGAAAGAAAAACACATATATTTGTTCGAATCATGTGAAGCATGAACATAAATTACTTACGCTTCCTATTATTTACATGTCATACAGCATGCTATGTAATGGCTCTCAAGGTTCGAAATTATTTTACTTTATTGCATTCATGCACACAATCTTAACATTGATTAACGAAGTTCTTAGTAAACAGTAAAAACATCGTGCTAGTTTCATATCGATTATTTGTATTAATAGCGCCATCTTAACATTGATTAACGAAGTTCTTGATTAGTAAACACAGCGCGGAGTTTCTTGTCAATCAGCAATAAAGTTGACACTTGATTTACCTAAATAGATGTCGTAACAATGTTCGAACTTTGATGTACATCGCGAACGATTACAGTGTTGAGATAAACTTAATAGTTTCAGTCGATTTATTTATTAAAGTTTCAGTTCACCTACGAAATTTTTACTTTATTAAAGACCGCAGATTCATTTCACTGTATTATTCCATTCAAATAGCATTGTCAAATAGCGCCATCTTACGCTAACAATAACATTGAAAAGTTCTTAGTAACAGTAGCGCGTGAGTCACTTTATCGTCAGACTAGCAGATGTTAAGTACCTACCTTTTTAAATAGATGTCGTAACAATCTCTCATTACTTGAATAATACACAAATATTGGAATAATTAATGTATTTCACTTTAATCAACACTTTTAATAATGTGGTTTTTAATAACAACTGAAGATAGCTTGAAATCAAAAAAAGTTTGCAGTTTTTATTTTGATTTGACAGTAATAATTGAAAAAGACCTGAATCACGCTATCAAAGTTTTTACGATCGGTCGCATATATAGATCAGCGTTCTAGTATTATCTTGGTTGAGTAAATATCAGTACAGAGGAGGCGCCCCTTTGGAACGTATCGAAAGACCGCCTTGTCCTTAAACAATTAGTATGGAATTGGCCACTCCAGAAAACTGTTAGCGGGACTATCCTATAACATTAGTACAGCAATGGTTGTGTGGAAAGTGTTAACAGGGACAAAGATGAATAAACAAAGATGAATAAACAAAGTAATAAATTTATGAAAAATAAACCGGAGTGCCGTAAACAAAAATATAAGTAATATAAAATTGAATTATACGGCACTCCGGTTTTGCTTCTCTATACAAAATATTTTGTTATAGAAATTTATGAGGCGAGAATATGCAAATTTACCATTGAAGGATTGTCAGGTCATTCGTTTGCCTGTTGAGTTTATGGAATTCTGAATCACTGATCGATGGAAACTATTGAGGATCCTGGATCATCCGACTAGATCCCTGATCGATGGAAACTATTGGGGATCCTGGATCATCCGACTAGATCCCTGATCGATGGAAACTATTGGGGATCCTGGATCATTATTGGGGATTCTGGATCATCCGAGCGCAGCGAGGACAAATGATCCAGAATCCCCAATAATACCCTACTAATGTATGTAGAAGATAACATTAATAACATGGAAAAAACTTTCTTTTTCACACCTTCCTTTAGTTTGAGATCTTAGTTATAATCTTACTCAGGTCCACTTACTAATATATATATGTATGAAAAATTAACACGTGGCAATAATAAGATATTAATTGAAAATGAAAGAAATTTAAATAGAAATCAGTCTCTGAGGAGAGCCCTTGTGCATCACGAGTTTGGGTGATTAAGCACCCATAGGCTGGATTTATTTTTACATTATTATTTTATCTAGTGAATAACAGTATTAATAGGTACTTACGCGTGTTACCGCAATCAGGCACACAACATTTTCTATCGGCCTTTCCAGTCATAGTTGCCGGTAACCAATATAGTGAGCAAATCAAAGTCCAGGAAACGATGCCAAAGTAAAACAGAACAGGGAGGGTTGTCGGAGTCCAAAAAAACAGCAGGGTCGTTATTAAAAACATGGAATAACACAGGAGCGCACTTTCACGTTGCAAACACAAACAGAAAGTAATTCAAATAAAATAAAATGGACGGCTGACGGACGACTAGATATATCTAAAACGTTTCGTTTTAGTTTACTGCTACTTTATGTCAGAATGGGTCGATGTACAAAATAAATTACGGTTTTAAAGTTGAAATTTTTGATTTCTGAAATATGATATTAATATTAATATATTAAATAATATTTAGATAAAACGGTATAAAAAATAAATAATAAATAATCTAAATATTCTTACACTGATAAAATATACCTTTTAACATAAAATGCGTAAAACGAAACGTTTCTGGACACTAGGTTATTGATATAAGCGCCATCTAGGAATTATTGCCCCAATCCATATTTTTTCTTCGAAATCACAGTTTTCTTCTGACTGAACACACCGTGGTACATACACTCTTTCCTTCTATCTCGATATAGTTCTGTGTTCGAATACACGCGCGCGCGACGCTGTTGCTTCGCGCGCGCCGCGCGCCTCGCTGCCCGAGTTGTGCGCGGCGACAGCGACGCGTAGCAGTTTGAAGGCGTGCACGCGTTACTTTTTGATGTGACGGGTCAAATTTGATTTGTTGTCTTACAACTTGCGCGTGACGCTTTCGCCGCGCGTCGCTTCTGACACGCGTTTGATGTGCCGGAGCCTTAAGTTGCTATTGTCTGATAGTTCTAAAAAAGGGGAAATAAACTCATCACTGTAAGATCTTCCTTTAGCTTTAATACCCTTTAAACATTTTAATCATGTTCCAGATCTTAGTTATAGGGGTTGTCCTGTTAAATGAGTTGCACAGATTATTCCAACCAGTTTTCTTTTGCTTTGAAATTGTTCTTTTTTTTTAAAGCATCAAGTTTCTTATAGTTAATGTAATTCTCCATTGAAGATACACTTCTGTACAATTTCAGTGCTTTGTAAGAATTCACAACACTTTGCTCACAGACCTCATCCCACCAAGCAGCAGGTCTACTAGTAAAGTGGGTAGATTTTTTGAATTTAGGAATTACTGTCTGCTTAAGGGAATCAAGAAGAGTACAAAACTCTGTGTAGGAAGCAAGTGGATCTTCAACATTTAATTCAAACTCACTGAATACACTTTCAGAAAGTTCATAGTACTTTCGCCAGTCAGTTCTTTTGTATAAATATTTCTCAACGGGGGGATTAATTTGATATTTTTCAATGAAAAGTGTAATTTCAGTTATAGTGGGATAATGTTAACTCCCCGAAGGGTCGTCATGTACAGACCATAGACAAAGTGGTGCTAGGCATGCACTAACAAAGCTTACGTCGATAGCTGAAGGATTAGCTCTGGGGTTATTTACTGTTGTGAAGCTGGCATCATTTAGTATATATAAATCACACTCATCTATTACATCATATAAATCTTGACCTCGACCCTTAGTTGACAAGCAACCAAATGCAATATGATGAGCATTAAAGTCTCCACTAACAAAAATAGGTTTAGGAAGGTCTCAAATAACATTGCGCAGTCTATTCATTCTTATGTGCCCACTAGAAGGAGGACAATATACACAAAGTATAGTTAAGTTACCTTGGTCGGTAAGTAAAGATATATTAGCAGTTTGAATGTCCTCATAAAAGGATGTGTTCAAAAAATTATATTTTAAGTCTGATTTAACTAATATTGCTACACCATTGTGAGAATTCTTGGAGTTTTTATAATGAAGATTGTAACTAGGGATTCTTAAATTGTGATGTTCTTTGAACCAGGTTTCGTTAAGTAAGCAGATACTAATGCTCTGCTCTTGTAAGAACTTTATTACCAAGGGTTTTTTACAACTAGCGCTTTGAATGTTAAACTGTGCAATGCGTAATTTTGATGTTTGATTAGGATTTAAGTCCATTATGGAGACAGATTTTTCACTAACATATCTTTAATTGTTGCCGTAGTGATAGGGGTTGGCTCAGTTTTATTGCCCAATTCTACCAACGTCTGTACTAGGGCCATTAGTACTTCGCTGTTACATATAATTTGGGCTTTGATGTCCACGGGCTGGACATCGGAGCTTGTGGCCTGACTGGCCTGGGGAGCAGGCTTGGCAGGCTTATTTACGATTTTATTAACAGGATTATTTACAATATTCACAGGATTATTTACAGAGTTATTTACATTCACATTCCGTTGTATGTGTTTGGGAATGGCAGTGGTGGGTATTCAATATCGGGTTTTTTTGTCTGTGCTACACTTGCATAAGCAATTTTATTTTTCTTTTCTAGTAATTTTGATAACTTAATAGGACATAATCTAGATATGGCTAAATGGGGATCGCTACAATTGGCGCAGCAGAACTCATTTGGCTTATCACATTCTTTATACAAATGTTCACCTGAGCAGATGGAACACCTTTATTTACCGTTGCAGATCTTAGCGGAGTGATTAAACTTAAAGCATTTGAAGCACTCCTGTAGTGGTGGGTGGGATGTATTCGAACACCCAGTAAAAAAATAGATCATACTGTACGTTATCTGGCAATACATTAGACAAAAAAGTAATGCTGACTGTCTGTAGAGGGACTCGTTCCTGACCAACTTTTTTGTAAAGCGTCTTATTGAGATAATTTCATAAATCGAGGATAATTTGGAGCAAAGTTCCTTATTTGAAATGTTTGCAGGAACAAATCGAATTATTCCCGTTTTCTCTAATTGTGTCGCCGGTATATATGCCTTCATACTATGTTAATCTAAAAACTTCGTGTTATTTAGAAAATTGTTAGCTGTATTATATTGCTTGAAGATTACTGCAATTTTATTAGCATTCAGCCGTTGAATAGCCATCACACCTTTAACATCGGTGGTAAATATGTGGTTAAGGTATATGGGACTCTTGTTCCCAAGTCGCTCTTTGTGATTGATGTGTTCAGGCTAAAGTCTTTTATAATTAGGATTATAATACGGTAAGTATAGTTCACGCTCACCGCCGCCGCTTCCGCAGTCCGAACCAGTCCCGTCGCCCACAACCCGAGCGCGCTTGTTGGAGTTGGGCGGGTTATCCCCGCCCCCCTCGTTTACATCCATTTTTAAGGAACACCGTATCCTTCAAAGTTGTTTTAATACAGTTTCAGTAAGGAAAAAGTAAAAATATCAATTTTAAAACTTCGGAGAAAATTTACATAAACCACCTTATTTGAGTTTCCCGCCAGAATCCTAACAAATAAAATGAGGAGTTTGACCACAGATTACAAGGGTATGTCTCTTAGAGAATATATTACCTGGAGCCGCCTTATTGGTAATATTCGAGTACAATCATGTCTGCCGAGATTTGCGGGGGGTGAAGAAATAACACATGCAAAAGATTACTTACAAATGCAAAATCTATCTGTGTCATTACACACGAATATTTTGACAAAAATCTAACACATATACATTTTAATGCACAGAAACATATCACACATGTAAAGACTTTGTATAAACGCAGTTTAAGAATACGTAAATGCGAATGTAAGCGGCATAACCTACGGTGCGAGGATTAGGTCGATAGCTAATATCGATATTTTTACTGACATTTGCACAAGCATACAATTTTAGTATCTATAAACTATTACGAGCATCGTAATAGGATATTATTGGTTAATGAAATAGTTAATAAAAATAACGCAAAAGTTGGATGTTTATTTATTTATCTTTGTTACCTAACAATTTTATACATTTCAATTACTTAACTAAATACGTATATAAAGTAGCGAGTATTATTATTATTTACAGTAGAACCCGATTTATAGCATGTTCATATAGGTACCTCAAATTGTTAATTCCTTGTTCTTCTATTCGCGTTCACCTACTTATTCGCTTTTTGCCGAAAATTTCTAAACGGGTTTTTTTTGAGTTATCTCAGTGAGTGTGATATATGTATATAACTTAGTTATAAACGCAACACGCGAATAGGCTACAACAAATTAAGGGAAATAATTAACAAACTTTTAATACGATCTCTTTTATTATTGTTTTATGAGAAGAAACCGTATTAACTGTATTTGTATTAGATCATATTTGACAAAGTTATGAAAATTTTAAAATACTATGGTCATTGGTCTTTATTTGTATAAGTAAATAAATAAGAGTGAAACGTGAAATACTTACTAAAATACTAAATATACCTACTTTTTCATATAAACATAAAGTAGGTACAGCAAAATCTATTAACTTTCGCCTCTTGCTTGGTAGCGTTTGATACTGACTTGCATCAAAATGTTTCGAACATATGGAACTAGTACGCGTAGGCACCCAATTTGCTTGTCTGCTGTATGAGGCGGTCCATATTTTTTTCAATTCCGGGTCTTTTGGAAAACTGTAAAATATACACTTAGAATAAATTGTATTCAGTAGGTAATTTCCAGGTCCTTAGTAAATCTTCCTTATTGTCGATAATTATTTATTTAATCGAGACTACCCTCATCACTATAACCGAGTCTCGGGGGGAATGCACCGACGTCATCATTTTGATGAAAACAATTATTTAGCTTATTAGTATTATCGACTTTATTTCAAAAACTGTTAAGTCATTTCTTACAAAGCATTAAAACCGAGTCTCGTGAGGAGTACGGACTAATCCAAGTAACGATTGGAATCGATTGCATATAATCGTTAAATTTGACGTGCGACGAAAATATTTTTATAAAAATATTATTTTACGTATATAAAATTATAAATTATTTACAAATGAAATGTTGTACCATCTGTTTCGAAGCTTGAAGTCGTTGATCGTTTTTTACACGAACTTACAGCACATGCAGGCATTTTTCCAATGAGTGTTCTCTGGCTAGCGGCAATTTTTTGAATGACCATAAATCGGTTTTGAAATAGGTTTTGTATAACTTTTTGCACATTGTGCAGGTTTTTCGACAGAGGGGTAATGTACTGAATGGCGGCTCCAGGTAATATATGCTCTAAGGTATGTCTAAAGAAGTATGACGGGACCTAGTGTTGACAACCTAAATTAATTGAAAAACGTATTTGGGTCTCAGGACCAATGATAAAGGAAGCCAATGTATATGACATACCTACAGAATAAACGTGCCTAGTCTGGCAAACGAAAGCTGTCCCAGAGAAAGAGCGGCAATTTCAAGAAACCTGCAGTTTTTAACACTGACTGTACACTGAATAAACGGAGTTGATACTCCAATACTGATGTGAAAAGATCAGGAAATCAAATAGTATCAACTGCGATTATTCAGTGTACAGTTAGTGTAAAAAGCAGGTTTTTTGAAATTGCTGCTGTTTCTCTGGGACAGCTTTCGTTTGCCAGACTACCTAAACTACCATACTTACCAAACATAAAAGTCAGATATTTAAGTGCTGCCCCGATTCGACAGTAATAATAAAGTTATCGATAAACCAACCATTATGGGTGGGAGGTTCTCAACTCGTCTGTTCTGTACGTTGAGTACTTCGCACGTCCTGTATAAAGATGCAGTAGCAATGGGATACCTGAAGGCCTTGCAAAACGTCGTCTTGAGCACAGCCAGCCCTTCCCACCTTAAAGGAAAGGAAAGGTCGTAAATGGTCCCATAGAAAAGTTGGAGTGATCTGATGATGGAATCCATGAGTAAAAGACGGAACTCCTCAAAAATTGCGGATATATTTTGCTATTTTCAGCATTTTCATTCCAAAAGCTAGGTTCACATGAACGCGTGGTTGGTTGATTCTAACAAAGTAGTGCTAACGTATACATGACCGCGCGTGCCGCCATGCATCGCGGGCAAGATCTTGACTCGAGCTGCGTGTCATTTCAACGCTTCGGTCGCGCGTTGAAGCGCGTTCATGTCAACTTAGCTTCTTTATTGGGTAGGTAAAGTGGAACCGACGATGAAGACTAGAGATGAAGTATTTCACGGGTTCAGTAGGCAATTATAGTTCGAGTGAGTTAATATAAATAAAAGTACAAACGAAGACACTGTTAACTGACCACCCATAGACTTTAATACGTCGCGATAAGGTTTATGTTCGATTGTAAATGTACAGTTAACTGTCTTTGACTGTACAAAGCAACAATAGTATAATTTCTTTCTTATTTATTCTTTTCATAAAAAAGACTCATTAAGTTCTCTTGATGATAAAATACAAGAATCAAAAAAGCAACAAAAATATTAACAATATATATTTACTTTTGTTTTTATTCAAAACAGTGCCACAGCCTGCACATAATTAGACTCTGCTAAGCGAAAGCTGTCCCAGAGAAACAGCGGCAATTTCAAAAACCTGCAGCTGTTTACACTGACTGTACACTGAATAAACGGAGTTGATACTCCAACACTGATGTGAAAAGATCAGGAAATCAAATAGTATCAACTCCGTTTATTCAGTGTACAGAGTCAGTGTAAAAAGCTGCAGGTTTTTGAAATTGCCGCTGTTACTCTGGGACAGCTTTCGTTTGACAGACTCTATGTTACACACGAAGGTAAGTTATGTTAGAGTGCCAATAATCTTAAATAATCGTGTATTACCAGTCTTTAACTCCTGCATTTTTTTACAAACATAACTTGTTATAAGTACTCGTATTACAAGACCGTAACAAATATCCCCACTTACCGGAATTTGAACCCAAGACCAAGGCTTCGTAGGCAGGGTTACTATCAACCAGGCTAACGTGTCGTCAAGTAAACAAATAGATAAAAATATTTGGTGCTGTCTTAGATGATTTTTAGTAGGTATAAAACTTTAGTCATTACTCATTCCGAAATGATATTTTTTTATTTAAATAATTTCGGAATGATACTTTTTCAGTCTACTTTTTCCCAAAATCCTTAAAAATAGTAATCCATGATGAAAAAATGGTTCTATGCTTTCTTTGGCACATTCCACATTCGTTCTATATCGACGCTTGAAAGGCGAAATGGGATAAGCGACATTTTTTGTGATATTGAGTTACATATATCATTCAAATCAGCAGATTTTTCTGATTTGAACGATATGATATGTAACTCAATATCACAAAAAACGTCGCTTATCCCATTTCGCCTTTCAAGCGTCGATATGATACAATTACAAAAAACATGTTATTTTAACATTTATTATCATGATGAGAAATTTCCAAGTTATTTTCGATATTTTAAGGACAACCCTAGCTGTCAAATTCACCGGTTTGTTTACTTTCAAAATATGGTAAATAAAAGGCAAATCGTATTTACCTTTAACTAATCTTGACCTATGGATTAATAATAATGTACCTGTAAGTCCCCCAATAATGACAAAACTGATCAATATTTTAACAAAAACTAAACTTACCGGTGAAATGTTAAATATTTCTGGTTTTTTCTGTTTATTGCACCACATCCTAACAAACTACACTTAAGAGATATTACGATGGATTTTTTTTGCCCACGTGCGTGTGCATGCGTATCGTCGTGCCGTGCGTAAAATAACGTGAACATGTTCTCAAACATTTAATTAAACCCAAAATTAACTAGAAATTTGCTAAACAGAACTCTCTACAGAAGTTAGAGGGTTTAGTCACTTTTAAGTATTTTGTTTTGGAGGACAATTTCTCCCAATAGGTTCAGTTACGGCAGCTAATAAAAAATACGTGTCTGTTATTTTAGGCCACTCTCTAACATATATCGAAATGAATCAAATCGGAGTCCGACAGTACCTACCCAACCTTTCCTTGTCAGCCTCGCATTTGCATAGCTGCTGACTGCTGAGGGGATTTTACCTTTAATAATAATAATAACTTCTTTATTTAACACACAAGTTATTATTATTAATATTATTTACCATTGAATGTATTGATCTGAAATGTATCATTGTAAGAAGGATTTTCGACATCCTGCCTATTCATAACAGTAATGAATCAGGACCCTCACTATCTACCACAGTGACTGTACTCGCTAGTGAATTGAATGCTCTGCGCTCACAGCTTATAGCTCACATTGTAATAGAGTGACAGGGACAGCTAGCGAGTACGTTCACTGAAAACGCATGGTAAGGGTACTGATGATATAGTTTCTCTGCCTGTGTGCGTGTTTTACTATTGTTTGTTATAGATCCAAAATCGTTTCATCGATGGCAATAACAATAACATATTATTATCAACAACAGGTTTTTTGAATAACCGCCATATCTAGTAGCGATTGTAATTTCCTTAAGCACAACTGATAGGAATAACACTTTCAATAACATCGGGTTTTCCAATAACCGCTGTATCTAGTAGTCATTGTAATTTCCTTAAATAAGGGGCTACCATGGGCCAACGGCCTTGACGTGGGACTTTCTGACATTTTCCTTAATCTATCTTCCAAACGGAACACAATACGAAAAAAAATCCGCCTGGCTTATAGTCTGTATTATAGAGAATAATACTGAACTAAGTATAGAGAATAATTACTGGATTTTTTGTATATTTTTGCAAGTGTCAAGTGTACTTAAGTCATTTCGGAAAATAATAAAAACAACGCCAAATTGGGATTTGATTACATCACTGACGGACATTGTTTCATATTGTATCAACTGGCTATCCGCCCTCGCTTCGCTCCGCGTTAAAGCTTCATACATATAAATCTTTCTCTTCAATCACTCTACTCTATCTATAAAAAAACCTCATCAAAATCCGTTGCGTAGTTTTAAAGATCTAAGCATACATAGGGGCAGACAGACAGCGGGAAGCGACTTTGTTTTGTACTAAGTATGTTGTCATACGCCTGTGAACAGCTGCGGTAACATTAGCTACATTTTTAATGGCTAATATTAATTGTGTAATAAATTGAACATTTACAGAGCTTTTGCATAGGTGTTTTATAGTTTTTAACTTTTTAGTAATGTAATTAATGTGTTTTGTTTTGAATCACCGACTGCATACAATTTATTGTGCTCGAATGTTTGTAAATTAAATATAACCAATTATTTAATTTACAGAACTAATTACCTACCACGAAACATTAATAAAAACATTCGAATGAAATTGAAAAGTAAATAAATATAATTCTGAACTAGCACTTTACAGTGAAATAATCAATATGTTGAGTGCTAGGTTGGTATGTAATTTATTTTATATGAAGTAATACCTACTTATATATGCGGAATGCGACTAATATTTAATTTACGCCTGCATGTATTTACGCATTGAGTTTTTAAAACTCTAATCAATCAATATCAAAATCAACAAAACAGACAATCCTTTAAAAATTGTCCTATATCAAACAAAACTCATTCACCACTGTCAACGCAGTATTATAAAACGTGTACCTACTCTGTTATTGAAGATTTTGCATAACAATTTGGTACCCACGACAGTGATAGGTAAATATTTGAATCCGATTCCTTGCAATTTATAAAACATCGGCTGTTATTAAAATCTTGCTCATTACTAGGTTAGTATAAGTACCAACATCTAGCTAGATAATATGTTAACATAAAAAAAACCGTACCGTACCTTTGCTCTGCTACTGAAATAAAACTCATGTTGCAATCACAACCTTATTACTAAGGCAAGTGGATTGAATTTTCTTAAGGAATTTAACCTGACATACTGTTTAGGAGGGCAGACTTTCTACCTAGTTAACATTTTAAACAACGAATAATGTTAAAACTAAGTCTTCATGTAAAGGTACTCAGTTTTTTTAGTCCCATGAACGTTACCACCAGGGAATCCAGGAATCGGAAATTCGGATCGATATATAAATTTACCTAAAGTTGGACAAAAAAAACCCGGCTAAAGGTAAATATAGTGGCGGCTTCTTAATTAAAACCAGCTCATGGATACCTACCATAATACTGCGTTACCCTAGGCCCTAGGGTTTACTCATTTATGCATTGTTTTATTATGTCTTGAAATGTTAACTAAATTTCTTAAATATGTCATTGTTTCTTCTTAGTTTAATGTATAAAATCAAATTTTAAGCATAAGACAGATGTTTTAATTCATGAAGAGCGGTGCCTCTTAGCATAGGTAACTTGATTACTTAAAAAGAGGCATCAACCACAGTTATTGTAACATTTATAGTGTTAAAGAATAAACGTTTTTTCATAAGCACCTCTATATTTTTTAAGATTTTAAGAACCACGGTAGATTTGTTTTTACCTACTTAACGAAAACTTTTGGACTATTTTGTCGATAGTGGGGTTAGATAAAACTTAATTCCATACAATTAGGCTCAGACGTTTTTACTCATTTACTTACCAGACCAGTTATAGTACCTACGTTAGGATAGTCTTACTTTGTCACGAATAACCCGTGACTTACCGGTTATCTTATTTTAACTAACTGTGGTATTCGCTTTCAATTTTCAAAGTAACTTTTTACCTACTCATATAGGCATAGATGAGAGTAAATAAGGTTGGATTAATTTACCTGAGTCACCATACCTGGACTATTGTCGGTTGTCCCTAATTGATATCAATTAAGCAAAGCATCTATCTGTTTGTTTTGACCTTAATGCTGCATACGAGTAGTGCGTAGGTACCCTGCCGCGTATTCGGTTACGCGTACATTGAAACGAGCGCGTCCTCTTTGACGTGCGACCTAGTCCTACGCCGGCGCCGGCGGATCGCGCGCGAGCCAGTTCGCGCGGCACGCGTGCGCCAAAAGTGTACGCGTACTCGTACCTGCAGGTACGGATAGAGCGTTCCAGGACACGCGTAACCGACAACGCGTAGCAGGGTACGCGCTATCCGTTCGCAGCTTAAGAGTGCCATTATTTCCTACTTTTTAATAAATTATAAAATATTGTATATGCCATAAAATAGTCGTTTTATTTAATATTACATTTAATTTACTTTCAGCTTATACCATTTTTACGTTTCAAAGTCGTACTCCGCCGAGATGAGCCAAGCGAAGCAAAAGGGACTACCTACTTCTCGAAGCGCTTCTTCGCTTTTTTGAACCCTCATAACTTGGGTTTAGATTATACCAGATAAACAACATTCTCGGAATATGATATCAATAGTGAACTTATTAAACTTGTAAAGTTTCAATTGCATAGCTTTATACTTTAGATTTTTTTGATATCTAAAAAAAACCCAATTTATTCACTGACTCACTGATGATCATCAAAACTGTTAGGGTACTCGTACTTCCTGAAGTCTTAGAAAGCTGAAATATTTTTTTACATAAAATATGTTAAGGGCAATGAAAACTGGTCACTTAGTAGAGAATTGCTCCTGAGTGTGTTACTTACAAAAAGAAGTGAAATTCCACCAAAAACATACATACATACATACATAACATCACGCCTTCATTCCCAGAGTGGAGTAGGCAGAGCTACAGAAATACCAACAACTCTAAAAAGACTTGTTGATAATTCTGTAACACATTTTGCACAATCAGGCCAAGAAGTTTCATCATCATCATCATATCAGCCGAAAGACGTCCACTGCTGGACATAGGCCTCCCCCAAGGCTCTCCACTTAGACCGGTCTTGTGCCTTCCGCATCCATCGCGATCCCGCCATCCTTACGATGTCGTCGCTCCATCTTGTTGGAGGCCTACCAACAGCTCGTCTCCCGGTCCGTGGACGCCATTCGAGAACTTTACTGAGAAGAAGTTTACTAGTGTATTATTATTAGTGACAGGTTGCAAGCCCATCGCCTAACAATACTACCGGCCCTTATTCCCTGAGTCGCCTCTTACGACATCCACGGGAAGACATGGAGTGACACTATTCTAACCCGGCAACCACACGGGCTAAACACATTTTCATGTAAAATATTGTCAAGACAAGACCATGTGGCTCGCACTGTCCAAAAGTTATCAGATCATGTAGAGCCAATTAAGCTTCTAGCTCTACACGACTTAACTCTTCAAGCCCTAACTTTACAAACTCTACACCTTGGTGATGAGGATGATGATGGGTGGGGACGCCCGGCCGGAACAGGCGGGCGGTCGGTCAGACTCCCGGTCATTCCGCCTTAGTCAAAAATATGGTGTCTTGGCCGTTTCGTCTCGTTTTGGCAATATTTGTCATGAAACATGTATGATGGCCTAAACAAGGTCAGCAAAAAAACTTGTCCCAAAAATGAGTATTATAACTATTGTAATTGTAGCTTATTTATTTTATTACTTATTCATAGTTACTTACATTACGTCAATAGGAATATACACGGCGGGCCCTGTAACTGGAGCAAAGTTTTAAAAATAATTAATTCCGTTGTATTTTTTTAATGTGGGTACACGGACGACTGGGAAATGTAGGTGTCTTGGGAATGTGGACGAATTGGGAATGCGGTTGAAATGGGAATGCGGTTGAAATGGGAATATGGACGAAGTGGAAAAAGGGCACAATGGGAATATGGATGAAATGGGATTGTTGACGAAGTGGGATTGTGGACAAAGTAGAAATGTGAATGAAATGGGAATGTGGACGAAGTGAACCTTAATGATTATTTGTAATTGGATATTTTTTACCCAATATTTACGGGGTTAACGTTTGACCAATTTAAGAACTCATTTACAACGTATGACGCAATAAATAATTTAAATTTGAATTCACTTAAAAAAAATCTTATAATTTTAAGGAGACTTTTTTTCGAATTAATTTCTTGTGCTACATTTTGGTTAAATCATATTACCTAAAACCATTATTATAAGCAAATTGTAGAAGCGACGCTAACTTCTAAAATTGTACATTTTAAAACAAAATTATAAAAACAGAACTTAGAAACAACATGATGTTCGTTAATAAAAGGTAATTTTAAAATGTAAGCACCTAGAAAAATTATAATTAAATAACTAGTTATTTTTTTTGGTTGTCCCTTATCGTTTGTTTCGTGTTGCTTATTTCATTTCTGCTTTCAACCGTCGACAAACATAAATTAAACGGCGATTAGGTACCATTCAGTTATAATAGGTCATAGATAGGCAGTGATTATTATGCAACGTTAAATTGATCCGGCATTGTCAACCATAATTACATACGTGATGGTTCATATTTTGACAACAATGACTGATTTTATCAGTACGATGTCTAATCATGTTCAGTGCTATATAACCCGACTTGTTGAAGTTGACACGCGACCTTCCCGCGATACATTTATTACCGCGGTAAACTTACATACCTAACCATCTTGTCGGATTATATTCGGGCAAGGTGGCTTCAGTTGTATATTTGGTGCAGACCTAACTAGTGCGATCGGCACTCAATCCTTCTTATTTGAAAGGACGTACATTAAAATAAAAAATAATTATAAGTTTGAACGAAATATACAAATAATAATGACAAGAATCCGACGGTATATGATATTTTACTGTTGTTTGTCAGTCTTGGTTATAATAACTTTGTTGCATGTTTTGGTTAAAGAAGACGCTTTTGTTGGTTATATAAACAAAAATAACATAAGTTCAGATCGAATAATGGAAATACAGAGATTTGTAAATTCTACAATATTTTTTGCGCCACATGAAAAGATCTTGGAACAGTATTATAAGCCCCGAGAGGTAAGGTAAACATCCGTTTTTATTTCTTTTATTCCTGCCCCCTATTTTGCCAATGGCACGTGACAGGTTACAATTCGGTATACAATACAAAATTAACTCGCTCATACATCACTGAGTTTCATATAAGCTGCGCCATGGGCACTGAGATGTCACCTGTCCTGTCATGGTGAAGAAGGGGGGCTATTATTTTGTTGCTAATAAACATGACATTGGGTTTGATAGTGGTTTACAGTAAAGTGAATTTATAAAGTCGATTAAGTATAGTGAAGTACTGATTTGTTGCGTTATACTATGAGTATCTATAGCGACTAACTCAGGTTGTATTGATAACCTAAATAGTAGATAATTAATTAAACTTTACATACTTTTTGTAAATTATAAATCTTAATTCCAGACATGGGTGACATCAAATTTAGGGACATATTTATTTAAGAATGTTAATAAAGATGATATCGTGCTTCAACACATGACTGAAAAGAACCACATATTTAATGTTTTGGTATGGGCCCACTGGAGCTGGCTCCAGAAAAGACACAGGTTTGGGTAAGGCTCCTTAAATTTACTCTTTGATTCAATCAGCGACTGCGATGATTATAATAAAGCCCCGCCGCACTCAGAGCAATTTTCACACACAAATTTGGAAAAGGAATGAGTTAGATAATTGTCTGAGTACAGTCCAACTCATAAGTAGCTATACATTTTAGAACCTTGTCGCATTAACGTATTAAACTGAGAGTGGTTTGAATTTAGTACTTATTTCAATGTATGTATGTAAAGAATTTTGTATTATTATCAATTAGAGACTTAATTTGGTAATTTCGTTTTAGAAGGAAAGAAGGAAGGTATGTATGTAATGTATACCTTTACTTATAAGCGTGAGTGACTATACATTTGTTAATTATGTGGAAGAGGATAATGTAAAGGTAGTGTTTGTGTGTGTGCGTGTCTATGTGTGTTTGTGAGTCATTGAGGTATTAAATTATTTAAAGTGCTGAGAGTATTTTTCCATATCGTTGTAATTTAAGTTGGTCAACCATCTTTAAACTTTGTTTTTTTTTACATCCCTCTTAGTCCAAGTTTAATTTGATTTAGTTACGTTTAAGGGGAGATAAACGTTACCGCAGTTTGTATGGATTTTAACAGCTTCACAATCGTATTAAAAATATAATATTATCTGCTCTTAATATAATAAGTTCGGTGCCGGCAGGCTTTCATTTAGTATTCCAGATGTTAATTTAGCTCAGCCCATTATGCTTCCAAAGAAAGGTAAATTTCCTGTTCTGAACATTAATCTTGTGTGTTTTGCAGTTTAAATGGATGCAGCGTGTCCAACTGTAGGTTTACAGGGGATATTGAATTTGATGTTGCTGATGCAGTTATAGTACATATGCAAAAGGGGACTATACCCTCTGTGCCGAGGCGTGACCCTCGTCAAATATGGATATTTTTAACAGATGAATCACCAAGGCACACCTTTTCTCTTGCTAAAAATCCCCCAAACTTGGCAAAGTTAGATAAGGTTTTTAATTGGTCAATGACGTACAGGTGAGCTGGTGCAAACTTAAAGTTAGTAAAACTGGTCGATGAAGTTCTGTGCAAAAGTATCAAAAGTATTGAAGGATTACACAAGTATTGTTATCATCTTTTTCAGATCTGATGCTGACATTCCGGTGCCTTACGGTCGCACGGTGCCTCTTGTGTATCCAAGATTTGACAGCATAACAATTGATAATTTACAAGATCTTGTTCCTTTCTGGGGAATGAAACAAAACACTGTTGTAGCCGCAATCCTCATGTCAAATTGTGTCCTTTTCAGATTGAAATTTGTAGAGAAATTACAAAAATACACTAAAGTCCATGTTTATGGAAAATGTGGTACAAATAATTTGACAAACAGGTAAGTCATGACGCGTAAAGATCTGGGAATTACATATAAATTAATTTATTTATTTCTAGGGAAACAAGCAGCAGTGATTTTACAAACGGAACAAAACAATATAAGTTAACACACTAGCCAAAACAGTTTCTACTTATGGGTAATAAATAAATTTGCTCTAGTGAGATAGTTAATAATAACAGTAACATTGCATAGGTATATCTCAAGCCAGCTTAACAAGTGCTTTTGTTTGTAGGTACTTCTCTTTTTAATTGTATACTATAATAATGAAAGAAGAATAAAGAACATGTTAACATTTCTAAATAACCATTTTGCTAGACTATTGTAATCAGTCAAATTAATTACGGTTTGTTTCGGTTCACACTTGGCCGGTTTTTTGTAAGCTATTGTTTGTTTTTTTTAAGTCTTGGAGTCAGCTTTGAACCGGTTTCCGTTATTGTATTATTCACTGTAATTTGGTGTTCACACGTAACCACTTAAACGATACAAAATGGTGTGTCTTACCTAATGATGGAGCTTAAAAGGTGGTGATAGGAGTTTCGCTGTACTGGGGGGTTATTATGAGCTAGCTTTGCAGTTAATTTTACGGTGAGCGTAAAGGACAGAGCTATGGCAGTTATATATCTCTATCCTTTTCTCTACGCGTAAACAGAACTGCATAGTTATGTCATAATAACCCCTCTGGATGTCAGTGTGAAAGCCAGGAAATAAATATAGTCAACATTTTATAAATCAACAAACACACAATTAACAATGAACCCAGCTCTATACCTTAGCAATGTTAACAGGATAGTTGCCAACGTGATGAAAAATCGTGAAATTTGGTGTAAGGTCTATAATAATAAAAATTAAATGCTGTTAGTTAGTTAACGCATCACTTGAAAGTTGGCACCGGTTTAACCAATTGGGCATAATTATTTTTTCTAATGACCCTAAAAGATCGATCAATTTTTTTAGAAATAAGAAAGACAAGGTCGAAAAAAAGGACAGGGCAGCGTCTATCGGATCAGCTAGTTCCTAATAATTATGATAGAAACCGATACGCTTGGACCAACGTTGGAGGTAATGCTCACTATCTCTATCCGCACGTTGGACGAGTGGTACCGGGTCTGCTGTGGATCTGGAGTCGGCGTAATAATAAAAACACTCCTCAAGCAACAACATTAAATAAATAAATAAAATGTGTGTAAACCCAAGATTGGGCAAAGGTGTAATAGATTATGTCTTTATTTGCAGCTGTCCTGGTCACGTCAGAAAAGATTGCACAACTATGGGTAAATACTTGTTCTACTTATCGTTCGAGAACTCGTTGTGCCGGCAATATCTTACGGAGAAGGCCTACCAGCACGCCTATGACAAAGGCGCCATTCCTGTTATTATAGGACCTCCAATAGAAGACTGCAGAAAATTGCTTCCACCGAACTCTTTCTTACATATAGATGAATTTGAATCTCCACAATCTCTAGCATTAAAAATGGTCGCCATTAGTAAGAATGTAACAGAAATATTATCGTACCATTTGTGGAGGAACAATTTCCAAGTAATTGGTGAGCATGGGTACTTTGAAAGTCAGTCATCGCACTTGTGCAGGGTGTGCGAGGCGCTGAACTACAATGACAATCTACCCAAAGTGTACGATTTGGACGAATTGCGGTTGTTCCTAGACCCTTCACTTTTGTGTCTAATAAGGGTGTGAAAAACGAGCCAAGTGCTAGTCTAAGTTGAATGCGAAGTGTTCCGTACCACCGTACAATATCAAGCAAAAAAACGCTTAGAAGAAAATGTTTGATAGCGGTCATAGTATTATTCTGTAAAACTTGTTTCTGTCAAGTGTGTAGCTATTACTGTTCAAATAATACAGCCCTCGTAAGACGGACCGCCAAACGGAAAGACAGCGGAGCCTAAAGGACTCCGTTGGCACCCTTTGGGTACGAAACCCTCAAAACAAGTTTTACAGTAGATACCTTTAATAAAAATATACTTTAAACAGATTTTAATTTTCTTTACCCTAGCTTGCTTTCTCTCAGAGAGTTTTAAAAGTTGTCCCCTAGGGTTTCCACGAGAAATACAAATTCACCGTTCATCGAGTTCATTTTGGCACATTATTATTCAAGACGAGTATGGACCTTGTGAATTATGATACAACTTTGTTTCTGATTGTATTACTCTGGGAACCTTATTTATGCAGAGATGTACAAAAATAAATTGCAAGCTGCGCAGAGGGTACGATGAAATCCAAACCCAGTTTTGGAAGCTTAAGTAAAAATAAAAAGAGGAAAGTCGTTTCGGTTAAATCTTCTAATACTCGTACTAGCTACTCCCCGGTAACTGGTCACTTTGTAATAATATTGTGTACCTAAAGCAAGAGATATGCTGATATTTCTGCGGCTATAGTAGAAAACCTGAGGGCTTATTGTCTAACGCACTCGCAATCACAATCGTTTTCATTTTGAAAATCGAACGCTCGTCTGCATACAATATGAAAACAATTGCTCCATTTTGAAGCCGGTTGCGATTGCGAGTGCGTTAGACAATAGCCCCTCGGGATCCAGAAATACTATCTGAGCTAAGATTCTTCATATTTACTTGTCAGTAATGGCATCCGAGTTAAAAACAATACGATAACACGATAAGTATAAGTCGTCAAAAGCAATTGTTTTACCGTATTGAATAGAGCCCCTGTACGGCTAGCAAAAGTTGTATTTTCTCGCTTGTCGCTCAGTGTATCACTATCGTTACAGACTAGATAGAAAAGGAGATCCGAGCGACAGAGATGTCGTAGACTACTAGCTAGCCCTCCTGGAGTATTGTCAAAGTGTCATTAACTCTTGACAAACGGCGTCAGTATATAAAATAAATGGCAAGTAACTAAATTTCAATTTACTCAATTTCTAAAGTGGCCAGTTATTGGCGATTTACCACCGTACTCAGAGACATTATTAACGACAGTTTAAGCTAGTTCTTTTTTCGAACTAGTGTGTGAAATATCATAACATTCATAAGTTCATAACCTAACTAACTCTGAGTGTGGCCCTTTACCCTTTACTATATCTATCTAAACAAGTATCAAAATCTGTTTTGTATTCACTTACAGTTTAACATAAAGGAACTTTGAAAGCTCCTCCAGGTGACTGCTAATATCATGTTGCAGCAAAGCTTGTTAGTAAAGTGCGAAGAGAGGAACATCTCTAACGAAGTAGTTTAGCTGATCCACTGAGAAAACAACAACAATGTTAATTCGTTACGAAAACTTTCCTAGCCCCGTGCTGTGGCGCTCCGATAATTGTTTTAAGAAATACAAGTCAGCTACGGGGCTTAGTTAGGGGCTTAGATGAGCCCATTGCAGTGTTGCTTTAACGGCTTAATTAACTGTGTTAAGTTCGTTATATCTCACGTGATCACAATCTTAATTAGATGCATAAAGAATAAATATAATTTAAGGGAACGTCTAGAGGCAAGTGACCAAGGTGCATGATAAAACCGTTAACAAATTAAAATGGTAGATACTGGTCAACACTTAGACGTAATGAGTTAATGATTTTCTTATGTTCCGATACTAATAAAAGTTAAATTATTTATTAGTATTTAGAAATAACATAAACATATACAATCACCCTACCACGCTCAGAGACACCATAGGTAATACAAGTCTGAAAAAAAAAGTTACTTGTTTAGTTTAAGCTTTAGTTTTGATAAACAGACTAATTGAGAGATAGACTGGCCACGCTCTTCTCTCTTCTCAGTCCGGTGGCCTTATTTTGGATTACCTTAAGTTTGTATTAATCTTATATTTTAATTCGAATGTTTGTGTTATTTGCAGTTTTTTATGTTTCATTAACAGCAAAAAAAACATTTTTACTGTAAAATATATTTGCTAGTCATGATAAATAAAACAAGAACGCATGAGTATTTTTTACGTAATTATTAAAAACAGTTGGTATTAAATGCATTTTCAAGAATCCGAGTCAGTCAGGAACTTTATGCTAGGCGTCAAAATGTGTGATTACAATATCAACGCAGTATTAGTTAGCTAGCAATAGTTGCGTTGTGTCAACATTTAAACAAAAAGTATGTACATACTTATAATATAGTTCTTAGCGCGACTATTTTGTGTCTAAAGCATCGGTAAAATTAGACACTTAATTCTTGGTATTATGACGCGCTCCTTTAGGTAATCGCTTTAAAAAGGATTAACTTAGTTAAATCACAAAAGAAAAATCGCGCTTGTACTCGTACAATACAGCAAAAAATGTGGATATCGAATTATAATAATATACAAGTCTTTTTAGATTTGTTGGTATTTCTGTAGCTCTGCCTATCCCACTCTGGGAATGAAGGCGTGATGTTTTGTATGCATGTATGTGTGTCTATAAGCTCGGCTGTGTACATTTTATGTCATACGGTTTTATCTGTCAAATATTAATCTAGCGCTTTAACTATGTCTGTATCCAATGTTGGCTAATATTACTGCTGTGGCTAGTGACCCTAGAAACGACATATGTACACATATTCTCAGTAAGACGTCGAAAGAGTCTATGACGAATTGATTCTAATTTCATGTATACGTGAATATTACCTATGCATTTTGAAACTTGGATGAAAATTGCTGGAGTCTAGGGGAAGGGCACCATATATTTTTGTTCTTGAAAAATGTTATTTACTATACTTAATTTTAGAGGGAATAACCATAAACAAGTTTGCCGTAATTAAATGACATAATTATTTTGGTCTAGATCGAGAAAACGAGATCCGACCCAGTTATTTATTTATGTTTCTTCAATTCGAATTCGATTAATCTTTGCAAATCTTGCACGAAAATGTGTTATGGCTTGTAACTCAAGGTTGGGCGCTATCGCATTTTTTTTTACGATTCGGCGGCCTTTGCTATCGAGTTATTTATTTAATATATACTTGGCGTCAAAAAATAGCACCTTTTGAAATTTTGACATGAAGCAGTTATAAACCATATTTAATCCAAGGTAAGGTATGACTGCAAGGCCTTCTTTTGAGAATTTTAAAAGGCGCGTTTTTTTTGAGGATGATGAATTATATTAGTTATTTAATTACTAGTAGGTTTTCCAGAATACCTATTGGTGTTTTTTTGGACCTCTATATTTTGGGACATCTATCCCACATATTTAGGGGATATTTGCTTGAAAGAAGAAAAGAGAAAGAAAAAAAGAAGAAATAAGCGGTCTCTGCCTACCCCTCTGGGAAACAGGCGTGATTTGTGTATGTATGTATTTGCCTAATCCATATAAATTACGTTTCGGATACATGCTCCGCCGAGGAACCGGGCATCAATCCCGCAAAAACTTTGATTGCATTTTGCCTTTCCGTGCAATTGCACATAGAGACCTGCGTCACGGTCAACTTAAAGTGGTAGTTAAAGAGTAATTATCCTAACGCTAAGTTAGCAATTTTCGGAAATCGACAAAATGTATAGGTTCGACGTAAGCTGATGGGAGCTCCAGTCGTCCGCTTATGTCACGGCCGTACATATCGAGTCGATAGGTAGAAAAAAGACACGTGAGCAGCATTTGAATCTTGGCTAGGCCAGCAGAGGGCATATGGGCTCTTTAGTACTCGTAGGCAGTAAAAGGGGTAGTGTTATAGCGAAGTCTCTTTTACTGACCAAATTTTGGCTGTATTTATGAATATGGCCCCTATAATGATGATGCCAAAGCGAGCCTAGGCTTTTTGTATCGACGAGACTAAGTGGAAATAATAGACGAAGTCGCCGAACTTCTAGATAAATCGTATTCGATGTCAACATTACCAACATGCATTGAGTTTTCTTGATAAAAATAAACCCTATTTTACATATAAATAAGCATTCATAGTTTACAAATGATGTCTTACGTAGATTCCCGTTTATCGTTTGGTTTTGAAAGGCTTATTTCGGCCAGCTGGTTTTAAGCTGTCATTGGCGTGTGACTGGCGTCCTTTGTGTTTGACATAGCGTTTAAAAGGTTAAAAGAGTTAAATTAGTTAAACAGTATACGGACCAAGAAAGAACCTAACGTTCCGATTGACGTCGATGTGTATTGTGAATGGTGGATTGAATATGGTGCCTAGTGTATTTTAATTTTCAAATTAAAATGTTTTGTAAGTAAATGTAAATTATTCTATTTTATATATTCATAATATTTTCCCTAGAGACTACATGTAGGTACTACTTTAGTCGCGCTTAATAAGACTAAGTCTAAGAATATGACACACTTTTGAGCGTGAAAAGTGAAAAATAAACTACGCACGTAACATTTATAAACCTCTACTTTATTCAATTTAAAACGTTACCTAAGTTAACGCCAAACCTCGTATCCTTTGAGGATTATGAAATTTAATTACTATAACTCAGAAATTACGTGAGGGATAAATTATGGGGATAACCAGGGGATGCGTAAATTACGAAATTTTCTCTCAAGATTCATAAATAGAGGCAGTATAAATGTAAAGGAGAATTAACAGATTAATTAAGAGAGAAAGATAATAATCCTTAACTCCTATGTCTACTTGGTTTTAGCAATACATTTAACACATATCAGGAGACAATATGAGACGAATTGATCTAGTCTTAAACTAAGTTCTAGGTTTTAACTATGGGTACAAGATAACGACCTACAATGCTTATACTACTAATTAATAAATACATACATATATATATATTACTCCCGATATTTTGTGTTCTTTTTTGTCTAAATGAGGGGAACAGGGTGTTTTTTTTCGCGTTTTACGTGCTATTACTTGCCCAAATATCTCGGAAATTATCAAAGTGACAGGACGATAAAAACATGATTATCATATATTTAACTTAAGAACGTTTAAATTATGTATCCAAGATATACGTTACGACGACACGTTGGTTTAGTTGGTAGTGACCCTGCCTGCGAAGCTATTGGTCCCGTGTTCAAATCCCGGTAAGGGCACAAAATTGGGTGATGAGCACGACTATTTATTCCTGAGTTTTGGATGTTTTCTATGTATTTAAGTATAAACTCATATTTCTCTATATACATAAGTAAGTTTATCGTTGTCTAGTACCCATAGTACAAGCCTAGAGCTTAGTTTGGGACTAGGTCAATTTGTGTGACATTGTCCCGTGATGTTTATTTCTGTTTCTTTGACACTTCTCTTCTTTCTAATGATGTCTGGAAGAGATCGCTACTTAACGATAAGACTGCCTTTTGACTCACTTAGTAAGTTTTTATTAGTATTTTATTTTTATGCTGTATTTGTATGTAGTGTAGAGTTCAATAAATAATATTTGTGTTGCATTTATCTACTTGACATTTATATTTATGTAATTTAAAATATATTAGAGGCTTTGTTTCGACTACTAAATACTACAAATGTAGAAATTTCAGTCCGATAACTTTAACTGATTTGGAGAAAAAGTCATTTAAAGGTTCCGTTATTCAGAATTAGGTAAAAGATTATTATTAGAGCCGTAAAAGATTATTTAGAGAGAGTAGTAGGAGGAGTACGTAGAGTAGCATACGTAGGATAACCTCTAATCTAAGAATCGCTTTGGGAAGTTTTCCTAAGCGTGTTTACATTTGCAAACTTTTTTCTTTAATACTACTCTTTGATAAGGGAATTCGCGATCAATTCCCAACAAACTGGCTAAGAGGGCATTAAAGCGCCATTTGTTTAAACTTTTCTCGAACTCGAGTCGTGCGTACCTATTTGTTAAAGCGATTTGCAAAATTGCTTCCACACAACTTTGAAGAGCTCCTGAGGGATACCTGCTTAACTTTTGTTGTACTGCACAGGTACTGGAAGGAAGTCGGCGTAATTCATCATTTGCTCGTGCCGCATCGGAACAGTGTTCAACTGATAAGCTGTAATCTAAACATCAGCAAAATAATCTTGTCTTTCTTGACTTTAGACGAGTGGTTAGCCTTGTTTGTCTAGCGGTTCAGGTTTCAAATGCCGTAAGTATTTGTTCCAGAGTTTTAGATATTTTCTATGTATTTACGAGTAAGTAAGTATTTCTCTTCGCATAGGTACCTTTGACGACACTCTGGCCTAGTTGGTAGTGACACTGCCTTCGAAGCTAGCGGTCCTGGGTTCAAATCCCGGTAAGAGTAGACATTTGTGTGATGAGCACAAGTATTTATTTATTCCTGAATATTTAAGCATATATTTCTCTATATAAGTAAGTTTATAGTTGTCTTAGTACCCATAGTACAATCCTAGAGCTTAGTTTGGGACTAGGTCAATTTGTGTAAGATTGTCCCGTGATATTTATTTATTATTTATTTGTTTATCGTTTTGTAGTACCTACTTTCTAAGGTCAATTCGTGTGAGAGTGGCTCGTGATATTTATTTTATTCATTAAATAAACCTTAAGAAATTATATTTCCGACGTTTTATTGCTAATGGGATGTTTCGCAGATATTCATTTACTATCTCCCAAAGAGAAGGGCTTAGTCAGGCCGTAAGACTTAGCAGTCAGCGCGGCGCCTCGAGTGGTTAATATAAATTCTGTTTTTATTGCCGTCTACGAGTTTGCGCGTAATTTGTGGCCCAGCTGTTTGTTTTACTTTACGGGCTCGTAATAAAAAGTGCCTGTAACACAATAGTCCGCAAACAGTCGCATAACACTACCAGTTAGACATGACCCACCGTTTTCGCGGTCGATCTCCTTATAGTTACAACAAATAAGCAACAACGCAGAGAGAGCCGTGTCTTTCTATATTGGTTGTTGTAGAAGAAAATTACACCAGCCTTCAGGCCAAATGATTAGGTGTGTGTTTATGTGTTACACGATTGTTTGAACCCTTCTGTTGCGCTAACAAGAAAAGATGTACAGGATGGTCACTTTTTCTTACCGTATTTGTGATATTCCATCTTTTTTCAACTGTTTATGTTTTAGCGAGTTATTGAAACTATTTTTTTTTAACAGAGTATTGTGTGTTAATAGCGTTACACCTGTTTTTGATAAAGTATAGAAATTTAAAAACCATAACATAACCATACTTCTTGTTTTTTGAGATTGTGCTTATAGTACTTAACGGCTTCGCAACCATACACTGAGCATGATCCGACATGCTCTTGCCCGGGTTTTCATTTTAAGTAGGCGAGGTTACTTTAATTTAATAAATTATTTTTATAACAGTAACACCTTAATCATAAAATGCTTTAATTTAGTTCAAATGCGTCCAGTTTTGTTTTAGGTGTATCCTAATTTCGTTTAATAAAATTTAGTAGGTATTTAATTTACTCTAGGGTAATATTAGGGTAAAATATAAATTCTAACTTGAATTTACCTACCCTAGGTTTGAATATTTGAAACGGCCAATAACACAGCAACGGACGTTGCGCCTTTTTACTTGTTTGTTCTGTTTTTTTTCTTGTACAATATACCTACCTAGAGTAGGGACATATACACACATGCATATATTAATGGGCTCCGGTCTCCTGCCAATTTCCTGTAAAAATGTGAATGGATATTGATGGAAGTACCGAAACAGCGTCACGGGATCGGCGCAGATGGTGCCGAGAATTGTCTCGGGCTCATTCTTGTTTCCGATCGCGGCCAACCTTCGCCGTGATATATAGCTGACCCGATCCCCTTCCCGTTTGCTGCTTTTTAATCTTGTGATTTATGTACGTACGAAAAACGATTTTTGAGTACAATGAAATCCATTTCGCTGGGATCAAATGTATTTTCCTGTCTTAGATCAAGGTAAGAAATGTTTCACGTAATACATTTTGAGGGTTCAATGGGATCAATGATTAAAAATGCTCTATCTGCTTTGAAAAACTTATTTTTCACCTTTTTCATGTGATATCCTTATTTCTTTTTGTTCCGTGTGGTTGTCGGGTCGGTTGTTAGAACAGTGCCGCTCCATGTCTTCTCGTGGATGTCGTAAGGGGCGACTAAGAGATAAGTGCTTGAAGTACTGTTAGGCGAAGGGCTTGCAACCTGTCACTAATAAACTGGTCAACATCTTAGCCTGATTGTGCAAAATGTGGTTACAGAATTACCACCAATTTTTTTTGATATTGTTTGTTTTTCTGTAGCTCTGCCTACCCCACTCTGGGAATAAAGACGTGATGTTATCTATATATGTATGTATCTTTAATTATGATTATAAGAGCTTTTTCTACTTTAGATATTTGTTGTCAAGTGTACAATCTCAACTTTGCACTCCATGTTATTCGATTCTTCACTACGAGTACGTATAGGTACCTTGTTTCTGTAGTAAACTCTTAACTAAAGGAAAACCTAAAAGCTTTCTGAAACAGCTACATAATCAGCTTAGCGAAAGTAATGGTAAGGTATTTGCGTCCCGCACTGACCACAACGTCGCTCGTTACCCGTCTTAGTCGTTTTAGGCTTTCGGCACATTAGGGCGGGTACAATCCTTAAAATATGATAGCTCACTGCTATTATTTCTGGGTATATAATGATTAGTTTGACCTAAAATAATTTGCTTTAAAGTGTAACCATATAGCTATCATATTATAAGGACAATGTAAGGACGAAAATTGGACCATTGTTGCAGGCTAGGACTATAGTTGGGAAGTTTTACGGAACCTTTTTTTTTTGAATCGGTTAAAATACCAAAACCTCCTAAGTGTAACAAATACTTGTCTGAAAGCCGCATCTAAATCGGTTAAGCTAAACGCGAGATAATATCGGACAAACATAAATACATTCATACATGTCGAACTGAGAACCTCTGAGAAGTCTGTTAAAAAGAAGCACTTTATGCGCAAGAATATTGTGACGTATAAAACTAATATACCTTTTCATTATTTGAAATAAACACACTTACATCTATAGTCGGATAAGCTGTACTGATTATTCGCCGAAAATTTCATTGGCCAGTAAAGGTATCTTCGTGGAAATGAATGGAGCAAATCCGGCTGTGTTTTGTAGGAAACCAGTTTTTGCGACCCGTTGCTTCAATCCATTTATTTTTTACAAAAGGATCTTTAGAAAACTGAAACAAAATTGCAATATAGTAACTATTTTTTTAAATTATCGATATAACTATAAATTATTATCCTTTCGTCAATAATATTTAATTTTGTCTACCATTTCATCTCACGGCTACACAATATAAGGTTTAAAAAATAATTATATTTTTTCTGTTTTCATAATCGATTTTAATAGACTAAGAAACCGGCATTGGAAATCGCACGGTACAACACTATTATCTTACTTTTGTCAGAAAATGAGAAATCAACCTTGAACTCCTCGCACTTGTGTGCTCGACAGTTTGGATTGTTTTATTTTCGTTGCTGGCTTTCAATGCACGCCAAGTCTGACGAGTTAAATTAAAGCCGCGATGTAAAAGTAGCTTTTTATATGAAATTCATACTGAGCAACAAAATAAATTGTTTTATAAATAATAACAGATATTTTAGGGCAAAGAGTACTTACCGATGAAAGGAAATATCTTTATTAACAGCTTCAACTATTTTGATCGTGTTTGAACGCGTTTTTATGGAGCAAGGGGCCATTTTATTTTTCTATCGAACGTCACACGCGGAGTGCGGGCGAGAGCGGACTGAGCATGGCGGCGAGCAACGAGGACTTTTTAGGGTTCCGGAGCCGAATGGCAAAAACGGAACCCTTATAATTTCGTCATTTCCATCTGTCCGTCTGTCCGTCTGTTCGTCTGTCCGTCCGTCCGTCCGTCCGTCTGTCTGTCCGTCTGTAGGTCACAGCCATTTTACTCAGAGCCTATTGGCACTATATAAATGAAATTTGGAGGATAGATGTATTCTATGAACTGCTATACAATCATATAGTAAAATTGAAAAAAAAATGTTTAGGGGTGGCACTCCATACATGTAACTAGGGGACAAAAAATTTTTTTTTGAGTTACATCAGCGTGTGGGGTATTTTTAGATAGGGCTTCCAAAATGATAAGGAGGTTTTTAAGTGACTTTTTTACGTAAGTGAACAGTTGGCGAGATATACGCTTCTAAAGTCGTAAAAATTCTGTCCGGGTGGGTAGCTTTTGAACTGTTAAATAGAACATTCTAATAAAAAATACAGTAGTAGAACATACGAAATACTTCCAACCAAAATTGTTTTGAACACGATACGCTGTGTAGTTTTTGAGATTTAAATAAAAAAAAAAATGAATTTCAACCATGAACGTTCATCCCAGCTACGGAACCCTTCACTGTGCGTGGTCCGACATGCACTTGGCCGGATTTTTGTCGTCGTTTTGGCACGCGAGGTACATACACTCTTTCCTTCTATCTCGATATAGTTCTGTGGCGCTGATTGTGTGAACACTAAGAGCTTTGGATTATTTTTGCTTTGATCGTTAGATTCTACACTACTTTGATTATTTCTCCGTTTAAAAATTAAAACGAAACTGTAATACACGAGTAAAAACAACGAGGTCCTATTATGTTATACGATGACGACTGGCTGGCCTAGTTGGTAGTGACCCTGCCGACGACGGACCTGGGGGTGATTCTCTCAACACAGCGCTGCGTCGATCTCAAAGGTGAAGTTTTATCCGGCAAGTTTAAGAAGTCCCGTCGGAGCGTACAATAGTATTTTTCACAATCGTGTTATAATAGAGAGCTTTTTAGTCGAGTACCGTGTTTAGGCCACGAAGCTTGCTGAGTGGCCTAAGTAAGGTACGAGATTAAAAAGTTTGATTATGACACTATAGTGAACAATACTTTTTGTATGAGTTCATTAAAATTAATAATTTAAATAATTAATACAAGTACCTATATAAGAAAACTAAATATCGTCAGTAGTCAGTACTATATTGTCTAGTTCTACTATCTGACTTCTTTTACCACCGGCGTCCATAATGTTGCAGTACTATGCCAAGCTACAAATACTAGCCAATCACAAAGCGTAGCTTTTTTTTATGCCCTGGATACAGCACCAAGTTTAAGTAGATTTTTGACAGATGACGCGATGCTGCTACGTTCCGAAACGCCATACATTGGCAATTTTGTACCGCATCGAGTCTCCTTAAACAAGGGCACATATTATTAAATACGAAGTTCTATTTTCAATTTTTTTTCGGTTGTCTAGAGCGTATCGAAATAGTTATTTCGGAAGTAACATAGACTATTCAACGATGAAAAGAGTGAAGTTACAGTATTGTCTATGAAATCTTAATACACAGATTTTAATCGACGAGTGCAAAAAACACATTTTAGCTAAAGCTGCCTAATTCAGAACGCACGCGCTAAAATGCACGCTCCAATGGGACTTCTTAAACTTGCCAGATAAACGAGATGCTTCACCTTTGAGATCGACGCAACGCTGTGTTGAGAGAATCATCCCCTGGTCCATGGTCCCGGGTTCGATCCCAGTCAGGGCAAATATTTGGTGGTGAGCGCCAGTATTTATTTCTGAGACTCGGTTGTTTGCTAGGTACATTGTTATAAGTATGTTTGTCATTGTCTGTCTAGTACTTCCCCTTAGTACAAGCCTAGAAGCTTAGTTTGGGACTAGGTCAATTTGTGTGTAATCGTCCCCGTACATTTATTTATTAATAATGGATCAAGTCAAAGCTTTTGCGCGCGAATTCTTCCTCGGATAATTCGTTTATATCTACTCCCTCAGAAACTGTCACATTTTCCGGGTTAAAAGTAGAATCAGATAAGTTTATCTATGAAAATTTACTTTATCGCTGCAAATATTGTTTTGTAATTGTTTACGTGCAATAAAGAATCTACATACATACTTAAGAGTACCCTTCCTAGTTACTAACTAGCATCTCTGAACCTATTTGATTTGTTGTGACGTCAAAGCGTGTGAAGACGGAACTAAACTTGCAAATTTTAAATGCAAATTGGTCTAACTGCTATCGGTCGATAAATTTGTTACTTAAATGGTCCTTTATTTATTTTAACAACTATTGATTGCTGCCCATTGAATTCGTGTTGAAACCTCCTTTATAGCCTGGCAAAACAAGAGCTGCAACACGCGTATTTCCATTAAATGTAAATTATTTTTCTTCCCACAATTATTCTTCAGCTAAAAAAATCCTCACCAGGCTGCGTTAAAAAAACAAACGGGTTGCTCATTAACCTACGAAACGGCGTAATATTTTAAAGATGAGAGAGCATTTAAAACAGTTGAGTGAAAAGGGCCGCTGCGAGCTTAATTTAACTGGCGTACTTTAAAATGAATATAATTTCTTGGAAAAGTCAGGGCTTACGGTAAATAAGTAAAATGGTATTAATTATAATAATGGTTAATAAATTTAAGAGTTATAATAGTTTAATCCGATCTCATGTAGGTAGCGGGGATGATCAAACAATATGGTGCAGTTGTAAAAGATGCAACAACATCATCAGGATCATAATCCTGGTTTGGAACACCCTGTTTGGTTTTCTAAAATACCTAGTAAAAATTGTTGAAACAACAATTTGTTTTTATAATTATTGTTCATCTAAATACTAATTTTATAAGTAAGCGGTATATTTGTCGCTGCCATTGCTCCGTATTTGTTTTAGGTCAGTTCGGATCGCACAAGTGTGACAACGGAGTAGCAGTGTGCGTGAGAGCAGTGTGTTGTCTATTTTCTGAAGAAATGCCCCTATCAAAATAAAACCAATCAAAAATGCATTCAAGTGTTTAATTTATAAGCGTCATATTTGGAGTAACGTCACCTTTTTCTGAAAAAAAAAACGATTAATCAGCATTGCGTATAAATTGTCCATGTCCTCTGTACAGGGCTGAAATTCTACAAGGTAATAGTGATATCGTTTTTGACCTGTTTCCGTATTGTCAACGTTTTGATAACTCTTATGTCATTTATAATAATGGCGACTGTGACATAAACGATTCTTAAACGTGTCAAACACGATATCGTTTTAACGCACCTGAATAGAGGCCCAGGGCCTCTATTCAACTGCGTTATAACCATATCGTTTTTGACCTGTTTCCGTATTGTCAACGTTATGTCAACTCTTATGTTATTTACAATAATGGCGACTATGACATAAACGATTCTTAAACGTGTCAAAAACGATATCGTTGTAACGCAGTTGAATAGAGGCCCAGGGTTTATTTACACATTGTTTAACTACGTAACTAGGTATGTCTTATCGTTCATATTGTGAAATCGATGATTTAATTTACCAGTTCACAAACTATTTCAAACTGAAATAATACATACTTAAACCATTATATAGACGATAAAATACAATTAGGACTTTAAGGTTAACAAAAATAAGACTACAAACCGTTAAGTATTTGGATCTCTAAATTAAAACCTTTTTGATTTGGTTTTTGGGCGGTTTTCAAAAATTAAGAATCTTTAACTTTTCCATTTGTTCACGAAAATTAAAGTATCTAAATGTATGGCGAATTTTCGTGTCGAAATGTAAAAGTTAAATTTTCTTATTTTTTGTCCTTAACGAAGTACACTTTTTAAAAAAAAAGCCATTTCACCAACAAAATCCAATTCAGCCAACTTCCATATAATTAAAACTGGGGATTTTCGAACTTAAGAGCGCAGCAAGTGCGAATAATTCATAAAGAAGGTTAATTAAATTCTCTCGTGGCGGTCGGAGGAGCTTATTAAATAGAATTAACATTATTTATTAGCATGTATGCGGTTCACTCTATCCTGCATGGTAGGCAAAACTTGCAGTTGCTGATTAGCTAGATAGAGCATCGGTGTTATTATCTAACGGCCGGTTCAATTATTCCATCTATTTCGTGTATTTAAAGTTAACGATATGTGATTTCAATAGCTGTTGTCTATTAAAAATACCACGCAGTGGGCCTAACATACTGCCACGGGAAATAGTGTGAAATACGTGAAACGGGAACTAGTGTCAAATATTATAATGAAATTATTAAAATGACAACCACCCGGCGTTTAAGTTGCTTAGTAATAAAAGGACTAAAGCCACAAAGAACACACTTTTATTGTAAACGGTAACACTTTTTCCTTACGTTGCAATATGGAATAGACGAATTAAAGTCCCGAGCCTATGTTAAAATCTTGTCCCGTGGCAGCGTGTTAGGGCCCACTGGGATCATTTTTAGGAAGTACCTACATTATTATTATTTTATTTTGGACAGGCAGTTGACACTGATATGTCCAAATCACTGTTCACTTAGTATGATTGTCAAACTTATTTTTAAACTGGTTAACACTTATAGAGTTCACAGCATCAGAGGGTAATTCGTACCGCTTTCTCAGCTAGCTTATTAAAACCAAAGCTAACTGAGAAACAAAATAATAGGAACTTCTACTACAAAATACGATAGCGTTAGAATATTCACTACATCGTAAAGGATACATTAAAGAGGTCGACGACGAGCTCCTGCGGTTGCCTGAGAGAATAACATGATAGAGCAGAGTCAAAGCTTCACCTAATGAAAAGTTTCTTGTCACGTTGCTCGAGTCGCAAGGAACGTAGAGAACTGGGAGCCAAATTAGATTCCTCTCCACTTTTTAAAGCGCATTTGTCGAGTCTGTACCGTTTAGTCAAGTTTCATTAGACGGGACATTTATATTCAAAGTATCTTACGGTCTGCATGAACTTATTCAGTGGCATGATACTAAATTACAAAGCTTAGCGGGCGAAAATAAAACCCTTTGTTAATAAAAACACCCTTTTTGCTCGAGTTATTTGTGTACCCAGTGATAAAAGAAAATAAAAGATAAAATATGTTTATTCCGTAAGTAGGCCGCACGGGCACTTTAACACGTAAAAATCTAACAAGGATTCCCAAGAGGAGATCACTGCTGAGACCAAAACGCCCCAAGAAACTCAACACTCTAGTCATATTAATGGTGGTTGGACCCTGTGCAGGGTCCGTCCGGATCGCTACCACTATCTTATCCAATAACCCACCGCCAAGCAACAGTGTTCGCATTGTTGTGTTCCGGTGTGGGAGTAAGACTACCGGTGAAATTACTAGCATAGAGGTTGACTCAGTAGGCTCAGGGTTGGCAACGCATTTGAGGTCTTTGAATTGTAGTCATACGATTGTAGTCTTGACAATTCATATGTCTATGGGTTTCAGATTTTACTTAACATCAGCTGGCATGAGTGCTTGTGTACCTTCTTCTTATAATAAAAAAATATATGTATAAAAATTGATTATGGAAATGATGATAAAATAATGAATATAAAATTAAAATAAAATAAAAGTATATAGTCGTGCTGGAAAAATTGTAAAACCCAGAATGAATACCTACGAATGCAAATAAACAAAACAATATATCATACTTATACTTACCTACGATGGTCCAAGACAACCACATTGAATAAAATTTCAAAACGTCTCTTATAGAAACCAGAGGGCTTATTGTCTAACGCACTCGCAATCACGATCGTTTTCATTTTGAAAATCGAACGCTCGTCTGCATACAATATGAAAACAATTGCTCCACTTTGAAGCCGGTTGCGATTGCGAGTGCGTTAGACAATAGCCCCTCAGGTCCCTTAGACAAGATACAATGTTTACATAATTTTATGACTAAGTTATTTAACAAACTACCTACTAACTATTTACTAGCGTTACTGGCAGTAGAATAAAGGTTAAGAAAGTAGGTAATTTAAAACACGACCAATATTCCCGCCAAATGGTAGTAATAACTACTTACATATGCTTATAAAAAAACTATTTTATAACCATACAAAACTTGACAATTATTAATAGATATTGCCACTTTTAGCCAACAAACAATGCAAGCAAGTTGTGAACGTAATTGGGACCGAGAAAATCTAAGTGCGTCATAAGTGACCTGTTAGTTTCAACCTCTTCAGAGTGTCAGACGGCGCCATACAAGACATTAATGTCTTGGTACGTCTTTACCACAGTATAAATACAAACAGTAGTTCGTCTTCAAACAAAGGTAAATCTCGCAGCTTGCATGTGTGCGTGCCGCGACTGTAGGTACGCGCCGCGAGCCACCATAAGTAAACTCAACAGGAGGCACCAAACCGGGTCAAGGCCGCGCCATCGCTGCCTTTGATTGCATGCTTATAAAGAGCCGGAGATGAACGTCATTTCTATTTGTACCATGGCCCCAGTGGCAATAGGTAACAGAAACTCCTAAAGGGCCGGGATGAACTACTTTTTTATTAATAGCATGGCCCCAGAGGCAATTGGTAACAGAAACTCCAGAAAGGCCGGAAATGAACGTCGTTGCTACTTATTCCATGGCCCCAGCGGCAATAGGTAACAGAAACTCCTTAAGGGTCGGAAATGATTTACTTTTTTATGTATACCATGGACTCAGAGGCAATAGGTAACAGAAACTCCTAAAGGGTCGGAGATGAACGTCGTATCTATGTATACCATGGCCCCAGCGGCAATAGGTACCACAAACTCTTAAACGGCCGGAGGTGAACGTCGTTTTTTATACTATGGCCCCAGCGGCAATAGCAAACACAAACTCTTAAAGGGCCAAATATGAACGTCGTTTCTATTTATACCATGGCCCCAGCGGCAATAGGTAGCAAAAAAATCCTTAAGGGCCGGAGATGAACGTCGTTTCTATTTATACCATGGCCCCAGCGGCAATAAGTAACACAAACGTAGGGCTGGAGATGAACTACTTTTTTATTTATACAATGGCCCCAGCGGCAGTAAGTAGCACAAACATAGGGCCGGAGATGAACGTCGTTTCTATTTAAACCATGGCCTCAGAGGCAATTCATAACAGAAACTCCTAAAGGGCCGGATATGAACGTCGTTTTTATTTATACCATGGCCCAAGAGGTAATAGGTAACAGAAACTCTTAAAAGGCAGGAGATGAACTACTTTTTTTTTTACCATGGCCCCAGAGGCAATAGGTAAAAGAAACTCCTATCGGGCCGGAGCAGAAATACTCGTTTATTAAACTATTGTATGGACCGAGCGGCAATAGGTAATATAAACTCCTAAAAGATCCGAGACGGTCAACTTTTCTATATATACTTTGTCTTTACTCTTTGTTCCACAGCTCTGCACGCCGCGGAGTGCAATTAGGACTGTCTTTTAATCAGCACTTGATTAGACGTAACGTATTCAGAGAACATCCAGTCCTCTTTGAAACTTACAAGCCCGACTGATGAGCAATTTTAGCTTTTAGTTGGGATCAGAATAATGATGTGTAATTAGAAGCGCAGTGCATTTTAGACAGAGTAAGATTAAATTAGTAGGATTTAGTTTCTTAAATATTAACGAAAGTTTTAGTTTAGTAGCTTATAATTATTGCAAATTAAATCTTATGTATGAAAAAGTTATAATTTTATTATTCTGAAAAATACCGTTATTGCTTTTGCCATTTTACTCACTTTTCAATATTCAAATTCAACTAACGTACTCTTTTAACATTTTAATTGCTTCAAAAACCCGACTAGAAAACTAGATAATCCTTTCAAGCTTTAGAAAAACAAATATAACTTTAAAACGGTTCAGCGGTCTTTCAATAATCGGGGAACATACCTACATAACAAAATTGAGAAACTTTTTTTTTATGTCGGTTAAAATTAAAAGGAAGAACGAGACTTACAAATGGAAAACTATTGAAAGTCAAAAAACAGTATTGTTTAAGTATTGTCGAACATAGCACTGTGTGGGTCTAGACAATGCATTTTACGAACGCTAACGATTGCCGAAATCGGAGAAAATAGGCTTAAAGCTAGCTGGCCTGCGGTATACGGTCTCGTGCCGGTCGCCTATGTCAATTCCATACAATTTGACATCTTTATAAAGTTAAAAACTCAATTAAATGGTTCTTAATTTTTTCCCTTTTGTGACTAAAATTCACCATAATATGTTTATTATATGACTAATTTTCGTCCCACAATGGAAGAAAGTTAAATTTCTCTCAATTGAATCCTTAACTAAGTACAATATTTTTGAAATTCACCCATGCTTCAAGTAGGTATTTAAAGTTTTGATCATTTACTGTTCCCATGTTTTATGGAAAATACTGCTTCGCTGGGTAATTCACAAACATTATACGGCTATGTCAGCAATGGGTACATAAAAAAAGAATTTGAAAATAATTTATAAAGCTGTATAGACGGATGAAAAGAATTAAATTGTCAATTCTTATTAGTCACGCAGTGTAAATAACTTAGTAGGTACCTAGCTAGGTACATTATATTTGTCCATGAATTAATTACAAAAACACGGTCAGAAGGAAAAAAAGGAATACGCTGGCTTCACTTAAATTACGTCTCAATTTTTCTCTCTAAAGGTTTATTGACAAGTTATTCCCGGACGTCACATATATTTAATTTCAGAGGTGAAATGTAGCTTTACTGACATTTATTTGTTAATATTCAAAAATAGTAGTAGGTAATCTATACTAATATTATAAATGTGGAAGTAACAGTCTGTCTATCTGTTTGTTACGTTTTGGATGGAGATAGTTTGGGTCCCGAGAAAGGACGAGGGGTACTTTTTTTACTTAAGCGATAAACGACTTCATCGCGGACGGAATCGCGGGAAACGACTAGTGGGTTATAACGGCGTCATAAAAACTCAAAAGTACCTACGAGTAGTTAGACGAGTCACGAATATTAAGTAGAAAACGAAGCGGATTCAAAGCATTTCAGATATTCACTTTAATTAAATTTTCACATTGAGCAAAATGGCTTCCGCGGTAACCATGTCGTGCTAACGTTATTTAAAAACGAAAGACGACGTCGTTTTGTCCCTTTATATTTTACAATAATTTTAGCCAAAAATGACAGTACATTAATATTTTTTTCTTACGTCATCCCGCGCCCTTAAGTAATGTAGAATAAGATATCACTTACTACACACTAAACTTTTACCGAGGTCATTTGTAAACGAAGCCCCCGGCCAAAGTGTAAAAACACGCATTAAAAATTTACCCGTTGAGTGAGCCCGCTCGTATGACTTCACTCACTCGATCTACCGTTTGACAGAGACTTTTTTAAGATAACAATCTCAAATTAGGACGCCTTTCCTTATAAATCGATTTTTTTACTACTTTCCAGTTTGTTATTTATGTTTTCCTACGACACTTAATTTGGCACCTATAAGGATTCGCAGTTTCGGACAAAGAGCCTGGACATAAACAATATCATGTATTAGAAGTCTTCTTCCTTAATTTTTTTTTTTTTTGCTTTCGTCATAAAATCTGCTGCAATAATACATATTTGAGAATATTTCAATAGATCTTTTATGGTTACGGTACAAAGGACACAGCCCCTAAAAGGTAGGACAGGCAAATACCGTAGGTAGGCTAAGTACCTAATATAGGATCTCGTTGGCTAAGAAACCCTAAAAGCGAGGCAACACACCAATTCACGAACTTACGTAAACATTGATTTAGTATTATCCATTAACATAAACTAGATCCTTATAAACCAATTTCTTAAAAAGCTTTACCGCATGAATACATAATAATTTAATGGTCCCACATTGGAAGAGTGGCCAAAAACGAAGGGTTTATCTTTTAAATTTATGGCGTATGAAATTGGGATAGACCACCTTTATAGGCGAAAATATGAAAACGCTTCAGTTTGCACGGAATAAATTACCGTAAATTGCTGGAGTTCAGATTGCGGTCGACCCTTACGGATTGGATATTCAAGAGATTAGGGGCGTCATGGCGGATGCTCGAACGGCCATCCATCAGGGACCGGACAACAAGTGGACAATGGAGAAGGGAAATACAAAATGACCACCGCCATTTATTTCGTATAAAAAAACAGGAGCGCAGCATAGTGTTGTGGATCGGGCGCGTAGAGAATATTTAAGGGAATAATGACAACGCATGTCATCCAGTCGATCCAAACAAAGAGTTGTTGAATTGCGGCATACTCGAGTATTCGATATTTATTGTTCTCCATGCGCTTGACTATCCGAGTCCGAAGCCATTGCCATAAAAGAAAATACTACCTAATGCAATACTACGTCATAAGTATTTAGTTATTCGTAAAACGTATTTTTATCCTGCATGCTCTGAAATGTTAACCTTTCTGTTGTCAAAACAACCCGCAAAGTACACTGCATTCCTGGACACAACTAAATTAAAAAAAAAAGTTAAGTACCTATTATTGATCAATGGCAGCGGCCGTAAAAAAATATGAAATTTCTTTACGTACCGCCTTTTTTACTTTTTAAGATCATATTTGGACTCCGCATTACTCCAAACAGTCAAACCAAGTTCTTCCGTGTTTACTTTACTTTTTAAAATTTAAGAGACTAATAAAGTAAATGTTTAAAAAAAATAACCCGTCTTCAAAGAGAAAGAAATAACTTCTTTTAAAATGATTGGTAATTGGCTTTTGGTTAAAACATTGTGGGACGCCGACTTCAGTTGGACTGACCAATCATTTTTAAAGGATTTAATTCTTGCTTTTTGAAGACGGTTTTTAGTTTTTTAATATATTTAGTTTATTTCATACCTTTTAGTGATCATAATAATACTGTTATGTCGTCCCACATTTCAATTGATAAAAAACAAGCAACGCCGCGGGAAAGTCATAGTCATATGTTTAAACCTTTTGAATGTGCTTCGTCATAGTCGCACAACTATCTTAATCGCGATATCTTATCGCCACCCTTGAAATAGGTACCGTTGAGGAGATCCGGTGGCCAGCAGTGGTCTTCATCATCAGTTTTACTTTACCGAGTCATTTGTCTCTAAAAATACTAAAATCGCCATATTATGTATTATATTTGAGGAGTTCCCTCGAGATCTCCAAGAACCCATCATAACATCTTGTGCTGAAAATAGGATCAACTAAAAAATATACCCATTCAAACAGTTTTTTAGGGTTCCGTAGTCCAACTAGGAATCCTTATAGTTTCACCATGTCTGTCCGTCCGCAAATTTTTGTTAGACTCGGCTTCGGAACCCTACACTGAGCATGGCCTGACATGCTCTTGCCCAGTTTTTTTAAATAGGTCTTATGGTTGTAGAGTAATCGGGGTACATACATTAAAAAAAAACCAACGAATTGATAACTTTCCCCTTTTTTGAAGTCGGTTATAAAGGTTAACTTTTAAGGACGTCGTATTTGAAAATGTTATAAATAGTATTTCTTTGTTTTACGTACGAGTGTTGCGTTTATAAACAAAATAAATGACCGAATAAATTTAGCCCGTAATTAGTTTTAAAATCGTAAACGTATTACGTTATTCTGTGATTATGATTTCTTTTGGTGTATTCTATTTCTCGTTTTACAGTTTGTCGTTGGTAGGTATTATGAACTTAAATGGTAGTATGAGGGATGTCAATGCCGATGGCGATAATGTTTTTTTCAATAGTAATTTTGGTACTTTGCTAAAAATACGCATACGCATTTTTTATATTTTTTCGCATTGTTGGAGAAAAGCACTATACAACCCTCGGGGGTAAGGGCGGTTGGACTACGTATACAGGGCGTCTCACGGCTATGCCACATGGAAGGAAAGTACCTACCTTGAATATTGTAGATGGAACATTTTACTGAAAAAGACATTATTTTCATTTCAAAAACAATTTAAACTGCATTCATTCATAGATATTTGAATAATTACATGGTTGAACCGGGAATCGAACCCGTTACACGAGAAAAATAGTTACCCTGTAGCTTTATCATACCGATCGAAAGGCTTCATCATAAGGATTATTTTTTGATAAATAACATAGTGTCAGAAATAAAAGGAAGACCATGAATTTTAACATTTGATGTGAAATGTTGTTCAGAAAAATGAAAAGCTGACATTGCCGTAAGGACACACAACTGGCATTATCATAATACCTATTACTATTAAATGTACCCACTTGAGAAGTACGCATCATTTTCCTATTATAATATAAGTGTATGATAAAATGATAAAGAGATACGTAATTAATAGGTACCTGGTTATACGCAGCAAATCGAGCCGTATCCTGAGCCAAAAGACGCGTAAATTATTTTGTCCACCGCAATGCGGCTGGCTGATTATAAAGAAATAATTCAAAAATGTGTTCCATTTTCTAACTTTTATTATTTTGTTTCTGTGATGTTCATTGATTGTACGATTTTTGCATTGTGTTGTGATTTGTTTACATAACCAAGGCGTATCAAAATAATGTTGATTTAATTGAAGCATACCTACTTTTTAAACCACAAAAACATCCTAATAGAAATACACCATCTCGATTTATTATGAAACGGTTGGTGGATAATCTGCTAAATTTGGGACGTTTCGATCATCGCTTACCACAACCGCGGCACCAAATGATAAACACTGACGACGAACTCGACGTTTTGATATACTTAGAGGCAAATCCTAAAAGTTCAGTGAGGGAAGGTGAAGCAGAAATCGGAATTTCGAAAAGCAAAATACACCGTGTACTGAAAAAATACAAATTCAAAAGTCACGTTGAAGGGCGATTAGTGCAAAAATTACTGCCGGGTGATGCTGAAAGACGACTTAATTTCTGCCATGAAATCGAGAGGCTCATCCTAGAGGATCAGTATTTTCTAAATAATATTATCTGGTCAGACGAGACAAACTTCAGCAACAATGGTATGTACAACCTTACGTATCCGCGAGACTAATAATCAAGTGCGTTTTTCGTTCAACTGTGGGATTGTAAAATGCCGGGTTCTCTTAGTACATTTTTATCAAGGGCATTTGAATACGGAAAGCTATTTAGAAATACATGATATTTTAAGAAATGAGATAAATCATCTTTAAGTTGCAGAATGACCAAACCTTACTTTGCAGCAAGATGGGGCTCCGGCTCATAACAGTCACAGAACAAGGGACTATCTCAATGAACACTTTCTTCCCTGGATCGGGACAAATGGACAAATAAGATGGCCGCCGAGAAGCCCAGATCTAACCCCGTTAGTTTTTTTTTATGGGGTTATGTCAAAAATTTTGTTTACAAGAACCAGTATGAAAGTGTCCAAGAGCTACAAACAGAACTTAGACATACTTTTCTAAATATCCACAACAACAAGATCAAAAAATCGACAGGGAGCGAAATAATCAAAAGAGTGCAACTTTGTATTCAACAGGAAGGGACTCATTTTGAGCATTTGATAAATTGATTAATTTTGTATTAAAATTTTTAAAATTCATGGGTTTTCTTTTATTTCTGACACTATGTTATTTATCAAAAAATAATCCTTATGATGAAGCCTTTCGATCGGTATGATAAAGCTACAGGGTATTTATTTTTCTCGTGTAACGGGTTCGATTCCCGGTTCAACCATGTAATTATTTAAATATCTATGAATGCAGTTTAAATTGTTTTTTAAATTAAAAGAATGTCTTCTTTCAGTAAAATGTTCCATCTACAATATTCAAGGTACTTTCCTTGCCGTGGGACGCCCTGTATAGCGCCGCCTTGAGTATGTCTCAGCCACGCTAACTCATACTCGTCCTGCAACGACCTTTTTCCCGGTCTCTGCAGTAATGTACTATTTTTGTATATCCGCGATTAACAAACATGTGACATTATCACATTACGCAGCCCATTTGTCCTAGATTTTGTCAGATTGATAAACAGTTACCAGGGGGGTTATCATGAGCTACCTTTGCAGTTCTGTTTACGCTCAGAGAAAAGGACAGAGCTATATAACCGCCATAGCTCTGTCCTTTACGCTGACCGTAAAATGAACTGCAAAGCTAGCTCATGATAACCCCCCTGATCTTATTTCTTCCTAAGTTTATTAATTAAGGGAGTTTTCTCACTTAACCACGCATCGAGCCTTACCACTAATTTTCTAGAGATGGCTACAAAGTTTTCCTTCCAATAATTGTTGATAATAGATACTGCTATTCGGGAGATGAGTCTTACCGCTCGATTCAAATTCATTTAAAGAACAAATATCAAATTTATTTATATTGATGACTTGTTTTGGCTTCTTGAATCACAAGCTTCAAGTTTGCGGTGGTAACATAAATTACACAGACTATCACTCTTATGTTAACCGTTTTCTTCCTTCATTTATATAAAGTTGAAGTTGTTTGTGAATGCTGGGAAAGAAAATCAGTTAGATATGACGTTATCTCTCCTTCGTAAATCTCCGGAATAGCGCAAAACATCTTGTCTTAAGACTCGTTTAAGGCTATGGTTAAGGGGAAAAGGAAAGAGGCACTGTAATATTTTAAAAACCTTTTTTTCGGCACGTTGGTTCCATGGCAGAGACTGGTCGGTTTTTTTTCTTGGTAACGTTCAGTAGAGCAAACCAAGTACCAAAATATGCCAAAAAACAATTATGCATCGTTTAAATCGACTTGCACTATTTAGTACCACATAATGATAGTAAATAGCAGAAATACATATCAATTAAATTGTCTTGTAGTAGGTACTCCTTTGATTATTTAAAAACTCTACAATGATGTTATGGAGATTTTTTCTCTAAATTTAAATTTATTCTAACAACAGTTACAATAAGAACTGATTTGATTTAAATTAATTTGTAAAGCACTGATGGTTAATTATTTTAAGTGAGAAGTACGTTGTTTATAATGTCCACTGTAGACGAAAAATCGTTACCTATTTCATCTATTGCGACAAAATTCGTAGATGGGATAGTTGCATGGAAACGGCCAAAAGAAAGAAAGAAAATATTTGTACTTACTCTTACTGCGCGAGTGCATTTTGCACTTAACTGGACACTGGATATTTCACATCGTGTCCTTTATATTTTAGTCGTTCATCGCACGCTAATCTTTGAAACTTTTGAATGTACCTAAGTACATTGATTCTCTCGAGAAAGATTAAACAACTATATGAATTGATATACCGTACGAAGCCAGGGTGGGTAGCTAGTTAATTATACATAGTTACGCTCATGTTTCTTTAAAAGTAAATTATATAAGTAAACATGAAAACAGCGCTAACACCGCGGCCGCATTTCTCGAAACGCAGCCTTAATGTATAAATCTCAACACCTTGACGGGCAACATCCGATATGAGGCAATTTACTAGCGAAGAAAGCGTCTCACTTTATCGCACCACTTCACTCGCTTATGAAAGTGCTGCCTGATTTACGGACAGGGAATAATGTTGTTGGTATTAACACGAACGTTATGTTTATCGATTCGACGTACCCACGAAAATACAATGAATACGAACTCGTTTAAGAAGTTATGCTCAATCTGCTGATTAACCTTCTTGATTCGGTATAAGTTGGTTTAAATAGGTCAAGGATTAATCGAAAGTTATAGTATTCGGATTAATAACGATATCGTATTTAACGTGTTTCCGTATTGTCAACGTTTTGATAACTCTTATGTCATTTACAATAATGGCGACTGTGACATAAACGATTCTAAAACACGTCAAACACGATATCGTTATAACGCAGTTGAATAGAGGCCCAGCGACATTGCATAAACCTTTTATAAACGTCAAACTCGATTCTAGTCTAACAAGAATAGATATTTAAAATAAGAACACAAATCATGAACTACCCCACTGTCATTTATACTTTAAAACGAAACAACAAACAACAGTAACTTAATTCGTAAAGATTTTTTTTGCGATAAATTTAAAAATTTACAAATTCTTCAGAATTAAGTAAGGTACTTTCCTCTGTCTCGCCTCACGCCTTGCTATCTAGCTGACCATCGGTTCCCTTTTGATTAATGTTAAAAATCCTGCAAATAACTTCCGATAAAGCGAGGGAGGCCATGATAATGCATTTTTTAATCCTTCATTAGCGCAAAAGGCAGCATTAATGGCTGGGTTTTTTTTCCGGCTACAGTACAGTACAGCCCGCTTAAACTGTAATTAGCGTCCGGCCGGCACCGGCTGGCGATCGCATAAAAAGTGCAATTTTCTGCCGCAACAGCGCGATATTGCTGAACCGAGGGATTTCATTATGCTCCCATCCTCCACATATGTATTTTATAATTTTATTCCTCAAAAGCCTGCGTGCACGTTGAGAAAAAAGTTGGTAAAAAAGTGAAAAAGTCTGTAAAGCTTTTCACGTTTAGAATTATTACGGAGAATTAACTACGAAATAAAGTTTTAAATAAACTCGAATATCCAAATAGAGGAATCGACCTTTAGTCCAACGTATCAAATGTCTGTTCGGATCTTTTGATATAGAATTCGTTGTTTTATCTTTTTCTCTTAGCAAACACTACTCACACTTTGCTCGTACGAGTTTTCAGTGCTTAGCCAGTTAAAATAACATGTCTGAAATTAATTTATTTATTTGTCAAAAGTTGTTAGATATTTAAGAATTTGCTTAAGTCTGCATTTAATCGAGAAGATAATTAACCGATCTTTAAAGCCTTTCTAAATCTCATTAAGTGTGCCTGACGACAGCCACGCAGTAACCGCGGCAATCTGAAGTTTGCCACAAAAGTTTGTCAATTCCCGTCTAAGCACCGACATCAACATTATTAATGGTTTGATTTAAGACTCTTCCTTCAATCTCAACATTCCCAACTCCGTTGCAGGGTTGACGTAATTTGTAACACCTTTAATACTGTTTGAAAGTTTTATCGAGTTTAGAAGGGTCGGAATAAAGGAGACAATCTACAGGATACTTAGGAATACAGTGCGGATGAGACTAAACATATAAAACTTGCTGTAAGTATAACGTTAACTAACCTCGCATAGAAATATTTTAGTTTAATTCGAGACAGTATTTTAAAGTCAAGAGAAAGGTATCGTGTTCAGACGACACGTTGGCCTAGATGGTAGTAACCCTGACTTCGAAACTAGCGGTCCTGGGTTTAAATCCCGGTAAGGATAGCTGTTTGTGTGATGAGCACGATTACCATACCTGGGATAACTCGGGGCAAGTTTTAGGGATAAGAAAGATGTGGATGTAATTAAATACTGTTCATGACACCATGAACAAAAGTAAACAGTCTTATAAAAGGTGAGGAAATTTCAATAACCAACATGAATGAGAAATTGGCTTTGAGTCATTACAAATATTTTAAGAATGCCCTGTTAACCACCGTGGACGTTGAGAGAACGTTAAGCAGTTCAAGGTGGATGTTTTAATCTCGACGGCAATCATTAACACTGACGAATATGGAAAAAGTATCGATTGTATATTATGAAAATGATTTAAATTAACCATATAAATACACGTTTTAATTTGTTTATTTTTTATTTCAAAATGAGGAGAAAGAATAAAAAAAAAAGATAATGAACTGTCAACACATTCCCGTTATAATATTTTACTTTTTGTTATAAAATTTGGAGTTGGCGAATGCCTAGAGCAATATTTTCTCTTCACCTCCCCTACCGCACTTCTGTTTCTTGTGGGCGACCCTGCGTTCTGCATATTTACTGTGTTTTTCTGTTTTGTGGTTTTGTTTCAAGAAAATTTTGTTTGACGCCCATTGTTGACGCCTCATCTCTTAGCAACCGCCGTACCTTCGTCTGTCATAACAATAACAACTTTTATTTTTGATCCCCGTTTCACCAAACTATTTGAACTTATTCCAGCCAAATTTGTTGTTACGTGTTTTTTAAAAGTGTTTTGATAATTTTGTTCCCTTTTTTTTTGTGTGTTTCTTGTGGATGTATTTTTTTTAATCAGATAAGTGCCTAGTTTTAATAGTGTGCATGCAGCCTGCGACACAACCCGGTGATGGCACGTCGACAAATTTACACTCGTGCCAGCAATGTTCAAAATCATTTAAGAGTATCAGAGGTTTGAATATTCATGTCTCCAAAACCCACAGATCTTGCCTTAGCCAAAATTGCACACCTTTAAACGTTAATCCGCTCATTACATCTTTAACTCCTGCTACCATTGACCCACCTGCCTCTTCTTTCCATTTTCATCTTAGTAAACTTAAAAATAACTGTTTAGTTTTAAAAAGAGTTCCCCGCGGTGCCAGAATCTCCGTCGCGACTCATCTTTCTCACCTTATTGAGACTTACCTTAAGAAGACTGGCAAAATCTTTTTCTTTTTTCATACCGCACCCTCCATGTCCATGAAGATGGTTCGAAAGTTTCCCTTACACAAAAAATAAATAACAACTGTGTAATTCATTCATGTCCCTCTCCTAGTTTTAAAGAAAAATCAAGTACATCTTTTAACATTCGTAGAAATGTAGAATCCAAAATTAGCGACGGTGATTTGAAAGGCGCCGCTCGTCTCCTCTTCTCAAGCGACGTGCTGTCACTGGATACTCCCGACCCCCTTTTGGCCCTACAAACTAAACATCCCCCAGCTCCTCCAACTCCTTATTTTTTCGATCCTCCAACGGCAATCCAGGCTTGCTTAAAAATTCAAAGTAATCATGTAGTTCAAGCGATTAATTCTTTTAAAACTGGTTCTGCTGCTGGTCTGGACGGAATCTCACCCCAACACCTGAAAGACCTAATTTCTCGTTCGGCGGGCGATGCGGGGACGCTGCTCATCAATTCTATCACCAACTTAATTAACTCTATGTACTCCGGCAATATCAATCAAGAAATTGTTCCCATTTTATACGGTGCTAACCTCATCGCCCTGACCAAAAAAGACGGAGGAGTGAGACCGATTGCCGTTGGATCAACACTTCGTCGCCTAGCCTCCAAAATTGCAGTTCGGCACATCTCTTCAAAATTACAGGCTCAGTTCGAACCTATTCAGCTAGGTTTTGGCATAAAAGGAGGGTGCGAAGCAGCTGTCCATGCTTTACGCACGTACCTCTCCGTCGGAAATTGTGAAGTGTTGATCAAAATTGACGTTAAAAACGCATTTAACTCGGTAAACAGGGACACCCTACTGGCTGAAATAAAACAGAACGCTTTATCTTCAGAAGTCGGCTGCCAGCAGGGTGACCCTCTTGGGCCGGCAATTTTTAGTTTAGCTATAAATCCAATCATTCAAAATTTAAAGTCAAAATTTAACGTTTGGTATTTAGATGATGGGACTTTAGGAGGTGATATCGATACCGTTTTGTCCGACCTTTCGTCCATTCAAACTAAATTCCAAACAATAGGTTTGGAACTAAATTTCAGTAAATGCGAACTTTTTATTCAAAATTCTTCCTTAAATTGGTCTGTTATAAAACAAAAATTTGAAGATTTAACGCCAAACATAAAAATAGTTGACCAAAAATCACTCAGCCTCCTAGGGTCCCCTGTTTTTGAAGACGCAATTCCAACTTTCATTCAAAATACTGTTTTAAAATTTCAAAATTATGTGGATCGTCTTCTCGAAATAAGTCCACATTATGCTCTTTCGGTTCTTAAATTCTGTCTTTTTGTACCTAAATTTATGTACCTGCTTCGCTGCTGCCCTTTTTGGAAATTTCGAAATCTCCTTACGCAAATTGATGACATTATTAAATTAAATTTGGAATCCATCTTGAACATTCAGCTAAGCGAGCAATCCTGGACTCAGGCCTCCCTTCCCATCCGCTTTGGTGGACTAGGGATCCGCAAAATTTCTTGTGTTTCTTTTCCAGCTTTTTTGTCTTCCGTTCATAGCTCGGCTAGTCTAGTAGGTAAAATCCTTTGCGCTTTGCCATCAAACTACAAGACTGTCGACTTGGAGGAAGCCAAAAATGCCTGGAATCTTGCCTACCCAAGCAGTAATTATCCAGAAAATTTAAAGTCTCAGAGGAGTTGGGATGAAATAACCTGTAATATAACTTTTAACAACCTTGTAAGTAGCAACTCAGGATCTGAGCGAGCCAGGCTTTTGGCGGTGGGAACCAAAGAGGCTGGTTACTGGCTCCATGCACACCCATCGCCAAATACTGGTACTTTCTTAGATCCTGAAACTCTCCGAATTTCTGTTTGTTTACGTCTTGGTGTCCGGGTCTGCACTCCACACATATGCCCCTGTGGCAACGAAGTTGATTTTCTGGGTCACCACGGACTTTCATGCCAAAAAAGCGCAGGCCGCTTCTCTAGACACGCCGCGCTCAATGACATTATCCGCCGGTCTCTTGCCTCCGTCAACGTTCCCGCTTTACTGGAGCCAACCGGTATCGCTAGGGACGACGGCAAGAGGCCTGACGGTATGTCTTTAATTCCGTGGAGTACGGGGCGAGTGCTGGTGTGGGACGCTACTTGTGCAGACACCCTAGCCTCGTCACACCTCCGCGGAACAGTAAATAAACCAGGCGCGGCGGCTGAGGCGGCCGAAACAATGAAAAAGAATAAGTACAAGGGTCTCGGCGCAGAATATAACTTTGTTCCTTTTGGCGTCGAGACCCTTGGTCCGTGGGGACCCGGTGCCATTAGCCTTTTTAAAGACATGACAAAAAGGCTAATTGAAACAACCGGTGACCACAGAGCTGGCAGCTTCCTCGGACAGCGTATTAGCATTGCTATGCAACGAGGAAATGCTGCCAGCATCTGTGGTACTTTGCCACGGGGGCCCTCACTTTTCTAGTTTTTTATTTAGTTTTAATTGATTTGTATTTAGATTAGTTATTTAATTATATTATTTTATTTTAGATTATTACGTATTTAAAATTAAATGAAATTATTTTGAAAACAGGAAACAAAGGAAATTGATGTTATTTACAGGTTTGCAGCGGGGGAGATTGAGATTGGATTAAAAAGGTGTAAAAATATAATAATTCATTTTAAGTAATATTTATTTATGTCGAATAATACTATAGAAATAAAATCTGCCAATGTGAGTCAGTAAGCCTAGCCCTTAAAATGTTTTTTGAAGGTTCTTTGAGGTATCATAAGGGTAAATAGGGAAGGAGGGATTATTGTTATTATCATGCTATATATTTTTTATTTTTTTATTCAAGAATTTATAGGAACACAACCTAAAATAAGGCATAATTTGTTACAAATAAGAACTAGTATTAAATAATAATAACATTACGTTCTATTGAAAATTATTTTAGTCTTATAATTAGTAACATACGCTTAATTGACTGGTAGAGAATGCCTTAAGACATTAAGTCCGCCATTTGTACCTACTTTGTGTATTGTGCAATAAAGTTTAAATAAATAAATAAATAATAAATAATTCTAGGTTGTGTCCCTATTAACTTCTTAGTTCCTATTCACCCCGTTTTACGGTAAAGTACAAAAATGTGGTGTATCACAACAATATTGTTAAACGTTTTATCTATGGAAGTATCTGGATATATCCACATTCGGGTATCCACCCAAGAACCCATTAGCCTCAAGGCCTGTGTGCTCGTTTTGTTTCTTTCTGCCATATATGTAGGCTTGTATCGTGGTGTTTAGGGTTATATGACTGTTGTGTATAACAATATATGAGACGCTAACATAATTATAATCCGATAGAGTAACAAATTTGAGCACTCCGCGATACCCGACGTAGAACATAGTAACATTGTAATTTCGCCCGAGGGGTGTTACTGCTCTTCTGTAACTTGCAATCCGCAAAGTTTGTCTCTTGAACAACGATACAACTTCAATACGAGCCTCAATTGCAGAAATGTTCGCAGCTAATGCTTAGTCAAATTTATAACTAACTCATTTATTACCACAGATAGATTCAAAGGACAAGTTTCAGGCGAGTAGGTATACAACGATTTTATACAAGTATTCGTAGAAGTTACTTGATATGTATTAGGTTAGGATCTGGTGTATCTACGTATTATCGTCGTACAATATGGTACTTTCGAAAGTTCAACACAGATTTGTTTAAAATTATCATTGTGGACATAGGCCTCCTCCTAATAGTAAAAGCGGCATTTTCCAATTTAGTAATAGGTTACCAATAGAGTAGGTATAGAATGCTTCGAATGTCATTGCACTTAGTACCAATTTCACAATACGATGTTAACCACTTAACAGACGATTAGAGCATTAGCAGTTGTCAAAATGTATGGGCTGACAGTCGATTAACATTGATTAAATATAACATCGTATGGTAACATTGCTACTTTGCCTATTTTATTATACTTAACGGTAGTTTAGTCAGACTCGATTGAGATAAAAAAAAAAGACTGTAACCAGTCGTAGCCGTAGAAAGAGAGGGGGATACTTCCACTCCTACGCCGCGCCAGCTGTCTACTCTCCATCCGTCTTACGAATTTTCGGTCAGGTCACGTGTATTGACGCGAGTTTCAAATTTTTTACCCATTACAAAAAAAGTGTACAACGCCGCTAAAGAAGTTTTCACTTCAAAAATGTTTAAGTTACAATAATAAAAAATTGTGTACTAGCATCCCCGTTATGGGGAAATATTTGAGTGAGCGCGAGCACGCGCGTGTATTAAATTTTATTCCTGAGTCTTGGACGTTTTCTGTGAATTTAAGAATGTGTTTCTCTATAAATATAAGTATAACTCAAGATGATCAACTATCAGCATAAAAAATCAAAGCGCTTAGTTATGATAAACGGTTCACAGTAAAGTTCTCTGTCATCAATTGGATGAGAATTACAGGTGAAAATCAAACGTTATTAAGTTAGCCAACTTTTTATCGTGATAAAAAATCCCAATCACTTTAAATCTGCTGAACGCTCATTCCATCTCTAACGAGCGGGAATTGGGACATAAAAGAAAGACCTTTCTCATCGCTTTGCAATTTAAATAATTGATATGAAAACCGCGATTTGCGATGTGTAATTTCGGCCGTCGGATATATTTTACAAGGGGAAAGGTTAACGAACACAAATAATTTTAAAATAGTTTGATATTTGTAAAATGATAAAAACATAACATGTAGGTGTCTATTATGGGTGACGGTATACGCTTACCATCAGGCGATCCGTCTGTTCGTTTGCCTCATATTCCATAAAACATAAACAGCCGTTTTACTAGAGACTTAAATGCCTGATTCAATATTAGTCAGTTATGATGGAATAAATGATAATTATTAACTGACAACTTAAACTTTAACTTATTATTGTTAGGCGATGGGCTTGCAACCTGTCACTAATATACTAGTATACATCTCAGCCTACTTGTGCAAAATGTGGTTCATGTCTTTTTAGAGTTGTTGGTACTTCTGTAGCTCTGCCTACCCCGCTCTGGGAATGAAGGCGTGATGTTATGTATGTACCTATGTATTAACTGACAACTTCATAAATGAAGTGATGGATGATGTAAAACCCAATTTATATTACTCTAAAGATGGTAAAAATATTAAAATGATTGAATTCTGTTTCAGAAGATAAGCTCAGTTTTATTGAAGTGCTTAAATAAGATTCTCAGCATTACACCCCACTTAGTGAATTTGCCGAAAATTTGTGATTCGAAAACTTTATTTAGTCTTTGAAGTTAGCAGCGAGTTCGGCTAAGATATATACTTATGCGACGTCTCTTTAGGCAGAATATCATAAGTTCAAATATATCATGCGCCTGATACTCATTTCACTTTAATCGAGATATTTTTTTTTCAATAAGCCTGCTATTTTTTGTACTTGTAAAACTTTCAAATGCGAATTCATAGTTAAAATCATTTTACTTTTCACGTTGGAATTCTAACTATAGCCTTCTTTTTGAGACGATAAGTTATTTTTATGTTAATGAGGTTGGCATGAGGAATTTTCCGATCGCCGATTCGCTGCTGCTGGCCTTGCTATAAAGTGGATTTATCAGCTTAACTAAGTTACGCTTGTTCTTGTAGAATGATAGTGAGAAGCGTCTTCAAAGGTATTACTCCTATTTGTTAACCAATGTCGGTAGTATAAATTGCTGTCTAGAACACATAAGCTTCTTTCAATTCCACGGTAAACAGTTTCGAAGTCTCAAGGTGTTTTATGTGTAATTATGTTTTTAAATTCATGAACTAATATTGCTACAAAATCATTTACCTTTTTCTATTTGTTTGTTAAATTATTCTTTTTTCCTACGCCTTAATGGTCATCTAGATTAATGGTATAAATTATAATAACTATCAAATTAACTATTTAAGCTTAGCAGCGCTTACAAATTGTCAATCTGCGAGCGCTGAGCAAAAGTTGTCAAGAAGATTATCAGCTGATTGGCCAGGATTTAGCTGTAGCATTTGTACTGGTATTTAGCGAAGAGCTTACCATTATAAATATGATTTCATAATGTTGTAAGGTAGCGTTAGTTATTCCAGCACAAACATTGAGTGCTTTGCCGGAGAGATTGCAGATTTAATAATTGGTCTTTTAAGCATATTATGTGGGATACATTTTTGTGGATGACATAACAACATGAAATTTATATACATGGTAATTTTTAATAGGTGCACAAATTTTAATATTTGCTTCGCTATTGTTAATCAATAACACATGTTTTGTTATTTTTCCTCTAGCTCTAGCTTAAAAATATTAGAGCTATTGCCGATTCAATGATTCCACTAACTTAACGATATTCATTGACCCTCTAATGCAGGGGTGCGAGGAGAGGGACTTGTTGTCTAATACCTAAGCTGTACATGAAATTTCAAATTTCGAATATCAATACAGTGTATCGCATACCTACAGCTTGACAACCCATGTCATCATTTCTAGTGTGACTTTGTGTCCACACGAGAAAGTAAAAGAGAGATAATTTGCAACAAAAAAAATATATTTTTTTAACTCGTTTTATTGTCGTAATATATTATATTAACGATACAAAATCATATGTTAAAATTTGTGCACTGATAGTAAAAATACCCTGTATACAAGGATTCTAAGAGAAAATTTATATATATATATATATATATATATAAGGAATCACACTTTAAAATTGGCTTAAGAATTCGGAAATTATAAACATAGATACATTTTACATTTTTTTGGGTTTTCGAGTAATAAATAACAATATTCTTGTCTAAGTTATGCCCCTTTGAAAATGGGCGTAATACTTGTAGTACAATTAAACCGATTCTTTAAGCTGTTAATTCTAGAGTTCTTTGTGGCACAGTGATTGGCAGTTCAATTTGGGTGAGCTACAGATATCTGGACCAGGAAATGCGTCAATTTGCTCGCAGAGGGCGCGCCGATCGGCATCCGATCTAACAAGAACTACTTCCATTCTAGATTGCTCTTGCCTTTTTCATACCCTTTGTTACACAGTTCTTTTATTGTTCTAACAAAAACATCGAAGCAAAAACGAATAAAACTCCAGAAAGCGAGGAAATGAATACGCTCATTAAAAAAAACAATTGAAAGTTTATTCAAGGACTTATATTAGACGGAGAAGAATTAAATTAGCTAACGATATTTTCCTGCCAATGCAAAACTGACCGGCATCTCGAAGTTTTGATATTCCCCGAAATCCTTCTAATTCCCACACCATCTTTGAAGGAAAAACATAATTAATGTTGTGTTGTTTGTAATCAGAGAGCTAAGTGCTACGGGGAGCGCCAGATGCGCCTCTCTTATTACAAGCCTTTTATCTTTGGTGCAAAATGAAATCTTTCGTACACACGCGCCATTTGTAACCAGAGGGAAGGCTGGGTGAGACGGAGTGCTTGATTGGTCACAAATATGTTCAACTTATTATTGTTATTAAAATTATGTGGTGCTCCGCCGTTCGTTTTCTAATAGCACAGATACGAAAAGATTTAGCAATAAAGATTTGGATGACTGTTTCCTAATACATGTACGCTATGCAAGGTGTGTCTGACCATGGCGCCGTTCGTTTTCTAATAGCACAGATACGAAAAGATTTAGCAATAAAGATTTGGATGACTGTTTCCTAATACATGTACGCTATGCAAGGTGTGTCTGACCATGGGGCTTTAAATGTAGGGATCGATTCTACTCCTCAAATAGAATTCCTTTAGTTCCACGACTTAAAAAAAATGAGGTAATTTTATTTTTTATTTTTCATACAAAATAAATTAATTCACTGATTTGATAACGTATAACTTACTGTAAATTAAGTTATTTTCTAAGTCGTAGAACAAAAGATGTAGTATTTGAGGAGTAGAATCGATACCTACATTTAAAGCCCCATGGTCAGAGACAACCTGAATAAAAATAGTTTGTTTTGGTTTTAAAGACCGAAAGACATCATTATGGAACCTCATATTATGCATGCTCGCATTGGTAAATCAGACATCAATAACTAAATCCATCTTAAATGTTTAGTATAAAACAAAGTAAAACCATTCGAAGAAACTTTTCATATTGTCTGTTATAAAAGTATCACCTGGCAACAGGTTTTCTTTTTGGTAGCGTTTCAATAAAACTGTCATAGTCGATGTGCCGCCGTGTGACGCATCTCATATACATTGCAGGATATTAAAAAGTTATTTGACAATATCAGCCAAGACTCAGGAACAAATACTCGCGCTCATCACACAAATATTTTCCCATACGGGAAATTGAAACAGGGACCGCTATCTATAAATAACTAGCTGACCCAACAGACGTTGTCCCATCTAACTATGAATATTGAACTTGTATTGGGATATGTCAAAAAAACCGCCTTCAAAAACGCAAAAAATAACTTCTTTTAAAATTGTAAGCACCTACCTAAAAAAACGAGGAGGTTATACGTTTCATTGCATGTTTTTTTTTAATGTATTTTCACCGATTACTCCTTCAATTGTGGACCGATTTTGATATTTTTGAAAACATTGTGTGAATCACGGCCAGTAAGGGGATTACAAACTCGAGTCTTTAAAAGCTCCGCCTCCGGTGTAGGGCTTCTAATGGACTCTCGTTAGAAATCCCCTTCTTACGGCCCTTGATGCACAATGTACCTACTATAGTTTATCCCTTTATAGGGATAGTACCTATTAGAAATTAAAAAAGAGATTGAATTTTAACTATTCATAGAATATTCCTAAAATTAAAATTCAAAAAGTATTACTTGTGTGGTCATTTTGAATAAAAGGTGTTATCATTGATTTAAAGGGCGTCACTGGACGCTAAGGCCTCCTTTGAAAATCGAAGTTCGAAGTAACGTTAGCTCCATCCCTTTGTCTCGATTTAGTCTCGAGTGACAGTGACAGGGACAATTTTAACGTATCGTCTCATCGAGAAAATGTGTTGGTATGGCGATCGGAAGAAGCGCGCAGTCTCCGTAAATAATTGAACAGAATTGACAACTAATTACACACAATTTTGATGAATTTTGTATAAAGTAATCGAATAACAAATCAATTTCTCACTGTGACAAATCATTTTTGACTCAATCCCTAAATTAGATCGCAGGAATTACTGTAGTTTGGAGGGATAAGTGCCGCCATATGTCACCGGCGGATCCTCGACGGGTAAAAACCCGGACGCGAACCTTTTCGCTCCGTTTTGCCGGACAGCACGATCGCACTGCAAATTGAATTCACCGTGTGGTTAAAATTTATGATTCCATATAAGTAATGTCAGCACATTTTAATAGTACGTACTTAGACTTCACATGACAATAGATCTTAACTTTACGTGTTTCAAGCTAATTTAAGCTCGAAAATGTGAACTTTAGTGCTAAGCTGGAACAAAATAAGGTACGAAAAATGTAATATGCTTCCTATGTTGAGTTAGAAGTGTAAATTGCACACCATAGATTTACGCCTAGTGTGCTCGTGGCTATATTATAATCTATAACTTCATCTGCACTAATTCTACGGCCCTTAAATTATATATGTTGCAATCACTATTTTTTGCCTTAACAATTCCATTACCTACTTAAACTCAGGAGTACATATAATATGTAGGTCAACATTGGTTATATAAGATTAGTAATTTGATTCCCAAGCCAAGTCTCAAATTAATTTGAAACTTATAGAATGACTGACTTATTGGCTTTGCTTTGGTAATTATTTTAAAATTAGAGACACGCACAATTTTTAACCTTAACGTAGCAAAATTACGTCTAAACAAGATATTAGAGACAACATTACAGGGAGGAAACCCATTTAACTGTCATGCTTGTTCTGTGTAAGCTTGTCTAGAATCTTGGCACAATAATCCACTCAGGCTACAATAACAATGTAGCAATTTTGTGCAATTTATAACAGAATTTGGTTGCTCGCTATGAAATCCCATTAAGCCCATTACCATACAATAATTTGAAGCTGCTAAAAGATTTGCCTAATGAAAATTCCTGCTAATCCCGATAAAGAAGTTATTAGTCGATCCGTTTACGGTCGAATATCAGATTGCAATTGAACATGAATGCGAAATTTTGTCGCGTTAGCATCGTGCGCTGGAGATAGCGGAAAATATTGTCCGATAGGGCGTACCCAAAGCTATTTTCGTAAATCGTTAATCAGTCGGCGAAGCGGAAAACTGATAAGGCAGACCTTTTGCCAATTAAGTTAATGGTGATTCTTTTTCGCTGGCTTCGGCGAAAATGGCGCTCGGCTGCAATCCTGCGTGTGTCGCAGACATGTTGCTTAGCCGTGATTGAATACGGTTGAAAATGTTGAGAATAAACCATTTTATTACAGTTTATAATTTTTTCAACTGTTACGAGTCTAATTCTTTCATCAATAATGGTTCATAGAAACACAAATTCAAGCATACCGTAATTGAATTAAATTAAGCTGGAATAAAAACGGAATGATTTGATCATTAGTGATGATCGATACCTGTATAAATTCTTCACTTCGTTGTACGCTAACTGAGGTACCTTTAAAAGGGTCCAGCAGCCGGCCAATAAAAGTGTCAATTATTAGTAGGTACCTCCATCAAAATGCTCATAAAGTTAAGGCTTGAGTACTTTACAATTTGATGAACTCTCGAAACCAAATTGTAGCCCCTTTTGAATTATTAAGACTATTGGCCTTCGCCATCCGATTTAGGGGTTGAGGGTGCGATATTACGTGCGATTTTACGAGTTTCTGCATTTACGAATATTTAAACAGTTATAGGTACTATTCCACATTACACTACGCGGGTGTAAGCACTGAGGCAGTTGGCAAGCAATATATGAATTAGATTTTGCATGTACATTTGGCTATGTATTTGTGTAAGTGTATAGATGTTAGTAGTGAAAGAGTCCTTGGATAGGTATGTGTTATCATATAAAACAACAGCCAATAAACACTATTGAATTAGTCCTTTCGCCTGTTATTTCCTGCCAAAGGTGTCCTACTTATTACACGCGTGATAGTTCCAAATTTAGCCGCCTAGGAAGACCAAACCTTCGACTAACTTAAGTAATACCTGTTTTGCAACGGTCAATAATATGGTTCATTTTGTTATTATGGATAGGTGAGATGTTCGACTAAACTAATTTTGTTCTTATGTTGATACAATTGGTTATTCTTACATATTCACACGTTTTCCAATTTGGGTGTCAGGTGGTTACGCCACCAGAAATGTGATTATTATTTTTGGCCTAAATCAGTTGATTAGCATCACCAATTAATTACATACATCACGAATTAGTTTTAGTTCTGGTCATTTTACATCCGAATAAATCATTAGTTGTACCGAGATAAGTTTGATCATCCGTCGATTGTATTCATAAATTAAAATCACCTTATAATTTGTTTTAATGAAGTTCATTATTTTGTACTTACCCAATAATTGAAATTTTAATGAGACATGACCACGACACAGCCGGCATTTTACTCTGTTCAAGCCTGTTAAAAAAGAGGATTAAACAATGAAATCATTGATGAAACCAGTGATGGATTAACACTTGATTCTTATTTCACAGAAGATAAGGTTAATTTCTTTTGCAACAATCATATATAGTGGTGGTAGGACCCCGTGCAGGGTCCGTCCGGATCGCTACCACCATCTTATCCATTAACCACCCGCCAAGCAACAGTGTTCGCATTGTTGTGTTCCGGTGTGGGGATAAGACGACCGGTGAAATTACTAGCATAGAGGCATTCCATCTTAGTCCTCAGGGTTGGCAACGCATTTGAGGTCTTGGGATTATAGTCTTGAGAATTCAAATGTCTATGGGTCTCAGATTCCACTTACCATCAGGTGGCCTGAGTGCTAGTGTGCCTTCTCCTTAACATAAAAAAAAAAAAAAAAAAAAAAAAAAAATATAAACCGTATGGTCCTTGAATTAAGAGATAAGTGTGCATTATTGGTGCCTTCAGATAAAAATGTGTCAAACGTTGGTGCCATCACTAAATATTTAAATGAAAGTCGACTTGCATGATTTGGTTAGCCTGCACTAGTGTATTGTATAGTCGACCAAGAAAGTCCTTTACCAGTATTCGACATGATGTATATGTCGTTAAGGTCCAAAATTGGTAAATGTATTTCTTGGTCGACAAGCCTAAGTTTCAAGTCAATCCGCATACGTACTCTAAATATGCAAAACTGCAAATATTTATATGGTCAACCCAACGATAGCAAAGCGGATTAAATTGACTTCCTAGGCTTGTTTACATAACAACCTACTTACAGTATTTATATGTACAAATGAATCAAATAAGCATAGTAAGAGGGTCCATACTGGCTCATATAAAACTGGTCTTTAGAATTTTCATACAAATATCGATTTGTGACTATACTCATCATTTCTCCGAAAAATTTTGCTCATAATTTTTTGATCATAATTGTTATTCATAATCATCGCAACTCCTAAAGTGAATATTACTGAAACCGATCAGATTTTAGGACGTTTATAAAACAAACCTAACCTAACCTAACCTTATTTACCAGTTAGATATTTTTAAAACCCTGAAAATAAACAGGTGTTTGATTAATAATTATTATGAATAGTGATCATTATAATGTAAAATGGTATGAGCATTTTCGGAGTTCCAATAATCTAATTTGCAATTTTATATGAACTTTGGCGCACCCATAGTAAGAACATAATATTATAGTCAAGTGCGAGTTGAACTGGCGCACTAAGGGGTCCGTAAAACCGACTTGGCCGATTTTTTATAATTGTTATTTTTCCTTAAGTTAGGTTAAATTAGGTTTTGTACTTTATAATCATAACATAATACAGTAGAGAAAAAATGTTACGTAAAAAAGGTTTTGTATGAGGGGGTTATTAAGTACTATTTGTGATATTTGGCTTATTATTTGTTATAAAATCGCCGTTATAACAAATATTATGTAAAAAATCTATGACGGTTAAAAAAAAAAGTCCACTAAGGACGGACAGACGGACAAATACCGAAGGTTTAGTACCTAATAGTGTTTGTCATCTTCTGGGTACAGAACCTGTGACACGACGACCCTATCAGAGCCGTCTGCCCTTCTCACAAATGTAAATTGGATGATGCAGTTGTACCTTAATAACATAAGTACAGAGTGTAGTATGACCTTTAGGCCACATTAGATTAGTGAATGGGCTCTTTAAGTAATTCGTGTAATTGGCTGGAAATACCTTTCTTAGAAAAACTATAAATTTGAAAGCAGCGCAGACGCATTCGAGAAACAAAAGCCCTTAGGAATATTCAGTTTCATCTTAGCCCTGAGGAGAGGTAGTTGTGTTTTAGTCCTGACGAAAGGGAGTTTCATTTTAGTCCTGAAGAGAGGCAGTTGTATTTTAGTGAGATAATCAGTTTTATCCTAGACCTAGATAGGGACAGTCCATAGTTCTTATTTTCAGATACTACCATAAGTCATGATTCCAATTATCTAGAATATTTCTCTTAGACCTAATAAGGAGGAAATTTGATATCATATCAGTATTCATCTGAAGTTCTCATTTAAAAGTTTGTTACAATAATCTATAATATAAAAATGAATCGCAAAATGTGTTGGTAAGCGCATAACTCAACAACGCCTGGACCAATTTTATCAATTCTTTTTTTATTGTGTTTGTTACAGTCAGGAGAAGGTTCTTATTAAAGAAAAAAACTGAAAAATCCACTGGGATAGTCAGAAATTTGCAGCGGGGTGAAGCCGCTGGCGGGCCGCTAGTATATAATAAACAGGTCTAATTTGGTGAGTTTTTGAACTAGATTCCTAGATATTTGAGCAATGCTTTTAGACAGTGTTCCTGAGATCCTTCGTCTTCAGATTTACTAATTAAACTTTTCCTAAAGTATTCCTCGGCCTGAGCTACTACATTTACTACGTCTTCATATTTAAAAATCAAGAAAGTAAAATGTGGTTTTATTCTAATCATCTTTTCCTTACGGCTTTATACTACAGGTTATTCTACAGTCTGTTACCGGCATGAGGGCTTTAAATGTAGGTATCGATTCTACTCCTCAAATGGAACTCCTTTTGTTCTACGACTTTAAAAAATGAGGTAATTTTTATTTTTTATTTTTCATACAAAATAAATTAATTCACTGGTTTTACTAGTAAAGTTTGAAAGTTTGATCACCTATAACTTACTGTAAATTAAGTTATTTTCTAAGTCGTAGAACAAAAGATGTAGCATTTGAGGAGTAGAATCGATACCTACATTTAAAGCCCTCATGCCGGTAACACACTGTATGTGTTATGTATGTTTAATACTTATTCCTTCCACAGCGTTTCGTCTTTATTGACCTGACTAGGTCCTGGTTCAATAAAACCCAGTTCTATTCTTTATCTTTATTATAACAAAAGCTCTACATAGTCCTTCAGATTTGTGTAATTTCAAGTGATACGGACTTAAGCACCAAATGATGTTTTGGAGTCCAGATGTAGACTAAGGTCTTGCTGGACGTTGCCTCTGAGTTCCTTCACAGTCTTCACGGAGGCTAGCGTAGCAGACGCTTATAACAAACCTGAAATGGCTCTAATGAAGCTACCTTTATCCTACGGGATTGCAAAAGAGGCGGTTGAATGCCCATGATTAGGGATCAGTACTGGAGATATTGTGCTAGGATCTGGAAGCAGGAATGAAATCCAAAGGCTTGCCAGATCAGCTTCTTCATCACCTTAATTCATATGCATTATCACGTCCTCCATTTCCACTATCCCTTTGGCAGTTTATAAATCCTTACTAGAGAGCGTAAATATTGTCATACTTGATAAAAAATGTAGGGCCAACTCTCTATTGTGGATTCCTCTTATTCCCCTTGGTTGACTGTAACGTACAATATCCAACAGAGACTTTTAGTTCGTTCTTTTGAATTCATCCTAGCTTCATACTCCTTCCGAGTTTCTCGCTGGAAGGCTGTCCCGTAAGGAGACGAGGCCTACAGAAGGGGGCGGCGGCGGTGCCCCTTTTCACACTTTGTGGCGAGCTTTAAACTAATTTTATTAACTTCTCATACATCAATCTTCTGAAACTGGATTGCTACGTCACAACATATTCCTACCAATCTTCTAGACGATCTCGCTAGCCTTATGATAATTATTTCAGTTACTAGTATTCTGAACGTTTAGTTAGATATTTAGTTTTCCCTTAGTTTTACATGTTATTGTTACAAACCCTAAAAACTTTAGTGGTGGACCCTATACAGGGTCTTTCCGGATCGCTACCATCATCTATCTATTAACCTACCGCCAAGCAGCAGTGTTCGCATTGTTGTGTTCCGTTATGGGATAAGACAACCAGTGAAATTATTAGCATAGAGGCATTCCATCTTAGTCCTCAGGGTTGATAACGAATTTGAGTGCTTAGGATTGCAGTCTTGAGATTATAGTTTTGAGAATTGAAATGTCTATGGGTCTCAGATTGCATTTACCATCAGGTGGCCTGAGTGCACGTGTGCCTTCGCATGCAATAAAATAATTAAAAAACTACCACCGTTTACACAGGTACTTGTCTTATTTTATTACCATATGTAGATATATTTAAAACGTAAGTTAAAATTGATTAGTCGTGGAACACTTGGAACTTTCGTCGCTGCTGATATTTATCCAAATGTTTTAATTATATATCAAACTGTTAAACACCTACATTCATCGATAGTAATTACGAGTATGTAACGCAGTAACTTTACAGCTACCGTAGAATAAATAAAAGCTGCAGTTTTAATTAAAAAATCGTATAAAGAGTGTTTCGGTCTACAACGTCATTAGAGCTGACCTCATTCCGATCCGAGGATATCAGTCCGCCACTAGCCTGCTACGGGCTTATTATTATCGCGTTTATCGCCGTGGATAAAGCGTTCGTCACTCTCGCACTTATGGTCCATAACTGACTTGTCTTATTTAGTATACACTTTTAAAACTTCAAAATGCATGGTTTTTGCCTTCAATGACCGTTTTCTAGAGACCAAATTTTCCGCACTATTTCCCTGATTTTACATCATGGATGGTTTTTTATGACAAGATTGTAATTTTAGGCGAAAAAGGCATTTTGAGGTTATAAAAGTGATTACTAAATAAGACAAGTCAGATGGTATGGAGAATACATAGTGTAAGAAAGTGACAGATGTTTTACTCACAGCGGAAAACGCAAATATAATAGGCCTGTAGGTCGTGAATGTGATACAAGAAACTTTGAACAACTTCCATTCATTAAAGTCGTAATAAAACTAGTAGCTGCATCGGATAGCCACGATTATTCGAAGCTAACAAATACTTTGTATGGTCTCAAAGTAATCAGTTCTAAGCCTTGTTCTCGTCTGTTTGAAGATTTAGAAAGCAAATCCAAAAATACCTCGTTGCTGGTAAAGTGATAAAAAGATGGTGATGATAAAGAAGTTAAACTAATTTATACTTGGTTTCAGATTTATAATAATCTTTAAACTATCTCATGCAAATTGTCTTAGTCCAAAACTAAGCGCTGGGCTTTTATTATGCGTTCCGTACTAGACAACGATAAAAATAATATAATATCTAATGTAGAAATAACTACTTATACATATAAAATCATCAAAATGTCGGAAAACCGCAAATTATTGGTAACTCATTTTATTAAACCTTTGAAATATTTTACCCTCATACCTTTCAAACACGAGTATGAAATATCGTCACTAGGAACAACTCGACATTAACTGTCTTTAAGAGGCCGTATACAAAATTTTGCCAGTTTTGCATATTTTCGTGATTTTACAGTTTAAATACTGCTTTTCTATAAGTTTTAATGCACATCATGATATATCATTTCAGTTATGATCGAATAAATGAGCTACTTTTTAGGGTTCCGTAGCCAAATGGCAAAAAACGGAACCCTTATAGATTCGTCATGTCTGTCCGTCTGTCCGTCCGTATGTCACAGCCACTTTATTCCGTAACTATAAGAGCTATACTGTGGAAACTTGGTAAGTAGATGTATTCGGTGAACCGCATTAAGATTTTCATACAAAAATAGAAAAAAAACAATAAATTTTTGGGGTTCCCCATACTTAGAACTGAAACTCAAAATTTTTTTTTTCATCAAACTCATACGTGTGGGGTATCTATGGATAGGTATTCAAAAATGATATTGAGGTTTCTATTATAATTTTTTTCTAAACTGAATAGTTTGCGCGAGAGACGCTTCCAAAGTGGAAAAATGTGTGTCCCCCCCCCCGTAACTTCTAAAATAAGGGAATGATAAATGTAAAAATAATATATGATGTACATTACCATGCAAACTTCCACCGAAAATTGGTTTGAACGAGATCTAGTAAGTAGTTTTTTTTAATACGTCATAAAAACATTGATCAAAGCTACAACGAACTTTTATATTATGTTACTTGCTGCTACGGAACCCTTCATGGGCGAGTCCGACTCGCACTTGGCCGCTTTTTTTATTTTTGTCGAGAATTTAAATTCGGGATTTAGGTTATTTTAAAGCATTATATATTGCTATTTAATTTTTAATTTTTGGATGTGTTTTTAAGGTAATGGATTGATTTTGAACTGAAGTTTACTGTTCTTTTAATTTTATGAACGAGTGTTTTAAGAAGCCGAAATTTAAAACTATTTAAATTTATAACTATATACCAAATTCATAATTTTTTTACACAAAAAAAATGTATAAAGGTGGTAAAAAGTAATTCATACATTTTTTTAGACAAATTTTACAGCAATCAATTTTTGCTATTTTTTCATACCTTTAAGACGTCAAAACGATTCGTGAATATGCGATATTCTAAACCTCTTACAGCAAAACTCACGAAACAGTCGCCGGTTTCAGGTCGATTAATCAAAATTAAATAATAAAAACAAAAAAGTATTTCATACATTCGTTGAAAATCGAAATTATCTTTCGTGTTGCGCATTAAAATTTGTAGAAGTAAAGTATTTCAACAGTAAAATCACGTCTGTGAAATCACGAAAATCAGCGAAATCGGCAAAATTTCGTGTACGGCCTCTTAAGTGCGGCTATTAGCGAGTAAAATAAATAAATATCACAGGATAATGTCACGCAAATTGTCCAAGTCTCAAACTAAGCTCTAGGATTGTTCTATATGGGTTGGTACTAAGACAACGATAAACTTACTTATATAGAGAAACTAGCGGCTCACCAGCGGCTTCGCCCCGCTACAAATTTCTGACTTTCAGTTTTTTCTGTCATAAGAACCTTCTACTCACAATAAAAAAAGAATAAGCGAAATCGGTTCAGCTGCTCTTGAGATTTGCGCTTAGCAACACATTCAGCGATTCATTTTTAGTATGAAAATATCCAAGACTTAGGTATAAATACTCGTGCTCATCACATAAATATCTATCTTTACCGGGATTTGAACCCTGGACCGCTAGCCAGCATAACTAGGCCAGCGTGTCGTCAAAAGAGCAACAATTAACTAAGCGTTGCGTTCTAAACAGCGCGTGAACGGGTTCAGCTCCAAAAGTATCGAACAATTTACTTATGCTAATCCTACGTCACCCTAAGGACAACGGCCAATTTCGGTAGCGCGTTCCAATTAACGTTATCCCCGAAACTTTGCCTGTTTAGGGTCTTTTCCAACGTTTTAAGTGTTGTTGCAGGAGCTAAGAAAATTGAACAAGTGTGAGTCGACACATGATTGTAAAGAATCACCATTTCACAAGAAATATATACATTATATCAATGTGAACGTATTTGTTACGGGTACCTATCATTTCATCGAAACATATTTCATCGAAAATATCATTTCAACGAATTTCATTTCAACGAATGCTATTTTCTACTGAAACCATAATGTTTTTATATGGTATCTTAAACATCTAACCTAACCTAACCTACGTAATTAATGTTTAAGATACCCTGGAAACATTATGGTATCAGCAGAAAATAGCGTCCGATGAAATTAAATTCGATGTAGTGATACATTCGATGAAGTGATAAGTTACCATTCTTTACTCGTATTAAATATATATATTTTTTTTAAAATCTTCCCGTGTATAAAAACTTGTGTTTTACCTATCTATAATCTATGTACTAAACATTGTAAAACTGTATCGGGAATGTCCATGTATGTAAGAAATTTATTATATGTACCACATTTAATCTATTTTTATGAATGAATTGAGGCGAAGTGTGGTCCCGTGGTCCGTAGGGGTACGTATAGTCAAACAAAGAACTCTAATTACGGATTTGTTATTTCTAATTAAACATTTTAACCATTTGGGAGACTCTGATCTATACCAATATTCATATATTATTGGTTTATACAATAAATAAAACTAAACTAAACTATTATGACCTATATTTAATATAGACGTTTAACACGTAAAAATCTAGTACAAGGTAGTTAATAATGCCTTGAAGATATGCACCGCTTTAACAAACGAATTGTAGAATAATATAGTCATTATTATATTAACTTTTTATTAATGGCAATTAAAGTTTTAATATTTTATTACTTACAATTAAATTGTTCATTAACGTTTAAATTACATCAACCACTCAAAAATCATATTACTAAGAATTCAAGCTTCGTCTTTAATATAAATTATACGCATGAATTCCTTAATAACAACACTTGAATTTTGTAGGTAGAAAGGTTGAAATGAAATATTTGGTTTGAGATTTTATCGATATTATACAGTTGAGTACCTACTTGCTCTTAGATTAACGTAAAATGCCTACGAAATCAGGATTTCACCAATCACTTGAAGTGCTTTCCGAAATTGCCTCTTAAGTACCTACCTCGTTCTATATTGTTCGGGCTCTCGTTGGGTTATACACATGTGTTGTACCTCCTTCGGAAAACACCGCTCCTTTAGATGCTCTTTAAATTTAAAATCCGTTATTATTTATTTAAAGAAAAGTGCTCGATAAATTTCAACTTATAAACCACTAAGTAAAAGAAAAAGTACATTCTGAATAATGTAATAAAATAATTGATTAAATTATGTACACAAATTCTATTTGGTTAAATGTCAAATACACATTGTACATTGTGTATTAGTTAGACTTTGGATATAGACCTTAGTCATTGTTTTTAAAGGCTTTTTGAATTGCACGGACAGATGGACGCAGACGTACGGCGCGTAGACTTGGCATGGATTACGTTATTTCGCAACTAACAAATCGGTACTTACTTACTATTCGTTACCGTTTAAACCCTTAAACAATTTGGTCTAAAGATTTACGCGCGTGGAATTGGCTTGATAAGTTTCAATATTATAAATGAAAACTAAAAGGCTGTCAAGTTTCAATTATTCGTATACATAATTCATTTAAACTGGAGCGCTATAGTTATTCTATCCGGTGACGACTGCAGCTGAAGGTAAAGTTTGAAGCGCTCAAAACTTCTAGGCGTCGGGCTGAGAAGCTATTATACATTCAAAGTTGAACATCAGTAACAAATTATAAAAATATGCTGAGAAAAATAACAAGAAAGAAAGGGCCAAAACTCCTTTAAATTAAGCCACTTTAAACTTTCTCGTGAAAACCAATTTTAATAGGCCATTCAAAGTAAGTAATAAGTTTTTGATACAATTGGGTTATCCCAAAAAAAAATACCACTAGTTTTTAATTTTTTTTTAGATAAAATAGACTAATTGAAGACACTAATTTCACGGTTTTTGCATTTAAATCAATATATTAATTTATTTTAATTTTTAAAGAAAATGTTTTTATTACGTCACTACAAGCTGGTTTGTTTGAGAAATGCTTTAAAACTATTGAATTCGTTTGAGAGTACGCATTTCTGTCAGATCACGTAAAATGTCAATGTCAAGTCATGTCAATATAGGTAAACGAAAGTATTAAAAAAAATGGTATTGTGAACATTATATTCTTATACCTAAATCATACTTACATTAGAGCTTTAGCTCCACGTATTTCAGCTACGTTGTGATTGGAGCTGTCTCCCAAGTATGTCAATATCCTGACTATATCCACTTTGGGTAGATTAGTGGAATCAGCCCTTACAAAGTTTAATAAATGTACAGCGTTGGTCGTCATTATAAGCAAGAATATCGATATCCAAGATCTGGCGATGGTCAATATGTGTAGCAGGATCGTCAGATTCCGTAGAATTTGAAGCAATGTTGTTAAAATGCAGAAAATCAGAAAACGCGTAGTTATACGTTTCACACCAAACAAACCGAAATTTTATTTTTAGTTTGTTGAGTTTGACAATTTAACCCACAGACTAGCCTACGGGCGGAGGTTCCAAAACGGACTTGTATTTTAATCATACCATTTTTTTAAAGATCTGACCTTGTCATGTTTATATACAGTTAAAAATTGTCTTAATTTTAATAAGCGTTAAAATAAAACAGAAATAAATAAGACAACATTCGATATACATTATTTATTTATTACTGCATTCCGGACTCATATTATATGCAGTACTATGGTTGATCACAGATTAGACACAACTTACCAATGAAGATCGTGACGTCACTAAATTACAGGTCAAATAATGTCAAATGATAAATTAGAAATAACTATTTAATACAAATTTTGTAAAATAATCTGATAACAGGGAATGGTTCTACAACCCTTTTTCTCGAAATGGTTTTTGAATCACTATACATTACAAAATTATGGGATAACCCAATTGCGAAAAGGTAAAATAAATAATCAAAACTTCTGTTTGTTTCTTTGAATGTGACTTAACGTAACAAAATCGCTAAATCACAGACGTAAAAAAAAACCGACGACCGCGGGTCAAGAGAAACCGCCGGATGCGAGTAGCACAGGACCGATGATGGTGGACTTTGAAGTCTATGGAGAAAACTTAAGTATCAATCGATGTGATTTGTCGACGTAAGATCGATGATACTCGTACTTGACATTATATTCTAGCATAGTATTTATCTCTCTACGCGGACACAGCAGGCCTATTATGGTCGTGTATAAAACATCTGTCACTTTCTGACCAGTATGTAAGTGCGAGAGTGAAGGATGCTTTAACCACCGCGATAAAGGCGACCGTAATACGGGCCCTGTACACGAAATTCACGATGAGAAGGCAGTTTTGGTAATCTTTTACGTCTCGGTTATTCGCTAAATAGTTCAAGGAATACATTGTGTGCACAATTGAATCAAAATATACCTGTGATGTAATGTAAGGTGATGCTAATTCCATCGGAAGTATAAGTAACTCCGGCGATAGGGCTAACGAAATCAAAAGAGATCAATTGGGTAGCTGGCGTGTACGTCATTTTGATTATTGTTGCCACTTTATTTGTATAAAAGAAATGGAAAAAAAGCGTAACCGTCAGTTTTCGTTAGGGCCAATTTGGTTTGGACAGCAACATTTCCGGATGAGGCACTAAGCGAGACGATAACAATCTCGTGCGGGCGCCGAACGAAAAGGGTTAATTTATTTATTTCGCACTCGAAATAGATTCTCGAAAGCAGAAAGAGCTTTACTTAATAGGTTTTTAGTTTTTAAAATTTTACTTTCCTATAGTAATAAATATACGCGCAGTCATCAAAATATCCTTGCATTAAATTGATATTATACACGCAACGAATAAAAATATTGTCCGCAGCAGTTACAACATAGATGGCATTGTGCTAGAGGAAGTGGACACTGTCAGAGATCTCGGCGTTATCCTTGACAAAAAACTCAGTTTTGTGAGTTATAATGAGCAGTGGCCCAAAAGAGTTTGAAAATGCTTGGCTTTATCAAGAGAGCTGGGCCTCTATTCAGGTGCGTTAAAACGATATCGTGTTTGACACGTTTAAGATTCGTTTATGTCACAGTCGCCATTATTGTAAATGACATAAGAGTTATCAAAACGTTGACAATACGGAAACACGTCAAATACGATATCGTTATTACCGTGTAGAATCCCAGCCCAGCAAAGAGTTTTTAACGGGTACCAACATTCACTTTACTATACAGCGTGTAAATTTCATACGGGCATATATTTTAACAATATTTAATATACACCCTAATTAATATAAAAACGTGTGTAACAGCAAAATTAGTTGTATTTCTTTTTTTCTTACTAATTAATTCAGCAAGCAATGTATGACATTGCGCCAATTAAATTAAAGCATCTACATAATAGTCATGTTATGCTCACGAATTGTTATGGTTCGCCATTTGTTTACTTCGCCCTTGAAAGTCAAAAATTTCGGTCATTAATGCAGGCGGTTCACTCGCCTGATATTGGCATTTATTTTCCACACATTTCGTCCTTGCACTTGGATACAGGCGATACATTGACGACCGATGGACGCTCGCACACTTCGTACATTGCTCCTAAGACAAACTTTAAAAAATTAACTACTCCTCAATAACAAAAGTTACGAACAAAATATCTTTCTCACATGATTTGTATGATCGTTAACTACGTCGTCTGGATAAAATATATGCCCGTATGAAATTTACACGCTGTATAATGATGGCCTAGTTCACACTCGCCTGAAATACTGTTGTCAAGTATGGAACCCGTCCTACCAAATTCACATAGACCGTCTCGAGAGGATACAACGTTCATTTACTCGTTTTCTAGTTCACAAAGACCGAACCAGTTTCTCCCGACGTCCCAGCTTCGAGGCACGTCTAAAGCATTTCAAGATGTGCACACTTAAAAAGAGGAGGGAGTTTCTGTGTCTCATTCTCTTACACAAAGTTGTAAACGGATACATACATGAAAGTTATATTCTTGAAAATATTAACTTTATAGTTCCTAAAGCTAACGTCAGACCACCTTGCATAACCACTTTTTGGCTCAAACCCAACCAACCTAGGGCATAACAAACTAGGGAAGTTCACCGTTTTGCGCAGGATTCAGTCTCTATACAATGAGTACCATAGACCATTTAAATTGGACATAATATAATGATAAGCCCGGAGTATGGAGGCTTAAATGACTGCAACAAAGTCGCTCACGGTCACGGAAAGGTGTTGAGTAGAGAGTGTTATATGTGATTTTTTACTATTCGCTAAATTTATAATTTGTAAGTATTTTTTTTTTCCTTATTTTCTTTCAAAATTTCCACTGGCAGTGCTTACTTACATAATTTTTAGTTAATTACCTATTAAGAATTACTGTGTTTTGGTGAATGCTGTTGGACACCTGTAATTGATGTACAGGCTAGTCCAGAACATCCGTGTAGTTTATTTCTTACAACGTAAGCCATGTATATTGTTGGTGTGTCTAATCAAATAATAAAATAAAATAAATATACGCGTATTTATCATCAAATTATCAAAAGATTGTTTGAGTATTGTTTATGTGTAAAGTATGGTTTAAGTATCAAACATATACGAACCTAGAATTTAAAGTATAAATTAAGTATTCCATTCATATTTCCTTCTGTACGTTTTGCTTTTCATCGCGATGTCTGCCGGAGGTAGGTTCAGGTACAGTCATATTTGACTTGTTACGTTACTTTGTAACTTTGAGCTTATTCTGGAACTAAAGCATTTTATTGTCCCCGTATATTTATTTTACTTAGTTAATGATTGCCTGCTTTGTTCCATAGTCAAGAAATAAATTTTCTTGACTGTACCTTCTGCCATTTCTTCAATGTGTCACTCTATTTGGATATAACATTGTTAGTGTGGCTATACACCGAGTGAACAACTGAGGGACATTGTCCGTGTGACATTCAATATGTGATCGATCCCAAAAAAATGACGATAAACGATCTGATGAATTGAAAGGAACAAGAGATTAATCCGAGTATTACCTACAACAATCGAAAATGAATACAAGAGGTATAGAACGGAATTCTAAATTATACGGAACTAGCGACCCGCCTTCGCTTTGCTTCGGTTTGTGTGAGTTAAACTTACATAAAACTGATTTATTATACATATCAACCTTTCATGAAAAATCATCTAACTGATGGTGAAAACCGCATCAAAATCCGTTGCGTGGGTTAGGAGTTAGCGGATGTTTAACCAGACAGACAGATATACAGACGCAGAAAGCGATTTGGTTTTATACAAAACAAGCTTTTGCCCGCGACTTCGTCCACATACATTTCGATTATCTTTATTCCTTCGGGAATTTTTAAATTTTCCGGGATAAATATCCGGCAATGTTAATCTCGGGTATAAGCAATCTACAATCCAAATTTCATCCAAATCCGGTTCACTAATGTTTTACCAAATCATTTTGGCAAACTGTATCATTTTACAAACTTTCATTTCGCAAAGAAGTACTTCCGGCTGCTTTTTTTTGTATTCAAAAGTATCCTATCACCATATTTATCCTTACCCTATATTTAATAAGCCCATTTAAGCTATGAAATATGTAATGGATTAAGCAAAAATACGTTTTTGCGAAATTAAAGTTTGTAAAATGGAACTTTTGTCAAACGTACTTTGGGTCAAATGTACCGACCTCATAAAGGAAAGGCATTAGGAAGATACACATTATAGTAGGTACCTTTATCATTTAGTAAGTGCTATACACAATAATGTAACTAGCACGTTGCCAGGTATTCTTTGAATAGCATTACACTCTCCGTAGTTAAAAGTTCCAACTTTACAAGTAAATACTATATCTTTGCAAAGATGTTATGTTTGCACAAAGAACTCCCACAAGTCCGCGGTTTACACGAAACTTGCATTTCCAGGCCTCCTTTGAAAGGGTTGTACTAAAATTTCACTTAAGCTGTAAAGTGAAGTTAGTTTGGCTGCTACTAAAATATTTTAAGGCGAGGTCTTTTTGACATAAGGTTGAAACTTTTCGTTATTTACAAAACAAAAAATGGGTGTTCTTATTTTAAGCGCACATTATAATCTGGGCCTTTACTCTCTTTCGGTGTAGCCCATCTCTCTTCGAGAGACGTCTTACTATCAAGTAAACAACGTGGGCAATCTGGTTACGATATTCAGGCAAGATGGGCCAAAAGTGAAATAGGGGCTCTGATATATTAATTATTAAAATGCAACCTCATTCAGACATACAGACCAATAATAGTGGGCGTTTAAGGCTTAGATGTCGCAAAGCTTTTGCAGTGTCGTAAAAAGCATAAAAATTTGACAAGGAGGAAGTTTGTATTGACTAAACAGTTAGAACTACTACAGCGTTAGTTAATTCATTATTGAAGAAAGATGATTAGGTAATCAAAGGTAAATCAAAACTAAGGTACACTGCTAAACGTTTAAACGCATAGTAAAGTAACACCGAAGTAGTTTATTGTATACCTATTAAAATAAGAAAAATAGACTGTTAACAATATTTATAAGTAAGCGATTCCATAATTTCATTTATAGAGCCATATAAATAAGTTTTTATAACAGACAGAAAATGTTCTATAAAATATCTTTTCACTCAAAAGTAACAAAAAAGGAAGATATTTTGATCTAGTTTCCACAAACCGCTATAAATAGCGAAGATGTTCACTTTGTAAGTACGCTTCAAAGCCGTAAATTAAACTTCATTATAAAACCGCAAGACGTTCAAGATTTATGTGGGAGTCGATGTTGTAATCGGATTATGGGGTTGCGTCGAAGAAGAGAATTAACTCGCCAGGGGTGAGTTGGGGAATTAGGGAATTATTGTTTGGAGGCCTCGGGGAACGCACGCTGCCTAAATACATTTAGAGACCGAGGTGGGACTCGCTGCAAATAAGGAAGGATATTTGAAACAGCTCGAGTGCTGAGGCAAAATGATTAGAGAGATTGAGTTTTTACACCATTTATCGTTCAATTTATTAGTTAGTCCGTGAAAGTTTACGAGGTGCAAACAAAATAGTACGAAAAAGCGGCCAAGTCCGAGTTGGACTCGCCCATGAAGGGTTCCGTAGCAGCAAGTAACATAATATTAAAGTTCGTTGTAGCTTTGATCAATGTTTTTATGATGTATTAAAAAAAAACTACTTACTACATCTCGTTCAAACCAATTTTCGGTGGAAGTTTGCATGGTAATGTACATCATATATTTTTTTTAGTTCTATCATTCTCTTATTTTAGAAGTTACAGGGGGGGACACACATTTCAACACTTTGGAAGTGTCTCTCGCGCAAACTGTTAAGTTTAGAAAAAAATGAAGTTAGTAACCTCAATATCATTTTTAAAGACCTATCCATAGACACCCCACACGTATGGGTTTAATAAAAAAAAAATTGAGTTTCAGTTCTAAGTATGGGGAACCCCCAAAATTTATGTTTTTTTTTCTATTTTTGTGTGAAAATCTTAATGCGGTTCACAGAATACATCTACTTACCAAGTTTCAACAGTGTAGTTCTAATAGTTTCGGAAAAAAGTGACTGTGACATACGGACGGACAGACAGACAGACATAACGAATCTATAAGGGTTCCGTTTTTTGCCATTTGGCTACGGAACCCTAAAAAGTAAACATGTACCTACTTGTAGAGTGGAAAAAAAACCTTCGCGGCAGCACTTTAATTAAGTTAACTCGACCTTTTGCAAGGTTAACTTTAGCTATTGGGTTTATTGGATTAATGTATTTGATCCATAGAACACGCCATTAACTTCGTGCAACTACTCAATGCGTCCTAGTGTTGTAAAAATATTGTTAATCGGAAAACGCTGTCCGAATAAACCCGTGGCTACTGTAGAGGTGTGCTCCAAACCCATCTGTAACGTGAAAATGAAGTTTCGAAATAGATTGACGTCCCGAGTGGAGTTATGTCGAAATGATTCAGCGCGACAGCGGCTAACGAGAAATAAAGTCCCCAGTGAAATTCAATTATGGACCGAGACGACCGTATTGTTTTCATTTTTGGTGTTCAACGGGCGAGTTGAAAACGTAGCCATCGGAAATATAAGGCGCTACCGCGCTACGTGACAAATGATTTTTGAAAAAACCGAAGTAAGGTTTGTGTGGCATAAATCTTAATAACATTGAAGAAAAAAATATTGCAAAACAAACTTAAAGATGATTTATTTTATGTTTACTAAAGTAGCCAGGCTACCTACATACATACCTTCACACATATAATAATACACACTTCCTTTCTCATTCATCAACCTCTTTATTCACGTACTTAAGTCGGTTTCGGCTGCTTTTAATTTTGTCCTTATTCAGTACATTGCCAGTGCATTGCTTGACTTTGATCCCTGTATGTGCGTCTAGAGCAGTCCCTACCGACATCTCCACTACCTAACTTTCGTTCGCCATATCTCTATCGTAACTCTGCCTTCATCCACTCATTCCTAATCACAAAACCATCTTTCTTATTCTATATATTACCCCTAATAGCTCATTTGTTATAATAATCATAACTAATAGTACCTACCCTTACACAATGTAATTTAGCTACATCAGACAATTGTCTTACTTGAAAGACCAACACAATTGTCTACTTAATGTAACAAGGTCGATATCGATCGACAAGTAAGAGGTTACGTTTATTACGGTTACCAAACATAATTAGCACACATTGCGGAAATAATTGGCAAAATGTGAAATGTAGCCATAAACGTATTAGTTGGTGAAATTACCTCTGATCACTCATGGGAGGTCGCGAATTCAAGTTAGATGAGATGAATGTATAAAGTACGTCCGGCAAATTGGTTTGGATAGTTGTTTTTGTATCTTATGAACAATGTAATCATAATCATAATGTAATAATGTTTTCGCTGAAACCGTGATATTTTTTAAATAATAATAACGCCCATTGTGTCAAGTTGAAAGGTAAGATTATTTCCAGAAAAAAAAAGGTTAAACATATTGGGAATATTACAATAGAAACTCGTGTCGTAGCGTGTAATAAAACAAAACCGGGCAAGAGCATGTCGGACCATGCTCAGTGTAGGGTTCCGAAGCCATTAAGTACTACAAACATAAAAATCAACAAGTAATAACTAATTTTCTATTTAAAGTCATTTGGTGCCGTCTTAGATGATTTTACTATGTATATCTCAAAAACCAATGATGTCTACTCAGTCATGATAGTTTTCCTTATAAATTCGTTATATGTGCTTTCAATTAAGTGCTTTTAATTTTTTTTTTAGATTTTTAGTATCTGTAGTTTTGGCTGTATAGGGGGGGGACACTTGAATCTAACATTATTTAGCGCTTTAAACCTTAATATTTCATAAACGGATACCTTGACTGAAAAATTGTTTTCACAAACTCACAATATTTTTGAACGACCTATCCAACGAAACCGCGCAAGATGGGGTAGACGAGAAAAATAATACATCCCCACGTTACGTGTAGGGCAGGTACACCTTACATTTTTTTTTTACATCTTATTGTACTACTTTGTTTGCGTGACTACGCCGTAACAAAGTGGTATATTCATGCCAAATTATAGCTTTCTAGTACTTAGAGTCTCTGCGCTAGGCTGCGGACGGATGGACGGACGGACGGACGGACGGACATGGCGAAACTATAACGGTTCCTAGTTTGACTACAGAACCCTAACAAAAACCAAATATGAGAGAGAGGAGGTTGATTTCTCGGTTAAATTTTAGTTATTGTATTACATTGGATTATGAATATAATATTAAGTCCATGAAACTGCATATTTAGAGATTTTTTAAACACCAAAAAGGCTGTATCTGCGCATCATTCTTCGGTCCCGTACATTAAAGATAATCACCAAGGATCTAGAACACTTGACTTTAGAAATCAAAACTTCAAAGCACTTTGAAGTTTCAATAGACAAAGATTAAAGGGTTAAGAATAGAACAATCGGTTCCACTTTAAAGTAAGCGTTACGGCGTCGGCTAAATTTTATTCACAGAGTGATGTCATTAATTAAAAGTTGGGTGATTAGCAGCAAATACCTATTCAAAAGCCGCGAACTGGGGAGTCCTTTGTCAGCTGTCTTAGGTGGAACTTCTCTGTAATTGATTCATTTATTACGCTTTATTTTAAAGCGGGCGATTTATCGATTATTTGTTTCGCCAATTATTCTAAATTCCAAAGCAATTGTTAAACGGAACCCTTTTTGTAATCAAGCAGAATGTTTTAAGAGCCTTTGATTACAACAAATTATACGGTGAATTTTCGGCAGGTGGTTACGATAGGCGTATTATACCTTCGTTATTATTGGGTTAACAATTATAACTCGAACTTAACAATTATATTTAAGAAGGTACTTCCAGTTACAGTTGAAATGTAACGTTACAACTGATTATTATATATTGCTAGCGAACCACCAGCGTCTTCGCCCTGCTGCAAATTTCTGACTTTTCTGATGGATTTTTCATTTTTATTCAAAAATAGGAACCTTCTCTTGGCAATAAAAAACACAATAATAAATTAATTAGCGAAATCGGTCTAGCCGTGACACGCGTGATGCCGTGACCGAGGGAAATAGGGATTCATTTTTATGTAATAAAAATATAGACTACATAGATATAAATAATGATTATACGTAGGTATTGATTTATTTGTTGCTAAACCCTATAGATATATTAAAAAGTCAATCTCTTTTAAGCCATTGTGCAAAACTAAACTAAAGTTTGATGCAAACTAAGTTAAATAACTAGGAAATAACGAATCCGGCTGGGTCCCAACGCAAACTTAGGTCGTTTGTGGAGACGCGATAGTGAGACAGATGGTGCCAACTGAGATAGTTTTCGCGAAGCCTTGTCTTCTTATACGACACGAAAGTCCCAAGTAATTTCACAGACACCGGATGATGTTCTTCCCATACACGTAGCGGAAACTTCAAACTGTGACTAATACGTCGCGAAGTGAGCCAGCTTGCTCTGGCGGAGGCTTTCCTCGAAGTATGCTCACCGAATTTTAGTTTGAATGGGAGGTAAGTATTTTGACTTGTAGGTGGGAGTAACCAATCTTGACTAAGTGGTGTTGATGTAAAGGAATATTTATTTAAAAAAATACACTTTATTTAATTTTGTTCTGTAACTTACCTGTTGAGTAACTGACAATGCATAGGGTAGGTAACGGCTTAAAGTAAAACGCGCAGTTTAAATGCTTTGTATTGAAATTGAAAGATTGTTGTGACTGAAATTTGGGCTTTAAGGATAGTTATAATAATGCACATGTACAGGGTGTCCCGTAAGTACCACGACAAACTTAAGGGGGAGGTAGGTGAGCAAGCCACCTACCTAACATGGAAAAATCGCCTTAATAAAAATCGCACCGTTTTCGAGATATTTGGATTTTTCTGATTTTTAGAAAAATGTACACCCGCACTGAGTTTTTCATCTGTGGTATTCGGATTTTTTTTATTTTTTTATTTTTTTTATTGCAAAACAATCTTGTATAGTTGTGTTATCAAATAGTAAAAACCATTAAAAGTAACTATTGTAGTTTTTTTTATTTTTTAAATTAAATTTAAAATTGGCCTCTTCCGTTTTATTTTGGTCAAACTTTAGCCCCTCATGGTGAAAAAAAAATACATGACCACTGGTTAGCCAATTAGATTAAAAACATGCTCGTTTAATGGGCATTTAAAAATGATAAATGCTTTATCATCAAAACACTAATAAATTTTTTTTTTAAAGAAAAGCGTAAAATACACCGCAATTCACGTTAAGCCAGTACTGCCACCCAAGCATACTTGCGACGCGAGCTGTATCAGAATGCATTCATAATGACTGTACGTAAAGATAAATAATGTAATTTTTTACTAACTGCCGAATATCAGGTTCGTAAAAAAAACATTGATAAAAGAAAACATTACAATAAAGTAATTGTCTTCAATTATTTTAATAAGTAACGATTACTTACATTGCTTTTCTCTTCACCCCGCGGATGTTTACCAAGCAATAAAATACATTTTTTAATTATTTTGGTAATTAGGTACTTTTTAAATAGTAAACACAGTAAGTAAATGTTCGAATTGCCGGCCGTCCACAGCAATGCACGCTCGGCAGCTCTTAAGAAAGTTATTTTTTAATTTTCTTAGGTTTAATTCATTTATTTCTACGACAGCTGTGTTTATTTGTTCTCGGAGATTTTCTTCGGTTGTAATGATTTTTCGGTAAACCTTATCTTTAAGGCAACCCCGGTAAAAGAAATCCAATGGATTGAGATCGGGTGATCTAGCAGGCCATGCGATTGCACCCGATCGCCCTATCCATTTATGGGGATATGTTTCGTCCAAATGAGCCCTTACTAGGCGGCCATAATGAGCAGGGCAGCCGTCGTGTTGGAGCCATAATGTACGCCGCAGCTCCAGTGGTAGGTCTTCTAATAAAATTGGCAATTCATTTTCCAGGAACTCCAAATAATTTTGGGAATTCAGCACCGGCGGCAGTTCCACGGAGCCCAGTACTTGCCCATTCACGATACCCGTCCACAAATTTATTTTGTATCGGTACTGAGACCAATCTTCCCGCATTTCGTGTGGGTTGGATAACTGCCAGCTGTGAAGGTTGTGCAGGTTGAAGTATCCATCCCACTTGCACGCCGACTCATCGCTCCAAATTACTTTGTCAAAAAAATTAGGATCTGATTGATGCCTACTCAACATTTCTCGGCAAAATGTAACCCTAGCCGGGTAATCTCGCGGTTGTAAATTTTGGACACGTTGAATATGATAGGGATGAAACTTATTTCTTTGCAATATTTTATGAGCCGTTGATTTAGGTATCCCCGTACGCCTTTCAATCATTCTCACGGAAGTGGACTGATCATTTGCCACTTCTTCCAATAACAAATCATCATTTGAGGATGAAGGCCGTCCATCGCTAGTACGTTGTCCTGGCACGCGGCGTGGCAGTACTGGCTTAACTTTTCTTAAAAAAAAATATTTATTAGTGTTTTGATGATAAAGTATTTATCATTTTTAAATGCCCATTAAACGAGCATGTTTTTAATCTAATTGGCTAACCAGTGGTCATGTATTTTTTTTTCACCATGAGGGGCTAAAGTTTGACCAAAATAAAACGGAAGAGGCCAATTTTAAATTTAATTTAAAAAATAAAAAAACTACAATAGTTACTTTTAATGGTTTTTACTATTTGATAACACAACTATTCAAGATTGTTTTGCAATAAAAAAAAATAAAAAAATAAAAAAAATCCGAATACCACAGATGAAAAACTCAGTGCGGGTGTACATTTTTCTAAAAATCAGAAAAATCCAAATATCTCGAAAACGGTGCGATTTTTACTAAGGCGATTTTTCCATGTTAGGTAGGTGGCTTGCTCACCTACCTCCCCCTTAAGTTTGTCGTGGTACTTACGGGACACCCTGTATAAAATTACGAAGAACCTAAAATATATGAAGGGAGGGAGCAGCAGGAAACAAATTCCACGCGTGCAAAGTCGCAAGCATCGAAAAGTCCTAAAAAAAAATTTCTCGCGCGAATTTCGTAGTTTAATAACGAAGAAATTAACTGTAGTAAGTTTAATTTAATGTGTGGTTTTCCATTTACGTACATATAACATTAATTTAATACTCTTCATCAAAACGTGCCACTTGCCACTTCGACTCGACTCGACTTCGACTGTGCAAGACATCCGACCTTTGAGCATAATATAGCTCTTGCGACTCCACTCTGACCGGCCAATAAAGGCAAGCCAGAGATGAGGGTATGTTCCTCGTCATCGTACACCGGCCGGTGAAGGCAAGCGTGAGGTGAAGAACAGGATCTTCCCTTGGGAGCACTGAGGTCCGTGGTGTCGCTACTCACCAACAGCTCGCCAATGCCCTATGGCCTTACTATAATTTTTGTTAATAATAGTAATAATACATAAAAACCTATTCTGCAGGGCTGGTTCGTAGAAAAGTTAAAACCAAGCACAGATGACGAATTGGAAATTTCCGCAAAAATAATCAAACTAAGTTATCCTTGATGTTTTGATTTCAAATTTAAAGCAACTTCAGTGTACGCGTATAAAATGCTTCGGCCTCAGCTTCAAAAAATAAGTACACTTTGGCACTGCTAACATAAAATACACATCTTAATAATGGTTTTACATTGTTTTACAGAAACTCATTTCATAGAATGTACCACTTCGCAGAATTTTCATTTCATAGAAAGCTAACTTCCGCTGTAGCCTTACTGTTTTCAGATTTTTTTTTGGTGGACACAGGTCTAATCTAACCTAACCTACGTTACTCATGCTTAAGATAATCTGAAAACATAAAGGTTTCAGCAGAAATTAGCTTTCTATGAAATAAAAATCCTGCGAAGTAATATATTTTATGAAATGAGTTTTTTTTAAAATAAGGGTACACCCTAAATTATACGTCCATTTTTAAACTGAACTCTATGTTTAAAACTACACGTCATGACCCATTCGATTTATTAAATGCTTCTAATATCTGCATTGTGAAAGCTACCGAGCTATATTTTATTACTTGTAGGTGGCCTACTCGTAGTCTCGTAGTCGAGCTTAAACATAAAAAATAGTATACGTAGTTAAAATTTATGATATCCCACTCCCACTTAATCAAAAACTTATCATAAAAGCCAGAATTGATCGATGTTTCCACGCTGATAAATTAACTATCAGTCATCAAACGCCAAATATAATTGGCCTAATTAAAATAAAAACATGACCTTATTCGTGTTTATAAAACAGCCGACTAACGATGACCCTCCGTTCCCAATAAATAACGGTGTATCTTATGCCACGTGTCAGAATGTGGTGATTTATAACGCGCGAAATTCAACTCACGGAGCGTTGCGTGCGGGCAGGTAGGCCCGGGGGAGGCTCGCCTGCAGCCCCTACAATATAATTAAGGCCCTAATAATGTTAGGATAAAGAGGCAAAGATGCTGTGCCAACTGGCAAACGGCCGAATCTGGTAATCTGCATTGTGTGCCAGTCCACTTAGTATGGGATCTCCATATATTTGACATTAGCTTAGCTATGTTAAGGTTATTGTAATGTTAGATAGTAGTGAAGCCAAGATTGGGCGGACTGAGGTAGTAAAAATTATGCAGTCCCCACTCCCCAGCGATTATACTTCATCTTAAGAGGCCGTACACGAAATTTTGCCGATTTCGCTGATTTTCGTGATTTTACAGACTTGATTCTACTGTTGAAATACTTTACTTCTACAAATTTTAATGCGCAACACGAAAGATAATTTCGATTTTCAACGAATGTATGAAATACTTTTTTTTTTTTTTTTTTTTTTTTTTTAATTTATTTAGAACACATACAGTCATATACGAATGCGATATAGAAGTACTTTGTACTAAACAATATAAGTATCAAAAAGACCTGGAGGTTCATTAATGAATACACATAATAAAAATGCGCATGTTTAAATTTACAATAGAAGTGAAATGAAGTGAAGAAACACTAAAGATGACAATATAAGATACTGGTGAACAAAAAATATATTAGGATACTAACACAACTTACATTTTAATAACCTTTTAAGGCTAGTAAGAGAAACATGGAAAAATCCATTAAAATTTTTTGTTTTTATTATTTAATTTTGATCAGGTAATCGACGTGAAACCGGCGACTGTTCGTGAGTTTTGCTGTAAGAGGTTTAGAATATCGCATATTCACGAATCGTTTTGACGTCTTAAAGGTATGAAAAAATAGCAATTGATTGCTGTTAAAGTTGTCTATAAAATGTATGAATTACCACCTTTATATTTTTTTTTGTGTAAAAAAATTATGAACTTGGTATAATTCGCCCGTGTGGTTGCCGGGTTAGAATAGTGCCACTCCATGTCTTTCCGTGGATGTCGTGAGAGGCGACTTAGGGAATAAAGGCTTGTAGTACTGTTAGGCGATGGGCTTGCAACCTGTCACTAATATACTGGTAAACATCTTAGCCTGACTATGCAAAATGTGGTTACAGAATTATCAACAAGTTTAGAGTTGTTGGTATTCTGTTGCTCTGCCTACCCCACTCTGGGAATAAAGGCGTGACGTTATGTATGTATGTATGGTATAATTTTATAGAAAATGGTCAAAAAATTGTTTTAAATTTCGGCTTGTTAAATCACTCATTCATCTAATTAAAAGAACAGTAATAAACTTCAGTTCAAAATCAATCCATTACCTTAAAAACACACCCAAAAATTAAAAATTAAATAGCAATATACATATAATGTTTTAAAATAACCTAAATCCCGAATTTAAATTCTCGACAAAGATAAAAAAGTAGCTCATTCATTCGTAACTCATTTATTCGATCATAACTGAAATGATGTATCATGATGTTCATTAAAACTTATAGAAAAGCAGTATTTAAACTGTAAAATCACGAAAATAAGCAAATCTGGCAAAATTTCGTATACGGCCTCTTAAGTGACAAGTCTCTTTTATTAGGAGCAATAGAAATGGTGTCTGTACTTAACTTACTTACTGTTTGACAAGTATGAAATGGAAATGGCTAAATTAATTGGACAAATATGCTTTACTTGTGAAACAGGCGGTGTGTGCTGTGTCCTACATCCATACATAACATCATGCCTGCATTCCCATAATTGTAGGCAGAGCTACAGATATACCAACCCATCTAAAAATACTTGTTTATAATTCTATAACCACATTTTGCACAATCAGGCCTTGAAGTTTACTATAGTTTATTAGTGACTGGTTGCAAGCCCATAGCCTAACAGTACTACAAGCCCTTATTTCCTATGTCCTATAAACGAATAATGGCTTGAAGTTAGAAAGTTGCATTGCTATCGTGCTTAGTTCGTTCATCTAGAACCCAACTGTCATCATTGTACCATTAAGTTTTTTAATTTTAGTACATTATCTGAATGATGTGGTACTACGAAGAACCAAACACATCGTAAGGAAACCTGCATATTCAAGAAACTAAATACATCTTACAGGATTGAAGATGGATTTACTTGTCGGCATAAGGTAAGATGAGACTGCCAGATGCCTAAATCCCTCTTTCTCACCAGGATTAATATGCTCACGTTGATTTAGTTACACGTTATAGGTTGTTTATGTACGGTGAAGCTATGTAACTATGCGCAGATGCAGGTATGTATGTATATATAGAGTTAGCAACAAACTATGCTTATGTATTCATCTCCGGCGCATAACCTTAAACCTAAAAACCCACCCTTCCTGCCAAAATCATTGGAGGCCTCTAGTTTTGTTTACGTCGATAGGCAAAAGTGACGTGGACATGTGTCACTTGCTCGTTTGCTAGCCTTATGCATAAAACAATGTAACCGGAATTAATCGTTGCTGCGAGTGGGTGTTTTATGCCTCGTGCCTTTTTCCATTTAACTGATCCCTCCAATCCTTCCGCAATGCAAATTGTTTATAGTAATAATAAATCGTTTCACTCCACCGCAACGTACAATTTACCGTCCGCCGGGGTCACGACAAAAATCGGTCAACTCTAAAAGAGCCATGAAAAAAATATCACGAAAAAACAAAGCCGGGAGCTTACGTAGAATTTGAAAAGGGTTACTAATGGACATTTTTGTTAAAACGGCTACCGCTTAATGATTTTGTTTTATTCCTCGTGCCCGAGATAATAAACGGTCAGCGGACATACCTATATGACAAAATAATAGCCGAGATTAAGAACATGATGTGACTGGATTAACTATACGTTACAAATCATACAGATATAGGATTTAACATTTAACTTACTGTTATTGCTGTCATTTTAAAAATAACTGGTTGATGGAATGTAAAAATATTTGAAAACTTTATAAATATAACAGTAGGTTCCTAACTACGCTTGAAATAAAGTTTACAACTTAGATCTAGTGCAATTCATGGCAAGATTTGTTAAATATGTTATACCAAATACTCATATATTTATTATTTATTTATTTATTTATTTAATCTTTATTGCACATAACAAGTACAAATGGCGGACCTAATGCCTAATGGCATTCTCTACCAGTCGACCAAATAACCAATGAGAATGATGATATTTATATGTAATCAAACCATTACTATTCATAAATGTAATAATTTTAGGGTTTGGGTTAAAGTGTTGTCATTTATTAGAATGCATACATTTTCCTGGGTGAGTGGTCTGTAAAACTGGTATTTTGATAAATTCATTCCAAATAAATATACTTTTTATACATAATACTAGCTGTTGCCCGGGACTCCTTCAGCGTAGAAAAATAAAACATAGCCTATGTTCATCTGGAATAGTGTATGAAGCATTCAAATGGTAAAAGAAATTTTGAAATCGGCTCAGGAGTTTTTGATTTTATTCGTTTCATACATACATACATACATACAAGTCTTTCCTCTTTATAATTATTACTATAAATACAGGTTACATTCATTGTTCTCTAACTCGTAAGTCCATAGAAGCCGAAATATTAAAATATAGATATTTTATGTCTCGGCTCCAATATTAATAAACTCATTACATCTCTGACTGAGTGACTAACTGACTGACTGACATATCAACGCATACCCCAAACTGCTGGGGAGAACTAACTACTAGAGATAGGCAATGAGGTTATGAGGTCTATGGCTGCACTAAGAAAGGATTTTTGGAAAGTCATTTAGGCCTTAAGGGTTAACGACATTTCAAAGGCAGGTTTTAAAAATACGTTTAACTTTGAGTCTCCCCAACTCAAGCTTCTGCACACTTTCATTAACTAAGATCTTACCACCAATTACTTACCGAAATTATTGGGAATTGACAAAAACCTTACTGAATAGGGTTGAATACGCAGTCAACGCGGTCTATCTTCACCGAAAACCATTAGGAAACCAGTTCTAGAATAAATTCTTCAATTAATTTAATAAACTTTTGCAAGGTAAAATGTATAATTTCACTGTAGGTAAGTACTAATCAATAAGACTTAAAAATGCGCATAAACTGAAAAACAAATGATACAAATAACATTTTTATGAAACTTTAGACGTGCCTCAACCTACTTAACCAACATGGTAGGACATTAATGAGATAAAAGAGATTCCTAAGCATTCATAAGTTTTAATTAAACCTCTGTTGGAGGAGAGTTAATTAACTTTCGTCCAGGTGAATGCAATGCACACATGCAGCGGTCTCCGTACAAGCTGTAGGACAGCGCATCTGATTGAAAAGCTCACCTTCCTAGCAGACGCAATACAAGCTTAAGCACTTTGGAAATAGGAGAATGTGGGGTGGTCGGAAAAGCGGGCGACATTATACCACGCGAAAATAAAAACGAACGTTTATATATTTTACTCATCTATTACGGCTTCTCCGTGTACTGTCTGACGTGTGTTTCATTTCCAACACGCAATGTAAGCTTTTAAATTCAGTGCGGTACAAATTGTCAGTAATGAAGCAAGGGTGGTTCAGTCGTCCCTCGCCGGTTAGTGTGCGACGAACCCTCGGCAGAAGACCACGCGCGCTCTGTTGTCGGGATCAGGATTCGTAACAAAGTAGAACAAAGTTTAGTGACTAAGACTGAACACTGGTTTATTCGTTGCTTTGAACATTCGTTGTTTTCAATCACGATTGACATTACATTCGCGCTGTCTTGGGATTAACAGGTTTGTGTTATTTTCTTATGGACTTGGACAAATTCGTTTTATATTCTGATTAGTTAGTTTACTGATGATTAATTTATGGATAATTTGTAATGCCAACAACTGTTTACAGAATTGCCAACAACTCTTGTCGTAGTGGTTGGTATTTCTGCAGCTCTGCCTACCCCACTCTGGGAATGAAGGCGTGATAATATGTATGTGTATGTATGTATGTAATTTGTAATGATCATAATATTATTAAAATTATACATTAATATTATTATTAAATAGCTGTTATTATTTTTCTTGTCTTTTCCAACATTTATTAAGCACTGCCATGTTCGGTCTCTGTATATATATTTTTTTTCTAATCATAATCTACTTTAAGGTAATAATGCTAACATCCCTGACTATTGCCAACCATTTTAATGAATCCTGGTCTTGGCCAATAATGTTAAAATTGGTGCAGTGACCAGGAATTGTTATAATTGGTGCCGTGACCAGGACTGTTTAGGTAGGCTAGAATTTATTACAATATTACCTAATCGATATGATATGCACACGTTAATGTTATAGATAAATGTTCTACCTTATCCCTATAAACTGAAAATAAACATACATTTAATACCTATCTAATCTGTGAATACATAAGAAATAACATTAGAATCAAACTGCAAGTAAAGTCATGAACCATTGATAGATGAGACAAAGATTTCATGTACCACTTAAAGGCATCTTTCCTAATTCTCTGTAAAATTGCAAATTTTAAGATAAACAAACCTCAAAGAATGAAATGTATCTTAACGATTATAACACTTCATTATCCAGGGTTATAAATTTACTAATCTGTTCGATCTTTACCGGCGTGATGTACAGTTTTCATTTTAAATGCTCCATACTTAGTGCATATTTAATATTTTAAAATCAAAACTATACATTATGCCAGAAAGATCCGTTGCGCTATGTATGGAATTACACAGGCGAACATTTGTAGCGTACGGTCAAACTTAGAAGCTGCAACTGCTTGATGCAGCTATCGATATACTTAATCCAAACCACTCTCACTTTAAAACGTTACTGCGATTGTTCTTGTTTGGGGTAACTCAAGTCATGTAAAACGTACACTACTTAATAACGCAAAAACAGTGCATTAGAACAATCTGTAATGAAGACATTCTAACATCTTGTAGGCCGCTATTTAGAAGCCTAGAACTTTTAACTGTGCTAAGCATGTACATTTATGAACGTTGTTCATTCGTTAAACTGCCGGAACTTTTTAAAACCAACAATGATATATATAATTTCAATTCAAGGTATCCGAACCTCCTTGTTCGTCTCGCTCGAAAGATAAAGTTGTATAGTAAGAACGCATGTCCATTGGCATTTACAATCGCTTGCATGATGCCATTAAAGAATTGCCTACTAGATTATTCAAGACCCAACTTTAGACCTGTTTAGTGCAGGAATGTTTTATAGTGCTGATGAATATTTCGATTATTTTAAACATTGACAGTGACTTTTAATTTTATTATGATTAAGCATGAATTAATTTTATCTATGTTCAATGTATTTATTACGACGGGATTCTATACGGTAATAACGATATCGTCATTTACAATCATGGCGACCGAGTCATAAACGATTCTAAAACACGTCAAACGCTATATCGTTAACGCAGTAGAATAGAGGCCCTGTACTGTATTTTGACAACGTAAAGATACTTCCGAATTCGACTGTACATTAATTCTGTACACACTATCCTTCAGTAGATTTATTTCTAGAATTAGTATTGCTCCACCAAGTCGCAGCAACCAATTATTTATTTATTAAATAGCACTTTAAATTCATGATGCAACTAAGATGCAAGCTTTGCCGGACACTTCGTGAACTAATTTACTCGTAGGTAGTCTGGAATTTGTCGGTCACCGTCCTCGGTAACGCTGCTTTTTATCTGGTATTAAGACCGAACAACTTTGAAAATTCTACTGTTTACAAATTAAATCTAGAATTTTTAAAACCTTGACTCAATTTTACAGTAGGTACTGTTAGCGAATAAAGGCTAAATTAAAGCTTTTCTTCATAAAGCTTTAAGGAATTGTGATCTAAAACATTGAAAATTTTAGGCTTATGCTATTGTTAATATCAAAGCATAAATTAATGCAAATAACCATATTATTAAAAAGGCAATTTAGGTAAGACGCGGCAGGTGTAGAAACAGAATAAGAGAAAGAAAAGTCCACATTTTAATCCGGCAGGCGCGAAAGGCCGACATAAATTAAAAGTCCAGCCAACTTCTGTCGGACAAATTTGTAAATCTAGTTGCTACTGAATTTGCTCTTGATTTTTTTTTGTCGTCTGAATCGTAACAAGACTCGTTTTGGTGTTCAAGATTTTTCTTAGTTCAATTTAGGCAATATCGGTTGCTCTAAGCGAATAAGATTACTGGTTCTGACAAATTGGAAATCAAATGAGTTTGGTAAGACTTTACGCAGCTTATGGCGTTATCCGGATTCCAATTTGACTTAAGAAGGCATTGTGTTGCGCTTGAATGGCTTGTACGGTTTGGTGACCATTCTAAATTGCCTTTCTAGATTCTAGATGCGTGATTGTCGGGATTATCACAAAGGAAAAAATACGATCCATTTCTCTATACAGGGTGGCATCAAAGAGGTGATTAAAAGTGACATGACTTAATTGAGCATTAAAGTGGGATCAGAATAATATAGGTATGTAGTTTTTAGATGTAGTATTCAGACATAATCTCGAAAAATTCAAAATTAAATAATTTATTATAAACAGTGTGGTCACCCTACTAGACAGAAAGAAATGCAAAGATAAACATAGAAAAACAAAACAAATAAATGACAATGACTGATTTGAATTGTCACTGAAGTGTCATTAAAATAAAATAGTCTGAATAGGATCGAAAAATAGGGTAACTATGATTTACTCAATCGGTGATTTAATTAAGGGGAAAATTAACAAAAAATAAATAGCCTTTGTTTCTTGAAAATAAAATTGCTTGAAAATGGCCATCAATTATAGAGTCTGAAAAACTGGTTTCTGATCACGTCTTCGATGTCACCATGTATGTCACACTGAATTTTTTTAGAATAGACCGCTTATAATTCCTTTAGAGAAACAACAAAAAGTCTTTGAAAGACTAAAGCGATGGCTTTACTTTTTTAATCAGTCATTTGTTTTTTTTAATTTTGGCGGCAGTGTGAAATAAATAGTTTCCTTAAAAATATATTTAACACACGATCATTTTTGTTCCATGTTTTTTTTTACGATATTCGTTACGGATTAAATAAAAAATAAAGTTATGAAAGACTCAAGAGTTAAGTTCCGAGGTATTGCCGACAAAAGTGAAACGAGGATGCAGTGCTGAAAAAAAAATGGTTGCCTGTTTTTTCGGTAAATTAAGTCATTATCATTATGCTACAGTGCTACTAGAAAATAAAAGAACTCTTACTGCTGACTGGTACGTTAGTAAATGTTTACCTATAGTCTCAGAAAAAAAAAGAACGAAGACTTCGCAGCAGAGTAATCCTTATCACGATAACGCTCCAGCCCACGCTGAAAATATTGCATTGATGGGTCATCCGCCTTACATTCCCGATCTTGCGCTTAATTATTCAGCGAGGAGATGCTGTCAGCATTTTTAGATTAAACTTTTAGTTCTAGCTTAGTTTACCTTTCAGTAATTTGTGAATACAAATGATTTGTAAGTTTTTTGTAATTTACTTACCTATTTGTTAACTTGTTAACTGATTAATTTTGTTATAATTTATAATTATTTCACAGCTTTGCACTGGAGACTTCAATAAAACATTATTTAATGTATAGGTATAAGAAGTGCTAGTACGTTGAACCTGACCTGAGGTCCAACAATAAATTTCTTATATAAATGATAAAGTCCGAGATCTCAATTTTCAGCGTGATCGCTCCTCTCCCAAACGGCTGACCGAAAAAAGGCTTTGCAGAAGCTGGATCGATGATTGAATCTGATTGAAATTCTATTTTACTTTTAGTCTAACGAGGGTCCAGCTTTTATTATTTTACGGTGTAATAGATTGTTTTTGCTTTGTTTTAGTTACGAGTACGTTCTAAAATATTTAGTTAGCAGTTTAAAAAGCCCGACTGGAAGTATTTTTGATATTATCTTATTAACTTAAACATAGCTACATCACAGTATGGAAAGGTATTAAAATAAAACAGTGTGATGGTTTTAAGGGTTTATTTTTGCATGTTAGTTTGTAAAGTCTTGATCCCGGTTACCTATTATTTTATCGAAACACTTTTCAACGAAAGTACGTTGAATTTTAATATCATCGAAAAGCATTTCTCGCCGCATGAGTTTATTTTTTTGGTAGTCACCCGTCTAACCTAACCGAACATAAGTAAATAATATTTAAGATATTCTGAAAATATAATGGTTGCAGCAAAAAATAGCGTTCGATGAAGTAAAATTAGATAAAATTATAGGCTACCCTTTATCCCACAATAACTTTTTAACGTCTGAACCGAAAGTTTCTGATAAAAAGAATTAGATATTTGTTCTTGTTGGAATCCTTTAATTATTGCGCCTGACAAAGACTAGGCTTGATTTTAAAAAAAATGCGTTTCCTTTACTGACCGATTTTAACTTTCCACATTATAGAGCGTTGTTGACTGACTGAGTAACTGACAGCCAACGTATAGTCTTACACCCGTATTTATAGACAAAAAAAGTAATTACTTGGGTAATAGTAATGTCAAAAGTCATACTAAAATAGTTTTTCAAGTCATTACTTTTGCTTAAGTAATTACTTTTCGTGTTTATAAATACGGATGTTGACCGCTGAACCGCTTGAGTATCCTAGAGTTGACTATGACGAAAAATGGAGAAACGTAAAACTAATTTACGCGTAAGAAGTTGCGAGCTTCCTCTGTTCATTATAGTTATAATGCATCGTTCTATTAATCTATCGGTTGAGTCTTAATAAATAATCCATTTGACATGGCTTTTATAAAAAGTAATTGTATTTTTTAAGACATTGAAAACCAATCTCTTGTAAGTAAAAATAAAAATAAAGAAGTTTAGGGGTCTTAACCAACTTTTGTATTTATTTCTAAAGTTCATATTATTTGCAAACATACATTACATAGAATTTTAATTTCATCGAAAGGCATATTTCTTGCCGCCTGAGTTGAATTTTTTTGGCAGTCACCCGTCTAACCTAACCTGATCTACGTTAATTACTATAGATTTTTAACCGTAACCGATTATTTAACATGAAATCTTAAGCTATTACTAGGGCTCGAAATTCTTTTGACAAGTTGTAGGGAGAGAACACCACTGTTCATCGATGTTATCGATATTAGCAATGCAAATACCTAATTACCTTATCAATTCTTTATAATGCATCCACTACGTGTTGAGACTGGCAGGTGAGTATTTAAACCTCAATCAGTAGTATTTAGACATACGTCATATTTTAACCAAATAATATTTTCTCTTTTATTTTATCAAAACAAGCACCGGTCACCTATAAGCGTTAAGTGGTCTCAGAGGGATGAGTAATATTTTCTAAAGTTACTAAACAATATAGGTTTTCGTGATTATACTCATGTCAATAAAGCTATTTAACAAACAAAACTTTCCGATACTTCTAACTTTTAAATCAACGACCGCTGAAAAAAGTACACATCATCCAAAATTTTGAAGATTTTTTTAATAAAATAACAAAAAAAAAAGTTTTGTCGATAAGATCAATAAACAGTGGTGTGTTCTTCCTACAACTTGTCAAAAGCTCCCCCGAAAATTCCGGGGGAGCTTTTATTTTTTTAACATTTATGGTATCATAAAAATATCCTGACCTGACATAATACTCGTACCTACTCTTAAGCCTCTTACAATTATCTCGTGTGTTACATTATTTATAATGGGGTATACAATATGTACTAATTTTCATTAATCATTCGCTCCCGTAGTTTCTCCTGACTGTACGTCATTAGAATAAATAATAAGCAATTTAAACTCTGTAAGGTTGCGTGTTCTCAGGTAATCTCTTGGTTGCAATTGGTTTTTAAAGTTTAATTTGTTTCAGGTGCAAGCCCTGGGAAGCGATAATGTCGAAGTCTTTCGTGCACATCACTTGTTATCTGATTATTGTACTCACCACATGCATAGGTACGATAAAGTGGTTTCTTTTACAATGTTAATAGTGTACGACGACGTACACGTACTGACAACAAGTTTAGTACCAATTTCACCATACAACGTTAAATATTAATCGAGTGTTAGTTCATATATTTTGACAGCTGTTAACACTCTAATCATCTGGGGCCCTAGCCAAGATGCAAACGCTCCTAATGTTTTTCTTTTCAATCGCTCAAAAGATGAGATGACATTTGACCACGTGTTTTATCGAAATGCACAGAATGTCATCCCGTCCATTTTGAGTGATAGAAAAGAAAAACGTTAGTAGCGTTTGCATCTTGGCTAGGGCTCCAGTTAAGTGGTTGGTGAATTACGACATTAGCCTCGTTGGTAGAGACCCTGTGTATACAATTTCCGGTATTTGCGCAAGTATTTGTTCTTGAAGCTGGATGTTTTATATGAATTTAAGCATTTACGTCTTTATCTACGAGTATATTAGTATATTTATCGCTGTCTGGTACCCATACTAGCCTAGAGCTTAGTTTGGGACTTGGCCAATTTTGTGTGAAATTGTCTCTTGATATTTATAGTTTTATTCTGTTTTTAATCCCCGACGAAAAAGAAGCGCGTTATAAGTTTAACATGACGTGTGTCTATGTCTGTATATTTGTTTACCTGCAGGTCTGTCTGTAGCACAATTAGCTAGGTTTTATGAAAATCGGTTATGCAGTTTAAGAGATATTATATCGGGGGTTTTATCGTTTAAATAGTTATACATATTAACACGAAACAACTCTTCTTTGGAGAATTATCTTTTGGTAGAAACGACGTTTTAACCTTTACTTCTGTTAAACTAGAATCAAAGTCAATATTTTCGAATTTAGTTCTTAGTAAACATATAAATTAAGAAGAATTAAGGCTCTATTATGAGTTGGTAAAACTTGTCAGTTTCCAGACACGATAGGACAGATTAATAGCAGTTCTGACCCACTTTCTGCGTGGACATTGACAAGATTGAACAATTCATAGTAAAACCATTGGATCACTTAGCAATATAATTGCTTGTTTTAGATAAAGGAAATGGCAGTTGGAAGAAAAAAACCAGAGAAAACCTTCAAAGAGATATTGCTAAATTCGAAGAAATGGCTGGTACGTACAAGTAAATAAAAAATGGAAATGGTTGTCTATTTTTGCAATAAAGGTAGTGAAACCCCGTAACAAATTGAATACGGAGCAAAATGCACTTTACTTAGTAGTAAGCAAGTATGGTGAATTTTGCTCCTTATTGAAATTATTAGAGTGCTACGTGCGATGGCATCGATGGGCGGTCGATCGACTTAATATCGACCTGGGGCCCTAGACAAGATGCAAACGCTCCTAACGTTTCTCTTTTCTATCGCTCAAAATGTATGGGATGACATTCTCGTGCGTTTTGATAAACCACGTGGTGGACTGTCATCCCATATATTTTGAGCGATAGAAAAGAAAAACGTTAGGAGCGTTTGCATCTTGGCTAAGGCCCCAGTATCCATCAGTGAAAGCTACCTCACCAATCGATCGATGTCAATCGATGGCATCGAGCGACGGTCGGTTGATTGGTGTGGTAGCACCCTTAGTTCCCCTTTTTTGCACTATTAGCGACGATATGCTTAATTTAAATCAAGTGGAAAACCGTTGAGACTTAATTCAACATCGGCAGTGATGAATACGTTATGCTAACGAGATGTAACTGTTAACATAATTATAAATTTGCCGTGACATTTTCTTACTCACATTTCAGTCTTTTAATAATTATTACTTATTTGGACATATTTAAGTAGGTATACCGGTTTGTTTATCCAATAACACGTAAAATAAAATCCACAGTTATACGATTGACTGACTGACGGAACTTAACTTTATAAGAAACTTGGTTTTGCATGCAATTTCGTCCGCGTAGAAGTCGTTTATCACTCTTTCCTCGGGAACTGTCCTATTTTTCGTTTAAAAAAGTAGACTATGATATTCCAGACTAAACAATATCAATATAATATAATCACCACCAGTACTAGTGGACCATTTATTAGCGGTGATTAGTTGCTGATGAAGGTTTATAAAAACGGAGTAAAAAAAATATTATATTTCATTTCCATTTTATTAACTTTACTACAGCGGGAATATGTTCAGGAAACTAATTAGCCTTAGTAACTTAACTAGCAACTAGAGTTCATCCATCACGGTAAACTTGATGAAGCTTCTAATGTAAGTAGCAAATTTAAAACTGCAGTAAAACAACTTGATTCACGATTCGTTTCTTTTCCAGAAAACATTGAAGATGAGATAGAAGACTTCTACGACGAATATTCCGAGAAGTGGCCAAAAGACGCATATTATTCCAATGAAGATGAGAAAACTAATTATTTTGACTCGCGAAAGACAAATGAGCTTTATACTAATGAAAATGAATTAGGCGTTGTTAATGTGCTCACTTTTAATGATACTAATACATTAACGAAAAACGAACTCTCTCCTGCGTTCGAACATACGCTTTCCAAAACAGCAACGACCAAAGTTGATACTATAAAAGGAATAAGCTCTACCGAAAAGACGAATATAGTTAAAACGAGATGGCCAAAGTTTAAAGATATTTTATTAGACATGGGAAAGAAATATGACTGGAAAAATGATAGATGGATCAAAGTGAAAAAGAAACCAAATCAAACGAATGAAGATAATCACTTGAATTCTCACGAAAGACATAAATTTACCTACAAAACCGTGAAATTAAATAGAGGTAAAAGTAGACGAAACGTTGTGATAGCAGTCACGGCTGTCAGATAGGTCGTGCCGAGTTGCCTAGGTCTCTTATAGATGGGGACAATTTAATATCTATTTTTATTAGACGATACGGGACCAAGCCAACGTCGACAAAATCATTGTATTTTTAATCTTAGTAGAATAAACAGGCTCAATACGTGCTTCTAGAAGGGTTGATGAGCTGAATGAATATTAATTGCGTTGCTCTTGTATTACAAATGTAGTTCGTTAATTTATGTCAATTTAAGAAAATCTGTTTCTTTACTAGCAAAAATTTCAGTTATTGCTTTTACGGACTCCATGTTAATATTTATAATGTAATGCACTACCATTTTGAGCCCCTCAATAAATGTTAACGTAGAAAAATGTAAATAGACTTCTGTTATCTATAATATAATAATACAACTTACTGACTTATTCATTTTAAGATTCATCAAGAGAAACGTTGCAAGAAATAAAAACGTATCCATTAACAGAGCATTTACTTTACTATCCTCTCACCTTATTTTCGCTTCACCTTCTTAACATTATTTATTGTACATAGTGTCACTATCATTATATCAAACACCAAACTTTCACATTAAAAAAAAAAAATCGTCTCATAAACATCAGTATTGAGAACCTTCTCCTTTTTTTGAAGTCGGTTAAAAGTGCTGGTTATCGTGTTGGTAGTATGAGTCCTTAGTTCGATTGAAATCATAATAAAACGTATGGATCCAGTATTTTTACCATAAATAGAAAAAAATACTTTTGTTGTATCTTTAACTTTACTAGGAAATACTATGAACGGTAAGGTTCAATTTCCTAAACTTTTGACGTCAGCAAACGGTTCCAGGTGTAAGGTGAAATAATTGACTTATTTATCATACTCATCCGCGGCCTCGTTTTCGACTCCCGTCTCATGCCATTTCTCTTATTTATTACAGACATGTGTTATCCTTCGCCTTAGGGGATACCAGATGGGATTTTCCCTAATTATATTTTGTTTGTATTGGGGCACAAAAAAGACAACACAATTTGTATTAATTTTTCACTTTTAAAGTAATTATGTACATACGTTTAAATACAATAAGTAAACGAAACCGGTTTCGCCCAATGTTCATAATCGGAGTCTCATAGCTCATTTGAACTTTCATAGTAATTTCTTATTTATTAGGAAGTGTAAAACGTTACAATAGCTGCTATTTACCACAGCTGATAGCGCAAGAACAGAATAAATACATTATATTACTCGTATATCGCATATGAAAACAAAACAGGTGTTCCGCGAGCCTAACCGATTTTTTCGACAAAAAGCGGTTTTACTCGAAAACGCTTTCGGATTGGTACTTAACATAATGACACAGCCGTGCCACATTTCCGCAAAATGTGCACGCAAAAGACGAATTTATTATAAAACCGGCATTGCCGCTATGCTCACGATTTTTCCGAGAAGAATGACTTCAACAAAAAATTTGAACGAAATGCCCGGTATGCTGTATATTTGTTACCTTCAGAGTTTATTTTAGTTTTCATTTACTTTTAAGGGCTTTTAATGAAAGTGCGGTAGGAATTATTAATTAAATACCCCGGTTACGTTTTAAATGATAGCAGAACAGACGCCACAAGCCAAATATTTTTATTTGAGGAGCGTGACGGAAATGTAAACAAACAGTTTAAAATTAATTATTGTAAGAGCACTCGGCGTAGACAGTAGTTGACATAATAATGAATATTATGTTGGTGCTGGAACAAAATTTCACCCCATTTTGTTCGTGGAAAGATTTGTTTGACCTACGTGGTACTTCACGGGAGACGCGGAGTTTTATACTACTCTTCCTGTCTTTAAGGTTCCTGCGACCTTCAACGTGATTTCCTTCCTCTAAGGTCGCCCAGGTCGTTAAGGACAAGCATTTACGCGTAATCAGTTGAAAAATTGTTTCTTTCAGTTCCTGCTACGAGAGAAACATTTTTGGTACTTATCTTATTAAACAGGGTTATTCTCTCAAACAACTCATTTTTGAATTGACCTTGTCGACGAGTTATTAACCAGGAAAGTAAACGCTCTGTCAACGAAACCTTAAAAATAATGTTAATAATGCTTTGATGGGACAACTTAGACTCGCCAGTTGTTAATTTTTTGACGAATTGAAAAGTGACTTGTCTAAGAGAATTACCTAACCAGGCTACCAATCGTAAAACACGGATTAATACCTATGTACAGTACATTATCTATATATACAATGTCGTATTCGTATAAAACTCTTTCATCACTAACTGACTTTCTAACTGACAGGTATCGTACAGCTTCAACCTCAAAAGGCCATTCAGTTTTTTTATGTCATGTTGAAGGCAAACGAACACCTGATAGTAAGTGGGATCTACGACCCAAAAACAATTGCTTATCTTAAGACTACAATCTTCAGACCAATCCTAAGACCGCAAATGCGATGCCAACTCTGAAGCCTAAGTTGAAATGCCTCTATGCCAGCAATGCTATGAGTGCTACGATGTAGCTGAATTTTCCCTACGAAAATTTTCTACGGACAGTGGAGTGCTCTAGAGTTGCACAAATAAAGAAAGGGGTGCTAACAGGGAACAAATTCTTGTATAAAGTCGCGCGTCCTCTAGTAGATAAATAAAATGGAATGATGTGAGTGTCTCCCAGGGCACGGGGTCGATCTCGGAGCCCACTTGATACAAAGGCTAATCTCCCTGCAAACTTGCGTAGTTCCTCCGCAAACAGCCTTATTTGCGTTTCCTCGTCCGGCGGGCCCTATGTCAACATTAATATCCTCATCGTTTTTAAGAGTCACTTGTAAGACGTGCCTCTATTCACCGAGCTGAGTCGGCCTAGTTCGTTTTTCTAGCAACGCCGCATATTTTTGTTCCCTGGGGGGTGATTTTCTTAACACAGCGCTGCGTCGATCTTAAAGGTGAAGTTTTATCCGGCAAGTTTTAGAAGTCCCGTCGGAATGTACAGAACACATTTTAGCGCGTGCCTTCTCAAGTAGGCAGCAGGCAGGTGAGTCGTGTTCAGTTTCGTATAAAACTGACTAATTGAGAAGGCACGTGCTAAAATTTGTTTAGTACGCTTCGACGGGACTTCTTAACGTTGCCAGATAAAACTTCGCCTTTAAGATCGACGCAGCGCTGTGTTGAGAGAATCACCCCTGATTATCAATGTGAAAATCCTGGAATATTATATTGTGAATCTAAAATCATGTTAGGGCTCTTTTAGGGCTATTTCTAATTGCTTTTATATTTTGTCATAGTGTAAACGTTGCTTTTATTTATTTTACAGTAATAACGGTCGAGATAATATGAGAACATGTCAAAAGCAATTAGGTTTAGCCGACGTAGAATAGGGCCCCAGGCCCCAACGGAGACTAAAAATAATTATATAAAAATAATACGAAAGAAATATACAGTGAGATAGTCGAAGGGATGAGTGAGGTAGTGAAGGGTCGGAAGGGGGCGCCCTAGGCGTACTTTTTTTAATCAAATCGGGGAAATACTGGAAAAGGGCCGAATCTTAAGTACCAGAAACCGACGTGCATGCATGACTCGATGTATGAATGTGGAACAAGCGAAAGAGATTTGTCAGGATCGTAGCAGGTGGAAAGAAGTGGTCTCTGCCTACCCCTCTGGGAAACAGGCGTCATTTATGTATGTATGTATGTAAAAATAATTAACTCAGTGTACCCATTCACATTCGAACAAGTATAAACCACATACAGTTGCAGTTGCACTATTTAACTTGGATTTAGCGAACCGGATCAGATCTGAATTCGAGAAATTATGGTATTTCTAATCCGGAGCATATTCGCGTGATTTTGCAGTGGACACTGTAATTTGCAAATGGCGGAGAATTGATCTGTACCACCACAGGTATTTGTAAGTATGTTTAGTAGCATGTGTTAAGGTTTAAGGGAAGAATGTTGGGAGCTTAGACCTCAACTCCTTTCAGTATTTTTTACATACATGTATTAATTTACATCATCACAACGCGACGACGCACGACGCGGTTAGCTTAGCTAGTTTTATAATAATAAATAATAATAATAAATATCAGGGGACAATCTCACACGAATTGACCTAGTCCCAAACTAAGCTCTAGGCCTGTACTGTGGGCACCTCTTTGCCAGACTTATTACCAGTGATCGCTTTTATTAACAAAAAGCCGGCCAAGTGCGAGTCGGATTCGCGCACAAGGGGTTCCGTACACTCAAAAAATGAGAGCCAACCACGAAAGATTATCTCTTAGTTGACATAAAATGAATATTAGTTAGGTATATCAACCAAAGCTGAAAGTAACAGCAGCAAGTTCTATAGCGATTCAACTAACATCTTAGTTAATGTATCTCACGTTTTGTAAGGCTCGTGTGGAATCAAGACGCACAACAATCATAATTTAGTTAGAAGCGACCAACTTTTTTTTCAGTATAAATTTATAAAAATGTAAAATTGTATTGAGAGACAAACTTGATTTAGCGTTACTTAACTTGGTTTCGCGATTAAATTACCAACTGCAAAAAATATTGCAATCGCAAAAAAAAAATTTTGATGGAGCAACAAAGAAACGGGTTTCTTTTTTTTCCTTTATTTGTGATCTTCCGACAGACCTTCCTTGCCTAGTTTCAGGATTCTAAATAGGTCTACATGAAGTACCATATCAATTTTGATTTCCATGAAAGTGTCTAACTGACCATTTGTGAACTTTGTCACCTTGCAGTAAGGTTCACAAGAAGTGGACAATTAACAGTGACACTGTTTGTACATTTTTTGCGGCATAAACTGAGTTTAATTCGATACCTCCAGGCGTTCCCGAGTTTAACGGTCTTGACAGACAGACGGACGGACGAATGGACGGATGGACGGATAGCAAAGTGATCCTATATGGGTTCCGTATTTTCCTTTTGAGGTACGGAACTCTAAAAAGAACTATTGAAACAAACTTTTATTACACTTTGTACATTGTTATTAAAATTTATTGCATTGTGTTTGTTTTTAGTATGTATTCATGTAGAATTAAAAAATCCCTATTGTTTTCTGAGTAGGAATTCCCAGTACATTCAAGATTTTCCACAACATATTCGAGTACCATTCTAAAGAACCTGTACAGTGAGGTATACTGGTTGAAATTTTCCACGAATTCCCAACGTCTCGGAGGTTGTTTAATTTATTAGAGTGGTTGATACTATGATACAGATTTCCCTATCAAATATGTAACCCCGAGCTGCATGGGAGTTACGCCATGTTATAAAAATAAGGTAACTTCTCTGCGAATTGGAAAAGCGAACGGTAAGAAATTCGAGGATCAATTTTTTATAGACACGTTTCTTCAGCAGCCTTTCTGAGAGTCGGCGATTTATCAAGCCCATATGTTGCGGGTTTACACGAAAAAAATCAAAGATTATTTTGTAAAAAAAAAACAAAGACGAACGTGATCCGACTCGTGTACGTGACTCGAATGGTATTAGCGAAAATGTGAAGTTTATGATATTTTTACGAGTAATAGAGTATGAAAAGAGTTTTTGCGAGTTTACTTGAGTATTTCAATTTGTAGGTGATATTTCTAATGAGAACTGATTTCGATTATGATAATTTAGCTGGGGGTTTCCATGATATGGCTAAGCAATTAAGTTTACGGTGAGAGAAAGAGATAGAACCATGTAGGAGTGGAGAAAGAGACAGAGCGCTGTTGAGGGTACTTTGACTGCACAAACAGCTGACTGCTTCGGTTCTAAAAATCAATTCTTTCAATTTATCAAAATGATGATGATAACTAATTAATCGTAACAATCTTTATGTGCGATAAAATGATCGGCTATACGTAACACCAGATTGCTTATGACGTGTTATCGTATTGTAAACATTATGATAGCTCTTATTTAATTGACAGTAATGCTGCCCTCCTAAGCAAAAATGCAGTATCTCAAATTCATTTACCAATGCAAATTCAATCCTATCCTGTTAGTAATAAGGTTGTATTTCCTACAGAAGTTTGGTCTGAGATACTGCGATTTGTGTTAGCAGGGCAGAATGGCGGTGAAATAAAAAACAATACCATAATTATGTATGTATGTAAACACTTTATTGTACAAAAAAAAAACCAAAACAATGCAATGAATAATAATAAAAAGATGTACAAAGGAGAAATTATCCCTTTAAAAGATCTCTTGCAGCTAACCCTTGAGAGATTGAGAAAAGTGAAAGGTTGTGCAAGGAGTAAACGGGTGTACAAATTATATAGTATTATTTTTAGATTGACCGCCATTATTGTCATTTAAATAAGAGCTATCATAACGTTAACAATACGATAACACTTCATAAGCAATCTGGTTTTACGTATAGCTGATCATTTTATCGCACATAAAGATTGTTACGATTAATTCATATATGAAAAACAATAAGGATTTACAGAGTAGAAAAGAGCTCCTGTTAGTTGAAGAGTTGTTATGTTGGTGAAGTATTTTTAACGGGTGTTGAATAAAGAGAAGTCAAGTTTAATCACAAATTGGTTTTATTTAATGTCCTTAATTTACAGTACAGAATAGGTAAAATGCTAGTGACCAGGTGGGCGCGGAATTACTAGATACTTAAGTTACTTGACTGTTTGTGTCGCGAGCTACGAAAGGACTGGCCGCCGAGAGCGGGCCGAGAATGAATGTTTACTCAAAATGCTGACGCCGTTGAATACGTCAGGAGTGTCGCCACATATTAATAGAAGACTTCATCACTATTACAAATTAAGCTAAAATACCTCTACACGCTAACGTTCTACTCGTATATGCTAAAAGTAGCACAAGACGTTTTGTATTATAACGATTTATATGAACTACCTAATATTTGAAATTACTTCATCTGTAAAAGTGCTAAATGTAGGTATTTAAACACAAAGTAGTCATTTATCTACATTAATACTGTTATCGATACTCATCGTTAAAAACTAAGAAAGTAGGTACCATCAGCGTTGTTTTTAGAAATTGACAAAAAAACCAATGTAAAGTGGTTAAGTTTTATCTGATTTTTACTGTTTATTGTTTACAGCTCTTAATATGATTTTTCTGAAAACGTTAGATTCTTATTGTGTCACCTTTTCTTTCGTTGTTATTTTATTGATATAAAATAAAGAATCACAAAAACGAATAATCCATACTTCCATAATAATGTTGTAAATATGAATGTAACTTTATCTGTCGCTTTGTAACGCTTTTATAGCTAAATTAATTAACCGATCTCTATGAAATTTTCTATGACGATAGCTTAAGCCTTGAGGAAGGACATAGGGCACTTTTACAGAGAGTAGCGATGAACGACTTATTTTATCGCCACTAGCTCAGAGTCGCGGACAACTGCTAGTATGATCATAATTGGAGTTTTTTATAACGTTGGTGTTAGTCAAGTTCCTATCTTTTAGTTACATTTTCCCTTTTAACGCACCTGTAAATTACACGTAACGACCCTAGTATTCGACACTTTTAGCTGACATGCACCAATAATCGACAGCAGTTTAGCAAAGATCAGGATTGCTGAATAAGAGTCAGTGTCAAACATTGGTCTTTTGTCGAGTACTGGTGCCGTTACTTATGACTTATGACTGTTGTCAAAAAATAGAAGTCAGTGTGTGCATGAATGAAAAATAAATAAAGAGTAAAAAATATATAAATAATACGCATACCAGGGTTTATTATAATTATAATACTCAAAGATCGACCAACCTTGACCAAAACATATTTTGTTGAGTGTTTATATTGCTAAAAGCTTTTACCTGATAGGAAGGGATACTTTAGTGGTAGTAATTATGGTAATGAATGCGCATCTTGAGGATTTATTTACTACCAGGGCCTGTTTGTTGAAGGAGATGAACTGTTAAATATTCAGGAGACGCCAATACAATATCTGTTGATGGCAACACTTAGAATATTAGTCTTCTTATTATACTTAACTCATGGATATGAATGCCTAAGCATTTTAAGAAAGCTTAATACGATGATAATACTGGGCCTTATTCCACTTTGTCTTATTTACTTGACGGTGAAAGCCGTTTAAAAACAGTGAGTAAGTATATAATATAATAGTCTTTTCCGCAATGATGTTCTTGTTCGAAACGCTAGTGGACTAATTCCATATTATTGACGTGACAAATTAGTCACATGCCCTCATGTGGGCAATTTGCTAATTAAGTATTTTGATTTTGATTACATCGAAGATGAATAAACTCGAAGAATAGCATTAAATAGCATTATTATATTGTAAATTTTAAATTATGTAAAAGTTAATGATCCCTACTTAGAGGTTATATAATAACACATTTTTTAAGGGAGCGAAGATATTTAACCGAGTTCTACGCGGGCTTAAACTACCCATTGTCGCGATGAAGTAACGTTTGTTTTCATGAATAAACGCTTCATTGTAGGTAATTCATTATTTAAGGCTGGATAAGCCTGGTAGTAGTATTAGGAAGTGTATCTATACATATACTACGTGTTACATAATAATCCGTAAAAAAGAAATTACGAAAATAGTGTCAACCCTAGTATACTGTATACCTAAGATACTGAACTGACGTTATTTAATAAGGGTTGACACTACTTTTGTAATTTCTTTTTTACGGATTATTATGTAACACGTTGTAATAAATTAGTTTTTTTTTGTAAATTACCATACCTACTAATTTCTGAATATAACTTATCTAGCCCAACTCAACTCGTCCTAAATACATATAAACTAACCCTGGGAAAAATAAAGTACAGGTCGTACAAGCTTGAATGAACAAAATTATACAACTCTCTTTTATTACTATTGTTCTTTCGTATTTACAACCCGAACAGTTCGTACTTGGCGAAGTTGTGATGGAACAAAGAAAATTACCTCGTCAAGGAAACGGTTCAGCAAACACGGCTACACACACCTAATGAAATATTTTCATTAGAAGCCAACGGCGGCGCCAACCAGATAAACATAAATACTCGTCTGTTTCCCTCGCGTTACGCGGTTCCGAGGGATTACTGCAATCAAAAGGAGAAGAATTAAAGCTGGTAAGTGTTATAAAGGAGAACTAAGAAGGGCGTTTTCCAAAAAAAAAAACAATAGTTAAGGACTAAAATTAACAACGGTAACTTTACGTAATTAACTATTACTGCTTTAAGTGAAGTGTTTAAGTGTGGTCTAAAAGAAGATGTAGTGACTAAGATTGAAAAGGGCATGCTTCGATGGTTCGGTCATTTGGAAAGGATGGATGAAAAACGATTGACAAAAGAAATATACAGTGCGAAAGTGAATGGAAGGGTCAGAAGGGGGCGCCCTAGGCGTACTTTTTTGAATCAAATCGGGGAAATACTGGAAAAGGGCCGAGGCTTAAGTACCCGAAACCGACGTGCATGCATGACTCGATGTATGAATGTGAAAGAAGCGAAAGAGCTTTATCAGGATGGTAGCAGGTGGAAAGAAGTGGTCTCTGCCTACCCCTCTAAGAAACAGGCGTGATTTATGTATGTATGTATGTACTGCTTTAAGAGAAATAGTGGCATCTCAGACAAAACTCCACAAGTAAGCAAGCAAGCAAGCAAGCAAGTTCCTAACAGGTGAGGTTTGAACCTGCTATGCTTATTTAATTTGAAATACCGCCTATTGGCTAATTTTCGTGGTGGAATGGAAAAATTACCGTTGTTATTTTTTTGTCCTCAACTATAGGTTTTTTTTTTGGAAAACGCCCATAAACCGGGTTTCATATAGCATTGTTCAAGTAGTAATTTCCTTGGTTGCTTAATAAAGAGGTATGATCAGTGGCTCTCTTAATCAATACATTGATCACGGCTGGGATCCTACACGGTAATAACGATATCGGCTTTGACGTGTTTCCGTATTGTCACCGTTTTGTTATTCTTGTCATTTACAAAAATGGTCACTGTGACATAAACGATTCTATATCACGCCATACGCGATATCTTTACAACGCAGTGGAATAGAGGCCGTTCGGGAAAACAAGCAGGTGCGTATTCATTTGCAATCTTAAGCGAGGTTTAGACTAGTAATAAAAATCGCAAATAAAATACTGCTGTCTGCTCTTACTTTCAAGTAAGAAAAAGACACCAAAATTCTGCGTGATGCTCTAGAACTGGAAATAATAATAATAATAAGACAGGAATAAAATTCTGCAATTTTCATTGCTAGCCTAAACCTCGCTTAAATAACCAACCTTTAAGTAACCAGCCGTTTCCTGATTGGTTGATTTGGCCTATGATGGAATGCCCTTATGTCAATTTCGGTTATGTTTTAATTTCTCAAATCAGTTTATTTGGTACTAATAGCAAAACGACACGTTAAACTTATTTCTAAAACGACAAATATCTAATTATGATATAAAATGATAAAACCCCATGTCGTTGTCGGGTTAGAATAGTACCGCTCCATGTCTTCCCGTGGATGTCGTAAGAGGCGACTAAGGGAATAAAGGCTTGTAGTTCTGTTAGGCGATGGGCTTGCAACCTGTCACTAATACACTGTTAAACAACTTAGCCTACTTGTGCAAAATGTGGTTACAGAATTATCAACAAGTCTTTAGAGTTGTTGGTATTTCTGTAGCTCTGCCTATCCCACTCTGGGAATGAAGGCGTGATGTTATGTATGTATGTAAATGATAAATTTGCACGGGCTCTTTTACATATAGCTATAACAGCGCTTCCAAAAGGAATGCCTCTGCTGAGGATTTCGGCAAGTACGATCGGCCCTGTTAGTAGCTGCGCATTCTAGTACTTTGTCACTTTAACTTCATGGTTGAACTGCTGCACTGATCCGTCACAGACGTTAAAGCGACGAAGTAAAGAAGTAAATGAAGTAAAAAAGTACAAAAAAAATGTGAAGTTGCAATTTTGAAGTGGCTGTAGTAGCTTTTCCTTTGTTTTCTGTGTTAATTTAGCTTGGCGTCGCTTTGTCTTCCGAATATCCTCCGCGACAATACAAGTTTATGTTATTGCCATCCATGTACGTAACTCACTCTCACATCCAGCGAAATTGCGAAGCGACACTTGTGTTTATACTGACTCTGTACATTAACTTGGGTATAAATTGAATCACCCCGTTAAACATATACGTTATATACTAACCTTAACCCAGTTTACAACAGACCTAACGTTTGTTTAGGTAACATCGACGCGTACTTTTTATGATCGATAACTAAAAGTTCAATTCGCATAACATTTGTTTTTTACGCGAATTAAAATTTAGGGTATCGATATTATTGTTTCTAACCAATTCCATAACTATTTTTTTTTGTTGGAAACGGGGTTTGTGAAAAAAGATCACTTCTTTATTGTTTCAAAAAATAAGACGTGATTTGCGAGATACGTAGTAATAATGTGTTTAGGGGTGGCACAACCTTATGCAGGGTTCGTCCGAATCGATACCACCATGTCATTCATTAGCATCCCAATAATCAGCAGTGTTCGTATTTGACGTTGTAAGGATAAAACCACCTATGAAATGACTAGCATACCATTATTAGCCCTTAGGGTTGGATAAGCATATGCATCCTTAGGACTGCAGTCTTGACATTTCAATCTTGAGAATGCATGTCTACGAGTATTAGATCATATTTACCATCAGGCCCGTTTATGCTCGTTTGTCTACGTTGTGCCATGAAAAACATTATCAACCACAATTCTACTTTCTTTTCTCAGACCAATGTCTTGATAAAACTGACAATCGCTGCATTTTTCTCACAAATCGCTATAGACGCCGTGATTTTTTTCTTTGATTAAGTTTAAAGCCATAAGATTGAGACGCGTCAAAAAGACTGAACGAGGGTAATAATAAGAGAAAATACGGTAAAGAGGGGAGGCAACGAATTCGTCCATGTTATATTGACCATGTTAGTCTACTCCGGTACATGCGGTGACATGGCGATGTAAATATATCACGTATAGATATAATCTCATCAATAACATATAACCAGAACAATCAATCAATTCAATTGGCTATGAAAACATTTTGTAAACAACATCGTATAAATAGGCCCCCAGTAAGTCACTTCTAATAAAATGGCTTACACAGCTTGACTACCACGAGACTGAGCTTCTTCTTGCCGTGACAAAATAGGCAACTACTGTTGAATCGCATCTAATTTTAATTAATCCCATGAATCCCTTCATCCATACGCATTCACACACACGCATGCACGCACACACACACACAAACACATACACACGCACGCACACACACGCACCCACACACACACACACACACACATACACATCAATCTTTTTTCTTTTTATTTTTCTTTTTTTCAAAGGAAACATTTTTTTTTTACATGTTGTTTTAGTAAAAACGCCGTTGTTACGTAGATTGCTGAACGCTGCATCAGATTAGCCTTAGAGAGAGAGACCTGCGTCTGTTTTATTGTGCTGTACGTTCCAAACTTATCTGAAGCGTTTATCTTCCGGAATGTTCGTATTCATCCTCGCAAGATACCTTATTACACGGTCTTGAAACTCAAAGTATCCACGTGTTTGTTATCAGTATGCGTGAATACATTTGGGACGCATTATTAGACCCTTAGAACCCTTGCGGTTTACTTCCTTCGGAAGGGAAATTTTCTTACTTATTTGGGTAGTCACCTGTTTGCATTTTCAAGCAACTCAATTTACCGAATTCTGTATATTCCGTTTTACGAAAAACAATTATTAGACTAAAATACGTTTTAGTGGAAATATTAAATACGGGCCAATGAGCCCGTCTTTAGCCTCGATTCACAATTGAATTAAATTATTTAACGACTGCAAAATAAGTACTAAAGAAATCAAAGTTGAAGTCATTGCTTTTGTTGAAGTACAAGTATCTACCTAGATTATTACTGAATTGAATATGCTCTGAGATTTTCGATCTTAATCGTCCAAAAAGTTGGTGTAACAATTATTAAAATGATTACCGAATTGGCGAAATAAACGTTTTAACAACAAACTAAATATCATTCGATCCTGAAGTAAGTAAATCACATTTTATACATTTCAACAAAATAACAAACTGTGTGTAATCCATTCGGATGGAAGCAAACGATATAAAGTCGCTGTTGAACGGCTTACTCGCTCCCTAGTAACATTGGCTATAAATTTCATTGCAATAACGGGGAAAAGAGTGCTGAGCTCCGTGTAAAACATGTTCTACAGGCCTGAAAGCGAAATGTACATGTTTTCTTAGCAAATAAATATGTAGATTTTTATCTACGAAGTGAAAGAGTTTCATGATGCGCGATAAGTTAATACACAACGGGGACTCGGCAGAAAAAGCTAAAGAACATGTGTTTCAACGAATAACAAACAACAACATCGTCAGATTGAATATTACGAGCTATAAGGGCCTCTATTTACTTTGTTTTAGCCCGTCTTGATTTTATTATTGTATAGTTATGGTTATTTTTTGTAGCTCTTGCTATCTTGTCAAGTGAACAGGCGTTTTCCAAAAAAAGTGTAAATCGTTAGGGACAAATTAAAAAAAAAACTTTCCGTTTCGTCACGAAAATTAACCTATCTAAATGTATGGCTAATTTTCGTGACGAAATGGAAAAAGTTAAATTTTCTTAATTTTGTCTTTAACGATGTACACTTTTTTGGAAAACGCCCGAATAAGAATTGTGATTACGTTAACAATTGTAACTAAAGTATAGAATAGAATAACTTTATTTTAGGCAATAATTCCCATATTTACAAATCGTACAGATTAACGTACCTACATAAAAATATACTTACCAGTACAAAAACCGCCCGCTAGCTTTTGTTCGTACAACTGCTTACAAATATAACTTCTTCAACCAGAGTGTAACTATACTTAATTAATTTTGTTGTAAATTGTAGTTTTATTGCTAATGAAACCAAGGTTCAAATTGGTCAGTAAATATATTTTCTTATAGATCGTGCCTCTTTCCAAAGGACCAAAAAAGGCCATGAAATCGCCAGAATACGACGTAGTATACAGGATGTCTCATTTAAATTGGTCCGTGTGGGAAATTCTGAAACTAAAAGACATACGAATATCTGTCCTTAGGAACCATGTCATCGATTTTAATAAGAAGAAAAACTGCATTCATACATTAAAAAGAAACCTGTACTCAGCTCGGGAATCGAACCCGGTTGTTATGTAGAAAATAAACTTACACTATTTCTATTTAGATCTTGATTGTGTAGGAAGTGGCTCTATGAAACATAATTTCTAAAATGAATAAAATACATTTCTTGCACATACTTTAATTTAATTTATTTCCGATTTCCGAGCTGAGTCAGGTTTTTTTTGCAGTTTATCTTCTTATTAAAATCGATGAAATGGTTCCTAAGAACAGATCATCGTATGTGTTATAGTTTTAGAATTTCCCATACTGACCGATTTAAATGAGACACCCCGTATAAGCAAGATAGGGAGTGGAATACAGGCCCTAAATTGTATTTGAGACATTGCCGAAGCAATCAGTGCACCATTGTGTCATGGCGTCATCAAGGTGGGAGCGCGTGTATCTCGTGTATACCAATATAGCCACCTGATTAATTGCTATGTATCAACATGATGGCATGGCCGCCATTATATTGGAACGGGCACTCAATAAGGCAGGCTCGTCTCCCTTTGATAGCATCTTGGTTAATTTATGCAATTACGAATCGGGAACTTGGCAAGAAATCAAGGAAGTGTGGGTAATGACACTGAACATCACTTCGTTTTAAATTAGATTAGGATCGGTATAATTAGGGCACGATTTTGATTAAGAACTTTTATTTAACAATTTTCTGGTGATAATTAGTGTCGGGTGACAAAGATTGATATTTGAAATAATTGAAATTAAAAGGTTCATTACATTGAATCAAATTATATTTTGCGATAAATACGTGTAAGTAATCTAACAAGTCTATAAATTTAATAAGTACACATATCACGATGTTTCATTAATGATTTTCTGCTGTAAATTTGAATAACTTAATACCTACGCATGCAGTGTTTACCTACCTACTCGTATAAGGAAGCCGTGCAAAAATTATTGTAGCAGGTACCTAATACTATAAAATTCCATAATAATGATATAACAGCTAAATTTTGATGGATAAAGAATGAATATTTATCAATTAAATCGCCTTGGTCTACTCGGCAGCTGAATACTGCGCGCCGGTATGGTATAACAGTGCCCACACTAGCAAGGTGGACGCCCACCTACACAGAGCTATACGTATCATTTCGGGGACGCTGCAGCCCACTCCCTTGCCATGGCTTCCAGTGCTTGTACACATCGCACCGCCGAACATACGCAGACAGCATGCCGCAGCAAAAGAACTAAAAAAGGCCAGGGAAATGAAAACACCCTACACCATGCCAATTGCCCAAACACTCGTTCAACCGCCACTGGCACGTCTTCCATCACGTAATCGTATCTGGATGGATAAAAAACTCGAGAACTTTGATATAGCCCGAGAATGGAGAGCGAAATGGGAGTCAGCCGAATGCTCCCAATCAGAACTGATCTCCGATCCCACCTCTGGCCTCCCAGGAACCCTGGAACCCCGGAAGATTTAGTCTACCATCAACAGAATCCGCACAGGAGTAGGCCAATGTAACTACCACCTACACAAGTGGGGTTTGCGTGAATCGGTTGCCTGCGCCTGTGGTGCAAAGGAACAAACCATCTACCACCTCACAAACGAGTGTCCTAATGAAAAGTTCCCTGCCGGAGTGGAGGGTCTAAACAGGATGATACTGGAGGCTGTAACCTGGCTTCAAAACGCTAATTTTACATACATACATACATAACATCACGCCTTCATTCCCAGAGTGGGGTAGGCAGAGCTACAGAAATACCAACCACTCTAAAAAGACTTGTTGATAATTCTGTAACCACATTTTGCACAATCAGGCAAGTTTACTAGTGTATTAGTGACAGGTTGCAAGCCCATCGCCTAACAATACTACAAGCCCTTATTCCCTGAGTCGCCTCTTACGACATCCACGGGAAGACATGGAGTGGCACTATTCTAACCCGGCAACCACACGCTAATTTTAATATATAGAAAAATGCAGGAATGACCGTACGAAGAAGACGAAGAAGATCAAAGGGAATTATGGATATGGTCCAAATATAAGTGACCCATTTTTTAAGTCTTTTGTAAAACACGATTTATAAAATCACTTTGAAAATTAATAACTCGTTTTTAGGGTTCCGTAGCCAAATGGCAAAAAACGGAACCCTTATAGATTCATCATGTCTGTCTGTCTGTCCGTCCGTATGTCACAGTCACTTTTTTCCGAAACTATAAGAGCTATACTGTGGAAACTTGGTAAGTAGATGTATTCGGTGAACCGCATTAAGACTTTCACACAAAAATAGAAAAAAAAACATAAATTTTGGGGGCTCCCCATACTTAGAACTGAAACTCAAAAATTTTTTTCATTAAACCCATACGTGTGGGGTATCTATGGATAGGTCTTTAAAAATGATATTGAGGTTACTAACATCATTTTTTTCTTAACTGAACAGTTTGCGCGAGAGACACTTCCAAAGTGTTGAAATGTGTGTCCCCCCCCCCTGAAACTTCTAAAATAAGAGAATGATAGAACTAAAAAAAATATATGATGTACATTACCATGCAAACTTCCACCGAAAATTGGTTTGAACGAGATCTATTAAGTAGTTTTTTTTTTAATACGTCATAAAAACATTGATCAAAGCTACAAGGAACTTTTATATTATGTTACTTGCTGCTACGGAACCCTACATGGGCGAGTCCGACTCGCACTTGGCCGCTTTTTTTTGCAAAGTAGCGTCATGTAAGTCCACAGTTTAAAAAAACTTAAATGTGAAACAAACGTCGGTATCAAAACGCATACCGCACGTTTAATCAAACAAAGAAATATCGTGAAATAGAAATACATTTGAATTTCAAACCTGACTTCTGTTAGTAGAGTTTTATTTAAAACTGAATTTGGTTTTGATTAAATTCTTTGACATGCGATACATTCCCGAATTAAATCTAGGTCATTAAGGCTTACGCTTGGAAATGGTTTTTAAATTATACATTGTAATAACACAGCACATTTGTTTATCTGCAGGTTCGAGGTAATATCAGAGGCTATTAAACCGATTTACAATCCAATCAGGAACTGATAAAAATCTGGCTAGGTAGTAAGGAACGTACTACTGAAAACATGACAAAGTATATCAGAGCATTATTGAAAAAACGAAGATAATTTCCCTTAAAATAAATAATGATTCGTATTTGTGGCAAGTAGCAGGCATACCTGTTTTCATATTAAATAGATGAAAGCAATAAAAATATCACTCCAAAGCTGTGTAAATAATACTTTAGCAAGCAATGTATATCTAGAGTCTACGTACAAATTCTTGTGAGCAGCTCCCACGTGTATAGGTACCTACGTATAAACTTATGCTCCCGAAGAAGCGCCTTGCCACTCAAATTAACATTGCACGATTTCGTCAAGTAAAATGATATGATTTGGCCTTGTCTCTCATTATGTCATTTTTTATAACAGAAACTTACAAAGAATATTATAATTAAAATAGGGTAATGGTGCGTTTTTGAATAAGGGGTGTGACTATAAAGTAAGATACTTTTTCGGAAAGTAACTGCATTTCAGTTCTGGTCTGAATTAATGAGACTTCGATGTATTAGATTTCGGTAGACCGTGCCATAATTTAAAGGTAGGTAGTAAGTACCTAAATATTGCATCCACCCACAAACACAATCAAAATGTTAACGATTTATTCAAAGGGCTTTGTTAGAAACAGAAGCAATATTTTTTAGTAAACACAAGATTAGTAATTTAAAACTTCGCCGAGGCCTGTTTCCGTTGAAAATAGGTAAGTTATAATTTACGAGAGCGAGGCAAAGTTGTAATCCGCAAAGATTTCGAGTCAGTGGCTCATTATCTTATCGAATTACGTGCACCGTCCAATACAAGTTCTTCGGATACCCAATTTGCAATTTTGTAATTTTGATTTGGTTAAATCTTCGTATTTAAAGTCTACTTCATTCGTAAGAAGACACTGTGAAAATACATCTTTCGTAACGAATGGCAGATCATATTTAAAACTGTTGAGACTAGTAATTTAGTGTGGTGGGTGATATTTCTACCATATACGAGTTCTAGTATTATATATACTCGTAACATATAATATATACTTAATGTTAACTCGCCTAAAAAAGATTAATACACAGAAGTTTAACGATGCAAAAAAAACAAAGGAAAGTGAAAAAATCGGGTAGTTTTTACGAACCGAATTCATAAGGCCGTAGTAACCCTACTAAAATTGGTGTCAGTTGAAATGGGCAATGATGTAAACAAACATTATGAAAATTTGAGGTTATGTATAAACCGTTCTTATTAGTTTATATCTAAGACCGTTGTAATTGACACCGTTTTAACAGTAAAACCAGAGTATTAATAGTACTCGACTATGTATATCGCTTTCAGACTCCCTCTGGCATTTAAAATATACTGACAGATGCCAGCGAGAGTATAACAGCAGTAGATATCCGAGCACTATTAATACTTTGATTTTACTGTCCGTAATATAATTTACGAGTGACAATTGTACGTTAACGTATCTCTAGGTATCTATACTAGTATTATATATGTGAATGTGAAAGTATTTCTGTCTGTCTGTCTGTTTGTTACGCTTTCACGGATAAACCTATGAACTGATTTAGATAAGTATGAAGATAGTTTGAGTTCCGGAACAACGTGAAGGACAAAGGGTGCTTTTTATCTAGTAAAGTTGAACAGTTCCTGAGGGAATAGCGCTAAACGATTTCTACGCAGATGGAGTCGCTGGAAACAACTAGTGGTCTATAAACCGCAGAGCCAGTAACCATCTATTAACATTCATGCCGCGGGCGCACCTTACGTCTGGTAACAAAGTAATTTAAATGGCATAAAACATTTAGGTAGTCTTTCAGAATCCCCAGTTTCAAAGCTTGAACACAAGTCACATAACGACAGCATCATCATAATTAGTGGTTTGAAAGGGTGACGCTAATAGAGCGTTTGTCGGGCGTCTGAAAGGTTTCGCTCTGCGGGGCGGTCTAAGAAACGTCTTACAGTCAACTTTACTTAACCGTTTACTTGTGAACCCTATAACAGCTACACAAGGTTCACGGGGCTTGTGTCGATGGTATTCTGAAATAAAGAGAGCGTTATTACTCTTTTAATATGTCAGTAAGGTCCGTAAAGAAACCCATGAACACCTTTATCTTAACGCAACATACGGGTGGAGCGGTAACAGACTGTAATGTTTTTTATAGAGACGCTGCTTTTTAGGATTTCAATCAAATCAGGTCAGTAGAGATAAAATGCGAAATATCCCCAATATCATCTTAAGGGCTACCATGGGCGAAGGGCCTTGAGGCACAATCTTCTGATATTTTCCTTAATATCCTTTCAACAATATGAAAAAAAACCGATAGTTTTATGAAGAATAACTGAAGGGATTTTTTGGATATTTTTGCAAATAAGGAAAGGAAATAAAAGGGGATCGTTTTCATAATAAACAATGTTGAATATTCGTTGTATAGAACCTATTAGGTTAGGTTAGGTTTGATTTATAACAATACTCAAAAGTGTAAAATTTCTGAAAAAAAAAACTTAACGTAAAATGAGATACAGCCGTTTATGCTGCAAACAACGCTTATTTCGACACTCTCAAGGGGTATTAAATACAAATTTCGACTAGCTTCGCCTCGCGCTGGAAAAGTACCTTTTTTTTTTTTTTTTTTTGATGACGAAGTGGAAATGCATTTACGCATCCCCCCTATGGCCTAAGGATGACCGTGCAATGGGGGGTATAACGGACTCTCACCTAAGCGAACTACCGTTTAAAACCACTCCGGCGTAACCCTCCTGGCTGGTTAACGGAGACGCCGCGGGACCGCCAAGGCATTGACCGCTGGGCGCCTCCCAGCCCGCTCCGAAGAGCACACCGCCAAAGGAGGAGACGACTGCGTACGCACACAGCGATCTCCCCAAGCTGGGGGAGCCGTGCAATGTGGGCCCTTCACCCACGTGGCTCCCCATGAAGTTCAGGCGATCAGCAAAAGCTGGGTTCGCCTTCCCTTCACAGCCTGCATGGAGTGTAGGGTGTTTTCCGGCAGGCTATTCCCCCCAGTCGCAGTGACCGGGGTAAGTCCACGTTCCTTCAAACACCCACACTACACCTGTCTCAGGTCTAAAATGTCCTCTGAAAACAGAGGTCACTAGACCCGAGACTCACGTCTGGGCGAACCAGGGTCGCTTTCCGGGAACGGGATACGGGGACACCAACCCGAGCTCCGTCCCTTCAAACTCCCCCTCGTCGCCCCCCTCATGTGCGCTCTTTTGGGGAGTATTTGGTTCCCCGGGCCCGCGCTGGCCCTGGAAAGTGGATATCCCGCCACTGGTTCGGTGGAAAAGGGGGGAAGGATGGGAGCTGGGAAGGAATGGGAAATCGGGAAGGTGGGAATGGGATAGGGACGTGCCGCTCTTAGTCTGGCCCCTCACCCCGAGCCTTTCCGGTATGGGTGGCCCGGTATAGCCACGGGGATCATAGAGACACGCAAGCCCCCCCACCACGGCAAGGTGGCAGCACAATCGGGGGGGGCTGGAAAAGTACCTACCTTAATACAAACCATGAGAATAATCATATCGCACATGACATTCAATACCGTATTAACTCAAAAAAGTTCGTTTTTGAGATAAGTATTACATCGGATAGCGTTTTTTTTTACCTACGAACTGGTAAAACCGTCATATTTTTAACTTATCTGGCAGCCGAGAGAGGACACTAAAGGCCTTTTTTAACTATTCGCGCCATCTACATCTACGAAAGGTAAAACAGTACCATCTGGGTTGAGTCAGTTGTCGTGCCGCGATCATCAGCGCAGGTCGTGTCTTCGGTGTGTTAATTCGAGATGCGACCACTTCAACTTTAAAACTAATAGACTGCTAAGTTTTTTAAATCGTATTATTTCTTCTTAATACTGTGTTGCTTACTATTTTATGAAGAAAACTATGTATTATTTCGAGATGATACTCTGTTGCCTATTTTTATTGTATGAATGTAGCAGTCAAGGAAAATTAGCGTAGGCAATATAGTAATAACTCTAAATGATATTAAAAAAAGTCCCATAAATTTGCTAAAATCAATCTAATACTATCAATACTTATAGCAAAATATAGACTAATAGTTTACCTTTAGGTCAAAATGACCAATAAGGCTCAATATGGTTCCTGATAAAAGTTACAATTTTTTGAAACTTTAGAACGCAATATCTCAAAACGGTGTTTTTTGAGTTCATACAGTATTTATTGAATGTCATGTGCGATATGGTAAGTACGTACGTTTTTTGTTAAAAGTATGTTTTAAGCTTTATCAGAGTGTTCCATGGTGACAGGGGTGAGAGAGATAACCACTTTACAATTACAATCTAATTTAATTATAATAAGACTTTGATATAAATATGTTTATACAACATCAAGTTAATTAATTCGCAGATCATTACACGTAGCTAATCTACTCGTAAAACGAAATTAATCAAGTGTATTGATGATATTATAAAACGTGACGATTGGGCATTGGCACATAAACTAAATATCATGAAACATTTATAACAAAGTATACATATCATTAAAAAGAAACTTTTGATTGGTCTGGCCTCGTCGCCAGCATCCAACTGCGATATAATAATTAAAATATAGCTAAATTGTTGTTTATAATTAATACAACCGCCCATTTCTCTAAACTTTATAAATTAATGATATTAGGCCCTGCGGAGCTTTACGCTAATATAAGTTAATATTAAAAGTTAACTTAATTGTTTAAAATAATAATATAGTCTAGTAAGTTTCGATAGACGATAGAGGTGACAATTATTAGCGAGTTTCAAAGACTGCTGAATAAATACTCGCATATTATCAGTACTTAAACACTAAAAGTACAAATAGTTATAGGTAGGTACATGCCTACTTACTGACATATTTGGCAAACAACGGTGGCCGCTGGTTTGCTACCTCTACCATTAGCCGCATGATCCTTTGTTTTTTTATTGCTGAAAAGCTACTAGAAGAAAACGTAATGAAAATATACCGCAGCAACACCAGCTATCACATAGTCTTTAAAACCTTTCCTAGCAAATATAAAAATGTTTTAAAGTTGTACATAAGACGATTTTTCCATATCACCGAGCATCCTCCATTGAATTCATCGAGGAAAGTACTCCTTTGTTACGAGTTTTGAAACTAAGTAGATTCAAGGATTCAATGATTTTATTATTGTTGAAATGCTTAACATTTTGTTAATAGTTTTCAAACAGAACTAGTATTTTAAATATGAATGAGAAAATAGAAATGGATGATTGTATAGAATATTTACATAATAATTCATACAGAATCATTTAATCTAATTTTTAGCGTAATAGACATATTTGCAATAAAGGGGAGCTATGAAAACGGGTCACTTAGTACAGAATTTTCATAAGCGTTTTCATTGCTTCTGAGTTTGGTCTAAAAATCTTGTAACTGCACTGTCGAACATCTCATTATAAATAAGTAGATATGTGTGTCTAGAGCGCTGTCACAAAACCGACAAAATTCTATTGTTCTCGTATTTTTTTTATTACTCTGCCGCCATTACTGCAAAGTTAAAAACCCGACTGCGTAAAAAAATAACATTGTATTAAAAAAAAGATGGAAACAAGCAAATCTATTTCTTTTTCCAATCTCACACCCCATAGGTACAATCTCATATAGTCTTTCTTTATAGTTACATTTTAGAAGATGCATCCGACTGTATGAGATTGTTTCCATAGTGTAACGTGTAATAGTCAACTTCTTAAAATGAAATTTTCTGGTCTTTACTGCTTTAGTTGACAAGGAGGCGACTAAGAATGGTACTCTCTGCAGAATAAGTTTAGTGACAACGAGCTAATGGGCATGGATCTCGGTTTAGGGTGTACCTATGGGGTGTGGGATTGGAGTAAGAAATAGATCATCTTGCTTCCACTTTTTTTTAACACAACGTTTTTTTTTATGCAGTCGTATTTTATGATTTTATAGGTTTTATGATTTTATAAAATGACTTAAATATTTTGCGCATTTTGGTTGGAGTTATAAGATGGTAAATTTTTAAATCTGGTCGTTTCATTGAAGGAGTTAATATCGTGGGGAGCAGTTTTCGGTGGTCTAAACTACTGATTATTAAACCATCTAGAGTCCTCACCCGGCTCAGGGATACATACAGGGCTTGACTTTTCGCAAAAATGCGTGAACTTAAATCAACCACAGCTCGATCAAAGTGCCTTGTAACTTGTAACTACAGTAACACCCCAACATAATATCAATGGCAAAATTCTATCTACGAAGGCTATGGCCCTGTCTACGAAGTGCGGTCATTTAAAATTATCTTTCAAAATTGTAATATGCTGGGAATTTTATGAATTAAAGTGAATTATTTTATAATAATTAGGCATAGGTTTTCACGATAATAGGCACTGTTATATGATTACATAAAAAAATATCACTTTTTTATTAGACGTGTTGACAATTCTAGTATCTAACAAATATCATTATGGTTGCTTACAAACTTTAAATCGCTATAAATCCTAAATGATCATTCAAAATGAAAAATGATGAAAGAAACAAAAAGATGATTTTTAAATACATATCGACGCTTGAAAGGCGAAATGGAATAAGCGACATTTTTTGTGATATTGATTACATATATCGTTCAAATCAGCAGATTTTTCTGATCTGAACGATATATGTAACTCAATCTTTATCACAAAAAATGTCGCTTATCCCATTTCGCCTTTCAAGCGTCGATATACATAGATCATATTGAATTTTAATTACTCTCATATCTTCAGTGACACTCACCAGAATAAGAAAAATCGATTGACATAAGAATTATCAAAATCTTGTTGTGTTTAGTTTTTAGTTTTTAGAGCGCTATAAAGGGACAAACATACATAATCTGTGAAATACATTACCCTCGTTTGCGTTGCGTCGCGCAGTTGGGTAAAAAGAGAATTATCATAACATTGATAATAATAATAATAATAATACATGTCGAAAGCAATATGATTTTACCGAATAGAATAGAACCCCAGAGCCCACGATTGTAATTACTATTTTCAGCTTCACGTGAGCAGTACTTTGTCAAAGCGTCAACCATTAGTCACAGGAACAGTCTGCAAACAACTCGGCAGGTGTTACAACTGAGAAGCTACTTCTTGAAAATTTATACGTAACGAAATACCTCAAAGTGGGTCATATTTTACGGTGGCGGGCGACCGCACTGGCAACATTAGTGTAAGTGAAGGCGTAGTTTAGGCTCAAGGTGGAATAAAAGCTGTGAAATGTACTGTGAACACAATAAATGGACCCTGGATGAAATTCAAACCGCTGCTACCAAACTGGGTGTTGGGATTGACTTATAACGACTGCACTCAGAGTCAGTTAATGACTATAAAGTAGTTCTTTAGTGACGATTTTTGATACACAAGTTTAAAAGGCATAGTAGTAGAGCTCATTTGCAGCAAAAAGGTCACTACCATGCCCCCTTATGAATAATGTATCGCATTACCAATCACCCTGTATTAACCATCGAAGCAAAGGTATCATGTCATACGAGTATCATATATAGTTTTTTGCACTCATTATGTAAGTATAAAGTTATTATTCTAATAATTACAGTTTAACATGAACCCTGTAAGGGCACAGCATTGTAGGAACTTAATAATAGTTACAATTTTATAGGTAGTAAGCATTAGCTATAAATATGCATTCATTATCTTATTAAGATTAGTACCAATATTATACATATTCACATTTTATTTATATGTCATTTACGTCTCGACTCCACTCCCCATTCATATAATTGAAAAATTCATCTAACGACTAATAAGCTTTCTTTATTAGATACGGTTTTATTGTATTTTTAAATAGTTTGTAGTCAACCATATCTTTAATTGTAATGGGGATTTTATTATATTTTTTTATTGACATACTAAAAGGCCCCTAATTTGTCATTTGCAGTGTTGCATTGGGAGTTGCTAGTTTGTTTTGGGTAGTAATTTTTGATATCGAGAGTATAGAGGGAAAAGGTTAAGTATAGTTATTCTTCACAAATAGGCACACTTCTAAAATATACATAGATATATAAAATATAATCTTGTGTACTGTATTTAAAAAAAATGAAGTGAAACAAAAGTAAAGTAACTATAACTATTATAATTATACGTGTATAGATATCAAGGTAAAAAAAAATAGTTTTATAAAATATGGTTTACAGCTTTCCATAGGATCTATATTGACAAGTAACAATTTGCTTTCCATATTACAAAAATAATGAAGTAAAATTAAGTTTCTCACGTACTCAAAGCAAAGTATGTGCGTCAAATGGGAATCTAATGAATGTCGGGTAACGACCTCGTTGATCTAATATAATACGAAATTCAATAAAACGGGGTGTCTAGAAGGCCTTTTAGGTTGCCAGACAAATGTTTCTTTTAGTTACCCGGGTTTAAGGTTATATTTCGCACGTGAATTGTGGAGACACAGGTAGCGATACACAATAATGGGAAACGTAAATAAGTGTGTTCGCAGCGTGCGGTCCATTTCGCACCCGAATCCTCATTATATTGCCTTAACAGCGGAGTAACGGCCGAAGGACGAAAACCTAATCAGGGTCCGTCTTCACATACAGGGAATTGCACCCCTTTTTGAGACTCCGGGGACTTCACTTCAATTCCTTGGCAGATAACAAACTTCGCCGGGAATCGGCTATTTACTCGCCAAGTTTAATTAAAAAGGTTTTTTACCTTCCGGGTATACTGCAACTGTACTTCGAAACTTTTATGCCTGTATTACTTATTCACAGACAAAGCTTGATGTTGTTGTGAGATGATAGAAAAAAAATGTTTTAAACAGTTTAATTAAATCTTACCAGCCTTTTTTTGTGCGCTTTACTTTTGTTAAATAAACTATTTTGCATTGTTTAAAAGATTGTGTTCAATAATTAGCTAAGAGATCTGTATGTTTTTGTCCCTGCTATTTTATAATACTTTTGTTGTGATAGTAACTCTTAACTACACACCTAATTAACTATGAAGTTGAGCAGCGCACTGTCTCGATCCTTTAGTTAGGGCGGCGTCCCATCATTCCAATTAATTCAAGACGTTTCAACTCCGTCGAACTTGCCAACACGTCAACTAACTTCCCAGAGGCGGGTACTAGTCAAAACAGAACTTCAAACACCTAATAAAGGCCAGTGCTATCCATACGAAGACCTAGTTTCAGACATGGTAGCGGGAGCATTGAAGTTTCGACAGATACGTACCTACCTGCCTGTTAGTATAAGTTATATATAACCCTAACGTGTCAATTACTTACCTGTCTTGAATAATTATCTTAAGTGGAGCTGTTTAGTTAATCAGTAATCTTGCAGTTTCGTGACTACGCTAGAATGGGAGGTGCGAGTTCAGATTTCTATGAGAAGTAATTAGAGTAAGACCCTTCTATTTCACCATCCTGACAATAACAGGTGACAAGTGACATCTCAGTGTACATGGCGCAACTGATATAAATCCCACTGATGTAAAAGCTTGTTAACTTTGCAATGTATAGCAAATTGTCACCTGTCACCTGTCATTGTCAGGATGGTGAAATAGGGCGCAGTTAACGTTAATTAAGTAAGTACATAAATAAAAAGCAATGTTAAAGGATCGACCACACTGAAGCTTAAAATATGCTGAAGCTGCATAAACTGAGCCGTGCATAAAAACATCGCGTCATTTTTGACAGAATACACCGTTTGACGTAAAATCATGACACAGTACACGCGTCACTGCTTCAACGTTACGTCAGCGATATTTAAGCTTCGGTGTGCTCGAAAGTTAAAGAAGGTACCTACTTACTTATAATTATGTGATGACGATGATTATGATGAGGATGATGTCCTCCTGATTAGTTTTGATAACGGTGACCTCAGCACATTTATCATAATTATCTTGAGATCCATCACCCTCGCACTTACATAGATATTAGTCAGAAAGTGACAGGTGTTTTATCCACATCGATTAACACGACCGTAATAGGCCCTCAGGTAAAGTATTCATCGTGTAGCTATGTAAAATCAGGAGAAGAAAATAAATTACTTGCAAAGTAGTTTTCTACAATTTACAACCTCTAATAAGAACTCATTTCCTTTATCAGTGGTTAAGTCGAGAAGCAGTTTACGAAGTTTTCAGCAGCGGACAAGATTTATGTAACTTAAATTTGGCCCTGCCTTTCAGCGTTTCCGTAGTCGAGCTCAGTATAACTTTTGTAAATTTTGCAATGTCATTTATTCAAAATTTAAGTAAATCGCGGCCAGCTAGATTATACACAACAGTTTAAAACACTATTACAAGTCTTTAGAAACGTGATCAAATAAGATTATTTTGGTTTGTCATGGTACGCAAGGCGCTTGTGCCAGAGGAGAGGGCCATTTTCAATGCGGTCTCAGTTTATAGAAGCCGTGGGTAAGTCACTATATTTTGTTCTATATTTTTAATACCTGATTTATAATGTAAGGTATCTAAAGCTGGTGTTGAGTGAAGTATTTCATACGGGTCTTTAGCAGAATACTAAGATTTAATCAATTTATAGGAATTACCTGCAACGTTTGGAGCTGTTCGATAAAGCAGTTTCAGCTTACAGTGAGGCAATAAAATGGAACGTAAGTCAATACACTAATACGTTTTTTTATATTGAAGTTACTTGAACATTATTTTAAAGTATTTGACTTGTTAGTCCCTTATGTGAAATGAATCATAAAATGACAGTACGGTATATATGGTAAGGTATACTTCAAAGTGACTAAGCAGGGAAAAATGGTCGTTGTGTTAAGAATTTACTGTATTAAACTCAAAACAACATTCTGTATTCAAAACTTAGTCAATATATTGGTATGTATTTATTAACAAACAGCAGACGTTGAAAATGAAGAATATTAAAAAATAAATACGTAGGTATTATACGTGCACTTACGCTTCAAACTGCAAAATTGCAACAAAATTCTGTCATTTCAACAAAATCAATAATATTCGTATTACGAGTAAATAGGTATATCATATCCTATAAACAGCTTCATCCCTACACTACAAAAATTGGTAATAATTGTATACTTAGTTGAAATTATAGGAATCTCTAAAACTTTGCATTAAAAAACATCACCACTTATCTCGTATCCTCAATTACTTCAAGGGCGATAATTGAGTATGTGGTGGTCAACAGAACCAGGACGTGCATTCGCTGCTTGGCCGGAGTTTGGCACGGTCGAAGGCGACGCACTATGGTGGCGCACTAGCCGACGCCGCTCGAGCTGCAGGTGTGTTTCTAAGGTCGCAAACCCGCAGAGATCGAAGGGATTCCCGTACTAAAAGCATCTCCGTCACGCTCTGTGCGTTTGTGACTTAACGTAACGCTATAGAATCAAAGGGGAAGGTACTCGTAGTCTACAATCCAATGTATCATATATGTAGAAGCGACACCACACGTTCGGGCGTGATAATATGATAACATAAGCGACGTCATTCAAGGTCACTTTTCTTGGCTTCAATTCGTTGTTCGCCGTGCAATCTCCAGTGTCATATATAAGCTTCATGGAATTAGCATAAGCTACCTACATGATAGAATGTCAACTTACGGAAATTCTACACACTTTGTCACTTTACAAAAATGCCCTTATCGCACTCATCCGGTTCGACGCCACCTGTCTTTTGTTTTTCACTTCAGCCGTTCATCGGCTTTCATTTCAGTATGAAATTCACTAACTTTTTCTCATCATTATTACTCTTTTCACAATTCAGCCATATCTTGTAGGTCTTCTACTTTCTATCTATCTTCGATATTTATTCAATATTGAAAAAAAAAGTCGACTCACTATCATTACTCATATGTTATTCAGTTTGGTTCAATTTAAAGGGTCCTTAAACTAGGAAAACTAGTATCAGAACGTCACGGTGACAAAAATGTAATTATATCTATCATTATAGAGCTGGAACCGAATAACCTGTCGGCCCTTCAGATATGCGCTAAGACGGAGTACGAGAAGTGCTCTTTCGAGCGCTCGCTCGTGCTCGCTCACCGAGGAAGATACCTCAGAAAGATTCCACCGGACTTCGCGGACATTGCGAGAATCGCTGAAGAAACGGTAACTTTTTCGTATTACCGATAGGCTCATGGTTTGCGGTCTACTAATGCCCAATGGGCCGAGCACGCTGCCACAGGACAATTTTTGAAATAGGGTCGGGACTATAATTCGTCTATTACATATACCAAGGTAAGTATAAAGAACTAAAGTTTCAAATAAAAGTTATGTTTTGTGTGATTTGAGTCCTTTTATTACTAAGCAACTTAATCAACGGGTGGCTGTCATTTTAATAATTTTATAACAATATTTGACACTAGTTCCTATTTGAGGTCATTTGACACTAAGTCCCGTGGTAGCGTGCTCGGCCCACTAGACTCTTACCATGAGTTGCAAATACCATACTCGCTAGCGAGTCAGATGCTCTGTCCCTCACAGTATTGTAGTAGATTGAGAGGGACAGAACATTAGAATCTCTAGCGAGTATCGTAAGTGTAACTCATGATAAGGGTACTACTGTTAGACATAACGTTGACTAAATTGAATATCACCTTTAGTCGCGTGCTCGCGTGCTGTCACTTCGAATCTTGGCGAATTAGAATGTAACAGAAAGTGTATTTAAAGTCAGGGAATTTATTCGCGTACATAGTAGAGTTCATAGCATCTTTAAGCAATGAGGCGACATTATATTTAATGAAGACTTCGCAGTACATTCAAAGTTACTGGGTATTAATGTTAATCATCGGCTGGGCGTCATACGAGAAACAATGATTCTTTTCCTAAAAAGATATTTATTTTATTAATCAAGATTAAAAAACACTCAATCCTGTAACTTACAAATAACTTAATAATAATAGTATAAAAACCATGTTTTTTGCACTATATGAAAACAGGACTAAGTAAATGAAATAAACCATATACTAACATGCGATTAAACCGGGCTTAGTAAAAACAATACATATTCAAGACAATTTTTTGTTTTTCACATGTTTTGCTCAGTCGACTACTTTTTAAAAGTCATCTTCAAGACATACATAACCATCATCATTCGTGTTATGTATTGGCACATTAAATTTGACAAATGTTCTGTGGCCGTGGCTTCATTTCCGTTCCATTATCAAACCATTGCGTCTTTTCTTCTAAGTAATACCATGACAACGTTACGATAGCTCTTATTTACAGTAATGGCGGCCGAGAAAAAACAATACGATAACATGTCAGAGGCAATGTGACCCAGCTTAATAACACTAAATATTTTATTGCAATCGTTACATACCATACGTATGAAATTTATTTCGTAAAGTTCGTCAAAATTAACTTGTAGAATGATATAATATACCTAACCGACAACCAAACAAGCGATTCTTAGTAAAAACTTGTAATGTCACCACATTCAGCTACTTCTAACCTAACTTCCAAATTCCTTTAATACCGATTCGTGCCTTCCTCGCCACACAATTTCTGGAAGCGATGTAAAACATGTAACAGATGAGATTGGTCTGATTCATACTAATTCAATTTTTTTGATTTAACTCCAGACGGCAAAACATTATAAAGTTAGATGGATAATATATCATTTTACATATTTTCTAATATTGTTTAGTTCCTACCGCGCAGATTTTTTTAAAGGCATTTCCTTAACTCTCTCTCTTCTCTCTTTTCAGCCCGTAGTCACCCAATGCTGAGTGTAGGACTCTTGCAAAGAACATCCATTCGCTTCGTTGTTGGGCTTTTTGCTTTCAATTCTTCCCCGCCATTTTGACATAGTCGTCGGTCCACCTCATTAGTTGCCTGCCCACGTTTCTCCGCCCAGTTCTTGGTCTTCCTCCACTCTAATAATAATAATACCTACATTGTGTATTATTTCCTTATGGACTCCATTTTTTTTCCCATAAACAGTAGGTTTCTATGTCCAATCCATGGGATAAAACTGTTTTAAACTAAATATCAATAAAGTCGATTTATCTGTAAAGGCGTAATAAAAATACAGAAAAATAAACAAACACATTTTTATCAACACTAGTAGAGGAAAATAGTTTATATTCATGTAAATATCGGCTAACATGAAGCTAAAATAAATATTTTATTTCGTATATTTAAAATATGCTTCAGGGCCGTACAAAATTAGTATCTTAATTCCTTTGGCAACTTTAAGATCCAGTCTATTGGGATGGCCTAAGGAACAGCCTATAAGGAATATGCAAATGTTGGGAATTTGAATATTATATTTTTTTAATCTGATGCCAAGTTCAAGGCTCCTTTTTCAACCCACAAACCGTATTCTAATTTCGTTGTTAAAAGAAAAGCTTGATATTATAAAACATTAAGGTTTTAAGCGGCTCCTGTTCACAGACGATCCAAAAAGGGTGAAATAAAGTCCAAGGTGAAAATATTACTTTTTAAATGCGAAGCGTAAACTCCGGGATTTACTCCCTCGGGCCTTTCGCGAGTTCACGTTTGTTGTCATTGTAACTTTATTACAACTTCTACGAACTCTCTGATTGCCAGCCTATGTTGCTAGGCGTTATTTTTGTAACGGTTGCCACAGAACAAAAATGCAAGATCGTACACTGTGACATAGACGTGTACGATATAAATATACAATTTCTAAATAATTGGACTTTTATAGACTTGTACCAGTTATAACATCTGAATCGTGCCGTGACAAGACAAAAAAGTAGTGAAATTTCGGGATAAAAATCTATGCTTCATACTACACAACGATGAAGACTGTTTTGACCTATATCTTTACTTTAGGTATTTAATAAACCTTGAGTTTAAAGTGGTAGCCGTATGTACTGTATAGGTATTCTTTATACATACTACTCATATCGCACATTTAGAATTGTAGTGACCCAATTCGAACATTTTCAGCTTTAGATTTCGAGTCATAAATTTAGAGACCTAAGTCGAAAATCAAAATATATGTATTAGGTCACTATAATTCTAAAGCTGCGATATACTCATTGGAGCTGAGATTGAGTTTTTATTTTTATTTTAAGGCACGCGAGCACTCAGGCCGGTAAGTGGAATCTGAGACCCATAGACATTTGAATTCTCAAGACTATAATCCTAAGACCTCAAATGCGTTGCCAACCCCGAGGACTAAGATGGAATGGGTCTATGTTAGTAATTTCACCAGTAGTGATTAGTAGAATACTTTTAAAAGCATAACTTTTAAGGGTAAAGACCATAAAGTTGGCCACGCTAATTTACACAATTATTCTATGAAACTTTTCCATTGTTTAGTCGCACAACGGAACTTTTTCGTCTTCGTTGTTTATATGGTTAACTGCGCTTAACTATGGTCTAACTTTTTGGTCCTCAGCCTTAAACTAACAGTATTACCCCCTTAATTATAAACAGGGAATGACCGTGTGGTTGCTTATGCCATGTTTTTTCACTTTCTGGGTGAAAATATTGTACATAGTTAAGGACCTAATTGATGTCAAAGTTTAATTGATACAAAATAATTTTCCTTTGTGTAACGAAAATTAGTCATACAATTGTATAGTTAATCTTTGTTACGCAAAATTGACATCAATTAGGGCCTTAACTATGTACAATATTTTTGCAATTCACCCTTCTGTCAGATGCAAATGTCACAATGACAGATAATCACAATGCATTGCATAAGCTACCCCACGATTATTCCACGTTTATAAGTAAGAGGGGTACCAATTTCACCATACGATCTCCACATTCACTCAATGTTCACCACATTACCACATTAAATCAATGTTAATCGACTGTTAGTTCATACATTTTGATAACTGTTAACGCTCTAATCGTCTGTTAAGTGGTTAACATCGTATGGTGAAATTTTAAGTGGTTAACATCGTATGGTGAAATTGGTACTTAGGGTCCTTTAATGAAACTAGAGTTTACGCCAGGCCCAGTGTATTTCTGTACACATGTAGATATTTATACCGCGTAGTTAGATCGTTATTACAGGGTGTTTTTTTGGTCGACAACTTCCAAAACAGAAGAGATGGTACAATTAATGCTGAATCCGAATATCTTATTAAAAAACTAGCCACCCGCCAGCGGCTTCGCCCGCTGCAATTTTTTTTTTTAGATCTCTTAGGGGTATGAAAAATAGATGTTGGCCGATTCTCAGACCTACCCGATATGCACATAAAATTTCATAAGAATCGGTCGAGCCGTTTCAGAGGAGTTCAATAACGTACACCGTGACACGAGAATATTATATATTAGAAGATAAAAACCTAAGGAGGACAGAGAAATAGCATTTCCTTTTTTTCCCATTATTTTACTTAATTGTGGTTACCATGCGACGTATTTACCGAGACTTTAATGACGTAATCACCGTGCACAACATTATGATTCATCTTGCCATTCATACTTGTTACGGGGTTAGTAGCGTCAAAGATTACAAACACGGGTTAGGTTAAAAAATTGTAGATTATGGTTGTTAAAAATCGTTCTCAAATGGCATTTAACTACAGATAACGGTATGGATTACAAAACCGCAAGAGTTTTCTTTGGCGTATTTAAAAAGGTGAATTAGCTTTCTACAACGATTGTTAAGCAATGTCTTGAACACTCACAAAGTAAATGTTCACAACATCAAACATTTCACGATTGTCCAGAAGTAAATTTTATCGCCGAGCCATTTTTTTATCAATTAAATGATATAACACTTTACTTAACAAGCACTCGCTTCGAAACAAACATGGAACTGACGTCGCTTCCGCATAGTTTTGTGAGGGTAGTATCAAACAATAACATCGTGACGATAAGCGGCCTACCCCCTTCGTAGCTACAGAAACGAGAGACCATGATTTATAAAATAGCGAAGACATTCTTTCGACTTTTGACGAAAAAAATAATTAAAATTATATATTTTTTGAGCACAGAAACATGAATATAGTAACCCCTATTGTGGAAGTTGCTGACCAAAAAAATACCCTGTATATTGGATAAGTAGATTGTTTTACAAGGGACTAAAGTAAGCCATTATGATACGAGATATTTATCCACCCGAGCAAAGCGAATAAAACGAATTAATGAAGAAATCCAGCAGCAAATTTTGATGCGGTTAGGTTACAATTTTTTACAAAGCTTTATTTTTGTTTCGTTCATCTGCATCTCGAGTACAATAATTGCTATACATTTTTAGATTATTTCATGTCATTAAAATGGAGCTGAAAATTGGCATACGTACACTGAAATATCAAAATAATATTATAAAATAAAATTATATTAAATATCTATTAAAATCTTAAAAATCGATTTTTACATACTTTTAAATATCGGATTGATTTGGAAATTTGCATCTAATAATGTAATACCATCGAGCTGGTTTAATGATAGACGTAAGACCCTCTGGCCACCTTCCATAGGTAGCTGTGGCTACCTATGTGTTGCGGTTGCGCCAAAGTGCATATAAAATTGCAAATTAGATTATTGGAACTCCGAAAATGTATCTAATAACATTTTATATCATAATGATCACTCTTTATAATCAATATTAATCATATAACTCATTGTTTACAGGATTAAAAAAAAATCCAACTGGTAAATAAGGTTAGATTAGGTTAGGTTTGTTTCATAAACGTCCTAAAATCAGAACGGTTTCAGTAAAATTTACTTTAGGAGGTGCGATGATTATGAATAACAATTATGAACAAAAAATATGATCAATTTTTTTCGTAGAAATGATGAGTATAGTCACAAAACGTTATTTGTTAGAATTCGAATGACCGATTTTATATGACCCAATATGGACCCGTGGCCACAAGAACGCTACGGTGGACAATACAAGGTGCCTCGATTTTGGACTGTTTCGCTTGTCTGGTCTCCTTATATAGTTAGTGAGTTAGTTAACAGCGAAACAAGTACAGTCGGCAACAAAAAAGCTTGTCACAACTCCTTTTTTTCATATAAAATAAAGTTTTTGTTGGGGTAAAGTTATGACTTTTTACCAAGTAATCGATCCTCTGGGCAGCTCGCTGTAGCACTCTGTATAACGCGGCGCTACCAATCGCCGACGCCGTAATCAGAGAATCAGCAATTAAATTTATTAGAGCTTGACGTCCGAGGGCTTTGGTGGGCCGACACCGTTCAAAATGAACATTGTGCATAACGCTAAATAAACCATCTGCTCTGAGATACTTTCATTTATCACCTAAGGCTCGAAATTATTAAAATGGATTAAAGTTTTACAAATAGGTGTTTGCTAACTTACGGCAGTTCCCGATATTCCAACCGCGGATAGGTTTGGTGATTTGACTGGATTACAAATTGACATCTTAGTTTGTCTGACTGAGTTAGTTGATCAAGGAGAAACTAATATCTTGGATCAATTCTATATTGGATCTTCTCATTTAATCAATTAAATTCTAAATAATAAAATAATTTCTATTCCTAGAATTAAATATCATTTAAAAAAAACAGGCAACAAGGGCCTTATTACAAGACCAACATAGAAACCAAAATATAACTTAAAATAAACATAACTACTAAAACACTCTCACGGTGTCAGTTAGCCACTACTTTTAGAATAATTCGATAATTAATCACGTAATTTGTGACTTCAAGGAGGTTGAAACCTCAAGATAGCTAATATACGCACATACAATATTACGTTTTATTATGGAAAAAGGTTAAATCAATATAGAGTGGCCACAGTATTTAACGAAACAAAATGGCTGAGAGAAAATGGAGGAAACATATAAATAAGTAAAATACGGCCCGCAAAAAGAGATTGAAAGTGTCTTTTAAAAATATAGATCTTTATAAGTAGTATTTTACTTTAATGAAGTAGTTGATAAGAGTTGTTGTTACATACAGTCAAGGGCATAAATATGGGTGTGCATTTTGTCACATATTTTTTTAAGTCCTATTATCGGAAGTCCGAAAATATCTCTCTTACCATTTTACATCATAATGATCGCTCTTCATAAGAATATTTCTCACTTCATTTACATCTTATTTTACAACTTAAAGATGACTCTTCATAATCAATATTAATCATACACCTGTTTACAATCAGGATTTTATGTATCATATGCCAATATGAACCCCATAAATACGATTATATATACGTTCACAAAACGTGAAAAATATCTATACACCTTTATGCCACTGGGAATAAGGTCCATGTATACATGTTTGACGCCATGGCTGGATAGATATTAATGTCCTTGACTGTACCTAGTTACTATGCCCAGGTGCATCATTAGCTATAAGTTTGAGCACTTTACTTGTCAAAAAATTGGATGAAAGTTTGGCGAGCATATAATTAGATGATAACATATGAGCCCAAATTACTTTCTTAAATTTATGCTAATATATTTCTTATAGGTTCGAGATTGTACTGGGTTTAGTGCAGGGAATGTGCTAACCGCCGCCATGACTCTTCAGCGGTTGGACAAGCTGGAGATGGAGTCAAGAGACGAACTTACCCCCATCGTGATCCCGCACCGCAGCCGCATGCTGCTGCAACCCACTCTTCAGGTATGTAGATACTACGAGTATGAAGTACATAATTAGAAACTTTGGATGCGCCCGTTTGGATCAGTCGTTTTTCGAGGTTAATCGGGAAAATGAGATGAAAACGTACGTAACTTCAAACTTCTTTAGTCATAGTAGGGTTACTAATTTTGTTAGATAGGAGTATATATAGCCTCTCCAATTTTCCTCCATCCAGAACGGTTTTCCGTTTGCCTTTTCCACATTGGGCCTGCTGTCTCTTTAATGTCATCGGATCAACGGGCAGAAGAAAATTGGAGAGGCCCAACGGTGGGCGAACACACGCTGATGAAGAAGAAGAAGATATAATTATTACACATGTTTTCGCTTTAAACGACATGACGAGGCCACCTGATGGTAAGTGAAATCTGAGACCCATAGACATTTGAATTCTCAAGACTATAATCCTAAGACTTCAAATGCGTGGCCAACCCTGAGGACAAGATAGAATGCCTCTATGCTAGTAATTTCACCGGTTGTCTTATCCCCACACTGGAACACAACAATGCGAACACTGTTGCTTGGCGGGTGGTTAATGTATAAGATGGTGATAGCAATCCGGACGAACCCAGCACAAGGTCCTACCACCACTAATTTTGTATCTTCTATAAGTAAAGTAACTAGAATAAGTTATTAAAGGAATTTGCGAATTTGACCATTATTATTCTAATGTGAAAAAAAAAACGAAGTACAGTGTTAACTGTCCACAAAGAACATAATAAGTAACCTAGACTATTTTGTGTCCGTGATAACGTCACAGTCGCCCTCGTAGTACTAACGGAGAGAGTCAGTTAATGATGATTAAGTCGGCATATATTGACGACTTTAGATACACAAGTTTGAAAAAGGAACGACCTACTTAATTGTTTTTAAAATGTCTCTGATTAGTATAGCAGTGAAATAAATTCTGTAATATTTACAGTTTCTGAAAAATAAGCAGTATGCCAAATGATACGGTGGGGAAATTAATCAGTTTGGGAAACGTTCTTCGGCGAAAAGGAAGTGCACCATTCATAGATAATGTGACCAGTATTAAACTAATTACTATATTTTCGTAGGTTCAGGACATATCCCGCGTAGAAAAACAGAAAAACATACATATGGCTCGTCTTATGGCGTCGAAGTACTTGCAACGGATGGCCCACGACAAGTACTTCTTGGTGCGGCTCTGCAAGGATGAGCGGTTGGTGTCAGCTAACAAGAAAGGATCCATCAAGTTACAAGAGCTGGCTAATAGTGCTCTCGCAGACTTGGAGAATCGACAGGTAAAGTGTAACTGTTAAGTCCATATTGTATTTGTATCTTAATAAAGTCGGATCTTTTAGTTACGGCCTTCTCCTACTTTATTATTTTTGGACAAATAAAAGGTACAAAGGACAAGTTTAAAGAAAGACCATAATAAAAGCATAGTCATATTTGTCAAAACAATCATTATACAAACAAAATAAATGATTGACGATGTAAACTGGTCCCGTCATGTTGCTGATTTAAAAGCTAACACTGGGGCCTTATTCCACATTGACTTTGCACATCGAGATAAACACAATTATTATAAGCACAAAATAGAACATCTTCAATGCTATTACTATTAAGTAACCGAGCTCTATTCGGGTGTATGTAGACGGCACTATTAAATCACAATTTGAAAATGTCGTCTATATAATGTCAAATACCTCGGAACCTGATTTTCCCAAAAATGACGACATGGCAGATCGGTTTTTTTACCCCTATTTCGCTGCAATTTTCGTCAAAATCATCAGAACCGTTTTCGAGAACATGATTACAAATAATTTGTCCGTTAAAATAGTATAGGATTACTACTAGACAAAATCTAAAAATAAACAATTTAAGCGACACTTCTAACAACATAATAAATTACGACATGAACTGCCTAAAAAGATGGGAAATACTAGAAACAAAAAATTTTGCAAATCCTTTGTAAACCGGAAATAATCCATTAAAGAGACACTAATTATAAGTGAACTAGCCGCTCAGCCCATCTGGGTCGTGTCCAGCAGTGGACGTCTTATTTTTGATATGACGTCAAGTAACGGTCGACCTTATTTAGTACTTTGGTACTTTGTCACTTTAATGTCATGCTTGAACTGCTGTACCCAATCTGTCGAAGGCGTTGAAGCGACATCGTACTAATGTATGCAGTTGCTTATTATAACCTACTATACTTACTATAAGTTAGTCACGGTAATCCATCTGATTGATCTCTTAAGCCCTTAAGCGCGTCACACAGCTATAATATATATGTTCATGTATATATATCGCGCTATTGTCATAATTCCTGTGGCTTACACTACTAATATACATAATGAACATTATTATATTATGAATATGAAAGCGGTGACGTGTGATTATAGCCGAGTCTGTAATGCGCTTAAGATTAATAAATAATTACCTAAATTACATCTTCACAAAATAAGTGGATCATCTTTCCATTTCTAGACAAAAATTTTCAATTTTACAAGTAAGTACTTAAATAATCTTCATTTATGTCAAAGGTTCATCAATTAAGTCTTCTTGTAATTAAATTTTAAATAACACATTCAGCTACATTACGTTGTGTTCACTACTAAACAACAACATTATTACTATTTTTAGTTAACCTTTAGTAAATTTAAGTAACATATTACGACTCATTAAACAAATATTTTCCCTTACGTGCAATCGAACCTGGAGCGCTATTCAACTTTGGACTGACGTTTAACGAGACACAACTCCCTTTCATCGATCGATCAATCTGTAATTATAGCAGGTAATTGGATAGTCGGGCATCCGGTCTAGTCAATATGCAAAACTAGTAGTGTGTGAACCTACAGTAGTGAGGGATATGCAATAATTACCAGTCAGTTAAATAACCCTAATCTGTGGGGTAGTCAATCAGACGGAAGATAGGCGGATGGATCAAACTATAAAATGAAGATAGCTATATTATAGAAGCTGTATTGTTAAAATGTAATCCCCTTTAATATGCTTTTTTTTAATATTGGATGGAGAGCCAAAAAAGAGATTAAGTTGAATTTCGTTTGAACTTTATAAAACAATTAGATATTAATGATAAAAGATAAAAAAAAAAAAAATATTCAAAAGTTAAGATAGTAAAGTTTTCACTTGTTGCCTTGTGTTGTGTAGGTACAATATTGCAAACATCCCTTTGTAGTCGACTGTAAACCGGTGATTCTAAACCGGAGCAGTAATAGCCACAGCAATACATCCAATTTGTGAAATGAGGTAATGATTAAAATCGTACGAGAGCTTAAGCTAGCTAGCTAATAAACCTATAACTTTACTTTGACAGAGTCCATTGTGACCTATGATTCAAAATTGGTTGAGTGTAGGTACGTAACATAAGATGGTTGTCTGCGCGTGTTTCGAGCGACATGCAATAAACTCAGCTAGATCAGGACGTAGGAATGTGAGGAGCGTTTTTTCTTTGATAAAACTTTAGTTGACGACACTATAGCCTAGTTGGTAGTGACCCTGCCTACGAAGCTGGCGGTCCCGGGTTCTAATCCCGGTAAGGGCAGATATTTGTGTGCTGAGCACGAGTATTTGTTCCTGAGTCGTGGATGTTTTCTATGTATTTAGGTACGTATTTCTCTATATAAGTAAGTTTATCGTTGTCTAGTACCCATAGTTTGGGACTAGGTCAATTTGTGTGAAATTCTCGTGTGATATTTATTGATTCTGTTTATTATTGTACATATTTAAATAAAGCAGGGCCTCTTTTCAGAAGCGTTTAAACGATATCGTGTTTAACACGTTTAAGAATCGTTTATGTCACACTCGCCATTATTGTAAATGACATAAGAGTTATCAAAACGTTGACAATACGGAAACAGGTCAAAAACGATATCGTTATTACCTTGTAGAATTCCAGCTCTGTACCTGTGAAACTGAGCGTGGCTCGGGTTGATACCGGGTTTTAGCGAAGATGACATTTGACGGACTGATTTGACGCCCCAAAAAACGCATTTTCCACAATTTTCATAACACCTTGTTATAGCACCCCTCTTTTTTGCGTCTGGGGTTAAAAATGGTCGTAAATATAATATAATATTTATCTACCTATTTGTAATTGTCAGCTCTTATTGGCTGGCTGTACATAAAATAAGGCAGGATGGGTTTAATGGGGTTAACTTATAAATACGCGAATAGTTCTCTCAACATTCGCCAAATTTCTTTATATATTCAACACGGTAAAACAGGGCCTCTATTCTAATGCGTTTAAACGATATTGCGTTTGACGTGTTTTAGTATCGTTTATAATCGGCCGCCACTACTGTCAAGTACATAACAGTTATCAAAACGTTGACAATATGGAAACATGTCAAAGACGATATCGTTGTTACCGTGTAAAATCTCCGCCCTGTATTGTGTATGACATGTTATGGTATTTTTTAAACTCGGCCGCCATAATCATAACATAGACAATACGATAACAAGTCAAAAGCAATATGGTATTACGAGGAGAACTCTACCCCTGGCTTAGAATCTCTTAGCGAAAACAAAAGATAGAATACGGCGAGATGAAATAAATAATTTGATCCCATTTACTTTTCCGAGTCACTGGCCGCACTATTACTTTAGTGGCGTGGAAAAAATTACGACCGAGTGCCAAGAGACAGTTCATTAGAGATAATGATGCTATTCACTTTTACCGCATTACCTACATTTACGGGAACGTTTCCTTCAGTGTTAAAAGGGTCGCGGTGTTAACCTAAACCTTGTTAACGTAGGTAAAAGCACCAATGTTCGAAAGTTTTAGCTGACATGCACCAGTAATCGACAGAAGCTTTTAATTCAAAGATCATAGGGTTATAAATTGATTGTCGCAAAACAAATGAATAACTCTTATCTTCTTTGAACAAGAGTCAGTGTCGAACATTGGTCCTATGTCGAGTACTGGTGCCGTTACTAGGTTTGTTACAAACAACAATGCTTATTTGAACGGTTTTCTAAAACAGTGAACATAGCTGAGGACTAAAATTAACAACAGCAACTTTTGCATTACGTATTGACCATCCATACTATAATTATAATAAATGAGAAAGTAACTTTGTCTGTTGGTTACGGTTTCACGTTTAAACCGCTAAACCGAACTCAATGAAATTTGGTATGGAGATGTCTTGTACCCCAAGGAAGGACATGGTGTACTTTTTACCGCGAGTAGCGATAAACGACTTCTACTCTGGCGGAGTCGTGGCAAAATAGCTGCTATATACGTTTAAGACAAGTTGTCTTAAGAACTGTTTTCTTTTTGGGATGTATGGAAAGAAAACGGGCACTTTTATTTTTTCGAAATAGTTTCAATACTTTAAATCCATATACAGGGTAATTTTTTTATCAATGCACAAAATTTTAACATATGATTTTGTATCGTTAATATAATATATTACGACAATAAAACGATATAAAAAAAAAAAAGTTGCAAATTATCTCTTTTACCTTCTCGCGTGGACACAAAGTCCCACTAGAAAATAAATGATGACATGGGTTGTCAAGCTGTAGGTATGCGATACACCGTATTGATATTCATCAGACAAACAAGCCCCTCTCCTACTGATATTCTAAATTTGAAATTTGATTTATTAACTTACTTAACAACACTCCGCTCTCCTCGCACCCCTGCATTAGAGGGTCCATGAATATCATTTAGTTAGTGGAATCATTGAATCGGCAATATCTCTAATATTTTTTAAGCTACAGTAAAAATAACACAACATGTGTTATTTATTAACAATAGCGAAGCAAGTATTAAAAATTTGTGCACCTAATAAAAAATTACCCTGTATACATAGATATCTAATCCATGCTTAATATTATAAACGCGAAAGTAATTCTGTTTTCATCACACATGCTCGGAAACAAGCAGGCGTACAGGGCAGTTGTAGCTTATTTGCCTCCCAAGGGAGTTATGGGTTTAGTTTTAAAATATAGAACCCATTATCGTACGTCATTTCAAACTATGGAGGTTTAATAACAGAAAAGGTTTATTTCCTAATTCCATAACTTGGCTACAAACCAATTTTACTGTGTTGCAAATGTCTCTGAAATAATAGTAAAACATAAATATAATGCAGTTAAATGTACCTTATAACTTACATTTAACTGCATTATATTTATATTTTACTATTATTCCAGAGACATTCGCAATTAGTTTAATAATATTGTATATTAAAAACCGGTAAAATCTGGCGGTATGGCCTGTCAAGTTTGAAAACTAATTACTTGTGGACGACTATATTGAAAAAGTTTGAGTTGACATGTCGAAAATCTCTTTTAGCGAGGTCGGGTCGAGAATACATTTTTCGATTGTTTTCTTTAATAGTATTTTTTTTTTCAAATGTGTTGTTAAATATTGTGTGTATCACGGGCAGTAAGGGGATATCAAACTCGAGTCATAAAAAAAAAAACAGGACGATGTCACACAAATTGACCTAGTCCCAAACTAAGCTCTAGGCTTGTACTATGGGTACTAGACAACGATAAACTTACTTATATAGAGAAATATATACTTAAATACATAGAAAACATCCAAGACTCAGGAATAAATACTCGTGCTCATCACACAAATTTCTGCCCTTACCGGGATTTGAACCCAGGACCCCTAGCTTCGAAGGCAGGGTCACTACCAACTAGGCTAACGTGTCGTCATTAAAAAAACCTCCGCCTTAGGCGTCGGGCTTCTAAGACTCTCGTTACTTATTCCCTTCTTACTTTCCTTGATGCAAAATATACTATTGTTTCTCTATTATTGCATAAATAAGCCGCAAATCCAATTAAACCCCGAGGAAGGACATAGCATAGGGTACTTTTTAATCCCGAAAAGTTGGTCAGTTCACTGGCTATAGTGATAAACTACGGAGTCGCGGGCAACAGCTAGTCTGAAATAAGCGCAACTATATTTCTATGATACTCGCACGAGTAATACGTATTACCCTAGTCTATCAAAAAGTTCTGGCGCAGAAACATCCCCGGCTAATCCCACGGCAAGTTGCCAAGCTATTTCAATAGATGCAAAATCAAAAACATTTTGGCACGGAAAGACATCCGTTACAAGATATTGAGTCTGCTTAATACTGGCTGTGTTTTGCGCGCAGCCGGCTCTTATCGCATGTATATTTGCCAAGCCTTGCATTCAAAAGTCCCATTAAGTTCTTTGAAACATTAAGTTACTGAAATGCTCAGTATAAATAGCGTCAATCGCTTAAAGGTCGACGATTCCGAAACTTGCGTGATCTTGCTATGCTGATCGTGGGTAAATTAAGCTGCATCGAAATCGTAAACAATAATTTTACATTGCGTCCTTTTGAACCTGACCACACTGCTCGGCATAAAAGACGTGACGCAGTAGACGCGTCACTTGCGTAAACGTTGCGTCATCACAAGCTTATTTTAAGCTTCAGTGTGGTCGAAGACGTTAAGGAATATAAAACGTTACAGTAGTAATTAAAATTCGGTAGTTGTTGCAAATATTTTTTTCTATTATGTATTACTTTACTTAAATTAAAACACCTGAATTATATTTCTGCCTACTTATTATAAGCTTTTTGGTTTTTAGTACAATAAAGTATTTACATACATACATATTTGGTAAGAGCTTTCGAGAAAATCATTTATTTTGCCACGCCAACAAAATTAAACGAACACCATTTATTTCCGTCTTTATCTCTCTTGTTACCTTGTAATTTAAACTATACATATAGACACGGACATGTAGCTAAAATTTATCGGCTATTGTCAGCATGCTATAACTCTACAACACTCGCGAGTGATAGCTAACCGATCGATGTTCAGACGTTAGTCAGAGTACGGTATAATTGCATCCCCCTCATCTCCCTGTTCAATTTTCCTCTTTATCTTGCATCGCCTTCGCTCTTAAAACGTCCTATGTGTTTTATTTCTTTCTCGGTCGCTCTTATACGTATGTCTCTAAACACTTTATTGTACAAAAGAAGAACCAAAACAATACAATGAACAATAATAAAAAAATGTACAAAGGCGAACGATACGTTACGTTTTAACGAATGCTTTCTCTATACTTCGACGGTCGCATCCGGACGGATGCGTCCGCCGGGAAAAACAGCTGTGGTAGGTGTTTAACGTTGGCCGATGCGTCTGCCACTTATCCGCTTGCTGTCGGTTTTTGCGACACGGATCTAAAGGTGACAGAGCGAATGCAAGGCGTCTGCCGGTGTATGGACGGATCGGGAATTTATCTGTGGATACGCTTGCTGATCCACCAGCTGATGTATCTATCGATGTGTAGAGGAGGAGATCCGGTCATTGCATAACCAACATTTCACAAATCATTAATTTCTCAAACATATCATTTGACAACCCGCGTTTTTTTTCGAAACTGTAAATAATTCTGGATTTATTTCATTACTTTCGAGTAAAACCGTATAGGTTAGGTTAGTTTTATTAAAATCCTGAAATATTTGTAGTTACAGAAAAAAAAGTAAGGTGGCAAATAAGTAAATACCTTGCGAAACAATGCATTTGTCAAAGATTTGTCAGCGAAAAGGCAGAGAACCGTAGAGGAGGCATAACCAACTTTACCATAGAACCCGCAAGACTATAAGTATTCATACACCAAATTTTCCAGCTCTTTAACAGCGTTCGTTTGGCTATCGCTATCACTCGTCTCTCATAGAAATGCGAAGATTTTCGATTACTATTAATGAACAACCAAGTTGCAAACGCTACTAACGTTACTGAAGCCCTAGTCAAGATTCATAACGCTAAGTTAGCGATTTGCCATAATCGACAAAATATATAGAATTGACGTAAGCTGACGACAGATAACGTCAATCGCTCTTTTCAACTGCATACATTTCGAGTCAAAAGAAAATAGAAGAAGCAGCTTTAGCATCTCGGCCACGCTTTCTGTGTTATGAAATATATGGAGTTTACATAAGCGGTCGACGCGAACTGTCATCAGAGCTTGTCGATTACTACGTACTTGTTCACCTGTATTTGCTTAATACGTAAAGAGCTCATCAAGTGTGTTGGTAGTGCGTACTGCGCGAGCGACGGCCTATGTACGCAGCGAGTCCGGATGAGGCGGCGTCGCGCGTGCGTCTCCGGCATGCGCGCAAAAAGAGGCTTGCGCGCGCGCAGGCCCAGAACGCTGTAGACGCGCAGCGTCTTGTCAACAACGCTCGCATCTTGCTTGAAAAGCACGACACAAACAAGTAAGTACCGTCAGTTTTGCAATGAGCTGCACACTTTAATGCTTTGACACTTTATCATTATATTTTTGAACTGCGAACTATCAAAGGCGTTTGAGCACGGTACAAAAGTGTACAGCTATATGTAAAGCGACTGTACCTACCTAACTACAGTCTTATAACTTAGTGTAATTTGTAAATAGGGGTGCAGAAGTCTTTTTTAGTTTTTAACTTACATGGCTGATGTCTGATTTTTTTACTAAGTAGATACATATACTCTGGTACTAATCTTATGAATAAGTGATTGTTTGTTTATTCCCTCTTCAATAGATACCGAGGAATTAGCAATAGGTAAAGGAACGAGAAGGACCTTAATATGTTTGGTGTTATTCTTGCTCAAACATTTATCTATTGGAGACGTGACCACATGTCATACTCTACGAAACTTATTTGTTGCTGTAGATGAGCTAACAAGAGTAATAAAAAGCAAGCTTTGAAAACTCGACCACCCTTTCAGCATCAAAGCTGCGAGGTTCTACTATAATGATACTTTTTGGCTGAATTCCAATTCAACGCACTTAAAACGCTAATGCCAAGCACCTTTCTACTATCGAACCACTCACCATCGGAGTACAGTCCATCCATGCTACCTGGAACCATTAAAATCGACTAAACAGTCAGTTTCTAAAGGTCCTTCATCCTCAAACTTTGAAACTATGAAATGATCTTCTCTCCACTATGTTTCCTCACTACGACCACCGCGGCTAAAGAGTATTCACTGAAAGGCAACCATCTGGCTATGCCCCTGGTTTTGCTGATGTTTACGGGCAAAGGTAATTGCGTACCATCAGATGGTCCGTCTCGTTCGCCAATTAAAGGTTTAAAAAATCAGAAGTAGATAGGTAGGTTACAAAAACACATGGATATATCCTATTTTTTTTGGGTAATCGAGTAAAAATTACCTAACACTATCTTAATCTATCACATAACCTCTTGTATTGATACAAATGACTGTTAGGTGTTTAGAGCAAGCCGAATTCGCACTGGAGCAGATATCGCGGCGTCCCCCCAACCTCCTGCTAGGAAAGGAGAAGTTCCTCCAGGAGTTGCATGATATCATCGCGCTGGCTTTCCTCGACCAGGTCAGCACTTTTTGGTATAAGCCAAAGTTGTAAATTCATTATATTAAATGCAGTTTAATTGGTGTTAGGTAAAAACTGCTATTTTTGCGTATTTTAACTTGTAGTTAGTATCTACCATAACTATTTTGTTTAATGTGTATACAGTGGTGCTACACAAGTTGCATTCGACAGTCGCTAGCGATTATGTTTCGATTGAAAAATATATGGAATTGACGTAAGTGTCACGTTACTATCTCGGTGGCTTACGTCAATTCCATACATTTATCAATCGAAACATAATCGCTAACGATTGTCGAATGCAACTTGTCTAGAACCACAGGTTATCTATTGCCCAATTACAAGCATTGACATTATTCCACCACCAATGACAGCGTTTAATAAAAACTAGGCAGTGTGAGTATACTAAAAATAAATAAATGTGCGTATATTAAACTGTTTATACAAACCCTTCACAGATTTAAAACTTAAAGTTATAAAGTATAGATAATAAATCACCATCACAACCACAACCATTAATTTTCGTATCTGGTAATGTAAAACAAAATATAAACTTCGTGAGGCCCACCATACCACAAAAAGGGAGATTTTTGTGAGTTGGAATTTGAATCTACCAGTAAGGCAATAAAATTCAATTACCTATGCTTATAAATACCATTTTCAATTTAAAACAAATTAAAATAAACTTTAGACTCGTTAACATAAAGTTGAAACTAAATTGCCTTGATTATGTACCTCTCTGAAACACCGAGTCTCACGATGTGAACCTAATTCGTTGCCAAGCAACACGTACCTGCAAGGTGAAATAGTAATATTCTATTCATACTCCAATAAACATACTTAATATTAGCAATTAAGTCCCTAACAAAATACAAACGCGAGAGCGTAGATTTAGTTCTTATTAAACATTACATTTTCATAAGATTTATCTCAACTAGAATTTACCTTTCTTATGTTGTAAGTATTTGCGTTACTAATAGGTGCCTATGAGTACATAATTATTATGATACACATAATATTTTCCAGACATAATGTCGGGATATTTCTGGGGCCTAGTGGGGTCCTAGTCGACTTAACTCGTAATAAAAAAAAGGGTATATACTCGTACATAAATGGAGTATCGGAGACATAAATCCTTTTTCCCTTGATATTCAGAAGACTAATACCCTTTTTCAAAAGAACCCCAGATTTTATCCTTAGACATTTTTAATTAGTATTAGAATAATGAGTTGTTGGAATCCCTGTCTACTATTTCATAAATATTGTTATTTAATGTCGCGTATCCTAGTTCGTTTTAAAAAAAACTGTAGTTTGTCTCCAAAGGTTTGGTTCACGCGGTTGGTGCTTTTTAGGGTTCGGGACTCCGCTGTCCGTCCGTCCGTCTGTCACCAGGCTGTATCTTATGAACCGTGATAGTTTGAAAGTTGAAATGGTCACAGATTATGTATTTCTGTTGCCGTTATAATAACAAATACTAAAAAACAGCTAAAATTTATATTTAATATTTTCCCATACAACAAACGTGATTTTTGTGCTCGTTTTTGCTCGATATTGATAACGGCAACAGGTAGATGCTTGAAATATTCACAGAATATTTTAATTACATATTCACTTTAAAAGTAAATATTTGAATTAAAATAAAAAAATGTTTAATGAGGCTCCCATACAACAGACATATTTTTTTGCAATTTTTATAGATAATGGTATGGAACCCCTCGTGCGCAAGTCCGACTCTCACTTGTCCAGTTTTATTTATTTGGACTTATGAGGCTATAATTACAATAAGTGAGATTTATCAACAGAAACGTGTCCACGACCAAATGAGCGAGGCGGACCGAGAAAAGAGAGCGTTCATCCTCCTTGGGATCGCAATTTCTCGGGAGCCGAGTATGGACTCCTTGGTGCCTGTGCGCCCGATACCTCCGCCACGAGATGCCAAGTAATCTTAACCTCTCAAATGTATATTCAGCCAAATAAGCAGTCTTTCAATAATGACCCACACATCCCAGTCATTCTATAGGAACCATTCAATTAGGTACCTATAAATTTCAAAAACCAAGTTCATATAATTACTACTCATGTAATCCATTAACGAAAACTTTATTTTAGGCATTGACTTTTGGAAATTATTTGACTTAGCTCCAGACATATTAGAAACGATAAACTCATTTTTTTTTTTTTTAATATATGAGGATATTTTATGTTTACTCTAATAAATGCACATCATAACATATCATAAAATACAAATATTAACTAAAATAAAAGTAAATTAAAAATATTACTCATTTAATTCGACACATCCAAATTAACTCAGACAAAAAAACAAATAATACATTACAAGACAATGACAGAGACTCAAAGACTGATTTCAGATTCTGTTATAAACCAATTTCGTAACATTTCTACCGAAATATGTAAATCCTTTAGGTAAAACTCATTTAGTTGAGCATTTTATTGACACAGGAAATCATCCCCCAATTAAACAACGTTGTTATCGCCATTCTCCTGAGAAACAAAAAACATTATGTTTCAGACACGGGTCCCATTTTATTTAACTTCTTTTTTTTTAGCTATCGTTCTGTAAATCTTTTTATTACCAAAAGTATGAAACGTATAATATTTAAAGAAAGCGATTTATTTAATACCAACTTCAATAACTCTAGGATGAGTCTCCGAGATACTTACAATTATAACGTCAGAACCCAACTTTGCCCATTTCAGTTTGACTGACCTATTACAATTTTTAATATGTTATTTTTGGCTTTTTGAAAGCGGTTTTTCGTTTTTTAAAATATTTTATACTTTTTAGTGATCACAATCCCAGTGAACTTCCACTTCTCAATGAATATGAACCACAGCATATTTCTCGCTTGCCGCAAAGTCATAGTGCGTAATTATATTTAAACCATTCAGATGTGCTTCGCCACAGTCGCTTTACTATCTAATTCGATATATCTTATCGCTACCCTGAAACGTAACCCAGTGGACCCAGCAATTGGGTATACTGCTTTAATTTGAAGGTTTTTTTTTCATGAAATTAAGAACGACTGAAATTTGGCCATACGAATAAATAGACAAATAAATCGCCACCCTTGAAATAAGTACCATTGAGGAGTTCCGGTGGCTATCAGTTGTCTTCATCATCAGTTTCATTTCACCAAATGATACTTTGTGCATGCAAATGCTAGATTTGTTACTGAAAATACCTAAAACGCTATATGTGTGCCTATCAAAGAGTTCTCACGATTCCTCACGAATCCCCTCATCAAATACCAACTTGGTGGTAATGGGACCACCTAGGGAGTACACCCTATCAAACAAAAAATATTTATTTTTTAAAATCGATCCACAGTTGACGGAGTAATCGCGTAACAAACATACAAAAAAAAAACGTACAGTTGATTTTACAATTTCATATCTGATTCAATAATAGACAAATAAAAGTCAATAATCAAAAACAAATGCACATTTGCGGGAAAATAGAGATACATTTACTTGGAGGATCAGTGGTGCTAGACAAGTTGCATTCGACAATTGTTAGCGATTATGTTTCGATTGAAAAATATATGGAATTGACGTAAGTGTCACGTTACTATCTCGGTGGCTTACGTCAATTCCATACATTTATCAATCGAAACATAATCGCTAACGATTGTCGAATGCAACTTGTCCAGCACCACAGCTTGTTGAATCATTTGTGGAGTATGTTGAAACGTGATTCAGAATATTAGTTTAACAAATGAACTGATTGGGCAGAATCCCAATAAATTAATTAAATATATCAAACATGTTTGACTTACATTTTATATTAACTTTGTAAATGGGAGATTATAAATGAAATCAGGGACAAAACAAATATATTTTTGGCACATTATTTTTACAACATACTCGTATTTGAAGTTTGAAGATTATGTATATCATCTATCTATATCGGTAGGTAGTTACTAATAAAATAGTAACTGTAGAGGTTTCGTTTTATAGAATTTGTTATGCGGTTGGCAATTAAACGTATTAAATTAATACTTAGGTGAAACTAGAATTCTAACCACTATACTCCGAGATATTTTGGAGACAATTTCCCCGTTCCTTTTTCAAATTTGTGTATGAAAACTTCTCACTAAGGAACGATTAAATCGTCACTAACGGATTCTGCTTGCGGCTGTAGGAAATAAAAAAGATCACCCCGTATTTACCTGCGTTTTTGCGCTCCAGTTTTACGAGTACCTTGCGTACCTTCGTATTTAGAGAGAATTCTCAATCGGTTCAAGCATCGGCTTAGCCCTCTTAAACCAGTCTTTTTCGCAACGAACGTTTAAAGAACGCTCAGCAGCGTAAAAATACAAAAATACTTTTTGGTTTAATCAGCAAGATGGATGTATACTTTAATGAAATGTCTGTTCATTTCTGAACTCAAGTCGAGTCGTAAAAACTTTAAACAAGACTAAAAATTAAATAACTAGTGTAGAGTACTGTTGTACGTATGGCTATACGTGTTGGGGCCTTTTGCAGTATAGTTTCTGTAAAATTACTTGTAATTATGTTGACATCAGTTTTGTTCCTTTCTAAACGTCCACGTAGACCAATTTTCCAGGAAAAAAATTGCTTATGTCCGTCTTTGGTTATCTACCACTTGAAAATTTTAACATTTATCGGTAAAGGTGGAACAAACAACCACACTTTCAAAATCATAATATTATTAAGTATGGTAAGGATACGGATTATATCTTTGTTTTTCTGTGATTGCCACTATTTCCTTATCACTAGGGAGTCGAGATGACAAATACTTTATTATTCTGTCTTTGTCAAATGTTTATACAGGAAAACAGGAGCTCAATTTTACACGGCCTTAACCTTATGGCTTTTGACATGGGCCTCTATTCTACTGCGTTATATAACTATATAGCGTTTGACGTGTTTTAGAATGGTTTATGACTCGGCCATTACTGTAATTGACATAAGAGTTATCAAAACGTCGAAAATTCGGAAACACGGGAAAAACGATATCGTTTTTACCGTGTAGAATCACGACATCTCATTTTTATTTCGTATATTGTTTGTAAAATTCTTTTAAGTGCCAAAATGACAGGTGTTGTTTTTATTCAACGGTCCTAAACAATATTGTTTTTGAGAGTGAACGTATTGTAACTCTATTGCCATTCAAAAGGTACTGAGAAAGCTCAATGGTATTGCATTTTTTTTCGATATAGTGAAATAAACAATGTTTTTTATTCTAATTGTTATCGCAGGCAAATGAGGATGATGATGCAATATTAGTCTACGAAAGCGTAGCCTCGCGGTGCGGCTACGTAGTGCTACGCAATGCTACGACGCTACGAAGCTATAAAACTAATCTTAACTTTACTAAGAAAGGACTTAATTTGCATGCGTATTATAATGTTTATGAGGTTATATATGAAAAAATATCGTACATCCAAAATTCAAGTAAAATTTTATCGCATATTAGATTCTAAACTAAGATCTATTCAAACACGTAACTTCTAAAGGCTTACTACTGGTACAAAAACAGGAAAACTATGTTACACTTAACTTTTTTGTACTTTCTCTATTTATTGCCGTGACAGAGAGAATTTATATAATTGTTTTTTAACAATCGATGGTAAAAACATGAGTGCAGTCTCCTAGTATATACTAGATAAGGTAATATGATAAATATAGCATTTTTTTTTATTTGTAGATTGAATTGGTTAATTTATTTTTTACGTGGGTTTTCCTAAATAAATTTGTACTGCTTACCTTGATGCACAACCTTTTACTTTTCTCAGTCACTCAAGAGTTAGCTGGAAGAGAACCCTTAAAGGGATAAGTATCCATTTGTACACTCCTTAAAAAATATTTGTGTTGTTTTTGTTATGATTAAATACATACATATACATCAGTCACTTGATTCTTCTAATGCCGCTTTGCTTTATAATATCGCTTTTCGTCTAATGACGCGTTTGCGGCGCACGGCCCGCGCACGCGAATACACCTTTGTAAGGACGTGGACGCGTTTTTTCCGTATTTTTTTACCGCGCTCAGTTAGTCATTGGCCTATACAGAATACACACATACGATTACATAGGAGAATTTGTATAGCTGTCTGTCAGACACATCACCCTAATACTCCCTGCGTTACGATGTGACATAAGATTCTACACGGTAAAAACGATATCCTTTTGAAGTGCTTCCATTGTCAACGTTTTGATAACTCTTTTTTCATTTACAATAATGGCAGCCGAGTTTTAAACGATTCTAAAACACGTAAAAAGTGATACCATTATAACGAGTAGAGGCCCTAAAGGGCATGGCAAAATTAGAAATATACGCACAACAAACTGTCTCACAGTTTGGCGACATTTAGACTAAGGTACTATGTAAAAATCTATTTACAATAATAAAAAAAAAAAAAATTACAAATTTGTAATTATTATTATAATAAATATTAATTAAGGAAATAAATATAAAAATAACCTTTTAACGCCACAAATACCTATCGCACCAAAGATACAAAGCTAGCAAAAATAGCGTCGTAAAAAATTTACGTCTACTACTATTATTAGTTCGTTACAAGTAAACGGTAACATTTTTATTTGAAAATAGCGGCCCGCCAGCGGCTTCGCCCTGCTGCAAATTTCTGACTTTCCCGGTGGATTTTTTTAGTTTTTTTCTTTTACCTCTCGAGATTTGCGCTTATCGATTTTCAGCGATTTTTTTTTTTATAGATTGAAGATGTACGTTTGCTAAAGACTATTATATTTTGAACTTTTAAGAAAATTTCCACATTAGATTAGAGGTTTGTACAATTTGATGGTACAGAACTCATCATTCTAACTAATCTGAAATTCGGACATTAATCTAATGTTACAGGAAACGACAAATTCTATTTAATTTGTAAATACTTGCAATCACATTGTTAAATGTATAATACTGTTTATATGTATAATACTTTAACCCAGAGCGAAGCGAGAGCGGGTCGCTAGTAGTATAATAAAATTATACATTTTAAGTGGCAAGGTAATATTATATTTAGTTTTTGAACCAAAATTTTGCAAATAAGTAGTAACACAGCTCGTTGAATAGCTGGCTAAAACAACCTACATAATTGTTTGAAAAGTGCATGAGTCCTAATTGCCCATTGTTCGAAATTTCGTATCTCAGTAAATATAACATTTAAAGAAATGATTCAAATACCTACCTACTTGTACTGCATTTAGTTTACTTTTTTTTGTTCCCATCTTTCTCAAAGTATAACATGTATTCGATGAAAACTGGAAAAGTGACCTAAATTTCGTTGTTTAATAACGGTAGGTCAGCAGAAAAAAAATAGCGTAAACCTGAGGTAGGTATAGGTACCCTTAGGCCGTTTATCCACCGCCGCCGTTGATATCGGCCATAAAAATATCGTAGACGGCGTGCAGTGGACAAACGGCCTTACTTATACAGATTTATTGGATTATGTGTTTAATCAGGAAACGCTTGCGCAAACTGGAGCGCGCGTTGTCGTTGAGCATCCGCCCATCGGAGCGATGCTACATCCTGCACGAGCTGGCGCGCCTGCACTCCGACACCAAGAACGCGCACAAGGCGCGGTTCTACTCCATCAAGTGCCAAGCAGGTTATTCTACTCACATCAAAAATTACCAAGGATCAAAACAATGTAGAGATGTACTTGATCCTTGGACATTTTTGATGGATTTATTTTATATTTGTAGGGCTAATTAAATCAAATAATATTTTTTTAGGATCATTTCACTGTCTGGTAAACTCGGTGTCTTTTAAAGCCCTTCTTCTCAGGAACATGTGGAGGTATTTTGTTAAAATAAATAGCAGATACTTAAGTCTACATTCCTTTGGAAGTGTCAAAAAATTAAGCTTCTAAGTCAACGCATAGAAAAGGACGCCCAATTTATACCGCATATTCAGACAAGTTATTAAATCAAAATCTTTAGGGAGTATTTTCCATTGACCTTGAATCTTGAAATTTGGCAAGAATCAAGGACATAATATAGCAGTTTGTAGTTAGTTATATCAAATGTTTTTATGCGTTAGGAATCCTTCGTGCACGAGTCAAATTGGCACTTGGCATTTTTTTGAAAAATTAGTACCAATTTACGTTTTAAATTCTAACTGATCCGTAATTGATCTGATTGAAAAAGCTGATGGTAAATGACGATGAAATCTAGGATTGACCTCGTTGGTTGGCATACAATCGACCAAATTGACTATATCTTGTCCAATTCAGAGGCCAGGTCTTCTGGGCAGCGGGTGTGGCTCATCAACGCCACGTTTCTACTGGCGCGGGGTCACGTCATGCAGAACAACCGGCCAGAGGCCCGGGCGGCATTGCTGGAGGCAGCCTCGATGGCTCGCAGCTTTGGATTCCACGACGTCTCCGCGTTCTTTGATACGGTAGTATTAATAACGCTTAAAAAGTTGAAAAATCTCATAGTGGCGACATAACCTCGTCCTTCTTCGGGGTCAAAAAGAGATTGCCACATCCGGTGCATGAAGAAGATCGCTTCAGCATTTGAATAACTAAGCATGTTCAGCATGGCAATGAAAGTCACACAAGCACCACGACATGAGTCAAGTCGAAATAATTTTTAATAACACATTTAATTGTTGACTGTGCTTCTTACACTGATAATAACTATAAATTCACTATTAAATGAGTCCAAAATCGAAGGACTTATATTATTGTATTGTTATCAAAATTGCATAAGTATGATTTTTTTAAAGTCCAACAATAAAAAATTGGTTGGAATCGACTTACAAGATTTGACTACATTGTTTATTAGTTAGTTGAATTGAGTTTAACACTTAGGTTAAATAGTAATGAAAAAATAATTAAATCTTAATTATTTATGTTTAATGACAGTAAATTAAATTAGGTTTTACAATATTCAGTTCGCTTTGCTGGCATTACATACAACAAACGCATATTTATGGTGATTACATTAGCTCGTTAGTGAATTTTTAATCCAATCCTCGCTTAAACAAACGAAGTTACCAAAAGGCTCTAAACACAATGTACTCGTACAACAAGTCCGGCCAACTTCCACGCGCGACTGCACTTTATGCTGCAATTCCTTTTCAACTACATCAGCACATTGCCTGCAGCGTTGTGGTAAAACCAGTCCATTTATGAGTAAATACAGCCTAGGAATGCGTTATTAGATAGGATTTACAGTTGAACATGAACATTTGGTATTTAATGTTAGTCCGTTTGAGGGAAACGTGGAAGAAAAGTAATGTATTTATATCGCTTAAGTTCTTTTATTTTCATAAGGTCGGGTATAAAATATTTTAATAAATTAAAGTCGTGACAGGGGACTCTTATAAGAATTAAAACATCGCGGTTAGCCAAGTTGGTGACACTGCCAATAGAGCTTGCGGTACCGGAGCAAAAGTTTGAGGTGATAAAGACTTTCACATACAGATTGTATATCGGGCTATTTCCCAATTCTTAAAAATAATGCAAAATAGCGAAAAAATAACGCTATTAAAAGTTGTTACATACAAACATAACGTCACGCCTTTATTCCCAGAGTGGGATAGGCAGAGCAACAGAATACCAACAACTCTAAACTTGTTGATAATTCTGTAACCACATTTTGCATAGTCAGGCTAAGATGTTAATAAAAGTTATTAATTTACTAAAATAGTTGGGTCGAAGAAAATCCATCGGTTTCTGTTATTACCCATTGTTTCGTAGAGGAATGTAGGCCTTCAAGACATGTCAAGGAACTCGAGTGGTTCACCAAGAGAATACCCATCTTAAAAAAATAACGCAGCGACGATTCCTCTGCTGGTGTCCATGAGAGGATTCGTAGGTTATCGTGATAACTTTCCATCCAGTGCCCCACCAGTTCATTTGCCTAGTCTGGCCTAAAATAATACCTAATAATACAAGATTTATTTGATTTGATAGAGCGCAAACGTGGTGACTGAGGGTGAAGTGCTGATGGAAGACGCCACACTCGAGAAGCGAGAGAAGGCCATGGTGAATTTGATGCAGGACGACGACCTCCGTACCGCTGCCAAGCATCTCTTCCGGAATATGTCGACTATCCCTGCTGCCAGGTAACTGATAATTTACACTAACATCTCTTGCCTGCTCTTATCAGCCGCGGAAACCTTTCAAATACACTTAAAAAAATTGAAAGTTTTCACCAACTGTTAAAGATAATTATCATGTAAAATTATCAAATCACTTCAAAGGAACCTTACCTTAAAATGAAGAGAAGCATGAGTATCAGCAATAATAAATCTTTTGTTTACAGAAATGCATTTTACATTTAATTCTCATCTAAACTGAAAATAGTTGTTTTCAAACCCGTTCAAAAGTTTCGAAACATCCTCTACATAAAACCGTTCTCGCTGCGTCGGCGATCGCTTACAAATGCTTCGCAAAGTTTATTAAATTGAAGTTACATAGCTTTAAAGTTCTTTTATAATAGATTGCTGAACAAAACCAATAACTTCGCAATCAAGTATTTACGAGGAACTCGAAAGAAATTCAGTTTATTGCGTATCCAACTTTGTAGTGCTTTCGAAGTTTCTGTATTACTGGAGAGCTTATAACGTTCTTGCAGTTCTAATATTCAGATTTTTTTTAAATTATTTTATCATTAGATTTTTCAGAAAAGATTATGAGTATGTATGGGCGTGATATTGCTGAATTGACGATGACGGTCGCCGGCAGCCGTTAGAATGAGACAGATCGTGTTAGATTCAAAGAACACGCTGTTTTAAGAAGAAACTGTAGGTGTTATTGGTTAAAAGATGAAAAATTGGGAGTGAAAGTGCAAAAAAAGAGGAGAGGTGGGAGAGGAATTAATAGTACATTATTCAACAAGAGACTAAAGTAAGCCATTATGCCTCGAGATATTTGATGATGATAGATGAAGTTCGAGTGTCATAATGGCTTTAAAGCCTCGAGTTAAACACTTTGCTTTTCAATTCGATTGCGAGAAAAATAAATCTTGAATTTTATTGGTGTTATTACAAAAACTTAAACAGGCGTTGAACAACATGTCTAAGCCGGCGTGTCTATTTTTTTAAATAATAGTTTTAAATTAGACGCCTTAAAATATTACAACTTAATAGCGCTGTCATTTTTACTCTTTCACTCTTAAAATGATGGTTAAATTCCAGATGAAACCGAAACGTGGCCGTTTTATAAATAAGGCAAACTACCCAGTAGACCATCTTGTAGTGAGAAGTTCAAATGAACGCTCTCTCGAATTCCTCTTCTCGATTTATTTTCAAGTGTCGAGTAAAAAGATGTAGCGTCCTAAGTTTTAAATCAAGAGTTTCGTAGTAACCATCCTGGATCGTTGTTCCAGACGTTTCTCTGTGATGCCGGGGACGCGCGTGGAAGACTCGGCGCCCGTAGTTGGCCGCCGCGCCTCTATCATGCCGCGCGCAAACCAGCCTGTCCGCCACGTTCATAAATCCCATCACCCACTCGGATTCCAAGACTTTGATCTATAAACCAAAACGCCTCATTTATTTTATTGCTTAAGGAAGACAATCAAGCGCACCCACTTAATAGTGATTAGGATTTGGGACCCATGGACTACAATCACAAGACTGCAAATACCATTCTAACCCTAAGGACTAAGATGGGTCACTATATGTTAGAAAAATCACCGGTTGTTTTACCCCCACACCGGAACACAACAGGCAATAGGTTAAAGGATAAGATGGTGCCAGGGATCCGAATGGACCCTGCATTAGGCTATACCATCACTTTGTGTTCACAGTAGGGTCACCTACTAGGGGTAGACTGACCTAAGCGAGTAAGTTGACAAGTAACCTACTGAGCGGCTGACAGGCGCTAAACTGAGCCAATAGCCAAGATGCGTTCACTAACTAGCGTTTCGAATCGTTTGGTTTTTAAACCAATCGCGTCACTGGTAGAACACGTCATACGAAAAGTCACGTGATCTACCAGTGACGCGAATGGTTTTAAAACGACATGAATAGAGACGCTATAGTTAGCGAACGCATCTTGGCTATAGGGGCTGAGCGACTGTCGATAATAAGCAGCTGCGTAGTGTAAATGTTCGCTAACTTTGCGAAATTATTCTGAGACCCTAATGTTAACACGCCCTAAAGAGCCTGCCATATTTTCGGCAAGCATGAGCTACAAAGTTTTGCGCTGTACTCTATTTAATGTTAATCTGGGTCCCTCACGATCGCCAGCCTTCGAAATATGTGGAAAGCCATAATAAACCCCAAGTTTTACGACAAACTACTAAATTTTAATCACGCACATAAATAACGCACCCGACCCGCGCTATGCGTTCAGTGTGATATGATATGTCACTGAAGCTATTGTTTCTGTACTTATGAAAAAAAAATACGGAGTTGACGTTTTAAAATATACTTAATTACTTAGAGCATTAAATCGTCAAGCCGTAAAAAATACTATGAGGGGAAACATAAATAAAACATGTAGAAATCATATAATGTATGGGGTACAAAAAAAAATATTTAAAAGATCTCTTAACGCCCAGAATTAGTATGAAACTCTGTTCAAATCAATGAGGCGACCGCATTCATTCAAACAAAGGATTTTCAACGAGCTTAGTCAAAGTGATCTACTGGGTCTAATAATAAAGCATTGTAATACTACTATACGGCAAACGGCAGTAGAAGCCTTGTAAACGTACCTTTGGTTTGGGCAGGATTTTAAGATTATAGGACAAATGCACCCATAAAATAGATGCAGTATGCAAAACTCGCAAATTAACGAAGTTATTATTAAATGAATGAGCTTTTATTTGTGTTCAAGTCTGTACAAAACTATACAAACAATTCTTAACTAGCCATTATTGCTCAAATGAGTTAATGCTCTTTAACGGCTTTTAGGGGGTAATTAGGTACTCTTATTAGTATCCATAAAAAATACCAAATTTTAAAAAATGGTTTGTACTAAAGTTTACCTACTAATAAAACATTTTTGACTAAAGTGTGTATAATTCTTTAATCATTATTCTCTTTTCAAATACCAAATTATGCCTGACGTTGTAATAATTTCAAATAACACTTATTTAGCAAGTATTTAATCAACAGCAATACGTCGTAGTAACTTTGAAAACCATTTAACAGTTCCAACTTAACTTGTTACAATCCAATTAATTAAAATCAACAAACATAACACCATGTCGCAACCGTCTCTAATAACAGGCATAACATAAACCACTTGATAGCATCACCGCAAATTGAAATTGGACCGCTTAATTTGGAATGAGCAGGCTAGCCATTTGTCCTAAATCATACGCGTTCCCACTGAAGAGGACCAAGCAATTAGCCACGATCCGTTCTCGATCCTGCTGCAACATTGTGATTGTGTTTACACCTATTCCGTTCTAATTAATGAACTGTTTTAACATAATAATAAGACTACACGCTGGCCTAGTTGGTAGTGACCCTGCCTTCGAAGCTAGCGGTCCTGGGTCCAAGTCACGGTAAGGGCAGATATTTTTGTGATGAGCATAAATATTGTTTGTTCCTGAGACTTGGATGTTTTCTATGTATTTAAGGATATATTTCTCAATATGTATAAGTAAGTTTATCGTTGTCTTGTACCCATGGTACAAACCTAGAGCGTAGTTTGGGACTACCTAGATCAATTTATGTGACATTGTCCTGTGATATTTATTTATATCTTAATTTGTTTTGGGATCTTCATCGTCCGGCTACAGTATTACAAAGAGTCACTAAGTGTTCTATCACCGTGCTACAAGGAAAAATCATAATGACTTAGTACGTTTCTGAACTGGTTAGTTTTACCTTGGGAGTACTCGTATGAGTGTCCCACTGCTGGGCAAAATTTTAATTTAATAATTGAAATCCCAATTTTCCTGAAATAAATGCCTAAAAAAATTGGATACGGTGATATTGCATACATCAAATATCCAGGGTAATGGCAACAATGAGATAAGATCAACAGATTTTTACAATAGGCGTCATTGACGTCAGACATTATCCTACGACTTCTTCCTTCGTTCACCTGAATAAATCGGTAGTAATAATAATGAATTGACGCTAAAAATACGTAGGTAGCAGATTCAACGTGAATGTTGGCGGTGGAAAGGCATTTCATCACAGCCATTTGCAGAGGTAAGGACGGGTGCTGCCAAACATAAAATGGTTAGAGGCCAAATTAACGACGCAGAAGACGATTTTAGAGGCACTTTAGGTAATTTATTGACAATAAATTATTAAAGACCGCAATAGTTTTTAAACAAATTGCCGTTACTAAATATTCTAGCGTGTAACTTTGGTCGTGTGATATGTTTAATTCCCAAGGTATTCTGAAGGTAAAATAAGGTATCGTCGGGTCTTGCTCGTACACGAGGGAGCGTACCTTAAAATAATACTTTGTTAATTAACTTGACAGGCACCCTTAGAATACATGAATTTAAATACATCATGGCTCTTTGTTAAAATATTTATCCTGTCGTATGTAAGTAGTAGGTGTTTGACTTTACACATCAATTATGTTATAAAGCTGTTAGAACAAATTAACATTCTCTTAATATAGTCAATTAAATAAAAAAATACGAATATATCCAGTCGAGTGAAAAGAGAGACAGAACAGGGCCTATTCTACTGGGTTAATTGCCTTTGACGTATTTAAGAATTGTTTTTAACTCGGCCGCTATGTCAAATAAATAGTGCTATAAAAACATGAACAATACGTTTTGCCGTGTAGAATCAAATCAAATAGTTTCGTCAACGTCAAATATAGTCGATTTTCTGTAGTAAATCAATAAAAAATCCTTTCTAATTCCTGGCAAAACTGTTTGCCCTTTGTAGTTGTTAAGTCTCCTAACCATCATGTAATTAGCGCGAAACCATTCCTAAAACATAATAGTGTTGTCAGAAAATAGTGATCGGGAAATATTTTGGACTCCTGACAATTCATCAATGAATTCTGAATTTTAGAGGTTGAATCATCAGCTATTTGGATTTTTGTTCAGATATTTTTGAGCCCATCGGTCAGCTCAATTAATTTAAATTGTGATTAGTCCGCATTTTTTACCAATAAATATGTTCTAATAGCTAAATGCAAACTCGATCAACCAGTTTAACAAATCGTGCCACTGATTCGCCTGAAGCTGGCCGATCCTTATAGGTCTCGCAAGACTTGTTGATCGACTTAAGTTTAGCGCAAAACACCCTTTCCTTTCCCTGTTCTTTTGTAATAAATACTTTAAATTAGCGCAATGTCGTGGGCAGTAAAACAAGGCGAATGGAAACATGTCAAGTGAGGCGTCAGGCGCGCGTAATTGGCCGCGGCCTGACGTTCGCTATGAACGGCGGCGTGGGACTGGGACACAGTCAAACTATCCACAAAAGTAAGTTGTTCAAGTCTGACGCTGTTCAGTTATTATTGTACGTATGCTTGGGCACGTAGTTTTCCAAACCATTCAAGTTATAAGTAGCAGTAAAACACGGAATCGGCAAGGGTTTCTAGGCAACCAGGTGGCATCAGGTACTAATCAATGCGCAGCGTTGACGCGGCCTGTACGTTTTACTGCAAGCATACCGACAAGTCAGGATGCGGCCTATGTGTATCTGGGTACAGCAGCTAAGGGGTAGCTATTCTTTTATCGTTTAACGTCTCATTTCGTAGAAATTTCCTTTCACCGAGTAATTTTTCGCCCCATGAGTTGATTTTCTTTTGCTAGTCACAAGTTTTACATTAACTAACTTACGTAATTAATGTTCAAAATATTATCATGAATACGAGTACATCCTGGTTTCAGTAGAAGATTGTGTTCGATAAAATAAAATTCGTAAAACTCGACGCACTTAAATATTAACCTGCCAGTACAAATTATCTCTATCACCTTTTACATACGTTTTGAGTACAAAAACCATTTTAATATGTGCATTTAATTATTTGTATGAAGATGATCTACTCCTATTGGTATGTTTATACTGTGAGAAGTCTTACGCTTGACAAGTTCAGTGCCGACGACACGATATCGGGTCTACGTTACATAAAAAATCAATTTGAATGAAAAATTGAACCACAATTTAATAACATTATGGTAGCTCTTATTGACTTGACAGTAAAGACAACCGAATTGAATAATGGTTATAAAAATAAGATGAATAACAACCAAGAGGTATGGCCGCCCTATTCAACGCCGTAATCAGTTTTCTCAGGTTTATTTTTTGTGACCAATAGCGACCCGCCCTTAAAACAAAAATACAAATAAAATGGAAATAATTAAAAATAATTAAGGATAATGTAGTTTTCTACTAGTGATTTTTTTTTATTAATCTGTCTGTAATTTCAGAAATTACCACTTAGACCAAACAAAAATAAAAACCTTACCTCTTTATAACATTAGTATAGATTATATATACCCCGAAGGTAATTGATGAAAAAAATCCTACGGAAGGCGGTAAAAGTATCAGGGTCAACCTTACAATCCGTATTTAGAATCTTACCTTTAGATGATTAATTAATTCAGTCACGAGGCGCTACAAATACAGGCTTTGTTTAGTTGAGTCGTTTGAAAATTTGCGTTCAGAAACATGTATTTTTTTAATCAAATGTGATTAAAAAACACGTTACTTAATGAACTACCATTTTTATAATGCATAATTTTAAAAGCTTGATGTGCAATACACTATTGTTAAATTATATTTGACACCAACGTCCTGTTCTTTGTCCTATTTTTTCCTGATCCCAAATATGTGGAACGAATGCGAGATAAACCTCACGTATCGCCGAGTTTTGCGCTTAGAATATAGTATTAGGCTCACAAGTGTGTTGTCTTCTGCGTTACGTCACAACGTGAACAATTTATACGACACGACCACCACGACACCAACCTTAAACCTACCTCTGATGCGAGTTGCAGGGGCCACATGCAAATTCGTGTTGGTATGTAATTGCAGTCGCAGGCAAGAGACAGTTTTAGTGCCGCTAAAACAGGCATAATTCCTGAAATACCAGCCCAATGCGGCTTAACGTGTGTTATTCCGAGACTCGTTTCATACATCCGCATATTTGTTCCTTTGGAGTGTACCTTGTTTACAAGCATTTGCAAATTTAATAGATTATAATAAGCTTGCTGAATGCGGAAACGGAAAGTGCTATAGGTACCAGTCGCGTAGTGTTCATCAGACCTTTATAACGTTATGAAAATTATCGTTATCATAACGCTATAATAATTATAAATATATAGTTAGTGTTAAAAAAACCGTTTAAATATATCGATAATTTTTCATAACGTTATGCCACATCGAAAACTTTTACTTTTTTTCTTAATAAAATTCGAATTTTGACCGAAATTAATCGTTACAAAACCAGAATAACCATATGATACTCGTAACGTTATGATTTGTGCGTTGTTGCCAGAATGAACTTTTGATTACCAAATGAATCGCAACTCTTATGATGCATATAAGATGGGCGGCAATGACGGCCACCGCGGTATTGTATGAACCAGCAAAATTAAGTGCTGAAAAAGAGTTGACGTTACCATTATTATATCGTTATAGAAATTATCGTTATTACTTGTATATGTCGATATGAAGTTTAAAATAATATAGTTATGATGAATACCGCTATTCCAAGTTTTATAACTTTATAATAATTAGGTACGTTATAACGTGAATATAGCGGTATAATTATAACGCAATCGAAAAATAGCGCTATTTGAAAGTCTGATGTTCATCCTTCAACTTACATACTGCGGACATATTTTCGTTCTTGAATCCATATACAGTGTGATAGCACTTGCGGTTAGACTATTCTAAGAGCGCATTACGCACTTTTAGAATTGAAGTGACCTAATTCAAACATTTTCAGCTTTCGATTTCGAGTCATAAATTTAGTACTATAGAGACCTAAGTCGAATTTCAAAATATTTGGATTAGGTCACTATAATTCTAAAGATGCGATTAGGGTGAGCGAAACAGAACAAACCCAAGGTTTATTATAATGTTTCGTCAATGTTCACATTCGCAATTCCGTACTAACTGAATTCTGATTTGGTCATTGTGGAATTCACTTAACTTGAACTAGTCACCGGAACTTGTAAAACCAACCAACCACCAACCATTGAAACAAAATTGCATTCATGATATTATTATTTACAATATTGGTCTTACAGAATCATTAAAGTGCTGTAGGTACATGGACCCTCGCGTCATACTGGGTTGATCATTAATGCATAGTGCGTATAAATGCAGCCCAGTCATGTTTGCTGACGTGTGTTGGTTCTGTGATGATGATGACATTTACGATCGCATGTGGAATAAAAACAGTATTTAAAATTATACAGCAATTTAAGTAAATAATAATAGTTTGCGATTCGTTTCTCTTTCAAATGTTGGATAAGGTTATTACAATGTTCATTTTCAACTATTACAAGGAGATAATTACTTTACATAAAAGAGACTACAAACAGTGGAAGTTAACCTTAGCAATTCAACATCATCATTGACTAATTTGCTACATACATACATAAAGTCACGCCTTTATTCCCAGAGTGGGGTAGAGAGCTACAGAATTACCAATAACTCTAAAAAACTTGTTGATAATTCTGTAACCACATTTTGCACAATCAGGCTAAGATGTTTACCAGTGTATTAGTGACAGGTTGCAAGCCCATCGCCTAACAGTACTACAAGCCCTTATTCCCTTAGTTGCCTCTTACGACGTCCACGGGAAGACATGTAGTGGCACTATTCTAACCCGGCAACCACACGGAAAACTAATTTGCTACTTTGAATAAAAAAACATTCACTATTTCCAAACCAAAACCAAAATATACTGGGCCTCTATTCTATACTGCGTTATGTTATAACGATATCGCGTTTGACGTGTTTTAGAACCGTTTATGAGTCGGCCGCTATTACTGTAAATGACAAAAGAGTAATCAAAACGTTGACAATACGGAAACACTTCAAAAGCGATATAATTTTTACCGTGTAGGCCCAGGTAGGCATGAGCACGTACTTACTTACGTCAATTTGTCAGTCGCAAAAACTGTAATGCTCCCTCGCGGCGCATTAATGGGATTTGCACATTTTCCAATCCATTTGGGAGTGAAATCAGTAAATAATGGCGATTACATCACTAAGTGTAGTGTAGTAATTATCTCAAGTTCAGTGGATCTATAAGACCTAGGCACAGTCCACCAATTTACAGGGTATTTTTTTTATCAGTGCACAAATTTTAACATATGATTTTGTATCGTTAATATAATATCCCACCAAAAACATAAATGTAAAAAAGGAGAGCCAAGTTCAATACAAAAATTATTCTCTGCTGTGGGCTTCGCCGCAAAAAGAATGGAGATCTGAAATTGAGTGCCAAGTTCTATGCAAAATCCAAATATGTAGTCTAAGGGCTGACTTGGCTGGTTTTCCCATACGAATTATTATTAAGTACCTACTTTTACACAGTCATGGAAGAGCCTTATGTTCGATGGGTAGTTTCTACCAGCAAGCCAAATTTTCGGAATAATAAAATAAGAACCGAAAGGTAACAGGTTTAAACATGCGAAGGCTATATAATTCATATGGGAAAACCAGTCAAGTCAGCCCTTAGACTACATATTTGGATTTTGCATAGAACTTGGCACTTAATTTCAGATCTCCATTCTTTTTGCGGCGAAGCCCACAGCAGAGAATAATTTTTGTATTGAACTTGGCTCTTCTTTTTTACATTTATGTTTTTGGTGGGATATCATTACTTTTTGTAGGTAAGTCTTACCTACTTACTAAAAAATACAATTATAATTTATTTAAACTATAAACCTACGTACCTACTTATTATAGGAATTGTAATAATAATAAGTATATACACCTACCTACTTATAACTATAAAATTATTATTTATTTAACTATTGCCTATACTATAATACTATACATACGTACCTACTAATTAAAGAAATTGTAATAATAATATTACTACAAATTATAAGTTTTCCTTAAGAAAACTTGGCAATTTCGCAGCATAAATCGCAACCTTATAGGTCAGATATCGAGAGACAACCGGCCACGTTCGCGTCAACGGTCACAGCGCCCCACCCACCCCGCCCGCGCCGCTCCGGCGTCACTCGGCGCGCGCGCGTCGTGTATATATACCGAAAATCTAAATGCCTATTATTTTATCATTATTTATGAGTAGGTAATGATTTTACACTATTGATGTGCGCTAAATATAAAAATAATAATTAATCCCAGTTAATAACGTAGGTACCCTAAGTAATATTAGGTATTTATGTTAAGCGTTCATAGTAGAATCTAATTATTTAAAAATTGCCAGTTTTTTATTTATTCCTTTATATTCATCTAATTACCTATCTGCATACCAAATTTTAACTCTCTAGGTCATCTGGAACTGGGTTAGAGTTTTGGTCTATAGGTCAGTCAATGATAAAAATGAGGAATTTTGGACATTAATATCTAAATAACCGTTTGAGATAAGTTTATGAAATTAAGAACACATATGTATCTTGTAAGTTTTAATATATGAGCCAAATTTGATACGTTTATGTAAAATAGTTTTTGATTTATGAGGGGGTCAAAAGTGGCTCCAAATGGTTCGTGTAATATTACACACGGTGCGGCTCGCCAGTTCTGTTTCTTGAACTTGGCTTGACACGCTCCCGCGTGTCTAGATATTACGACAATAAAACGAGTTGAAAAAAAATTTTTTGTTGCAAATTATCTCTTTTTTATCTTCTCGTGTGGACACAAAGTCACACTAGAATTGATGACATGGGTTGTCAAGCTGTAGGTATGCGATACACTGTATTGATATTCGTAATTTGAAATTTCATGAGCTTATCAGACAACAATCCCCTCTCCTACTGATATTCTAAAAATTACCCTGTTTAATGGTTTGCCTGCCTAAGGTTGAAATTATTTTTCTCTTAATTTAAAATATGGATTATAGGATGTATTTCTTGCACCTTATGCGAGTACGTCAAATTATTTGATAGGATGATAAGTAGTAGGAAAAGTTGATGACCATTTTCATGGCCCTATTTGTCGCATCCCTCCGTTGTAACTTTTTGTTAAAGGTTTCTCTTTCTGTACTCTCTCTCTCTCTCTCTTTGTTTAAGAGCCATGCTCTGTCGGTGGAGTAATCGCCAACCGCTCCGGTCATCCGTCAACTGCTTGACTTTCTGTTACGACCCAACCTTAACCTTTTCTTTTATCTACTCAAAGTAATTTCTTCTTGGTCCTTCTCTACCTGTCTTTCCCTCTATCTTTTCTTCTATGATGTTTTAAGGAAAAGGTCGTGTCGTAGCAGGTGCCCTATCATTGTTCCTCTTCCATTTTCTATTGTTGCTAGTAAATTCCTACTTTTTTTTGTTCTGTTCAGCACTCGGTCATTAGATATTTTTTTTGTATTATTTCTGTACAAATGCTCTAAAAACAAGCAATATTTTTAAAGCACAGTTGAATTATTGTACTATTTAGGAAATTATATCATGATAACTTGGTATTTTTTTAGCTATCAGATTTAATATGATAGCTGCTGCATGCAGTTCATAGGTACAGGGCCTCTATTGTACTGATTGAAAACCATATTGCCTTCAACGTTTGTCAACGTTTTGATAGCTCTTATTTACTTGACAGTAAATGGCAGCCGAATTAATAACAATACCAAAACGCGTCAAAGATGGTTTTACAGAGTTGAATAGAGGCCCGTCACAGTCAAGGGCATAAATATAATTATATACGTTCCCAAGACGTCAAAAATATCTATACACCTTTTTGCCAGTAGCAATAAGGTCCATGTTAACATATATTTGACGCGATGGCTGTATAGATCCCGGTGTACCCTACTACGTACCTAGCAGTTCCTTAATAGCAATCGGTTTTTTTCGTGTCTATGAAATACGAGTGACACTTATACTGCTTGATGCGGAAATGGTATTTTGGTAATACACACATTTATGACAACATGTTAGCCTAGCTGGTAGTCACCCTGCTTTCGAAGACTCCCAGAATTCCCAGATTAAAATCCCGGTAAGGGCAAATATTTGTGTGTATTTGATTCTGAGTCTTAGATGTTTCTATGTATTTATGTATAGTAAATTTTATCGTTCCCTAGTGCTTTAAAGAACAAATTTAGATCTTAATTTTGGGACGAGGTAATTTTGTATAAAAACACAAGGTGCATTACAATGGATAACCAACTGTGTCTGCAATTTTTATGAAAATATTAACAGTAGTAAGTAATTAATTGCGTTCAATTAGAAAGCACTTAGCTACGTTAATAAAAAAAATTATAATAGAGAATAAAGCTATTTTTATTTTATAAGGAATCTAATAATATTTAACTCATCCCAATGAAATATAGAGAAATGTTTACTTGATTCGCTAGTTCTGGACTATGAAGATGTATAAAGGCTATGCGACCATTACACACAGGATCTTGTTAATTATAACTTCATGAAAAGTAGAATCTGTAGCCTTCGCCAACAACGGCGTGGAGGGCCACTCTCGGTTGGTTAGGCCCACGTAAAACCATTTTACCAGCGTGAAAAATATTTTTATTGGAATGATATCGCATTTAGATCGGTCAGTATGGGCAACTCTGTAACTATAAGGCAAACAAAGATCTGTCCTTAGGAACTATGTCATACTTAAAAAAAAACTTGTACTCAGTTCGAGAATAGAACTCGGTTGTATTAAAAACAGAACTTGGAATATTTCTATTTGGATATCGATTGTGTAAGCCACAAGCAGTAAATGTTATTATGTAACATCATATCTAAATGAATAAAATGCAATGCATCCTTTAATTGAATTAAGTAGATGTTCGAAATGACAACCATTTTTAAATGTATGAGTTTTAAATCTATGGTTTTTGTTTTAGTTTTTTAAATCTATGGATTGTAGCACGACTATTAAAAAAAAAGCTTTAAAATGATTGTACTACCGAACACACGGAGTATACCGGTGCTCAACACGTAGAATTTGTGGAATTAAAAATGCCGAACAACGTTTTAAAGACAAAGATTTATTTTAACCAAACCCTAAGTCAACATACACAAATGAGAAATGCACACATTAAAATAGCAAGCCGTACAAATTTATTTTAACAAAACCCTAAATATAGCGTTGATGTACACAATTCAAAAGGTACCTAAACAGATAGGTCCTTGACACGGTAAAAGAGGAAAGCGTGCCGGTTGAGTTCACAAATAAAATTATCGTTGACCAAATTAAAAACCGAAAAAGAACATAAAAAATGCTGTTCGATCAGGCGCGCGGACCTTTTTGAATTTAGGGGGGATAAAAAAGTGATAGGGGTTACTGGGTCGAATGAAGGGTGTGAGATGGTGACTAAAATACCAGTCAACAAATACTGGAATGTTACTACGGAGACGTCGCCAAAGCAACACTACGAAATGTGACAATGGTATACTCACGGTTTCTGGGGTGACGTTTGGTATGGGGTACAGAGACTACCGGTTAAAACAACTTATAAAGAAAAAAAATAAAAAGGAAAAATGCACGCGCGCACTAGTCGGTCTCCATCCGACCGCGGTGTTAGTCCGTAGCTGGAGTGAAAACTCGATACGCGCGCCGGGTGTAGTCTGGCGCGGGCTGAGCGGTGGTGGTGCGGAGTCAACCTCTCCACACCGTGGTGCCGGTTAGGGTAGGTGGAAGGACTGGAGCTTGGTTGGTGCGTAATAGCACTGGTGCCAAATGGGGTAGGCGGTAGGAACTGGAAAGAATAGACTAATAAATCTACGAGAACCAAACGAGGGGAACGGAATCTTGGGAAAACGAACACAGACGAAGCGTAACTTACCCGGGGAATAAACCGGTACTGCGGTGCCTTCGTGAAGCAATACAAGGCTCAAAGGTGGCCAAAAAGGTTGAAGACTGAGGTGTCTTGCGGGCGATACACGTACCGGAACAAGGAGGTAACAATACGACGGTGCAAAAAAGGTTTAACTTTGCAGCGGTAATGCTGCAGGATGCAGTTTTTCTTGTCACTAAAATCGATGACATGGTCCCTAAGAACAGATCTTTGTATGTCTAACTTATAGTTTCACAGCTCCCATACTGACCGATGTAAATGCGCCATCCTGTATAACTATTGATCGTAGTAACTTAGGTTTTCTTTCTACGTAATACTCGAGACAAGACTTGAAAGAGTGTTACAAAGGCGGATTATTTGTGTTGTATTTTTACGCTACTCTCTGGGATAACTTGCATAAGAAGGAACTCCGAAACTGTGACCCACCCGCGGATAATATACGCCCTCGGGACCGTAATGACTTGTTTCGGGACGAGTTCATTAATTATTATCGCGCCACGTCAGGCCACGGCCGACCAGAACTGACAAATTCGTTACATTTGCCCATGATTAATGGGCTATTTGAAATTCTTGTTATTGTTGTCACAATACGAGATAACTCAGAATACGGTTATGATAAATAACATATTTTAAGGGAAAGCTTACCTGCCTTTTTGTGTGACGGATGGATATTTTAATATCTTTCAGTGAATGTTTCCTTGATATTCCAGATTGTGGCGTTCCCTTTGGACTTATCAAGCAACTCTAATTTAAGGCCACAGGGGAAGTAATGTAAATATTCTTGAACCAGGTACAAGTTTATACGCAAATACTTACGTGACGAGTTACAATAATGACTTAATTTTTAACGCCATTCATAAAGAAGAAGAAAATTAAGGCTTAGGTTACCTAAAAATTTTAATTTAATATTACGATGAAAAGCCGAAGACCAATTCATAATTTTAATGCCGAATTTATCCTTTTAGTATACGGAGGAAACGGTTATAAATTGCGAAGATTAAAAGCTGGAGCCCAAAATGATTGGGGGCTTAATGGCGGCAGGGCGGTCACCACGAATATGGTCGAGGAAATCAATTCCGCGCGTTAAATAAAATTAATTTATGCAGCCTGAAATAAAAAATAAATTAAGGAATATTTTGGAAAAGTTGGGGTTACGTCGTCAAACAAAATGGCTTTTTATAGCGTGAGTCATCTTAATGAAAGCATTAATATGTTTATGTTGTAGCTATAGATCAACATGGGATGAAATAAAATAGCGGAAAGATATGAAAGTACTTGTTTTTTGACGCGATTTCTCCTCGTAGAACTCGTTTATTGCCTTAAAAAGGTTTAATTCCACCAAAAAGCAGTTTTTGTTCTTTCCTGGGCAATCTTCACCAAAATGTATTAGTCGGTTTAGCGATTAAGTCGTGAAATCGAAACAAGCTGACAGAGTTACTTTCGTATTTTAATGCTTAAGTGTGGAAGTATGGATTTAACGAAAACATTTACGTAGAGTTTTTAACACTTGAAAGTGGTATTTTGTAATAAGGTGGGTGTGAGAAAAATCAGCCTAATAGCAGCCGTGTTTTAAGCAAAACGGGAAGAACCATTATTGCCAGAGACGGTTTTAGACAGACCGCGTATACGTTCGAACAACATGGCACTATCAGTAACTGTTAGGACCGTCCTTCATCAAGCAGCGTAGTAAGGGACAGCGATATTAAAATAAGTTCAAAAAATTGAGACTGACGATAATAATATTAAAACCGCGCAAGACCATGTCAGACCATGCTTAGTGTAGAGTTCCGAAGCCGTTAAGTACTTAATACAAACATGAAAATCAACAAGTAATAACTAATTTTCTATATGAAGTCATTTGGTGCCGTCTTAGATGATTTTAGAAGGTATAAACACTTTAATCGCCTGTATCTCAAGAACCAATGATGTCTACTTAGTCGTGATAGTTTTCCTTTTGAATTCGTTATATGCGCTTTCACTTAAATTTTAATTTTAATTTTTAGTATTTGTAGTTTTGGCTGTGGGGAGGCACTTGACTGTAACAAAAATTAGCGCTTTAAAGCTCGATATTTCATAAACGGAAAGACCTATCCAACGATACACCACACGATGGGGTAGACAACAAAAAAATACATCCCCACGTTACGTGTAGGGGAGGTACACTAAAAAAAGTTTTTGCTGGCGTGACTAATATGTGTATTCATGCTAAATTACAGCTATCTAGTACTAAGAGTCTCTGATCTAGGCTGCGGACGGACGGACAGACGGACATGGCGAAACTATAAGGGTTCCTTGTTTGACTACGGAACCCTAAAAACGAACTTTTATTACAAAGTATTAATTGTGGTAACATTTTAATTGCAACCCTGTTGAATTGAAGGGTGCCTTTTACATTTGGCATTATGTTCTCAAGCGAGAACTTGGGGACTCGGGAGGTTAAATTATAAATTCAAATGTATATACATCGATGATAAAATGAAATCACGACAAAAATGGCGAATGGTACAAGTGGTGGTAGGACCCTGTGCAGGGTCCGTCCGGATCGCTACCTCCATCTCCTCTTATCCATTAACCCACCGCCATGCAGCAGTGTTCGCATTATGGTGTTCTGGTGTGGAGATAAGACAACCGGTGAAATTACTAGCATGGAGGCATTTCATCTTACTCTTAGTTGGCATCGCATTTGAGATCATACGATTGCAGTCTTAATAATTATAGTCTTGAGAATACAAATGCTATAGGTCTGAGATTCCATTTACCATCAGGTGGCCTCAGTGCACGTGTGCCTTATCCTTATTATAAAAAAATAAACGCTTGAAATGGAGAAACGTGTAATAGGTAAAGCTATATTTTATAGACGTTACACGTTTGTAGGTATATTTTTAGTTTACGCATTTGCTATCGAAGTAGTCAAAGTCAAATAAGCCAATATTCTAAAATGTCTAGGCAGGCAAGTTAATTCCGGGTCGAAATGTACACCTATCTCTGCTTATTTATTTAGCCACTAAGCGTAACAAACTGACAAACATTTTAATTCAAATATATTAGAGTGATTAAACACGACGTGCATGAGTGCTCCAGTTGCAAACTTTCAACATCCTGTATCCACACAAGCGTTTCCGCAAAAGCTGTTTCGTTGCTTACATGTCCCGGTTGGCATTCCGCTAAACGTTGCGGCTTGCAACTTTCGCTGCCGAAACAATTTTAATAGTCTGCGAGAACTAATTCTGCGGTTGATATTAACACGACTGCTAACACAGAGTAAATACTCGGACGTCCGGAGCGCTGACTTCGAACTGAAACACCGAAACACGCAAAGTTAAATTGATTCAATAAACTTGCAATTGCAATGGATAAATAAAAACATTATGATATTTAAAGCAAGGGCTTAGTAGTGATTTGAAACGTAAGTTAGGCTGACACCCGCACTGGGCTGAGATTATATATGGTAAAAACTTATTGATAAGACGTGTAATCGTAATTTTTTATATTTTATTTAGTTGACAACCGAGGAGGCCGAGTTAAAGCAATACAATAACTTATAAAAAGTTATACCGTTTTACCGAGAAGAATAGGGGTCTCTATCGTTTGACTCAATTACATATGCAATTATTTCATTTGCCCGAATTTCATATGCCATAACGATAATGTGCCATAATATTAATTTGCCATAAAGGCATTTCTTCTGAAATTGTAAACTATTCAGAATTGTAATAAAACAAACCTAGCCTATTGGGCTCTATACGACGGCATGTAAAAGTTACCTGAAAGGTATACAAATTCAGAAAAAATGTCTTTATGGCAAATGAAATTATGGTATTGTGATATTAGGGAAAATGAAGGTTATAGCCAGTGACCATTAAGGCAAATTAAGGGATAACGAAGAATAGGGCCCCAGATCATGGCGTCATGATCAGACACTTTATCAAATGCTATTAAAATGTAAAAAAATAAGTTATAGCTGGTGCAATTATGTTTACATTGATGATAAATAGTTCCGATAAAGAGTTTTTCATTGAGACTTTCATGTGATATCAACACTTACAAGCCAATCAAATTTCAAAAGTTACTTGATTAAATTAATAATTGGAATGCTGTTTAAAAAGTAGACTAATCCACGTGGGCCTTCTAGTATCTATATATAAAAAAGGCCCGCATTGTAAAAGTCTGAAGTCTCAACCACCCAACAATCACACAAAGGACGGCGATCAAAGTAAACAGTTATGGAGTCTATTTCTATTGTAGAAATACAACAATAATAGAAATCTAAGACGACGCTGAACTCACTGTTACGAAGCTCAATGGAATTGAAAATATTTTTCCACGTAGCGTTTCGCCCGCGATAGGGTATCTTGCAGAATATACGTAGGTTCATATAAATGTATATTGGAATGTCTATTGTTAAACCATATCATAGCAAAGGATTTGCCAAGCCCCTATAAATGGTAATAGTCTTTTCAAAGTTTCTTCTCATAATAACGTTGAGTTGGTACATTGTTAACATGAACGATAATGTATTTTTGTTGTTTTTATTACAAGCATGGCCTGGTTAACTAGTATATGTATATGCAAATTGAAATGTTATATTTGCTACGTAATAAACAAAATATTATGGAAATTTATGAAATTACTTTATATGTTATATACACTTCTAAAGATAAACTGACCTATTTGTTAATAACTGTGATTACATGCTTCATTTATAATGTAAAGAAATTTCAATTCTTAATCATAAAGAAATAAATAATAACCATTCACTAGAAATACGAAAATTGACAATTTGTAGGTCTAGGGCGCAGCGGATTGAAAAGAACACTCGCTATTAAAAATCCTTAAATATTTAATTCTTCCTCAATCCCACCTCTTTAAAAGCTAAAAAAAAAGACTGGTAAAAAAAAACCTAAAACTACAGTAGTATATTATTCAAAGGCGTAGATAAGTATTTACATAAACTAACTAGCTGACCCAGAAAACGATGTTCTGCCATATAGGTGTAAACAAATATACTAAAATCACGATTAAAAAAATGGGAGGTGGGGGTAGAAGGATGTTTAATAGTTTACGTTCTATTTTCAGACCTACTGAATATACTTACACACAAAATTTCATAAGAATCGGTAAAGCCGTTTCGGAGGAGTTTTGTTACAAACACTGACACGAGAGTTTGATATATTAGAAGAAGAGAGATAGAGATGTAGCTGTGTGTGTGTGTTCGTGGTTTCGTTTCGTTAGTGAGGAATAATTTCATTATTATATGATAATTTTATTAGTAAAAAGTGATAATTATTTTATATGTCACATTAAAAATGGAACGAATTATTAAAATATTATTTTGCATACTTTCACTAAGATTCAGTATTTTTATTTTTATAAGGAATACCGTATTAAGAGATAAAGAAATTGATTGGTCATTGATTTATTTGCTAATCGACACTACCAAAACGCTCGTGTATGAGGCAGATGTCGAAAACCTTTTCACGATACTTCCTTTACTTCCCAAAGGATTTTCATTTAATAACTCGGATAAAATGTAGAAAGTAAACATTTACAAGCTGCGGATGCAGCCAGTCGGCTTTTAGTAAAATGGTAAATATGCTTAGCTCTCCGGATCCGGAAATATCTAAGCAAACGAACATCTATATGGATTCAAAATGAAAAAGTATATTTGATGAAATTACGGAGCACTCAAGTTAATAAAGGATTGGGTTGGTTATCTCGATAAGAGATTGGCTTCATCTCTACCATTAGATTACTTAATGTCCAGATGCTTTTAAGCTGTTCTATTTAATGGATTTTTTTAGTTACGCCGGAAATACCAAAGTTTTTATGTAACGAATGACATGTACTCGTATTAACAAACAATGAGGGTAAATGATACATGTTTTTTTCAATGTCTTGGCCTACTGTGATTTCTCTAGGTAGTTTGTCAACTGACTCCGTAGATATCAAGATTCAGGCTCCACAGGAGGGTAGTTTGGTCTCCACCGTATAATGCCTGTGTTTGTAACCATGTGTTTCGTTAAAATCAATTTATTTTGTTTCTATTCTTATACTTATTTTGTAAGTTTACAAACATTATCAAAAAATAAAACCTAGATGCGTTGTACCTCGTTAGCGCAAGGGTAAATTAGTTATTGTGGTGCTTTCTGTAACGTAAACATGTATTTTCCTTAAATAAATATACAAATAAATGCGAATATAAAACCACGGACCTGAGTGCTCCCGAGGGAAGGTCCTGTTCCTTACCACATGCTTGCCTTCACCGGCCTGCTGGAGTGTACGATGGCCGTGATATGCTGCTCAAAGTGTAGTCGCAAGAGCTATATGCTCAATGCCATAGTTTCACCAATCCATATCATTTAATTTATTAATGTTCTCATCCCTCTAAAATAGTCCTGCACTAAACTGGTTTTCTGTGGGAGCATACTTCTTTAGCCTGAATCTAAATTAAAGTTATCTAAATTTATTTGGCTCCGTGTACGCCTTCAAAAGGTCCGGGATTCCCATAGTCCCGTGATTGGTAAAGACATAAAACGAACATTATATACAAATTTACACTAGCTCGTAAACCTTATAAATGGTTACACTCCCATACTTATTTGAAACTAGAACATAACGTCACTGAAACGATGTCACTGTTGAAGTATTTATGGTCGACGCAAAGTGCGCTGAATTTGTCCAAGTGCTCATCAACAGCTATTCTGTTGTTCGCTTTTTATCGAGCTACAGGCCCATAAAACTTGTCCCACTGTGACAAATGGCGCCCAAAACTGCTATAAAATTGGAAACCATTTTAACGTAGCCCAATGAAATTGGATTATCCATTTTTAACACCAAGCAGGGTTTCAACCTTGATTTATTTATACGATAGTACCAAAGTTAACTCACTTATCTTTGGCTAAAATATTTTTTTAATTTATTTTTTTATTATGAAAAGTTGATAATAAAACCTTTTGAAGAAATAAGCGTACGTTTCAGAAGCCAAGTGGCAAAGCAAAGTAACGTATACTTATACATATTAGACAAATACGAGTCTTAGTACTTACATACACAGAAAACATCCACGACTCAGCAAAGAATTAGATCACAATATTTTTTTTGGGGTTCCGTAGTGAAACTAGGAATGGAGGTCCGTCCGCAGCCTAGCGCAGAGACTCTTAGTACTAGAAAGCTGCAATTTGGCATGAATATGCATATTAGTCACGCCAAAAAAGTGGTTTAATAAAAAGTAAAAAAATATTTTTATAGGGTAACTCCCATACACGTAACTTGGGGATAATTTTTTTTCTCGTCTACCCTGTAGTGTGTGGTGTCGTTGGATAGGTCTTTTAAAAATATTACGGAAATCTAATTTTCGATTAAGTTATCCCTTTATGAAATATTAAGCTTTAAAGCGCTAATTTTTGTTAGACTCAAGTGCACGGCACGGGGGGCCTACAGCCAAAACTACAAATACTAAAAATCTGAAAAAAACTTAACGAAAGAACATTTATAACCAATTTTAAAGGAAAACTATCACGACTAAGTAGACATCATTGGTTCTTGAGATACATGCGATTAAAGTGTTTATACCTACTAAAATCATCTTTTGGCACCAATTGAATTTAAATAGAAAATGAGTTATTACTTGTTGATTTTTATATTTGTAGTACTTAACGGCTTCGGAACCCTATACTAAGCATGGTCCGACATGATCTTGCCCGGTTTTTATATTAATTCACCGCAGGATATTATTAGCATTCCAAGTAATCCACTCAGTTCCCTGGCGAACTTATTTTTAGTTACTTGTGTGATATGTCAAAATAGTTGCTTATAAACCCTGACGGAACATTCCATTGATTAATTGGGCAAGCATTGGCAATTATCACAACGGTCAATTTGCATCGACCATAATAGAGATGTACCTATCTAACGTAGACAATGTACGTAGCTAAGTAAGTACCTACTCAGGTACAATTAATGCGGCGTTGGGTTGGATCAGCACTTTACATTAATTTGTCGAAAGTAATATAAGGTCGCCATTACTACATTACAGTAGGTAAAAAAAAAACATTTTATTCCATGTTTTCCAGTGATGACGCTAGAAAGATAATCAAAGAACAACAGTGTAACAAGTTTTATTGTACTCATTGTCATAATTGTTTAACGACAAAATATTATTGTAATGATAAATAAACCTTAATCAGATGAAAAACAAACCCGGCCCGCATTTTCCCCATTTCATTAGAGACAAAAAAACTGCGATTTTAAATATCTTTTATTGCCCCTCGCTTAAGCCAATACAACGAAAATAAAAAGCGAAATGTAATTTTCTTTTTCGAGATTCAATTTCGGTGTTTTATACGATCGCAGTCCCTTTTATTTATGACAAAATACATAAAAAGTAGTATGATAATTTATTATTTTTTCCCGACGGGGTTTCGTGACTGCGTACCGAATGGAAACCTTTACCACGAAATGTTGTAAAATGCCTATTCACTTAATTGAGTAATTGGCTACGTACACAATAAACTTTAGAACAAATATAATTCATTGTGGATGTTACTCTTATATATACAGTTAGGGGCGGGGATGGCCCAACGTGAAAAAAAAACAATGGACAATAATTTCATAATAAAAGTCAGTTCCGCACAAAAAATTATATCCATTTTAAATTTACCCTTTGCTTAGCGGTATATCCCACTGCGTCTCTTTTGTGCGAGGAACTGTATATCGTTCTCCGCCGGCTCCAAAACTCGGTCACACTGCAACGGAAGCTTTGTCTTTGAGGCTTTCGTCTTGAAAACAGTTTCCTGCTGACATACATACGAGTCGAGAACCTTGTGTCTAATCTACATTCTACATATTTGATTGGACCAAGTAATTGAATAATGTATAATTTTACGTCACCAATATTTTTGAACCAAAGGTAGTTTACTACATTCGCTTATGTGTAGTATGTATTTTACAAAACGGCTTCATTACGCAGACGTTATTTGTGGAGTAAAAGCTGTTTGGGTATGCATTTTACGGAGAGTGGTCGACGCAATGACAAATTTGCCAAGCCATTGAGCTCCGCTAGCCCATCCTGGCAGCGAGTAAGTATCTCCAGCAGAGTGATTAAAACTACAGTACCCGTGTAGCCTTTACAACCATTACAGCGGAAGTTATTTAAAAATGTACGCATTCGCAAGCTTTGTGAAGAGGAAATAAAGTGGAATATAAAGATTTATTAGCATATTAACGTGGAACAAAAACTCGTTACCTAAGCTATTAGTTCTGTCACTTTATAGCACTGCGGTAAGTGAGTTTAGAAATGAGAATTGGTTTAGCGTCGTTTAAAAAATATGAATAAAGGATTTAGAGTGCGATAAATGGACTTCGTATTCTATTGCTGTTATGTGTAACAATGATTGTGTATTTAGTTATAGTATTTTGATTACGCGATCAGTTTCATTGGTTAGTGAACCTGATACGAAGCTTGCGTTCCAGGGTTCGATTTCCAGTAAAGGGTTTATTTTTGTGCTGATATAAGAGAGTACACATATTGTTCCATGCATCCATCCATCACATCACGCCTTCATTCCCAGAGTATGATAGGCAACGCTACAGAAATACCTAACTAAAATCGACTTCTTGGTAATTTTGTAACCATATTGTTCATGTTTTGGATATTATGTATTTCTCTAAATTTGCTATCGATGTCCGTATCTATAGTAAAAAGAGCAACCTAAAGCTTAGTTTAAAGACTAAACATTCCAAGACTATCCAACTTAGATTTGTAGCATATAAAAAGCCAAACTTTGATAACTTATTTTATTTAAATGGGAAAACTAGGAGAGCATAAAACTAAGACTAAAAATAAAGTTACGGTCCAGAGGCTCAAGCAAATAACCTACATACAATACACACGTGTACCAGAACCTGAACAAGTTAGATTATGCTTAAAACAATATTAATTATTGCAATATCGAACATGGATACTGGCAATAGCAGTTTGAATCAAACGTAATGATTTAATTACGTATCTACGACACACGCGTTGTTAATTCCATCGTATTATATTGAACCAGAATAATCCTCGACCAAGGATACCTACTATTATAGATATGCATGTTGTTTCAGTTGCTGGATCTGAATTATGCTCAGATTACACCTTATTGGTTGTTAAGCTACTTAATTTTGCTTGCTGCTTGTCCGTATCAATATGTATAAAAAGTAAAAAGTTTGAAAGTAATTGAAAATGATACTGTTTCACTTTTATGTTCACTTTGTAGTTATCCTTAAGAGCATAAGTTGTAAGTAACGATAGCTAGATGCTGCGAACGGTTTTATCGCAAAAATGTAAAAATAAACTTTTCTAGTGGAGTTTGTTTTTTTTTAATTTTCTCGAGCAGCAATTTAATGTGAAGTGGTAAACGAGTTAGGTACAAGCAATTAAATGTTAATGTCAGCTGTTAGCTTTGTTACCGATACATTGCGTGGCGAATTAGTTGGTATGACAAAAAAAAGTACACACTATGTTAACAATACACATGTTTTTATGTTAATTAGGATGCATATTAACTATTGAGAAAATATTATGTGCATAAAGATGTCACACACTGTAGTTGTTGTCTCAATATACGTTGTAAGAAGTATCGCAATGTTTATGGCTGCTACATAACCTTGAATTGTACTTCGTCACTTAGTACTGCACAGCATAATGAATTTATCGTGGCATTAGAACGGGTTTTTACCAGATATATTCGTTATTAATGAGACTTGGTTTCAGCGAGGCGAAGAGATTTAGGCTCCTTATCTTGATAATTACGGGTATAAGTTCATACATGCTCCACGAATACTAGGCACCCCAAGAGGTAGCTTTATATGTTAATCGAGTAATAAAGATTTAAAATGGTCCTTTTTCACCGATTCCCGATATAGAGCAGATGCCGATTAATGCTACTGTAAATTCTATTAACTTACTTTTCAATTTAATTGACTTAAAAATCTATGTAGCTAGGTACTGAAACTTATACTGCTTACAGCGAAACCCTTATAAACCATATGAGACGTTGTCGTACATGAATAGGGGAGCCCCACAGGCGGAGGAATGTTGTCCCAGCACCTCGAGCCCGAATACCATAAACTAGTATTATTTTAAAAGTTACAATTCTCAGATGACCATCTAGACACACAGACACTGAGAACGAGAGCTTTTAAATGAAGATATACTCAATGTTGGATGGTTTTCTGAGAATTGCCACTTTTTAACTCCCTCTAAATCAAAAAATACTAGTTTATGGTATTCGGCCTCGAGGCGCTGGAACAACATTCCTCCGCCTGTGGGGCTCCCCTATTCATGTGTGACAACGTCTATGAGAGATACTCGTTTAAAACAAGCTTTTAAAGGAAATATAAACTGCACTTACTAAATCAGCGTAAACTTCAGGCCAATACCTAATTGTTTCAGGTTCAAAATATTTAGTTACTTTATAAATCGATTTTATTTATACCATGCAGCACCCATTGGTTTCGGCAGGACATCAGCATGAATCAGCAATACTACAGACATGCTGAGCTGGCGCCCTTTCACCCTGCTGGCATTAAATTGTTGGAGAATATTTATTTAATTAAGAACTTGCAGAATGTTAATATTTTACCTACATTGTTTAATTATTTTGGGACTTTATGTATTTTCATGTCCGTGGCATACTAATTAAGGTGAATATCGTTATTTCTACTCTATTCTATTGGGGTCTTAAAGGGAGTTTGAAAATGAAAGCGAAACTAATATAACAAATGAGGAATCTTGATTTGCACGTTTTAAAACCATATTACGTACAAAAATTCCATATGAATCAAAACAACATGATTTTTATAACAGTTTTGAATTAGCTACTTGACTACGAATTTCGGAAGCAGTACTCATTTTCGATATGGTGTTTTTTTTTTTGGAAACGAATTAGAATGAGAAACGAATTAGAATTAGAATGCTTTTAATACCGTTGATTTTGACATAATGCTTGGAATTCTACGCTCCCTTAACATATCTCCTGCGGTAATTGAATGGTTTCATAGCTACTTAATGGGTCGTCGGCAGCGAATAAAGATAGGTGATTCTCGATCTTCATGGTGCAGCACGCTGGCCGGCGTTCCGCAAGGTGGCGTGCTGTCTCCGCTTCTTTTTTCTATCTTTATTAATTCCAATACACAAAACCTTTTCTCTTCTTATCACCTTTATGCTGACGACCTTCAAATTTATACTCAGGGTACGCTTGACGATCTTTTTTCTGGGGTTGACGCTGCCAATGAAGATTTGAAACGAATTTTGAGTTGGAGCAATGCGTTTGGGCTTAAAGTAAACCCTTCTAAAACTCAAGTGATCGTCATTGGCAGCTCCCAACTAATTTCTAGAGTCAACTTTGTGAATCTTCCCCCAGTTTTTTTCGACGGTGTTCTGATACCTTACTCTCTCCAGGTTAAGAATCTGGGTGTCATCATGGACCGCACTTTGTCATGGGCACCTCAAGTTAGTGAGACTAGCAGGAAGATGTTTGCAGCTGTAGGTTCTCTCAGACGGCTTCAGAACTTTCTGCCTCTTGCCACAAAAATTGCGCTTGCTCAAAGTTTACTGCTTCCTATTCTAGATTATGCTGACGTGTGCTATTTGGATCTCACCGAAGAGCAACTAGATAAGCTTGAGCGTATTCAGAATTTGTGCATACGGTTCATATTTGGGTTACGCAAGTATGACCACGTCTCCGTTTTTCGCAATCAGCTCAAGTGGCTCACAATCCGTGCTCGTCGTAACTTTCACATTTTAAATCTCCTCTTCAGCATTCTTTTCAACCCTGCAACCCCGCGCTACCTAAAGGAGCGGTTCAATTATTTTAAATCTATTAGAGCGTCCCAAAACCTTCTCCTGTCAGTTCCTTTTTCTTCCTCTAAATTTTACACAAATTCTTTTACCATCAAGGCGATAAGGTTATGGAATGCTTTGCCTGTGGAGGTACGACGTGCTAAGTCTGTTGCCATTTTTAAAAGCAAGCTAAAGGATCATTTTCTGTCACTTCCGTGGTTTTTCTATTATCTCCCTCACTTTTTTCTTTGTTCTATCTCATGCTTCGTCTGTTGTCATTGTTTGGCTGTTTTGGAGGATGTATGTATGTATATATTATATAGATGTATAATTATATGTATTTAGTATGTATTTATTCAATTATTTACTTTATGTATTTATATTTAGTATATTTATAAATAGTTCTAATTTCAAAATTGAAATAATTTAATTGTTTCTTGTAGTTATTTAGTTTGAGTTCTAAACGAATTAGTTTACACCCCCTGCCATGAATTTGTGTCCTCAGTTATTTCTCTTACAAGGTTGTCTGGAAGAGATCGCTATTTAGCGGTAAGACCGCCTGTTGTATACCTATGATTGAAATGTACTGTTCCATGTTCTACTTTATTTTTTTTAATTTTTGGTGTTCAATAAAGAGTATTTGTATTGTATTGTATTGTATTGTAGAGTTAGTTTTGTCGTGATACACACGAACATGATACTTGACGAAAAATGGCGTAAACTGTACCCAAAATTGTGAAATAGTTCTGATGTGAAGCATATTAAATACGGAACCCCCTGGCGCAAGTTGGACTCGCACTTGACCGATTTTTTTTAAGTAGAAAAGAAAAAACCATGTAAGCTATTAAGATAATCAGTCCAAAACAAGCCGGGCCATCATTCCTGGGTGTCTATCATTTCATCGAATGTATCGTTTCATCGAACACAATTTTCTGCCGAAATTTTAATGTTTTCAGCGTTTTAAATTTTAATCTTAAACATCTAAACTAACCTAACCTACTTAATTAATGTTTAGGACACCCTGAAAACATTACGGTTTCAGCAGAAATAGCGTTCGATGAAATTAAATTAGATGAAATGATAAATTCGATGAAGTGATGAGTTACCGTGCGCTCCGACCTTTGTGCTGGGAAAATGCATTTACGCATGCCACTCAGGTCCGGGGGGACCCAGGATGGTTGTGTGGCTCGCCGGTCAAAACTGGCCGGAATACCCACTAAAGCCCCAGCGGTAAACCATCTGCTTCCTCATGAAACTTTGTACACATATTCTGGGAGGTACTAGAAGTAACGTAGGATACTTTTTATTAAAATATATATGAATATATTAAAAAAATAAAAAATAAATTGTCAAGAATAAAAAATTGCAGCGGGCGAAGCCGCTGGCGGGTCGCTAATAATATATAAAGTCCAAAATACGCAATGGGTCATAATACATGATGGTCATAATATATAATGGTTTTATTTCTGAAACCGTAAAGTTTTAAGGACTGTTATAAAGCAAACCTAACGGGTTCTGTGTATTAAAAAATCCTGAAAAGTTGACGGTTTCAGAAATAAAATCATTATACATTATGACCATTATGTATTATGACCCATTATGTATTTTGAACTTTATATGTTCTGTGGTGCTAGACAAGTTGCATTCGACAATCGTTAGCGATTATGTTTTGATTGATAAATGTATGGAATTGACGTAAGCCACCGAGATAGTAACGTGACACTTACGTCAATTCCATATATTTTTCAATCGAAACATAATCGCTAGTGAGTGTCGAATGCAACTTGTCTAGCACCACTGATACGATCCCATTTTAGTACAGCATATGAAAGATTTCTTTCCAACTACACTATTGAATGAAGTAAGTTTTATTTTACATCCAATTAAAAAGCATAAAGTGGGATTAGGCTCAATATTTTTGTTCCAAAATACGAGTGCACACATCTATATCATCATTAAAAACGTGTAGCAACAATTGGTAATTTAATATAGGATCCCATTTTAGTACAGCATATGAAAGATTTCTTTCCAACTACACTATTGAATGAAGTAAGTTTTATTTTACATCCAATTAAAAAGCATAAAGTGGGATTAGGCTCAATATTTTTGTTCCAAAATACGAGTGCACACATCTATATCATCATTAAAAACGTGTAGCAACAATTGGTAATTTAAGCCTAATTAGCTCCATCCGCCAGCAGCGGAGCAGCCCGTGCCTCTAAAAGTCCCCACTATAAATTTCAGTTCGCCGCCGCAGTTACCAATATTTTGTTAAAGTTGAGCCAGTTATTGAATTTCTGTCCTCATATATTGCGCTCCGATATTGTGCAATGGGGCCGAGGCATATTGGACGATATGTGAGCTCGTGCAGACTTCGCATGCAAATAATAGTTTTAACGGAATAAAAATAGCTTCGAAACAAATTGAAATGTTCATTAAAAACTAACAGTAACCAACTGTATTTTATTGCCCAAAAATATACGCAACTAGGAACCAATTAGGCAAGGTTTTATTTTAGTTTTAGTTATTTTAGAATTTGTTCATTCAATAGTTTTATTTTTAATATTTAGTTTTTATTAACAATTCTATTGGTAACCGGTCGACTGTTACAGAATGCCATTAGGCATTAAGTTTATCTTTTCTACCCAAATTTGTATTTTTGTACATGTCAAATGATTTTTATTTTTTATTGTAGCATTTTTACGTCAAGGGCTTTCCAATTCTTCAATCTTTCTTTAGTTAATAAAACAAAGAATATCAAATTTGCATCTTTTACTCCAATAAAACATTTTCAGATGATCTTACTAATGACCCTTCTTTAAGGGCCTCTCGTTAAGTGAATTGACATAATAAATATTAGCTACCAATTTGATTTACAAATAACTTCAAATCACGTTATGTACTTGATTTGATTTGATGTGATTATAAAACTCGATGGAAACATGATAAAAAACTCATACTAAAATAAATGTTTTAAAAATCAAAAAACCGCTTTCAAAAATTCAAAATATAATCTTTTTTAAAATTGTTACCTAATAGGTTAGTCCAACTTATGTCGGCCATTTTTTGTTGAAAATAGTAAATATTCTTCGTTGTATTCGCTCAATTATCTTGATCAAGATACGAGTATCTTATCGCCACCCTTGAAATAGGTACCGTTGAGGAGTTCCGGTCGCCATCTATGGTTTTCCATCAGTTCCAATTCACCAAGTGATACTTTCGGAATGTAATGGCTAGACTTGTTACTAAAAATAATTAAACCGCTATATGTTTGCCAACATTTTTTGTGAAGTTCCCTCAATTCCTCACTAATTCCCTCATCAGATTCAGATTTGGCGACAATGGGACCATCTCGGAAGTATACTCTATCAAACCAAAATATAATTTTCAAAATCGGTCCATAATTAGCGGAGTAATCGGTGAACATACATAAAAAAAATATACATACAATGGAACGTATAACTTCCTCCTTTTTTGAAGTCAGTTAAAAACTCAATAAGATGAACGAATTGTGTAATGCATTTCATATAGATATTTTGCAGGCTTCAAAAGATATTTAAATATAAATACATAATACATTTTAAAACTTCCCTCGAGGTAACTACCTCGCTGTGTCGATAGTATTTTATTTGTTAAAAATACCTTTCAGAACATTACAAAAAATCCTTTCGTAACTAACTAAAATAAAAGATCAAAAGGCATTTTTTTATCCGCGGACTACGTGATCACCCTTACTTCAAAAGTTGTATTTTATGAATAAAAAAGTCTCTAATGGGATCAAAAAGTTTCCAGACAGCCAATCTGTGAAAACTTTTCCAACGGATTTTAGTAATATGTACTAAAAATAACCCGACAGTGTTTAGCCGAGTAGGTATGGGGGCGTTCCGACAGCACTAGTGCACTGCTGGGTGCTCAAAGCGCTCTGTATTCCATTTTCACGAACAAATTAAAAGCTTTAAGGCGTTCATTTACTGAACCTCCTTTTTATTCAACACGAGTATAGATCCCAGAGCGTATTACTTTAGGCGTAATTTTATTTCTTCTTATATTCTCACTGGAACGGTGGCGTTATTTATTTTCAACGAATTCCAAACGTACACTGTATCTCATTTGTGCTAGAAACTGTATAATATGAACGCGAGAAATACATACAGCAAACTCTATACAGTTGTTTTCTTTCAATGTGAAGCCTTTTAAAAGAGTCGCGGAAATGCAGAAACATTTAAGGGTCGAAGGAAATAAATAGCATTGCTTCTAACTAACATTTAAAGCTATTAATGCAAATTAAAGCGTACTCAGACCGACGTGATCCGAATTCGCCGCGGCCCACGATCCCTGCCGAGATGCATTGACGTTTACAGCTCGATCGATCAGTCTTAGATGTTAATTGAATAAAACCCTTCGAAAGCGCAAATTAACTTGAAAGATGAGACTCTGCTATGTAGTATTTATTAGTTACCTATTTTTATTGTACAGACGTTTTAGAATTCACAACAAATATTTTTTTATAAATGAAAACAAAATATCTTATAATAAATAAGTTTGTCGGCGGTATTGGTTTGGTCAGGTTCAAATGCATGTATTTAAATAAGTATATTTACTCTTTATTGTATAAAAAAAAAGAAATACACAATAGTGGCAATATAACAGAAAAAAACTAGTTCAAAGGTGAACTTATCCCTTGTATTTTGTCTTCGCGTAGTCTTAAATATTAAAATAAGACTAAGGATATCTTCTTCCTCTTGACACATTTGATCTTTCTCATAATATGTATTTTAGTGACATTTATACAAAAATATAAAAATAAATGGGAGACTTACACAACAACAGGATCAGACTACTTTTTTTAGGGTTCCGTACTCTAAGGGTAAAAACGGGACCCAATTACTAAGACTCCGCTGTCCGTCTGTCTGTCTGTTTTTCTGTCTGTTTCACCAGGCTGTATCTCATGAACCGTGATAGCTAGACAGTTATTAATTTATAAATTAAATATATAATTTTTAATTACCGTGTTTTTTTTGCAGATTAACGGCAACAGAGACGCTTTAAATATTCACAGAATAAGTTGTTGTAGGTATTCACTTCAAAAATATGTAATTAATTTAAAATAAAATAAATAAAGGGAGCTCCCATTCTTTGCCGTTTTTTTTTAAAGAAGGTTAGTTATAATATAATGGTAGGGAACCCTACGTGCTCGAGTCCGACTCGCACTTGGCCGGTTTTTTTGTTAGTTAGGAAAAGCATCAGCTGCAATGCTAACCCCGGTCGTTAGTTATCGAGATTATATTAAAGGATTCCAATAGCGGCTCAAAGCTAATTAGTAATTACTCTTGCACATACATTTGAGCACCGTCTTCAAAATTCAAAGAAAAAGCGGCATATGAGATTTAAAGTGGGTACGCTACGTGGAGATGCGGTGGAGGAAAATAATCAAAGTGCTTTGATCGCTCGCTGTAAACCGGGGTGCGACTTAATAAGGGTGTGACATCTCTTTGACGGCTGACACGGGATATGAGGGGGGCGGGCTCATGGCGATTGCACTTGTTGTGAACCAGCTTGAGTTATATTTGCACTTGAGTTCAAATTTTCAAAAACTCATACTGTTCCTACTTGAGTTTTTACCTAGCTCACAATTGCCTGCAAAATTATTGATCATATGATTTGTGGTAACTTACACGATAGGTATATCTTTTGTTTCCTGTTAAGTAAATACGACAGTCGAAAAGACATGGTCAAAGCCTGAATACTCCGAAAAACAAGAATAGTCCCTGAAGCTAATAATATTTAAGGGTTATAAGCTGTTAACAAGTCTAGAACGCATTTTCTTTGTTTTAATCTAAATCCTACAAAACGATGCGAGATACCGATAAATCACTCAACACAAAGTACAGCGTAGCCGAGTTAAAGTTTTTCTCTTCGTCACTACATACGTATAGTTTTATTGTGTTAAGAGTGATGTATGTGGGTGTGTGACAGCACAAAATTGCGGGTGTGGTACCAGTGAAAGCGATAATTTTAAAGACATGTATTAAGTTAAAGGATGGCTACTCATCAGTTCGAATTTTGTTAACAACTGAATAAACGCGAAAGCAGTAGATTACCTCACGAGTCGCTTGTCGATAGCCAATATTTTGAAACGACTGCAAATGACACTTCTTTGTAATTTATACGAATGGAAAATTATTCGATAAAATCGTAAAAATAAAACAATGTGAGTACTTTATTATTGCAACGCTTTGCGAATAGTAGTAGCCGCAGTCGGGGCAATTCCGGATTTTTGGAAACAATTTAAAGTACACCGGTAATTTGGTCCGTCTGTTGAATTCGTGTTTGTTTTTCTCCATAAACCGTCCAATCACGCTGGCTCATATCATGGCCTACTAGTTGTTACCTTATTTGGTTTTTGTGACTTATTTTGTCTTTGTTATTGGAGTAATTTGTTCAGTTGGCCTTATAAGTTAGCTGTACATTTTCGTTCGTTGTCACTTTAACGCCTTTGACGTATAAGTGCAGCAGTTTAAAAATTTAGCTACTATTGAGGTCGACGGTACGCGTATTCATTTATTTTTCAAAATATTTTGTTTTGCTTGTATAAACCTGTTTTATTTTCCAACGACCTTGCGCTTCATTGAAACGACCGCCTGAACTCGGGCGCACACTGAAAGCTTAAATGGATAAGCGAGGTCGCTGAAATCCATCCATTCACATTACGTGGCTGCTAAAGCCTGAGTTGCTGTCAGGGGGGTTTCAAAACGTTAAAAACGTCAGCTTATATTGTATAGGGAAGTCAATATACTCGGTTTATTGCTTGCAAGCGGAGTTTATTCAATTACATTAACAGTCATATTCAGCTGGAAACAATTCTATACACACATCGTGGAATTTGTTTGAAGATGTACATAATAGATCTTCAACGTGACCTTACCCTCTGGATAAATAATTAAACCCCATAAGGGTGCTACTCACACACTCATTATTATTCAATAGTTTCCTTTTTAAATAGAAAAAAATATAGAACACTAGATTCTCTAACAAAAATGTAAACTTAATCGTCAAAAAATACAACCAAAGGCTGTTATTGCATTTATAAGCTTCTTGGGTTTAGCTAAAATAAAATCTGTCCTCTTACGTGGGTTTATAACGCCATACAAAAGAGTTTGTTTCTGTGTGGGTACCTCCTAGACAATGCATACAAGTTGCTTCAAAGTGATAAAATGACAATCTTGATTTTCCGGTAGATACCGACAGTTATAAAACTTATTTGTAGTATTTGTATTTGTCCAGAAGCCAAGGACAAAGGACAAAGGATTCTTAAACCTAAACCGAATTCCATATTCTATTTTTTTGTAAAAGAATAGGTACTGAGTAGTAGTGATTCAAGTGAATACAAGTGAATAAATTAAACGATATAAGGTGAGGTTAGACCAAATAATCTAAGCAACAACTAAACTCTAACACAATTTATTGAAATTAGTTCAACAAATTATGTTAAAATTACGGTAATTTCAAGATAACGTCACGTTAACGCAGTCTATGGCCATCCAGAATCCAAAACCTTTTTTATCTGTTTTTTTTTTATTTACGATAAAATAATATGATTAAAAGTAACAAAAACAAAAACAAGTACTGTTAACATTGTTTCGAAAGCATAATGTGGGGTTCAAAGGCTTTTAGGAGTTCCAAACATAATAGGTGTCCATTACAGTCGGCCGTAATAGTGACCGTACATCCCAGCGATAACGAGCGTGCGTGAGAATTTTCTGAAACAGATGGATGTACAAAACATTAAATCACGCTCCGGGTATCAAGTTAACGCCAAGCCAAGTCTCAAAGTCGGATTTGATCTGTGATGTGTTGTGATTATAAAGTCTAAATTTTAGTAGTTAAACTTTAAAAACCATAACTCCATGTCTTAAGAGGCGACTAAGGGAATAAAGGCTTCTAGTATTGTTAGGAGATGGGCTTGCAACCTGTCACTAATACACTAGTAAACATCTCAGCCTACTTGTGCAAAATGTGGTTACACAATTATCAACATGTCTTTTTAGAGTTGTTGGTATTTCTGTCTAGCTCTGCCTACCCCACTATGGGAATGAAGGCGTGATGTTATGTATGTCAGTATGTATGTAAACTTTAAAAAAAAGCAATGAATAATGATTTATTGGGTTGGTTCTTCGCGATGTTACAATAAATTCGTGAATTGAATGTGTGATCTGTGGTTATGGCATTTAGTATTACGAGCGCAAGAATAGTCAAATAAAAGTAACCGCTCTTCAAGACTTGTTTATATAATTCAATATTAACGTTGAGAAATTGTTACAATATGAATCTTTAGCCACATATTTCTTAAAAACCTAACACTCGTTTGAATCCTCATGTGTTGCGAATAATAATTTGCTTACCATTATGTGTCCCACTTACTAGTTTATATTCTTCCGACGTATAAAATAACACAGCTTTCTGTTCACAGTTCAGTTTATTTTAAATAATAGAGTCAAGGCCCGCAGAGATGCCAAGATGCAAATAACTACGTATGGTACCTGATCAAAAGTAATGAGTAATGAATCAAAGTTCATTAAAACTTCTCAATAGTTCTATAGAATAGTTCTATAGGTAGAATTCATTTAAATTACTTTGACGATGTATGTACAATTCTTAATAAAGAATATATATGTAATGTAAACTCTTTATTGCACAAACAGAAAATAACCAAGTAAAATTAAACAGAAGAGGAACAGAAACACAAAAGGTATGTACGAAGGCGAACTTATCCCTTTAAGAAATCTCTTCAAGTTAACCAGGTAGGAATATGAATATTAATATATATTGCTAGTTAATACACTGCCGATATATCCAAAATGATGTATATTTTTTTTAGAAACTCGCTTTAAACGTTAGTAACACACGTAACTTGGCCTATGTTTTTTGCAGTGGCACTAAATAAATAACATTACGTTATTTCAGCACGGGCATAATGAAGCTTGCGCGAGTGTATTAAGCCATTTGACCCTTTATTATTCTATATTCAACTTCACACACAAATAGATAACATTGTTAGTTTTCAGTCTCTGTTTATAATGAGGTATGAGTACCTTTACCCCTTTACTGAGGTAAAGGCCTGTAAGCCAAACTTTTGCAGTTCTTCTTTTATTATTGTGAATGCTATTTTAAAGACTTATAACAGAGATTTTCAAATAAAAGCTCCACGATCTAATAGCGCCGTTTCCCTTCTTCCATTGGACTTTCAGACGCACCGAGGTACCTGGTTGAAGTTCCGCCTTTGGAGTGCAGATGCTCTTTGCATTATCCTTCATAACGCGTACTGCGTGGAGTGGAATGCACTTCCAGTGTCTGTATATTTTTGAGTGCATACAATTTGAACCTACTTAAAGCTTGGGTGCTCCAAGAGCAAGAGTTAGGCAACAGCAAACCCATATTCAATTAAAAAAAAAACAAGTATTTACCTTAAGCATGTGGTGACATTAAATACATTTCCATTTTGCGTTCTGCGTATTGCAATGGCATCAAACACTGCACTAGAAATAATCCCTTCAAACTCCGGTCCCGACCGCAGAAGCCGACAAGACCGCGCAACATCTATATTTTATATTGCCGGCGAGCTAGGAAATACTGACGGAAACCACTCACAAATCCTAGTTTTGCTACTCCTAACTTACTGCTGAGAAACGTTTTACGACTGTAGCAGTCCTGTTATCTCCTTCGTTATTACGTTTCCTTTATTATATTAATTTCTGCATGTATTTTTTGTGGCAACAAATATATTTCTTTTAACACCCTTTTTTGTCGGGGCTTAATTTAATAAGTCTCGTATATGACTATACGGATAAATTAAAAACGTGCTTCAATTCAGACCAAACCGACTATAGTAGATAATCCGTTTCAGTATAACAGGTTTGTTAACGACCCGTTGTGAAGTTTAACGGTCGACTTCAGCTGTAAAGTAATGGTTTTAACTGGCTGTACGGTGCTACAATACCCGTAAACCAGAACTGTTTCGCGTGGTGTGTAACGACCACTCGCTTCATAGGGTATTCGGTGTTGCCAGGGAGAGAAACAACCGGATTATTTTTCTATGCAGTTTATTATTCTCGGGAATGGTCCAACTTTCCGGGGATAAAGTAGTGTTTATAACAGAGTACCTGAATATTTTACTTTACTTAAGTATCTAACCATCGCGTTGTTCCATTTTGACGTGTAAAAAATTCACTTCTTTTTTAAAGAGCTGGTCTTCAAAAGTCGTCTTTCTTAAAAATTTACAAGATAACTACTAAATAGATAAAACCCCCTCGGCACAATGGCACCGGTTACATTAGGTACCTAATTCCAAATTGATCAAAATCATGAATTTAAGTTTAATTGCGGGAAAGAATTGGATGCAAAAAGCCCAACAACGAAGCGAATGGCGTGCATTGCAAGAGGCTTACACTGAGCATTGGGTGACTACGGGCTGAAAAGAGGGAGAGAGAGAGATGAATTTAAGTAATATTTTTATGGAAGGCTTTATTTTTTGATATGGCTTATAAATGAAACCTAACCTAACCTTCGTAACTACTTAGACTATGCATTTAATCTAAAATAGCATACATTTTTGGAAAAAAGCTAATTCAGACAAATGAATATTCGGCAGAAAAAAGAGCGGATTTTTAAGGTGTACCCAATGGCGACCCATATTTTATAACTCAAACAGACCAACCATTTTTTTAATCGTGTCCTTAGCGGTTTATCCATTTGATACTATAAATATCACAGACAGACGCCCCTCTTTTTGCGTTGAGGGATTAAAAAGAGGGAACAGTGGCGGATCTAGCACTACCGTGGCGAGTAAGCACATTAGTGCTTTATGCGACAGTATCCGCTAGACTCTGCCATCTAATACTACTAATTTCAACGACGAAAGTTGCTGTAGGTAGTTAGCCAGGTTCATAGTGAGATTAACCAGCATGAATCTCATTGTTTGCGTGAACTTGTGCTTGCTTTTATAGCTGTGGGCTCCCCGACATACACGACGCTGTTCCGCTAATTACTTTGGTAAATGAAACTTTGAACTAGTAATGCAAACCGAACGATGCGGTCGAATGTACTCGCATGTTAATGGTTTTTAAATGGCGCCATTTTGTAACACAAGCCATTTGTAATTAAACTTACTGATGTTTTGGCATTTTAATTAGTATAATGTGTTATTATTATCATATTCATTTTCATATTCCAAGAGTACTTAGTTGATATTTAAACCAATTAATAAAAGTTAACCACTATTATTTATCGACATTATGAGAAAAGCTTTTAAAAAAAGCTTAAGGTGAGGTTTGAGTGGTGGTAGGACTCTGTGCAGGGTCCGTCCGGATCGCTACCACCATCTTATCCATTAACCACCCGCCAAGCAACAGTGTTTGCATTGTTGTGTTCCGGTGTGGGGATAAGACAACCGGTGAAATTACTAGCATAGAGGCATTCCATCTTAGTCCTCAGGGTTGGCAACGCATTTGAGGATTATAGTCTTGAGAATTCAAATATCAATGGGTCTCAGAATCCACTTACCATCAGGTGGCCTGTGTGCTCGTGTGCCTTCTCCTTAACATACCTAAAAAAAAAAAAATGGTTCGGCTTAACTGTAACCACCCAATTTAATTAAATACAGGGTGTTTTTTTGGTCGACAACTTCCAAATCAGGAGAGATAGTACAATTAATGCTGAATCCGAATATCTTAATAAAAAAATTCAAAACCTAAGGAGGTCAGAGAAATTGCTTTTTCAATTTTTCCCATTATTTTACTTAATTGTGGTTACCATGCGCCGTGTTCACCGAGACTTTAATGGCATAATCACCGTGCACAATGTTATGATAGTTTTGTGAGGGTAGTATCAAACAATAACATCGTGACGATAAGCGTTCACATTGTTTCGACTTTTGACGAAATAAAAAAAAACTTTTTAGCTCAGAAACATGAATATAGTAACCCCTATTGTGAAAGTTGCTGACCAAAAAAACACCATGTATCTACTAAAATTAATCAAACAAATAAATGTCAAATAAATAAACCTTTTTTCCGCATACATTTATTGAGCTACGTTAATGTCAATGACTGTGCTTACATTATGTATTACAATTTAAATAAATACACAAGATGTTTTTTTGACGAATGAATCATGACGAGAAAACGGGCGTTTTTGTCTTATTAATAAATATCGTTAAAGTAATTGCTGTTTTATTTTTTAGACTTCACAACTTGTGTAGTATTTTTTTTGGCACGCATCAGCTGGTAATGAAACAGTCCGGGTGTCGTACCGACAAGTCGCTTGCCGGCTGCCATCCGTCTCAGTCAGGCGGCAGGTAGGCCATTAATACAGCCAACAGACGCGGGCGCCACCGTGCGGGGATTTACTAACTAATGGCCAGGCCGTAGAGACCGTATAGGAAGGGCTTGTTTGATCCAAGTGCACCGTTTTTAGGGCCACACGAAGTTTGTTTCGTTATAAATCTGTTTAGTTATGAATAAAGCACCAGAATAGTTGGCATTAATTAATTAAATACATTCAGTAAGATAAGATAAGTTTATTGGTAGACCAAGCACAAGAATACATACAAGAAATATCCGTTGGACTCCAAACTAGGCTGCGCCCGTATCTTGGGGCCCTGTGAGCCGGTTTACAGAAAAGGTGTATACAGAGTGGACTTAAACGAACAATAGTACAGTGAAGAACAAATTCATGAGTTATACTTTAAAATATTAAAAAGGAATACATAGGCATTTAATTTCATAAGATTAAGGATACCCAAATGATTTACTCCAGAACCACGTGTGTGTGTGTGGAAGGGTGTGTGTGTGTGTGTGTGTGTGTGTGTGTGTGTGTGTGTGTGTGTGTGTGTTGTGCCTTTAAGAATGTCTGTGTGTAATGTGTAGGAGCAGGTTGGTGGCAATAGGGATACGTGGATGCATGAGAGATTTCTATGCCCAGGAACGCAACAAGGCCTCTGTGTCTCTATATGATAAAGTCGTGAACCACTTCTTTAAGATAATAATACACCTAAACGTTGTACAGTGTCTAATGCTACATGCCTTGCTTAACACATTGTATACCGACCGAGTAGTGAGAGCTATTTGTTGATTTGTGGGTCAAAGTAACAAATTAAAGTTTTGGCTATTTTCTTATGCATTGACGGTACAGTAATATGAGTCGAAAAGCCAAAACTTGAAAAAAGTGACAAAAATAATCTAGATTAGAAAATAAACCTTACAATTAAAGAAAGTCTTATTTGGCTTTTAGATGGATAGTGCGATTTCTCTAAGTAGAATGAATAACACTTAAAATCTAAGTGATGGCACATGTAGTTCACTTTGTCGCAAATGACTTTGCGTAACATATAGTGACATATCACTTATCTTAGGTAGAGTTAAATGTCCTCCCCGGCTCACCTGAGAGGTTTAGTAATAAGTGGGTTAGGGAGCGGAAGCAAACGGATGACGGTTAACTACCGGGCGAGGCCTAATCGCACTGAGCCGTTATTGCACCTCCCTCGCCTAAAATAATTACACGTCACTATAAAATAAGCCTCGAATTAAGCGGCATTTAATCATCTGACATTTTGGGCTAATAGCTAATATCGTTAAATCAAATTATACAGTGTAATTTTAATAATAAGATCCAAGTGACTTTTTTGCCATATTCCTAGGTAATTGGATACATTGTTGTTTTGACAGTTTCTTGTCAGGACGCATTTCGATTCGGCCACGTACATTATTACACGCATCGGTTACCGTGGTCACTCACAAAAAAGAACAACAAACATTTTAATATTTATGAAAACTATTAGTTCTACCACAAAATATAAAATTATAATATCATGGAATATACAAGTAGGTAGTAATAGCAGTAACAAAAGAACGTCCTGTAAGCAATTATGAGTATATTAATAAGTATTCCTGTATAGGATTCAGAATTCAAATATACATGGGTCTTAGAACCCACTTACCATCAGGTGGCCTGAGTGCTCGTATGCCTTCTCCTTGCCAAAAAACAAAATGCTGGTAGCTTTGAACCTTTGCTAAAAGTTTTTATAGCAGTCTCAATCGAAACTAAAGCAAAGCTAAAATGAAAACAAGAACAACGACGTATCGAAAAGTCGCTAACTATTACATTGCATTACCTCCGACAAAGGTGTTTGACCTGGAGGGGAAACTAAATTTATACCCTCGAGTGACTAAAAAGTGAAATCAAAAGGGGCGGACAATAAATACACAGGGGTGAAAATTCTACTTGATGTACAAAGACATCGCACTGACGTTGATTACATGTTACAGTCCACAAACAGAAACCCTTGCTGCATTCGCACGAAGTATTAAGGTACATCGTCTTGTACATAATAACAAATCTGGATATAACGTAAAATTGCTTTATAGCAAAATCTAAAACCTACACAACCTACCCAATCTAAAATTTCAAATTCATACTGTCACAAAGGATGACAGTTACAAATTACATTAATGTAAAAGCCGGTCCCAACACAGATTGAATAACAGCCTGGACAGAATCACAATATATTTTCTCTTTCAAATCCGAATGAACCTGTAAGAGTTTGCGGGTAAATATATGTTTTTCGAATTTAATTCGTTATCAAAGAAAAAAATTGAATAGGTTTACATTGAAATAAGAAAATGTTTTATTTGAATAGATTTGAGAAAAACATCAAAGGTGAATGGAACGTTTGTTGCAAGAATTTCGTAGTGAAAAGGCCTTGGTTGAGAATTCCTGAGAGATTTACCTGCATATTTTAAAGTAGATGTACATGTACGCGGTACAGGGTGCTCTGTCACAGGAGGGAATAATTTATGGAGACATGTATCTTGGTGCTATTCATAAATTACGCGTCTCTCTGGGGGCCCTTTAGTCAAGGTACGCCGAACGCCACTCGGAGCGTCCTTGTGCTTGATCCAGCCAATTGTACAAGCACGCTATTGTTGGCATCTTTGCTAAAGCCTGTTTCATGAATGTATGAACCATTTAAAAAGAATTTGGAACAAATTAGCGTAATTTTTAAATTTCCCTATGTAATGGTGGACAAGGTTAACTAACATATATTTGTAATAGAATTAACTTAATTTTATTCATAATAATCTCGTTCTGAGTCACCTAGAAATCCTGAAACGCATTTAAGATGACGAGTTTGCGTTACACGAAAGATCTTGTGTTTTTATTGTGATGAAAGTACTTGTACCATTTTAGAATTTTCTGATAACATACTCGTAAATCACACGGTTTTAACTTTAGAAATATGACATCAGTTAAATTGTGCATAATTAAAAAAAAACACCTTCATAAAACTTTAAGGACACAAAATAGCCAATAACGATAAGGTATGGTGGATTACAAACAAATGCTGTTAAATGAAGTTTTCCATAGTACGTATTAATTATAACATGAATTACAGTACGAATCTAATATTACACTTTTCACGAAACACCCAGTAAGCGCCCACGTAATTCGTTTGTAATTGGAGTTAATTATTCTTTTGTACACCAACAGTCGTTAGCTGACTACTTAAATGTTATTTACGTGCTGAAGTAGCTCTGGTAATATCGATTTTTAATTAATTATTAACTTAAACTTGGCAAAACAGAGAAATAGACCATCGAAGCAATTAAGTATAAACGCCAAATACTTATAAAATGAATTAAAGCTATGTTAATAATAATGGATTTGTCAAGTTTTGTAATTGCAGCATTTTCCTTTAGGAAGAAATAATAATAAATTTCACTCTCTCGCTCTCGGACTAAATTGATGCATTTAATTCCTAGGAATTAAAGTGACAGTTTACTCCCTAGGGATTAAAGTACTTTATAAAAAGCCTGGGAAAACCACAAACAGCCAGATACATGTTGCCATTTCATGATGTTGCTCTTGTCGTCAGAGCGCGCGGGGTGGAGCCGGTGGAGGGCAGGGCAGGCTGGGGCTGGGCATGCAACCTCCACCGCCGAGGTCTTCGTTTTGGAAATGTTGTCTATGGACTATTTGTAATGTTCTAACCACAATCTTGTTGCTGTCTCGTTCTGGATTACAGTGAAGAGTTGAGAGTAAAAAATATTGCGCTGTTAAATAGTATCTTTTAAGGTGTCTATGTTAAAACTATTACGCTGTTATTACAAAAAGCTTAGACATGCCTTAGACATGTTCAAAGTGACCGTTTTCTATGGATTGACATTTACCAAAGCAATATTCAGCGGTTGTTTAAGTTTTTGTAATAACATCATTATAATTTAATATTATTTTTCCTCGCAGTCGAAATGAAAAGCAAAGTGTTTAAACTCGAGACTAAAAAGCCATACCTAATGACTTACTTAAGTCCCTTGTTCAACAATCTACTATTATTGGCTTTTATCGTTTCAAATAAGAAAATAAATCATTAGGGTTTCTCCCCTACACGAAACGTGGGGATGTATTTTTGAATTGTTTATACCTACTAAAATCATCTAAATAATCTTTAAATAGAAAATTAGTTATTAAATGTTGATTTTTATGTTATATAAAACACTTATATGCTTTACGATAATATTTTGAGACAAGTATGTTATATCAATCGACAAATTGGACGAAATGGCATATTGAAAAATTACCAAGTAAATTTTTGTTTTACAAAAGTTTGCCCAAACATTCAGTCGCGAAAACTGAAAGTGCAAATATTTACTTTTGCCAAATAAATGATCATTAAGTAGCTGAAATGAAAATATGGTTTTGTTTGGAAATTGCGATACAATTTTTGCCGATTCATTAATATACCCTAAAAATAATTTAGCTTATACGCTGAAGAAATTTCAAGATTAGCTGTGCCTTGAAATGTTTCTCTTCCGTAAACGTTTATTCAACTTGGACAGTATTAAAATATTTAGCCAATAAACCGTCTAAAAATTCAACTAAGTACTTAAGTGGCAAATTTTCTACAACAGCGATGCATTATTTATCAACTATGACAAATATATCTCGGGCGCTGTAAAGTGTTTTACGTATAACAGCTAAAATCTATGCCATAAAACCTACCTTTATGACCTTGGGCATAAAATGTTAGGGACATGTTTAATAATAGGTAAAGGGAGCAACAAAACAAAATTCAAGGGCTTATAAAGCCAAAGAAAACATAGCATTAACCTGGTAAAAACACGTGGCGTTATCCTAGAAAAGATTCTTCATAATCGTCACAAGCAGCATGTTTAACATGTGGCATGGAAAAATGCATAAATTGCATAGGTACCGCGCAAATGGAAATCGTCGCAAATCCTGAGATTGCGGCGTAATTTGCGGGGAGGTCTAATGCGTCCCGCATGCGATTTGCCCGTAAACATCATCGCCACATCCACATCTGTGGGTTCCTGTTTGAAATTGCAGTCGTTAACACATTCTGTGCCAGGCGCTCTGGTCTCCATACAGATTGAACCCAAATGCAGAGTTCTTGGCTGAATGCGTTAAGTACGTGGCAGCACCTACCCGTGTGATGAAACGTCTGTATGGACCTAAGTGCGTGTAAGAAGACGTTTATTCTATTTGCATTTACCACGGCACCAATTTAGGAGGTTACGATAACTTTTATGTTTAAAATTGAGTACGCTCGAAGTCAGATATACTAAATGCTCACCACTATCACTTTATTACGTTACTGCAAAAATAACTTACTAACTTACTTATTAACGATTAATAATGCCTAAATGGGTTCCTGTAAATGCGCATATACACACTACAGTGTCGCTTGGCTTTTTCTTCGAACTTATCCGGGCATAATACCGTGTATTTACATTTGCTTTCACAAGTTTTTAACTGCTATTAATGGATCTTCTATTATAACGGAAACAACCCGTCGAAACACAGTGATTTACAGTTCCCATATTAAATTATCTAGCGAACTGGGAAAGCCACAAGCGCCCTAACTGCATTATTTCAAAATAAATTACCGACGTGTACAGCAAATTGAGCCTCCATTTATATTATAATACAGTTTTAATCACGACTATAATTAAAAAATTATCATCACGATATTGGAAATTTAATGCGTTGCTCGCTTATGTCGACTGACAGGTTCCGTGCTACAACCGATTGGATTTAACAGTGTCAATCAAATAAGCCAATGATCGATGTGAATAATTTGGTTTGATATCCATTTCCTATCTCATGAAGAGTAAGTGAATAAAATTTTGACAGATTAGTTTCAGTGTTGTTGATCATAATTGAATTTTGTTTTCGGCAATAATTCAATAAGTAGTCCCCGACCAACCCCCGCACTATCTTTGTTTGAAAATCACGACATTATTTTATTGTGAAAGAATGAGTCCCTAATAGAGCAACACTTCCTCAATCGTATTAAGGTTATAATTTGATCCATATGAACTATGTAACTTTTGATTCAACAACGGAAGATTTTTAGCATTTGGTCATTAGTTTTGACAATATCACTTAAACTAATATGCAAAACCGCCCACTACCACGTTGTTGAATGAATACTGATCATATTTTTAATATGTGATCTAAACCAAAGTAATCGGCTTAGTCCAGTCCACTGCGTATTTTGTTCATTCACAGGTAATCCCTAGTCCCATTTGTCTGTGTAGTAGCGGCTAACGAAGCAACACGTTTGATTGGGAAGCAGCCTCGCGACCAGGTGATTGCAGCCCCAATATATCCGCCAATATAACGGAATTACCAATTTTAGCCCACTGTGGAAATCCAAGTTACCAATCGGGCGATCTATATCGCCGCATTCATGACGTAGTGCCGCTGACGGATTCATTTGCACTGTCAATATTGGTCCGAAGTGGTCGTATTTCGTGATTTGATTGCGTTGCAAACAGTGTGATGCGACCAGTTAATTTGGCGCTGTGATCACGTTGGTTATACATTTTACTCGACTGAGGCATTTTTAAAGTGATTGCATATTGACAGGATGATTTTTATTTACTTGGTATGAGTACCACTGTAACAGCTTCGCCTTGATGATGAGGGTGAGGGGAGGTGCCGCGTAGTTCTTGTAGTAAATGCCACCTAACGCATTATTTTTTTATATGTTAAGTATATGCCAGTTTATTCTCAACCTTGCGTGATATGAGTATTTACCCCAATTTATGTATTAGTCACCATCTGTACGCCCAAAGATTATACAAGTAACAGTGTTCAATCTAAGTAAACACTACCCAGCCTCTTTGCAATAGATTTCCACAACTGTCAGATAGCTAGTCGTCTGCGGCAAACTACTCCACAAACTATGCCACGATCCAATTAAGCTCAACTATAAATACGAGGAGGTCTACGTTGTTTCATCTCCAACTGTACTATCTACGCGCTGAAGAGAAATAATTTTACGTCACGATCTTTTGCAATAAAGGTGTGATAAATGAAGTCAGGAGTGCCCCCTAAAATGTGCCTGCGTAATATTTCCACACACACACCCCTCATGAACCTTATGATGAAATTCACTTTCGAGCCGTTACCATTTTTCAGGAACTTTCATTATTTTTCACGCATGGTGTCAGAAAAGATTTTCTAAGTCATTTTCTTGTTTTCATAATTTAAGAGCGAAGTTGTTGTTTTGACTAGATACAACATTTCCAAATACAATATAAACACCAGTTTACTATCCCATTAGAAATGCCAATACAGGATTTAACCTACTATCACGTTCGTCCATTAAACTAGTAATTGAATAATGGCGATTGATGCTAGATAGAACTCGGGAGCTCTTTGACAGCTGTCGTCCCCGTACGTGTCATACATAGGTATGTTCGTTACTCTGTATAGTCCAACAAATATAAGTCACTAAGTATGAGATATAATCACAAAAACCTCACACAACTAATTTGTGTTAAAGTGTAAAGGCGGCTGAAGTGCAATGAATTGTCTGTGATTGGTGAACTCTAAGGCTTAGCGTTCAAAAATATGCATGTTAACGAAATAACATGATGACTAGTATTGATTTTGTTTTTCTTTTTGTACAATAAAGTGGTTACATACTAGTATATACATAGGTACATGACTATTGTCCTAGACAAGGCACATTCTATAATTATAATATTAAGTGACTGTAGAAATCGAAAATGATCAATGGAATGAAATCAAAGTTTTATGTTAGTGGTTTTCAATCGCTAACCAATCCATGTTGATTTTTGTTACTACAGTCGTTAGTTTGAAAAACATATCCATCTTTTAGTTAAGATATTTATAATATTATAATCGCAATAAAAACGTCTTGCACGTTAAGTAAACGTAAATTAAATAAATCCAAGCATCATTTATGTGCATAGAAAATACGCAATCCCTTAATAAATTCGGTATATATTCTTTACGTCCCATAAGTATGCAGGCTTGTGGGTCTGTAAAAACTTATATATTATGCAAGGGTCCATATACAAGCTGATCACGTTCGTGCACACACGGATTTCATGAGTCCTACATAACGCTCTCAATGATTCGCGTTACCGCCAGCGGTCGATCGCTGAGGCCTATTATTTGAATGTAAGAATAAACGGTTTACAGATGTCGACGGAAAAAGGCTTAAGTTATTGTAAAGACGTCGCGGTTATTATACTATTGACGTTGAAGGGCGGTTTTCAAAAAAATACCTATTGTTAAGGACTAAAATTTACAACAGTAATTTTTCCATTACGTCACGAAAGTTATCAATTTTTGCTTCAAGAGAAATAGTGGCTTCCAGACAAAACTCCTGTAGCAAGTTCAGCCATATTACTACCAGTTGAGGTTTGAATCTGCTATGCTTATTTAATTTGAAATACTGCCTGTTGGCTTATGAGGGCAGTAAGTATATGACTAATTTTCGTGACGTAATGGAAAAGTTACCGTTGTTGATTTTTGTCCTTAACTATAGGTACTTTTTTGGAAAACGCCCTGAAATATCATTGTATTTTACTTGATTATATTACTCTAAGGTTATTCGGCTCTAGCTCTAACATATTTTTTTTTAGGGTTTCGTGTCTGACGGGAGCCCAACGGGACCCTATTAATATGCCTTCGCTTCGTCCGATGGTCCATCGTAACTTTAAAGACCTATAGTCTTTTGAACTTTAATAAATAGCAGGTTGTTTTTTTTTTAGAATACTTTATATGTGTTATTGTTATTACGGCGGATTTACAAAAAAAACATTTACAGAGGTAATATAATCAGGGTTCCCATACAAAAAAGGTTTTTTTTGTTTTTGTTATGTCGTAAAAACGGCAAAGCATACCAAGCATCAAATTTGGTATAAATATTTGAAGAAAAACAACAAATACTAAAAAATGCTTTAGTGTGAGTTGGGCACTCACTGATTCGATTTAAAATCGGAATATAATAATAACTACTGTGCGGCGGTACGGAACCCTCTGTGCGCGACTCTGACTTACACTTGACCGGTTCTTTTTAAACTCAGTGTATCTCTTGAACCGTAATGGGTAGACACTTCAATTTAGTACATAGTATAGGCTACTAGGGCCATTATAACAACAAATAATAAAAACAAATGAAAGTTAAAAATTAAAGGAGAAAGTACCCCATACATTCGCTCGATTTAATTGTCAGGTACCCTTAGTGTGCCAGACAAACTCGCACTTGGCCGGTTTTTTATTCTATAGTTCTAAATCACTTGCAATCCTCAACACTTAAAACGTTTAAGTTTAATTTCCGAAGTTGGCCTATGCCTCGTTATATCCGGTCATTTCCTCAATCGTTAAGTTTATAGCCTAATTTAAATTTAAATACTACATTCCGGAATTATGACCGAAGCTTTTAATGACCTTTATAAAACCTTTTTAGTCTAATTAATTTCTTCCTCTGCAATTTATACCTCAGTAAAATTTTGAGTGGAAAGACTTTGTTCACAGATTGTAGACAGCAAGTATTTGATGTGTAGTACAAAACTTTTTTATAACAAATATACAATACAGTGCAATACAATTATTATTTATTGAACACCACATACAATAAAAGCATACTACGAGTAAGTAAATAGGTACAAAGTAAATGTTTCGAAGTCTTATCGATTGTTATATTTGTACCTAATTATGGACTAAAATTAAAAGACGGTAACTTTTACATGTGAGTCACGAAAATCAACCAAATAAATGTAACGTTTACATGTGTGTCATGAAATGTAACTAAATAAATGTATGACAAATTTTTGTTATTCACATGTAAAAGTTACTGTTTCTTAATTTTAGTCCTTAACTAGGTCTAGGGCTCTCAAATTTGTCAAATTGTCACTCCAATTACTTTACTTTAAAATGAGTGTGTATGTCAAGTTCTTTTCATTTTCCTGTTAACAACGCCTAGCTCAGGATTCCCCCTAAATAAATTCCGTCATGTGCCCAACGCGGTCCCCTACTATTGTAATAACAGGGCAGACTCCAAACTAAACGGCAAGTACGGACGCATATACCAAACGAGAACGGAATATGAATTAGGTATTACTAGCGTACTAAGTGTTATGCTCCCTAGACTGGAAATTTTCCTGATTCTTGCGAAAATATCGCTTCACGTGAATTTCCTTTGTATTAAGCTCAGAACCCTATTTATACTCGGTAATGTGACAAACAATGGCCGATCGTTTCTTTGAAGAGCAATTACGTTTGTCTGAAACGGAATTGTAAGGAGTTGTACAATTGGAAATAAGTTTAGTACCCCGCTATAAACCGTAGACTACGTCCAATTAGCACATTTGTTAATGCTCATAAATTATGTATTTACCTGAAGTGTTCCGATTCAGAATGTTTATTCATAATATTTACAATAAAATTACAGATCGAAAAAGGCATGTCTTACTAAATATATTGCGTATACAAATAATTAAACGTAAAATTATTGAATTCCTTATCTTGCAGGCATGACTTGATGTATGAATGTGGAAGAAGCGAAATGGATTTGTCAAGATGGCAGCAGGTGGAAAGAAGTGGTCTGTAGTCTCTACCTACCCACCCCTCTGGGAAACAGGCGTATTTTAATGTATGTATGTAATTGTCTTTCAAAATAATAACAATGACAAAGTAATTAATTTCTACTTGGATTATTTCAATACTCATTTTATAATAATACACAAAAAAATGTGTATTCAAATGAAAAATGTGTTGTAACAGTTTTAGTTAATTTTAGGTAAGTAATTTACTTAATATTTCCGTGGGTTTTTCTTTTTACTACCTATAAGAATATTTGTCTTCCAACAAATATTCTTATAGGTATTTTTTGCATCGTGCACCTTTTGTGGTCCCAATTGTCCAAATAAAAAGTACGATTTGAAGATTATGGGACGTTTAAAAAAAAAAAAGTACATAATTTGTGCAACGAAAGTTACCCATATATTTTGTATGACTAAATTTCGTGATACAAAGGACGCGATCGGGATTTGGTTTTCATTAAGCCTTTAACTATGTTCCTTTTTTTGAAAACGACCCTTATATAGATTGGTAGGTATGTCGAATGATAAAGGATTTGCCTCTGTATTTATTTCTCTGTTGCTTAATCTAAATAAGGGGACAAAAAAAAACAAATTATTATTGGTATGCGGATACGCAGTGTACTTCCTAAGCACTAGGGTGTGTAGTTAAGATGCAAAAAGCTACGTTAGCGATCATCGAAAAGTTACAAAATGTACAAAGGATTGACGTAAGCTGATGACAGATTGCATCGCCGCTTATGTCAACTCCATACATTTCGTGTCGATAGAAAATAGAAACGTTAGCAGCTATTGCATCTTGTCTATGCCACAGAAACAATCAGCAAGGATATACTCGTATGTTACCGAGGCTAAAAAAGTATATTTGTTTCATTAAGTGGATTCGATCAATAATATGACGATAGAACAAATCGTTTGTATTATAGAGTTATCATTTCCTATGGAAATGCAATAAAAATCACACTATTACTGAGCGGTAACACATTGTCATACTCTTAAAATGTTTGCTTCTAAATAAAAATATGAATCTAATAAAATTGATTTAATAATTACAAACAAGTCCATGTTCAAAATGATGCCAGGAGTTGGGGATTTCATTACTTTTTACGAGGGTTTTTATTATTTACAGTACACAAACAATGCGTTTCAAGTTGTATCTGCTGGTCCTCGTACAGATATTAAAAGATACGTGCTACCATATTTTTTTTATTACTTTTATGTAGGAGACAGTTTTTATCAGGCTATTTTACAAATATGTATAATTGTACTATGTACAAAATGTATTGTAATATGTACAAATATGTATAATTAAATATGTAAAATACAAGTTTGTATTGAAATAGCGCCAAATAGAAACTTGTCAGGCTTTATATTAATATCATATTTGTAATTTTTCTATTAATTTTGATATTGTGACCAATTCTTGTAAGAAGAATCGAGTTTGACATTTACAAATATAGATTTACAGATATTTAGAATTAGACACAATCTTTTGTTTAATTGAATTAAAGATCAAATTAATTATTGTTGGGATCGCAATCCCGTATACGATTGTTTTATTATTCCACTGAGTTCGTTAATATTGCTAACCGGGTGGGAAACCGGTGGCTCCCACTCTTTTGTTTAGAGCCACCAGCACCCGACAACAAAGCCCTGATGCTAAACGTTAATCCGCTGGGACTATTTAAGCATTCATTTGTTTGAAAGGAATTATTCGTGTGAATCTCGTCATTAAAATTCATGGCAGGCAAGGTGTCAGCCCTACCCTTCATTTGAAGGCTTAAAGTCGGCGTTCAAATCCGCTGCGAAACTAACATGCGTAACAATAGTTTACCTAAAATGACTTACTACCATCTGGCATTAATTAAGAAGTAGAACTCAATAAGGTAATTTATCACATCAAATCAAATCAGAACGTTTATTACGATCACGTTGTATTTAAGATCTTATGTCAAATATTACTTGAATAAGGTCCCAACATTACAAACATGAACCCTGCTATGGCACAACAGTCTTTAAAGTATTTTATACAAATAAGTTCATATACCATAGAAATATATCTAAATTTACATACATAGATACATAATATTACGCCTTCATTCCCAGAGTGGGGTAGGCAGAGCTACAGAAATACCAACAACTACAAAAAGAGTCGTTGGTAATTCTGTAACCACATTTTGCAGCTAAGATACAAGCAGGCTAAGATCTTTACAAGTGTATTAGTGGCAGGTTGCAAGCCCATCGCCTAACAGTTCTAGAATTCCTCCTTCTCTTAGTCGCCTCTTACGATATCCACGGGAAGACATGGAGTGGCACTATTCTAACCCGGCAACCACACGGGTAATTTATATCTATATTTATTTGAATTCAATTCAAAAATTCTAGTGTGATCAAGCCATATTGTATTGGTTTGGTTAGGTAACATGTAAAGTAAGCCATATAAGTAAAACAAAAATACCCCAAGCATAAAATTAAATGGACGATAAAAAAAATACAAAAACAAGGAGTCATCAAATAAAAATCATTAAAATTCCCTTTAATACACCATAGATTATTAAAAAAGCAAAAACGGGCCAAATCAAACAACCATAAGTTTTATCAAATTAGGATTGTACCAAATTAAGCTTATTAAACCACTCGTATAAAATAGTCAAGCAAGTAGGTACGTAATTAAAGAGAAACAAATTTCAATAGACGCGAAATTATATTTTCTATAAAAAAAGAATAAGAGAAACTTGATCTCATCATATATCTCATCTCGTATTTTTTTGTATTTTATTACACATATCAAACATCACAATCATGTCTAATATCAGAATAATGTACGGATAATTTGTACGTTTTTAGGGTTGCGTAGTCAAACTAGGAACCCTTATAGTTTCGCCATGTCCGTCCGTCCATCTGCAGCCTAGCTCAAGACTTAGTAATAGAAAGCTATAATTTGGCATGAATGTACCTACATCTTTGTTCCGTCAACAAAGTGGTAAAATTAAAAAGTTGAAAAAAATTTTTTTAGGATACACGTATTGTGGGGTTGTTTTTTTTCTCGACTATACCCATAGTGTGGGGTGTTGTTGGATAGGTTTTTCAAAAAAATGACGGGTTTGTATAAAACATTTTTCGTTTATGAATTATTAAGCTTTAAAGCGCTAATTTTTGTTACAGTCAAGTGTACACTAGCATGGTCCGATATGCTCATGCCCGACTATTTAGATATTGTCTTACCTACCTAAATTGTACGAGTTCCATTCTTACTGAATAAATAATCACTGAGTAATTGAAGTTTATGAGAATGAATTAAATAAAAAAACTCTGTCATGATACAGGATCATTTTAATCCCCGGATAAATCCTGGTGAAAATCGAATACCTCGTCATAAAGATTTAAAACGGTGAAATTTGGGAAATCAGAATTGAAACTATCAACACCTATCCATGGACGATGAGGAGGTTGTCTCTAAGGAGACGAAATGCTAAACGCTAACGTAAACGAAATTCGAAAAATGATAAATGTACGTAAATGTCCGACCGAACGATAACGTTCTCGCAAAGCAGCTTAGGGCACAGTACGATGCAAGCAATTTTTTCTTTTTTATAATTGGTCAACCTTATTTTATTTTGTTGTTGTGTTTAAGGCATTGATCTAACCTGCGGCTTTAAAATAAACAAAGTTAATTAATTAGTTACGTTAGTTAATGAGTCGTTATTCCATGAACCTACCGCAGAGCATTCAATGTGGAAGTTGGTGGCCACAGTTTAATTGGAGTTAGATTGTTAAAAAGTATAAATTCAGTGCATAATGGCGATGCAGTGAGCCTGGTCAGATTAGAGTAAGAGTTGTAAGTCATCATTAACTTTTAATTACCTTTATTGATTAATCGGCAATACGCTTCGTAAACCCCCGCACCGTTCCCCCTTGTGGTTCCCGGGTTAGAATAGTGCCACTCCATGTCTTCCCGTGGATGTCGTAAGAGGCGACTAAGGGAATAAGGGCTTGTAGTACTGATAGGCGATGGGCTTGCAACCTGTCACTAATAGACTAGTAAACCTCTTAGCCTGTTAGGGCAAAATGTGGTTACAGAAATATCAGTAAGTCTTTAGAGTTGTTGGTATTTCTGAAGCTCTGCCTACCCCACTCTGGGAATGAAGGCGTGATGTTATGTATGTATGTACGCTTCGTAAAATATGTATAAAGAATTATCATTACGAATAGCCTTTTCACGTTAAATACTTTATCCAGCAATAGTTTATAGGAGTTAGGGCCTAGTTATCTGCGCCAGCTTTTAACGTTGCCAGCCAATTTAAAGTTTTAAGCCGGTTATGTTGAAACTGAAACAGATAAGCGAGGCCCTACTTCGGATTTATTTTGCTCATGGGTCACATGCATACTTTTTCCTGTTAGATAAGTGCCTTTAATTTGTTAGATAAGTGCATGTTTTCTACAGCATGGTGTAATTATTGAGTATTTGTTCATCTAATAAGTTTTTCATTATTGCCTACACGATTTGATAGCTATAAACACAATACAAAACATGGCAAGCAAGAACCTTATATGTATATGACAACCGGAGATTGATACTACTCATTTCAACTAACCCATTTAGTAATTTTTTGTATCTGTGTGTAATGTATCTTTTTTTTTAAGTATTTTTCAATATTTAAATGGTATTTCCTAGAAAACACCAAATTAACACCTCCCCTTTTTGAACTACATATTCTAATGACCACGTTAAAAAATAATAAACAAAGCGCAAATATCCTTGTATAAAAGGACGCACCTTAAAGTCTATTAAATAAATAAGAGATTGTGTTGAGTTTATGAGTTAATATAATGACTTAATCTAAATTAAACGGATACGGACAGGACTTCCGGGTTACGCTCTATAGACCCGCTTAGAGCACCGTTTAATTATGTCCCTATATTACAGAGACATTAAAGTGTACTTATATAACCTACTGTAGGTGTTATTATAAGTAAGAACAGCTTACTGTTACCTGTAGTAACGTAGTAAGATACTTGCTGGTGAAACCCCCTTATCAATAAACGTACAATAACTGAAATATTCATACAAAATAACATCATCATCATCATCATTTGCGTCATCATATATTGTTAAAAATTGAAATTGATATTATGCATTAAAATCGTTAAGTGGAGGCATATAATTAAAAACCTACCACCAGTTTTCTATTTTAGACCAATGCCATTAAATCTTCAGCTATCGATTTATTAGGCAACGTTTAATCAAATATAATCGATATTGTTGGCCACGAAGTCACTATAACTTACATCTAACTTTCCAAATAACATTCGTCCTCACAAAAACTTATTTTATGACTTAACCCTGAAAGTACATTCAAGTATTTTATGCTTTTCGCGGCACCTAATATGTGTTTTCTCATAAAGCATACATTATTTATTACGTGTTATGCGGTTAATACGGTCGCTATGTTTATGTAGCGCAATTTTCTCCTCTAAATTTATGTAGCTAGACGTGTATAAGAAGGCTACCGATAACTGGGCTGGGCGTCGCGTGGCACGCTAAGACAAGCTCTTTTCCATAATCGAATAAGCCGAGGCAGCCGAGAGATTGTAGGGAAGGGAAACATATTCGTGAACCTCACGACGCTTTTATGAAATTCATTATGAAGTTTTGAAACTTATGAATTATCTTGCCAATAAAAAAGTTAAGTGCGTCCTGTTAGGAAGGTCAAGGGACCCTTTGAGGTGAGGATGCTGCCTACATAATTTTAACGTGTAAAGCCGGCGCGGCGGCAGTTTTTTCTAAGGAATATGAATTAGTTACTACGGTTTTATTCACGGCAGTCAACTGTAATGTTACTTAATAACAGTTGCCTGTTTGTTTACTCGTAAATAGGTATTAACATTTGTGAAGATATAATTTTGTGATACTAAACTACACAAGGATGAAATACATGCCTGGAAAAATCGTCCCATGTCCTATTTTATCCTATAATATATTATAAATGCGGGAGTTTGTGTGTGTGTCTGTGAATGTGTTAGTTATTTTGATTTATACAAATTCAGAGAGAATAACGATAATCGAAATTTACGAGGATAAAGTCGCGGGCAGAACCTAGTATCAATATAAGACCTTATATCGAGTCGCATAAAAGTATGTCGATACCAACGCCTTTGAACTAAGATAATAAGGATGGAAGAAAACGAAGACGTGATTCGCCTTCCTTCGTTATCTTTTATTTGAATAAAAATTTTCGCTAAAACGGATATGCAATTAGGTAACATTATTCGAAACCCACTTGGGAATAAAGTATAATGAATCGGAAAATGTTAGTAATCGAGTTAATAATGCCTTGTTAATACTGCTTCGTTGTCTTAACTTAGAATTTACCATTAATTATATCGTGTATAAGATCGTTTTTAAGGTATTGTAGAATATTTTTATTAATATAGTCTTTTTTAACCCCTTAGAGGATGAATCCGAAAATTCCCTCCTTAGTGTACCCCTAGGATATCCAAGAAATGTTCCCTATAAATTTCAAGTCCCTTAGTCTAGCGGTTTCGGCTGTGCGTTGCCTGTCAGTCACTCAGTGTTTTATACGGGTTCCTCATTGAAATTGGTCAGTATGGGAATTTATAAAACTCTAAGACATACGAAGATCTGTTCTTGGGAATCATGTCATCGATTTTAGTTACAAGAAAAACTGCATTCACACATTTAAAAAAACCTGTACTCATTTCGGGAATCGACCCCGGTTGTTTTGAAAAATAAAAAACTACACTTTTTCTATTTAGACATCGATTGTGTAGGTCTTAAGCAGTAAATGGTTCTATTAAACATGATGTCTAAAATTAATAAAATGCATTGTTTTCACATACTTTAATTTATTTCAGTAGTTTTTTCAAAACAACCGGGTTCGATTCCCGACCTGAGTATAGGTTTTTTTTTTAATGCATGAATGCAGTTTATCTACTCATGAAAATCGATGACATAGTTCCTAAGAACAGATCTTCGTATGTGCTATAGTTTCAGAATTTCCCATACTAACCGATTTAAATGAGAGACCTGTACATGTCGAGGATTGTTATGAGAGTTGATATTTAGTGTGTAAAAGGCCATTTTTTGTTTTTTTTTTTTTGTTTTTCATGTAACCGCTTTTGATTAAATCTTGTGGTTGAGTTTATTAGTCCACTAAAATATTTTTTGTTTCTATGCTAGTTTTTAATTTTATTCTGATGTATTTAGTTAATAAATTAATTTTGTAGCAAAACCGGTGCAATAACGTCACAATTACATATGACAGAGACTTACGGTTGTCGAGGTGTATAATATGATTTACTATATAATTTTGGTTATTGATTGTATAATATAATACAATGAAACATTACACTTTTTACTTAATTAACTCTAACAATGCACCAAAAATGATACAAAAACAACAAATAAGCAGCTTGATTTGCAGCGTCGTCGGAAGAGATCGCTCTTTCCTTCGATTAGCGATAAAACCGCTTGTAAAAAGTGTGCGTTTGTAATTCTTTATTATATTCTTGTATTTATTAATAAGTTAGGCTATTTATAACATTTGGTTTTTTATTAAGCCCAAGGACATTAAGTAACTCGTACCTTACTTTGATTTTGCCATCTAAATAAACTTAGGTACCGATGATCGAGTATAGCAATCCTGACTAATAGATTAAATATTGAGAGCAGCCGTTTGTATTTAGTTTTTCTTTCTGTCCCACAAGTTCACTGAAATATCTTCGACGTTTTACCTTACCAAAAGCTCATATTATGTAACTTATCTTCCGTCACTTATCTAAACTTGTACAAAAGGGTCCTTTTCCACACCAACCCTGTGGAAACTATTGAGAAATTACTCCTTTTTCACACTCTGTCGATCGAGTGTACAGATTTCGTCACGATGTGTTTAGATATTCATATAAGTAAGAAAATATCTTCAAGACGACGGGATCGCTGCGGCACCTTACGATCATAGATCTGAGTTTTTAAACCACCACATAACCCACCACCACGTGATTATAGTATATCGTTTCATCGAACGCTATTTTCTGCTGAAACCATGATGTTTTCAGAATGTCTGGTCTCGAGTGTACCCAATTATTTCTGACAAAAATACAAAAAGGTACGGTTTCTTTCGGCACGAGTGAAGAATTAGAGAGGCGCTTGTCGAGCGAAAACAGCGGCATAAATATTTACACGTGTAATGTTCTCACGTCAATGTGGCGGAATGTGTTTGGGAATCCACATCCACGTGTACACAAGCAAGGAACAGTTAACTAAGCAACGAGTTTTACATGGGCTGAGATTCTACACGGCAAAAATGATATTGCCTTTGACGTGTTTCCGTATTATTAACGTTTTGATAACTATATTATTTGACCGCTACTATTTACTTGACAGTGTTGGCGGCCGAATTAAAAACAATGCTAGACTAAAACAAGTCGCAATATTGCTTTAGCCTAGTAGAAAAAAGGCCCTGAAGTGGTTATTCGAGAAATAAGGATGGGCAAATCAGCATATGTGACCAATTTATAGCGACGAGCGATATGTCTTTGGTTAGGTTATTATATGTTCTAAAACTTTTACTATGGCGGATAATCTCAAATCTTTGTTTTAAAAATGTTATCGCCACATGAATATAAAGACAGTGGGAGAGTTTAAACAACCGCGCGTTTATGTGCAATTTTTGTTCGGCGATTGAAACTCACAGCGATTTGACATTTCCCGCCATTAAATAGTTGTGGAATATAAAAATACCTGTCCGTTAAGATATCGCTTATTGCTAATGGTTCCTAGGCTGGGGTCTATACTTTTTTGCCCATCCTTCTTAAGCAAGTTGTTTATGGGTATGTTTCCAGCAGGCGTATTTTTGGTCGTGTTTATCGATCGGATGTGGATAACCGTGCATAAAATTTCTGTCACTTTCTGAACAATATGTGCGACAATAGGTTGAGAGTGACGGGTTTATCCACCGCGATAAAGTAGACCATAATTCAAGGGCAGGTTTCATTTGATTTATCGGCAGCATTTATAGATATATTCAAAAAAAATATCTAGACTCTACACTTTCGTCGATTATAAACAATTTCAAAAAACAGGAAATATGTTAGTTACAATGTGTCTGGCCAGTCATGTCGGGTTTATTGGTAGAACTTATAAATTGCATGTTCAAAACTGGCGTATATCCCGACGTACTGAAAAGCACACGAGTGTGTCCAGTATATAAGGGAAAGGGAGAAAGGTGTTCTGTGGATAATTACAGACCCATAACTATAGTGCCCAATATTTCAAAAATTATTGAATCGATTTTGTCAAACTGTTTAATGCGGCATCTTGAGACAAATGACTTACTGACTGACAAACAATATGCTTACAGGTGCAACAGATCCACTACAGCGGCAGCCCGTGAAATCTACGACTGTATTGCTACAGCTCTAGACGACAAGTACAAAGTGGCAGGGATCTTTTGTGACTTGTCAAAGGCATTTGACATTATTGATAACGATTTGCTACTTGAGAAAATTAAGCGGTACGGCATTGGAGGGACAGGTTATGCATTGTTTAAATCCTTCTTAAGCAGCAGAAGGCAGACTGTTCAAGTAAAAATTGGGGGGAAAATCTTAAGATCGAAAGCAGGGAACGTAGAAGTTGGTATTCCGCAGGGGTCGGCGTTTGGAAATACCCTATTTTCAATATTTATCAATGACCTCCCATCCTCTGTCGCCGAAGGTCTTACGGTGCTGTTTGCCGACGACACCACGGTGGTCGTGAGCGCGTGCACCTACGAGCGACTTGAGCAGAGAATAGCTAGCGTATGTGCGCACCTTCACAAATGGTTCTCTGCGAATGGCCTCGTCCTCAATGCCACGAAGTCTAGCGTGATGTTGTTCGCAGCCGGAAACACCGCTGCGATCCCGCCCTTCCAGAGCCCAATACCGCATTGCACGTCATGTTCTTTTCTCGGGTTTACATTAGATGCTAAGCTAAATTGGAAAAACCACGTGTCTAATCTGTGTGCGAAGCTTAGTAGTGCAGTATTTGCACTACGCAAGCTTAAACCAATAGTTTCTGAAAATGCACTGCTCCAAGTATATTTTGCTTATTTCCACTCCATTTTATCATATGGCACAATTCTTTGGGGTAACTCAGTAGACTCTAAACATGTTCTCACGTTGCAGAAAAGGGCTCTTCGTATACTGGCAGGTGTAAAACCGAGGCACTCGTGTAGGGAACTGTTTAAGAAATATGGAATAATGACGCACTATTCACAGTATGTTTTTGATGTAATAATGTATACTCGTCGCAACTTAAATCAATTTAAACGTGTGAACATCATCGGCAGGGTCACCCGGCAAACGGGCCGCCTCCAGCGAGTGCCGCGGCGGTTGGCGCTGCTCGACAAAAACCCGCGCGTAATAGGGCCCGCTTTCTATGAGCGTCTACCCGCAGACGTAAAAAACGAATCTTCAGACGCAAAGTTTGGTCGCCGACTTAAAAATCTGCTATTGACGAAATCACTATATTCTGTCAAAGAATATAGTGACGACTAGATAATATATTGTTAATTTATTATTTTTACTACTTTAATTTATATTCTTAATTGTGACATTTAAATTTTATTGTATTTTTGACATTTTCTGACTGTAGCATTTGAGCTATCTATATATTTTTTAGTGTTTTATTTCTATTTTAAAATTGAGTACTTTTTGCTTTTGTACACTTTGACATTTTTATTTTTACTTTATTTTTTTACACTGACGATCTTATTGTGAATTCATTATAACTATGCGACATGTAATAATGTAATTTCCAATACGAAATAAATGACTACCTACCTACCTACCAATCTCAATTCATTTTTTTTATAAATAATCTGCTTCTGCTTGCTTTACAATGGTAATAAGGAATTAATCAACTATAGTGTCCTAATAACTCAATGACGATTCCAGTGCGCTTCGGAGAAGTACATCATTGCTTAAAAGACCGCCCTAAGAACATAAACTGTTAGTATTTTGGCCCCTCTTGGTCCTTTATCGTTAATATATTTAAGACGTTATACTAAGTAGATTTTACTATCATCAAGTAAATAAAAGCTACCACAGCTTATTTTACAAAAAAATAAAAAACCTCAATGTAATGCGCTATTTTCCGTATCATTTACAGTGGCTATTATGATAATTCTTACTTATCACAATTACTCATTATCAGCTTAACATTCTTTAGCTGAACACAAGAATAATACATAACAATTTTTTATTAAAAATACTATACAAGAATAATCAAATTGTTCGAATTCTGTATTGTTCTGTACTGTAGCCTAGGATTGCATGAGCAAACTTCGCCACGTAAACCGACGTGCTGCAGTTATTTGGCACTTTCTCAGCGCTACTGCAATTCTGACGTCGCTAACGTTTCGAAAACACTCGCTACTTCGTCGAGCGAGCAGCTTGTTGCAATCTACACGTGTTTTGGTAAGCTTTGCAAACGAACTACATACCTTAATTGGTTTGCACGTAAAAATATTTCATACATAAAATATATTTATTTAAAAGATCAAAAAACAAATATTCCACCTGCTGTTAGACTCCTTTCACAAAGCGAGAGTCGTCTGTATTTTACCGCAACATTTCACGCTGACCACGCAGAACAAAAAACATTAACGCGGGCCGCTTTATACCAGTCAGACAACGTACTACAAAAGCAAAAACGCAAAAACGTTTGTTGAACAAAAAAGGTTGTTAAAACCGAAAATGGGGAGATCAACGGACAAAAAACAAAATAACCCTGTGTCCTATGTTATTCTGGCACTGTACGAGCACGTGCCATGAGATCTCAAAGCCGTTTTCAAATAAATGATTGATACATCGGAGAAGCCACGTCAAACAAAGCTCTTTATGCTCAACATAATATTCAAGTCAGGGCTCAGACAAAAGCGGTAGTTTAGGTATCGACAACAATTCTCAAAGTATGAATTTCCTCATCGGTTGCGAACTTCCTTTAAAACAAAGGCAAAGGAAAACTGAAAGTGTTCGGAAAACCCATAGCAGGCTTTTTTAAGGGCTTACCGGATTCCGCCGACGTGCGAACTCATTCGCACGCTTGAGTTCATTCTTAAAATATTGTCGTTTTTATACTTCGCCCACTGGAAGGGCGGGAGGAAATTGTTTTCTGATTGGCAAAGGTACCGTCAAGAAAGATCAAGAGCTTCTTCGTTATTGACATCATTCAATATTGAAACGGCTTATAGTCAGTGGCAGAGACAGTTAGTATAACCAAAGTAAAGCAAGCGAAATTAAAAGAATTTGACGTGAAAACAACTAATACAATTTTATAAGTAATAGACTTCGCACTGAGCAAAGACTTTGTGGGGATTATAAGTACAAGTGTGGCTGGCGAAATTCACCGGCATGCGACTGCGGCGCGTCTGTGCAGTCCATCCACCACATCATCTATGACTGCCCAAAGCGGAAATACGCTGGAGACTCCCTGGACTTGTTCTCTCCTGATTTTAACGCAGCCCAATGGGTGAAGGATTTAGATATTCGCCTGTAAGCATTATTTAGGTACCTAGCTTAATCATTATTGCAAGTTAAGATTAGTAAGCGACTCTGTAATAATATGCCATACGATTAATTAATAAATAAGTTATCTTATGGGTTTAAAATGAACTTAAAAGAACGAATCCTACGAAAGCATCTGTCACAAAATAAAATACGGCTACTAACTTGATATTTGGCATAAAATACTTTTCGCTTTGAAGTATTCGCCAAGAAAGGGGTTTTTGAGAGAAACATCGCCCTCAGAACATTAGGCAGGGGTAGCCATTACATTTTTGTTTTTTACTTTGAACTTCACACGTCTAAAAAAGAATAAAAGTATTAACTTCTATAGATCCTATTTACTTTAAAGGTTAGGTACGTTTATTCTCCCAAACAAAAACATGTGGCAGATATTAAAGACTACAGAAATCATACAGAATTCACTGCATAGAATTAACATAAGCTGTCGTGTTCTACAGTCGTTAGTTTTCATCTTGGCTAGCCCTACTGCATTTTTGTGACGAAAAGTCACGTAAAGTTGAGTTTAGCAAAATAAAGATGTATGCAATCAAAAAGCTAAAGCAAAAACGTCAAAATCTATTAAAAATATCTATTTTGTAAATATTTATTTCTTTTAAATTTTCTTTTAAAAACCCTGGAAACTAACAGGAGAGGATTTTTCTTAACAGCATTCGAATCAAATCCATTCTCGATCATGCTTTAAAGATTAAATCAATGAAACCTGAAACAATAATACCCCTTCATTTTTCTCTCAGATGCCATTAAAAATGTTTTTATGGTTTCACAAATTCGTAGAGTAACTAACTATTCTACTATTTCACGTACGGACGTACGTCACTCTAATATTTCAATTGCAAAATCACTTCAAATACCATTTTCATCTCGCATCAGCCCCGCTGTTCAATCAACTCATACCAAGAGTTTAATCCTCAATTGAACGGAGCACTGATTGCGGATGCTTGAAGAGCTAGAAAACCAAACTATCTGCATTATCTCAACTCATCGGCAATCACTTGAGCAGCAGCCAGAACTCACCCTACAGGTCGGAATACTCCAAAGCGAACTTAAATCTCACCATCGATTTTTCAGAAACATCTTGAGAAACTTCGTGCTCTTGAGTGCAGCAGGAAATTAACTTGCCTTAATAAACTATTACGAACCTAGAATGTACTTAACATTCTTTAGGAAAAGCGCAACAAATCTGTGATTAAGAAAAAGTTTATTTGCGACTTGCATCGTTATATGGATGGTTTTTAGGTTTACATACCCAAAGGGTGCCAGAGAGGACCCTGTTGTTAGTAATAGGGTGCAAAAGCAAGACAGACAGTCTGTGTCTTATATTACTTAATAGCCAGCTGATTGACATTTTACAGAATATTATTGTGTTATGACGGCGGATTTCATAACAAATTATAAAAAAAGTTAAAGTGTATGTGGGTTGTTTCATCCGAACTGTCCTTCTTCACTAAATAGCCACTAGTAACGCTTATTACCTACTACGATAGCTAAATTATATTATTTCTTAGAAAACCGTTCAGAAACAATTCTGCCGCGCAAATCATAACAACCGTAACAGACAAAACCAAAAACCGCGTTCAAAGTTTTGTTTTGTTACGTCCATTAAAATGGGACTGTATGACTAATTGACGTTTTTAATGTTAACTGGGTAGTTAAATTTAGTTAATGCAACTCGCAATTAGTATTAATTGTGGCTGTCACGGCACTTATAACTTGTATTTGTCTAGAAATTTTTCGATTGTCACAAAACATAATCGCCGTATGTGGCTGATACGGTGCTTATGACCATAGGTAGTACTAGTAGCAATAATTTAACTAGCATGCCAAATTTGGACACCGTAATTGCTGTAACGGTGCTTATGTCTTGCGGCTGATGGTGGAAATTCGCTGTTCTGTATATAAGAATAGTAAGATTATTTGATATTCTCAAATTGGAGTTCTCATCCAAATATACCAATAACTCATTTTCGTTTAAAATGCCTGTTACGGTTGTTACGATTTGCTACCTAATGACGTTATTTTTTGCACGGACTCCGTGGGATAGTCGTAGAATTATAAAGGTTACTTTTTCTAAATCGGCGCAACACAAGCTTCCGTGATTTCCGAGAGAACTGCGATAGCAAAATCTATTCGCTACCGTGCTAGGGTTAAAACTAGTGTGAAGAATGGGTGGATAAATCATTGGCGATCGATGGACAAAGCAAATAAAACAAAACGCATAACCGGCTTAACAATGAGTCGCACAGAAAAAGCTGGAAACACGAGAGAATTTTCCATTAAAGTGTACGAAAAAATGGGGTAGTGTCGCATCGTATGCTTTTTGTACAAAATGTCATTCGCAGGAATAACAGCACAAAATTATTTTACGAGAAATTTCAACCCTTAGTCTCGATTTATGGAACTTTGAACTGAATCAGCTAGTTGAAAAATCCGAGATGAGTGCGAATTTGTACACGTGAATTTTAAACTAACCAGTGTTTTTTCGTAACAACGTGTAAATTTCCTGCTCACCGCACCCCGCGCTGCGCCGAGCCTTGCATTCAGAGAACACGTACCACTGTAATAACTATTTGGAACTCGAATGGGCCAAATGGCGCTTTCAGACTTTTTACGTTGCTTGTGAGTTTTTCCCTCTCGTGTCTACAGCTTGAATAACACACTCGAGCTAAGGCAAGCCATAACTAAGCAGCGTTCAAGTCGAATAACTTCGTACCATAAATTTGAGCTCACGTTTAATTCAACAGCCTGAAATGCCAGAATTTCTGTTGTGAATACGACTAACTTCTATTGAAATATTCGCCTACGTTCTATTTTTCAAGCTAAAAACGAGCCAACTAGGCAGCACCGGCATAATAAAAGATTTATAGAGATAGGTGAGACGCTAAGTGGATCTTGGTTTTCCTGATTAGGAATAACTTCTTTTCTTATAGTTTGTACATCTTATGGCAGATATTTTATACTTTAAGATTGCCTTGATAAAATATTTTACCAAAATCTGTTATGAACGCAAAAAAAAAGGTTGTCTTTTCAGCAATAATAAAATCGTGTCAGTCCGCAAATATGTATTGTAGCAGATACTTAACATGTTTTCATGTTACGGTCTAATAATGCTCGGCTCACTCCATTTATCATTTCGAACCATATTTCACAAGTTTGCGATTGTTTGTCTTCTCTTTATCCTTCTCTAGTTATGTGTGCTGCGTAATTATTTATGTTCGCACCAACAAACTTATGTGTTGCGATTCTGAATGAAAATATTTGTCATGTGAGGTTCTTAATTAATTCACGGTAAAGCTTAATTACGTGGCGTATAAATGCTATTGGGCGGTAAAATTAAGTTTGTAGAACAAGAAAAGCGTGTGACACCAAATCATGAGACAACTGGGATAGTCTTGACGGAACGAAGGTCTTAAAAACAAGATGGATGGCTTCGTCAGAACAAACAGAAGCTCCAAAGAAGATAATAATATAATTTACGGTGATCCAAGTTTAACCGAAATGTTTAAGTATACGACTGTAGTTATTTTGATTGAGAGTGACAATTGGTACTGTATAACAGGGTAAATAGGGACACAACCTAAAATAAGGCATAACTTGTTGCAAATAAGAACAAGTATTAACCCGTCGGTGTCCTAAATACTACAGTAGTATTTAAGGCGATTGTGCGGGTAGTGTCCAAAATGTTACGTCAGTATTTAAGCTCGTCCGTTGTCTTTGGTCATTTTTAGGGTTCCGTAGTCAAACTAGGAACCCTTATAGTTTCGCCATGTCCATCTGTCCGTCCGTCCGCAGCCTAGCGCAGATACTCTTAGTACTAGAAAGCTGTAATTTGGCATCAATATGCATATTAGTCACGCCAATAAAATGGTACAATAAAATGCAAAAAAAAATTTTTTAGGGTACCTCCCCTACACGCAACGTGGGGATGTATTTTTTTTTCTGATCTATCCTATAGTGTAGGGTCGTTGGATAGGTCTTTACAAAAATAATGAGTTTGTGAAAACTGTTTTTCGATTAAGTAATCCGTTTATGAAATATTAAGCTTAAAAGCGCTAAGTTTTGTTAGACTCAAGTATCCCCCCCACTACAGCCAAAACTACAAATACTAAAAATCGGATAAGATCTTATTATAAAAAAGCATATAACGAATTTTAAAGGAAAACTATCGCGACTAAGTAGACATCATTGGTTCTTGAGATACAGGTGATTAAAGTGTCATCAAAATCATCTAAGACGGCACCAATCGACTTTAAATAGAAAATTAGTTATTGCTTGTTGATTTTAACTTGTTTTTTTTTTTTATGTTTGAGTACTTAACGGCTTTGGCTTCATGCTCTTGCCCGGTTTTAATTTCCTATTCTTGCGATTGGCCGTCTAAAGAATATTTCTTCGGCCAATCACAGCTATTGCTGTGAACAAATTAGATTTTTCGTCTAGTAGAAATTAAAAATAGAGAATGGCAAAATTTAAAAACTGCCGACGTGTCGCCCGAGTAATGCCATAGTTGTTATTTGACGTTTTGTTTTGGCACGCGCTCCTTATAAAACGTCCAGATTATTTAAACGATGAGTGTGTATACCAAAATACATCAAAATATATCAAAATACCAGGAATTTAATAGAGGATTTGTTTCATATATTTTTATTGGGCGCACTATATATTTTTCTGGTAAAAATACCGTGGAACTTTAAGCTGCCGTAATAATTTGCAATGGTGGATGCCTATCTCATTTGTTTTATAACATTTCTTTGTTTTATAGCATTCATTTGTTTAAAATATACTAAGATATAGATAAGTTGCTTGGGAATTCATATTTACTATTAGATTTGACTAAAATCTTGTAAATTTTGTAAAATTCTTATTGTTATTCATTTGGTCATGACCTGCGCACACTATGGCGGTTGGCGGCATGCAGTTTCGTAAATAAATAATGATTCAATTGAATCAATTTTTAACTTGAAACTTGATAGTAATTATTTTTGCACCGAACAGACAAGCAGATGATAGACATGAAAGCAAGCTAGTAAAAATATTGAAAAGCATTTAGGTTTAATGGGCATCCTGACTGTACTTCTTTTACACATATTCAATTACAAAAATTTAGATTTTCTACGGATCTCAGATCTCACTTACCAACAGGTTAGGTGTGTGAGCACGTTTGCCTTCTTCCCATAAAAAATAACCAATTTAGGAGATCGTAACCATTTGAAGAACCCAAACAGTACAAGCATTCAATAAAAAAACTTTTCTTTTGGTTTAAAGAATTAAACAAAAAAAAACAATATCCACAAGGGTGTTTTTGGTTCGGGGATTAAAAACAGCAAAGATGGTGCTCAATTCCGTTCCTTTTAAAAAAAATGCCTTTACTGACATCTCTTTGAATGTCATCACGTTGTCAGGCATTTATGTTTGTTGATAATTTTTTCTTTAAAATTAAAATCTCGACTATCTATTAAAGCGATTCATATATTTTTAAGAGATGGTAAAAATGAGCTAAGTGTTCATCATGGCTTCGCTTGCCAAAAAGCCATCATGTAATACGATTATGTATAGTCAAGTTAAACCCGCATTCGTCAGCAAACTTCCCAAGAATCTATCGTTCTGTACAGATTTTGACAATTCTGTAGTTATCAATACATTCACGCATCTTGGCTGGAAGCAAGTTGCTCCCGACGGGGCGTGGAACATCTACTGGGCAACCACGTCTAACTGCCGATCTATCTTTAACCTCGACAAAGGCATTAGACTTAACGACCACCAACTTATAAATCACTTCCCAAATCACTACGAGTTGGTGCGAAAAGACTTACTTGTACGAAATATAAAAAGGTACCGAAAGGAATTAAGTAAAGAATGCAATCTGTTAGCGGAAAAAAAACAAGTTACCCTCCCTGGGGGCTGCAAAGTTACTCGCTATCTGCATTTAGATTTTATTCCAGTAACGTATACCCTGCCTTCTGACTACAATTTATTTGTTGAGGAATACCGACGCTACCCGCAAACGACATGGATACTCAAACCAACCAGCAAGTCTAAAGGCACGGGAATTTTCCTCATCAACAACCTGTCCAAACTAAAAAAATGGTCACAGCAATCAAAGAAATATCTCCAAAAGCGTATCACACCTAAAGACTCCTATGTCATATCACGCTATATAAATAATCCACTCTTGATCGGAGGAAAGAAATTCGATTTGAGGATGTACGTCCTCGTTACGTCTTTTCGCCCTTTAAAGGCTTACTTGTATCGCAACGGCTTTTGCAGATTTTGCACATTGAAATACGACACGAGTGTCACTGAATTGGATAACATGTACGTGCACTTGACAAACGTCAGCGTGCAGAAGCATGGCCAGGACTACAACAGTAACCACGGGGGCAAATTGGGCATGAGCAATCTTAAGCTCTATTTAGAAGGCACGCGTGGCCGAGAAGTAACCGAACGACTATTCGAGAAGATACAGTGGCTAATAGTACATTCACTAAAAGCCGTAGCTCTGGTTATGGCGAGTGACCGCCATTGCTTTGAATGTTATGGTTACGACATAATCATCGATACTGACTTAAAACCGTGGCTTATCGAGGTGAACGCATCGCCGTCGATGAAGCCGACGACACTTAGTGACGGCATCCTGAAGAGCAAGCTCGTTGAGAATCTGCTGTCAGTAGTGCTCCCTCCACACGGAAAACCTGATGTACGCTGGAATAAAACTCCTAGCAACAAGGCGCTAGGAGACTTCGAGGTGTTAATAGACGAAGGTTCGACGTTTAAAGCGAGTACGTGATTCAGTAGTTAATATTAATGAATTACAGTTGAGTACACTACATTGAATCATTTGTTTTCTAGAAATAAAACCTTAGGTTTATTAGTCAGACTGTTATTATTGTTATTAATTTAGATACAAAATGACAAACTATAAACATCTGAATACAAAAAAAACACTATCGAAATCTGTGAGTTTTAATGTAACGTGAATTATAAGCACAATCTTCCCTCTCTATTAATTCTTCATCAATCAAAACGTCAAAGTCGCCCAACGAGTCGAGGCTGGGGGTTTTATTCCATCTTGCATCAGGTATTCCATCAGGTGGCAAAACCACGGAGATAATGTTGTCGATAAGCTTATATTTCAATATTCTGTCGTTGTGAGTGGTAGACTGCAATGAAGGCGAAGCGTTTACTTCTACTAACCACGGTTTTAGCAAATTATCAATTATAATGTCATAGCCGTAACACTCGAAACAATGGCGATCATTGGCCATTACTGGCGCGACTGCTTTTAAAGAATGCACAATAAGCCATTGCATTTCAGCGAAAAGTTTATCAGTGACGGAGCGGCCTCGAGTGCCCTCCAAATATAAGCGAAAGTTTTGAATGCTCATCTTTCCGCCGTGCAGGCTGTTGTAGTCTCCGCCATGTTTCTGGACGCTCACGTTAGTTAGATGGACGTACATGTTATCCAGTTCGGTAACACTCGTATCATACTTGACCGTGCAAAATCGACAAAATCCGTGCTGAAATAAATAAGCTTTGAGAGGCCGAAACGACGTCACCAAAACATACAATCTCAGATCGAACTTTTTACCGCCAATCAAAAGCGGATTGTCAATATAACGCGATATAACATAACTTTCTTTACTACTGAATTGGGGATGGAATGGAGTTTTCGCCTCACGCGACCACTTCTTTAGTTTAGAAAGTTTGTTTATTAAGAAAATTCCTGCGCCTTGAGATTTCCCGCACGGCTTCATTATCCACGTACTTTGGGGAGACTTCCTGTATTCCTCCACGAACATATTGTAATCCGCGGGGAGCACGTATGTTACAGGTATAAAGTCCAGATGTATATATCTTGTAACGATGTAGCCGTTTGCAAGTTGAAAGTCAGCTTTTTCTGCCATTGGATTTCCTTCCCTTTCGAGCTCTTTTCTGTATCGCTTGATGTTCTTTACCAGTAAATCTTTTCGTGAAAGTTCGTAATGGTTTGGGAAATGATTGATCATCTGGTTGTCATTCATCCTGTATCCGCTTTCGATGCTAAAAATGTTGCGGCAGTTGGTGGTGAAGGACCAGTAGAAGTTCCACTCGTCATCCGGCCCGACCTGGGCCCAGCCGCGACGTTCAAAGTTTGTCATAATTACTGACTTTTCCAGGTCGGTGCAATAGGTCACTCTACCTTTCTCCGCAGCTGGAGCTGATAACTTTATTAAATTGAGCGGTAGTATTTTTTTTGTTTCCTGCATCATTATGGATTAAAATATATAGAATTTAATTAAAGTAATTTAAAAAAATCTATTGACATTGATCTGACATTTGTTTGTCATTTTGTGTTTTACGATGTTTTTTTTACGTCCATCGGTTATAGTAGTAGATGTAAGAGTAGGTTACGTAATGATTATATTATCTTTGGGTTATCCTTAAAAGTTTTACCAACTCCTTTATGTATTTGCGGTAAAACGTTTTATCGACAGCAAAAAACGCTATACAAAAAGGGAAATTAAACAAATAATATATTTTGATTGATAGTCGAGCGGTGAAGGGGATTTGCTCACCGCGCTCAACGAGGTAAAAGAAAACCAACGCGTCTTTAGTTCGCCATCCAATTCGAGACGGGGAGACTTCAATTCCCTAAGGAAATCTCGTTCAATATTTTTTGTCCTATTTTTTGTTTGTTTCGGTCTATCTAAACTGTATCTGTATTGTTTGTCGTTTCACGTCTCGATTACGACTGCGATTAAAATGAGTTTTGCTCTATTGATTTTTAGGAAAATAACTGGATAGATACTGGTTTTTATTTAATTCTATGATTCAATGGGGACCATTACCTTTTTTACCCAAATTTAAGACATTAACTCTTCAATATGATGATAAAAAATTGTTTCCTTAACAACAGCGACGGATGGAGACTGTATTGAAGAGATTTCCTTCAATGTTCTTTCAGAAAAACAGTCCTCTGATGCTCAACTCAATTTTTCATATTGATAAAATCAAAAAGGTTACAGAAAGGTTTGACAGTAGCGTGACGAAGGTAAGAAGTATCTAACATTTGGAAATCCGCGAATGACTTCTTTCCTTATGTGATACAAAATCTATGCAAAACATTTTATACTTTACTGACAAACTTTTATGTGCTTTTTAAAAACGTACAAACAAAAAATAAACGTTTCCTCATTACGCAATATAATAAGTAATACGACTCCTTGACCTCAAAAACATAAATGTAAATATACCTACAGGGTTTCCATGGGCGAAGTGAACTGAAAATCTCAGCAAATTGGGGGTCCCTCTAATGGTCCGTGCAAACGGTTGAGATCACTCGTGATTTTGGCCCTTGTTTTGTTAATGAAAACGGGAAGAAAATGTCGTTCATTTTGTCAGCCGCCTCAAGAACACGAGTTACTAACTGTCCGTTCGCTAATTAAGATAAACTAAAGATAACTTAAAATAAGCCGTCTGGATACACTGTTCTTAAAATAAGGACCCTTTATTCGTTGTCAAATTGTTACCTTTCGATAACGTAAGTGATGCGGGAGATTGGAGTTCTTTCGTCTATTTATGCTGGTAATATTGATGTCTATGGTTAGACTAGAGATGAGTAAGAGCTTACGAGTACGAGTATGAGACCGAGCAAGAAAGAAGTGAAGAAGTTCTAACCCTGAAAGACATTTTCACAGATAAAGCACTGGACCAACGTACACAGTACTTTGGTACCTAGTCCGTTTAATGCCTTTGACGACTTGGTTCATCAGTTCAAGCACAACGTTAAACTGACAAAGCACTTAGTGTGCAGCTACTTATAAGGGCAACCGTACTAAGAGAATAAAGAATAAAAGAAAATAAACGGTTTACGCATTAGGTATAATATCCAGTGGACCCCGAACTACGCTGAGCCTGTATATTCGAACCCTGTGAGTCGGTTTATATTTAACAAAAAAACCATTTCAAATAAATAAATATCACAGGACAGTATCACACAAATTTACCTAGTCCCAAACTAAGCTCTAGGCGTACTATGGGTACTACTCGTAGACAACGATAAACATACTTATATAGAGAAATGTATACTTAAATACATAGAAAACATCCAAGACTCCGGAACAAATACTCGTGCTCATCACAAATATCTGCCCTTACCGGGATTTGAACCCAGGACCCCTAGCTTCGAAGGTAGGGTCACTACCAACTAGGCTAGCGTGAAGAAGAATAATAGTAGATTATGGGAGTAAGGCACGGATTACTAATCGAGTGTGCATTTACTTACCCTCGAGTAGTATATACTTACTGCTTTATACTACACGTAAAAATAAATAAAATACAAAAGTAACAAATGAATTCATACGAAAGAGAACGAGCGCGCCATCTAACAGGGGCTCTACTTTGAAATTCGAACTTCGTCTATTGCTATCCCTTTTGTTCTCGATGCGTAACCAATTTGCAAAAAGTGACAGATCCGAAGCTCAAATTACGGATTTCAAAGTAGAGCCGCAATAACAAAAGATTTTTTTAGTTGTGAATATTAACGCTCCATACAATTTGCGTGCCCGATTTGCAGGGTCCAACTTGCGTACGTGCCAAAGTGGGTTGATTGACAACGACATCTAGAATTAAAAAAAAAACAAAACGGGGTAGTAATGGATTTTCATACAACATTACTGCCCTGATAACAGGGCAGTTATGAACTTCCAATGGCTTTCACACCTTTTATTAGGTTAGTAATTATACACTTACTTATTTATACTATACATAAATAATTAAATAAAATACAAAATGTATAACAATTGGGAAGTACGTTGGGATTGGGAGAGAGTAGGGAGTTGGGTTTATATAATTATATTATGTTAACAAAGTTATTTTGGTATTGGCGGATACTAAGAATTAAGGATTTTTATTATTATTTTACATTATAAAAGCATTATTAAAGTATTGAGTATTGAGTAGGTTTGTGTGTGTGTGCGTGTGTGTGATCAAAGGTCTTAAAACTATGATAGATTTACCGACACTCTGGCCTTCCTTTGCGTTATAGCACGCTCTAAGTTTTATATTTTGCTCAAAAATATTCTTTCGATTGCAAACTACATTTTTTGAGTCATTTCTATTTGCTTGAGCTCATGTAATTACCATCGCAACGGAATCCTAATCACTTCACATTGGAGGAGTTCTCATTTTCTTTAATTAAAGACGGCCTCGGTTCACAAATTCGGCCGACGTCACGTATTTAAGCTCACTGAGCACCACCGAGTCTCTTATCGTTGCCCTACTTTCTGTTCATATTCAACATGCGGCCAATACGGCCTTAGCAAGCGATGAGAAAGGCGAAACGAAAATAAATTTTGAAAGCTTTTCTTCAATTATGTATGACAGTATGTATTGTAATATTACTATATGAACATTTACAATTTAAATGGATTATTTTAAATGTACTTTTCATGTAGTCTTTTTCCTTAATGGTTGTAAAAACACTAGCCACTAACAAAAACATTCATATTGTTCCACTGACCATTCCGAGCGAAAATTTCATACTTTTTTTATTACTCTTTCACACTGCGAAATTCTCCGTTAAAAATCCAAGGTAGCCAGATTCGGAATAAAAGTGATCATAATTTCACGTTATTGCACTGCCTCGTACAAGCTCTCGACTTTTCCATTTTGTTAATTCAAGAACTATTTTTGCGGGAACAGCGGCTGGAAATACTTGAGATGAAATAGACCTAGCGGAGAATTAAAATCTGCCCGGCCATTACCTTCCATGATGAATTATACAACCCCGCTAGCAGCTATATTTCATTTATTTTTTACCATTCCTTAAATTATTGTGCAATAAATAAGGTATTTTTTGCTCCAACAGTTCTTTTTTTGCGTGTTTAATTAATTTTAGAGTGATTAATTATTATTTAAGTCTTTATTACCTTGTGAACAACTAACTTTTAAGTTTACTAATTATGTTATTAATATACTATATGTATTTTATGATTAAAAAAATGACTTTCTGCTACAGTTTCTTAAGGCGCTTTTTTCTGCAATGCGGCCTTGTCCAAAGTGCTGGTGCTGGTAGGTGCGACGTGTAAAAGGGCTCTGATCTGGTCAATTGACTGAATAAATAATAATTATTTTTTTAGTTTATTTTTCCAATAATGTACATGCGTTATTAAATAATTACAAGCTCGCCAAACTGTCACCCAGTTTGTTGGAGAGTAAAGCGCTCAAACTTATAGCTTATCTAATCATGCACCCGGGCATAGTTACTAGGTACAACAACTCTTATCAACTAACTAATGAAAGTAATGAAATAAGTACTATTTCAACCATTTTTTTTTATATTGCAATTTCAATATATACATGTATATATAAGTAACGTTTATCTTGTCGGCACCTTGAATTCCATACATTATTGGTCAGTTTTCTAAAATCACTAGTGTTATAGTCATGCGTCTTGTCTAGGCTCCCTGCACTTTTATTTCACATCTTCATTCTTACTTGCTTATCCTTATCTTGACTCTTACTTATAACTTACTAATATTATGAATGTGTTCGTTGGTTTGTTTTTTCCCACTACAGGGTTTAACGCCACAAGTGCCACAACCTATCGATGTCATGGACTGAGACATTAAATAGCCCGGAGACGGACATAATTGGGTACTTTTACTTGAGAATATTGGTCAGTTTCCAAGAGAATAGCAACATAATAAACAACTTCTATTCAGTTTACGCTGAGAGAGACAGAGCTATATAACTGCTATAGCTATGTCCTTTACGCTCATCCTAAACTGAATTGCTTAGGAATGTCATGGTAACCCCCAGGGCACTATATTGGTCCTAAGTACGTGTGAATTTTATTACAATTACGTATATCGTACACACTGCATCTAAATATAAAGTTACATAATATTACGTTCCCAAACTACAGCTGTGCTAGACCTTAATAATTAAAAGAAAACCTGGCTCGCAGTTCCTGGAAGTTCTCATTACTGCGAATCATCAACATTCATCGAGGCGGAAAAACTGAACTTCCCACTTCGGCGTTATAAAACCTTATTCACGAGTGCAGTAAAAATAATACTTGTTAACTTTGCTGGGGGATTTATGCAGTTAAAATGCTGAAAGGGTAATCCTTATATTGTAAACCAGAGCAGCCTTCAGATGCGGTAGCTAAATGAATGACCAAACCATATGTTATTTGTGACGGAGTTAAAAAGTAAAATAGTAATTTGTGAATCAAACTGGTATAGAATATAGGTTGGTTAGAATGTAGGTAGGTTGTCTGTATGCTCGTTTGCTTTACGCACGGCATATAAAAGCATAAATAATATTTTCTTATGTGCACTTTAGGAAAATGTATTAGCCGATGGTGCCGACACCGTTGGTGTTCCAAAGGAATATTTGTACAGTGCAAGAAGTCTTTAAAAGGGGTACCTACAGCTATTATTTTATCTCTTTACGCAGAATTTTCATTTCATTGAAAGGCGATTCGCGCCGTATGTGTAAGCATTTTTTTTGGTAGTAACAAGTTTAACCTAACCGAACCTACGTTATTTATGTTAAAGATCCTTAAAGCATTATGATTTCAGCAGAAAACAGCGTTTGATGAAATGGAATTCGATGAAATTATACAATCGATATGAAGTGAAATTCGACAAAATGATGGGTTACCCTTATAAAGGTATTTTGGGTTCAAATAAAGTCGGTTAGACTAGCGAAGGAACGTACAAGTGCAAGTGAGATAGAATTATGAACCCAATGCCTTTTTTAAAAGTTATCGTGCTGTAATTGTGTTAGTTCTCCCATTGCAATATCAAAATATTCAGATTTTTAATTTTGGGAAAATTTTGTGTAAGTTTTATGTCATAGTTACGACATTGAACTCTTACTGGTATAGGTAGTCGACGCAATTGCAAGTATTAGTTGAAAATGGGCACTGTATAATAAGTTTAATTAAAAAGTTAAGGGTCACTGATAGGACAGGTCCCAAAGTTATCAAGTCTTTACAGCATTTCACTGTTTAGATGTTTTAGTTACTAAGGCAAAGGCGTGTGCTTGACTTGGTACCGATGGTCAAATGGGTATCAAACAGTTTCCGATCTCAAAATGTCACTTGGGCCTTATCGGTGACACGCTTGCTTAGCCCGTCATGTAATCATTTAACTCAAGAGAAATTATCTGGCATCCGAAAGGCTTTGTGAGATCTAAGTTGCTGGCTGCGTTGAACATCTTTGTGGAGCTGCAAGCAATTTTAGATTAATTTTATTATCAACTAGTTTGAACAATCCTTTAAAACTGTTATTAAACGTACTGACTTACGTTTTATATGGTATGAAAAATCATTTTCATGCATAAAAAGTAAGATCTGTGGTTCGATATAATGAAAAATCGAGCGCTTAAAGGTAGAAAAGTATTTTACCATTTCACGCTCATTTTCGAATGAAATTTTCGATTGTTTGATGCTGAAAGATTAACGTGCTGCTACATTAAAAAAAATATTTCCTTGTGCAAGTAATAATGCAATTTCACGATCAAATCCTATTTTTATTTCACTGAGATGGAACTAAGCAGCTTAAATACCAGGGATTGTTTCAACAACTAAATTTATGGGTAATAATTTTCCTGTTGTGCATTTATGCATTCGATTAAACATTTTATTTGAAGGTTAGGTCTACTTTTGCTGACCTTTTGTTTATAGCATAATATTTACAAGCAGAAGTTAAAAGCTGAAACAAATTAAAACATACCTTTTGAAGTAAACCATCTACTTTCCTGGTTAAACTTTAATCATTTTCCTAAGTTATTATTCACTATCGAATTAACCGGAAAACATCCTGCACATAACCCTACCCCGAGTAACTCCACATTCATGAGTTTCATGCAACGTATTCCTATGGATTCGTGCTCCCATTGCTGCGATTTCCAGTATTTAATTACTGCGTATAAAATCGACTCTGAACCACGACCTTTAACATCCCTCATCATACCTATACACAATTACAAACACCCACGCTAATGCTAAATACTCGTAACATATTTTGATCTGTGAGAATAGACGTACAATATCGTGTGTTAAACCTTGCCACTACTTTTTCATACACAATTTTCTACAGGGGATACAGATTATGTAAATTTGTCTGTCCATATTTGGTTCTTGTACACTCGCCACTAACAGTGAATACAGGTTTAACGAGCTTTTCTGGTTTTGTTGAAATGATTTGTCATTTATAAATGAAACTGTTTCAATATTATATCGAAATAATAACATAAAGTTGTCTGCTATTTTGCACAAAGATCGTCCTATACCTGCACATCGTAGGGGCTGGAGGCGCGACGGTGCCTCCAATTGAGAGCAATTTCCGGGACATTCCGTCGCTGTTCATCGGCGGAATTACGGAATATGCAGCAACCATTGATTCAGGTGCAAATTTATGGTAACCATATTTATAGGTAGGGCGCGAGGGGGAGAGATTTGTGAGAGCGTGTGTTCATATCAGTTTTTGCGTTGTCATGCTATATCCCCGTCTTTTTAGTGAAGCGGTTCATAAAAAGGTAAAAACTATACGTCGTATCCAAAGTAATGATTGGTCTGACTCAAAATTGTCCTTTGTTATTATTTGAAATGCCTTATCATTCGTTTGGTTGTATACAATTTTATCTTTTATTATTTTGATTCTCAATTTAGCACCGTAATAACTTTGTTGACCGGTCTGGCAGCGGCAAACGAGATGATGAGGCCCGGGAACCCTCTGTAAGCTGATAAACAAATCATACAAAAATGGGGCCATAATTCACCGTTATTGACGACCCCTGCAAGACATCAAACGGCCCAAAAACACAAGCCCCAATATCACTAATAATTCAGGCGGTGAAGTGGCGTTTTTCGGGTTTTCCAATCTAAGTTCTTAAGCTTTAGGCGAAAAAACGTGACATTAAAATATTCACGAGGCCGGCGTGTAGCCGATCGATGGCTTGCCAATCCCCTAGTCACTTTTGGGAATTTAATGCTTTCGACGGGCTTACAAGAAAATGTATTGGTCCGTTGAAACAGCAAGAAAGATAAAGGTTGGCTTTGATACGCAATATGTATATTTAGTTTAGGAACTATGCGTTTAGATTCTATAAAAATGATTTTAACTTAATCTAATAAATGTAACTTTTGTGCAGACAATTTAAACGAAAGTCTTTTAGGTATCAACCACCGCCAGTGCTGTGAAATCTCGCACAGCACGAATTACAAGTGCCAAATTATAAAGCCGTGGCCGTAAGTCTTGACAAAGGCAAGTGCTGCAGCTAGATAAAACTTGTACAATATTAACTAGTTGGAAGTTCAACGCTATTTAGCATATAGAATGGCCTGCGGCGTGGTGTTATTTTTAAGCAGGCAACATTAGAATGCAAATAAGCACCATGTGGCTGTGGCACACTCGCTACTTCTGCCGCACTTTATCAAGATAAAACCTCATGAGGTTTTATCAACTGCGGACGACGTGGTTTCTCAAACATTTGGTTTATATATCACTGTTTGTTATGGGAACAAAATAAACAGTAGGTTGAGTAATTATTTTTTGTTAAAAAGCCTGCAACTACATTGAAAGAGCTACTGTAGGTCTCTACATTATATTGTCACCCTTGTTCCTTTTATCTTTCCACAATAGCGACTAATGGGAGACAACTTCCTATTTAGTCAATTGAACGGAGCTGTCACATACATGCTTACAGTCTGAACCTCTGGATAAACGAGAACAAATTGTAAGTATTCATGGATGTAAATAATAAATTGTTTTAGAACAGGGTGCTTTGAAGTAATTCGATCTAAAATCAGCGCTATTCGTAAAATTTTACATCCGTTCATAGCACGTTTGAACTCAAGTTTTTATTAATTGATATTTTTCTGCATTTCAGTGTCATCTTAACTTAAAACTATGAAGCCTTATTTTTTAAATCATAGTAAAATATGGTAATTTATTATAATCAAAATACATAAGCCTTTTCACTTTGTTTACAAGTATGACGTAAATGCTTAAATTTAAACTTAGCCCAACTAAGCTTTCCAAGTACGTCATAATGTGAAACTTTTACATTTGTTCTTTATTTAATCTTTTACAGACTTAACGATAATTAACCAACGTACTCGTGTGATAAATCTTTATTTACTTAGAAAGAAAATAAAAATGAAAAATTAATTTTACAGTCAAAAACACGCTTTGCGTTAGATCTACTTATATTTACTATTTCTTCCACCACGTGTGCCAGAAGTGGGTTCTTCTTTATCTAAGAGCTCTTCATCTATGAGTAGCTCAAAACTCCCCAGGGCCTCAGCGTTCGGGAGCTTGTTCCACCGCACGTCGGGCACTCCGTCCGGAGGCAGCACCACGCTCAAAATGTTATCTATCAACTTGTATTTTAAAATTCGGTCGTTCACAGTTGTAGATGTCAGCGACGGGGAGGCATTCACTTCAACCAGCCAGGGCTTCAGCTGATTATCGATGATGATGTCATACCCGTAGCATTCAAAACAGTGCCGGTCGTTAGCCATTACGGGCGAGACGGCCTTCAAGGAATGCACAATGAGCCACTGCATTGCAGCGAACAACTTTTCCGTGACCGCCCTCCCTCGCGTACCTTCCAAGTACAATCTCAAATGCTCCACGCTCATTTTTCCCCCGTGAATACTATTATAATCACCACCGTGCTTTTGTACACTGACGTTAGTAAGATGCACGTACATGTTATCTAACTCAGTAACGCTAGTATCGTACCTCACCGTGCAAAATCTACAAAAACCGAGTTGAAACAGATAAGCCTTAAGCGGACGGAAAGAAGTGACCAAAACGTAAAGTCTCAAATCGAACTTTTTTCCCCCTATCAGGAGCGGGTTGTCTATGTACCGGGAAATGACGTAGCTTTCTTTGCTTAACTGAGGATGAAAAGGTGTTTTCGCTTCACGGGACCATTTTTTCAGCTTCGATAGTTTATTTATTAGAAAAATTCCGGTGCCTTGTGATTTTCCACACGGTTTCATAATCCAAGTGCTCTGCGGTGACTTGCGGTATTCCTCCACGAACATGTTGTAGTCGGCTGGCAGGACGAACGTTATCGGCACGAAGTCGAGGTGGATGTAGCGAGTCACGACTTGGCCTCCTGGTAGAACTACTTCGGCTTTTTCCGCTAGTAAATTGCCTTCTCTTTCAAGCTCCTTGCGGTACCTTTTAATATTTTTGACGAGTAAGTCTTTTCTCGATAGCTCATAATGGTTTGGAAAGTGATTTATAATTTGGTTGTCATTCATCCTGTAACCGCTCTCAACACTAAACAAATTCCGGCAAGTCTGCGTGGAGGCCCAGTAGAAGTTCCATTCGTCGTCGGGCCCCACTTGGTTCCAGCCGCGTCGCTCAAAGTTACTTAGCAACACCGACTTTTCTAAATCCGTGCAAAAGTTAACGCGGCACCTTTCGACAGCTGGCACGTTCACTCTCCCGTACAGGCTGGTAGCTATTTTCTTCACTTCCTGATTCATTGTTGCTGATCCCGTCCATTCAGATGAAAAGTTCGGTCCGTTGAGCAAATATTTGAGGTGCAGGTGGGTTGTGTTGTCATGACGTTCGGCAAATAACGCTTGCAGCGCGGCGGCGAATCGCGACCCTTTCACTATGACTACGTGTAAACATGGACCCGTATTGATTTTTATCGAGTATTTGCCGGTAGGTACTCTGCGTTGGGGTGAGCAGGTGTATCAGTTTACAGTTAATAGAGAACATCCGTTTTATTGTTAGGGGATGGGGAAATAGATTTTCCTGTTATTATCATCATCTGTATATTGTAACACTCTTTGTAGGTAGGCGTCGTATCTGATGATTTATATTAAAATGCTACCGTATCACATGTATCTCATTCCTATTTACCGGAAAATCTGATAAATAATATACTGCAACAAAATAACAAAGGAAAGGCGAATCGGATAAAAAGTTGTTTGTCAATTTCATTGCACCGTTTTCCGGTTCCTGTTTGTATTAATAAGATACATATAGCACATACACGTGTTTTGTTGTAGTTTCCATATCGTTTAAGGTAAAAGCTTCTCTGAATACAAAGTGTTGGAATATGTTACCCTAAAGTCAGGTAAATATTTTTTTTGCCACAAACACGCTGCGCCCTCCCGCCTCATAGAGCCGTATAATATTTCATATGGAAGCCTACATGCAAAACCTATTTATAAAAGACCGTGAAGAATGTGTCGCAGTAAAAGTGCGGGTTCCGCCGCTTGCGAGATTGAATGCATTAACTCAATTTGGGGTGTTAACGGGAAAATAAATCTTCAACAGCCTGCAAGAAAATGAGAAACAACAATCGAAACTGTGAAAACACTTTTGCGGGATTTTGTATTATAATTAAGATTGTTATTATGTTAAAAAAAATAGCATGAATCCAAAAATCGTAAAAATACCTTCAACGGCTATATCTGTAACACGCAATAATATGTCCATTTGTATATTTTATATGTTAAATAAGTTCTAGGATTTCACCATGCGTACTAGATAACGATAAACATAATTATAAAGAGAAATTCATGGAAAATATCCAAAACTCAGGCACCGCGAATTGAACCCATGACCGCTAGCTTCATAGGCAGGGTTACTACCTAGGCTAAACCCGTCATCATATTTAAATTCCCGTTTTATTTACGCTTAATAAATTGCAGGATGAACAAGGGATTTACCTTGTTCATCTTTCGGGAAATAAAATAAAAGAAAATATTTTGTTTAATCCTTAAGATCAGTGGAACCATAAAATCGTGATTCCGGCCCGAAGGGAAGAACGATGAAAGAAAATTTTAACGATAAACATAATGTCCCACGTAATAACATTGACAAGCCGCGTAATGCCTTATCACATTTCAAAAATGTACTTCAGCTAACAATTTTGCTAACGTTTTTTGAGAAAATGTTTGACATAAAACTTTTTGATGGTTTAGTATAATTGATTAGACGCGTTTGGGTACGAGTTTGTCTAAGGGTGTACAAATTGAAAAAAAAAATGTTTCCCTCTGTGGTATGTTTTTTTTTTGCATCAAATTAACGATTTTCCTATCCTACTCTGAAAACGTTGAAAGTTACATGAGCTTTATCTTTTTCTACCGATCCAATCACGAGAGCAGAGGGAAAAATAAAATTTGTGTATTTAATACATCCTGAAATGTATATGTGTAATGTAAATTTACTTTAAGAAATAAATATAATATAGCGGATAGATTGAAAAGAATTGTCTTCATTGTAAAACCTTTTAATAATTAGTAAACTCTCATTAATACCTACGTACAAATGCATACCAGGTACTAAACTTGAAAATAGCTAGTTTAGAACTCTAGACGTAATTTATTCTCTCACAAAAACTTTTTTTTCGTTTACGCTTCATTGTGACAGGGTTTTAAAATAGCTCAATGATTAAAATTCGAGATTATACATTAAGCAGAAAAGTACTCTTTATCCAAATTATTATTAACTATTTAGAAACAACGCAATCCAAGTCTTAAATTAATTGCCAGAGACTTGGGAATAAACTTACGCCACAACATGAATGCTCTGTGCCAAAATATATATCCTTTTGTTTTATCGTTACCATACCAACATCCAGGGAATTAACAGACCGCGATATCCGTCGGCGGCATGATCCAGTGTTGCCAACTTTCTAATTTATCTTCCGCCGTCGTAGACGTGGGGTAAAACTTACTGGGACATAAATATAGAAGGATTTTGGGTTGACTTGGTACGAGTTATATCCCTTTACGGCAAATATGACATGATCCTTATCTTCGAGAAATCAAAACATTGGAGCCAAAACGAAAATAACATCTTCCTTTATTTAGTTACAAAAAAAAAACAAGGATTTCAAAATCCCTGTGGCAATTCATTTAGGGGTAATAAACATGATTTTTATATCCTTGTTTTAGATTCTTGAAAGAGGATTGAAATAATATATATTTTATGCATTGGACTGAGTTAATAATAATTTATTCAGTTTCAATTAATTTATGTAATGCCTGTATTAATTATTATAATAGGTTATAGGTTTGAGATTCGAACTACGTTTTAAGGACGGCAACCCTACAATCACAGGTGAAATCGGATCAAGATCAAGTTTTTTTTTTTTATATATATGGCTATTGTCCAGTGGGACAATTCTGCCAGTGTCAAGGTTGGAAGTTACAAGTGATCGGTGAAAATGTTTTTCCAAAAGAAGGTGCAGATTCATCAGTTGGGAAATCGGATTAAATTACTCGTTGTCGTTCCTCTCTTGCTCTTATCACTTGACACATGGACTTGAAATTTATGAAATTTAGGATTTTTTATATCCTGTGGTATCAAATTTGAAATTCGTTCATTTCATTTGAAAGGCCGGCAACGCACCTGTAACTCCTCTGGTGCTGCAGGTGTCTATGGGTGACGGTTTCGCTTACCATCAGGCGATCTGTTTGCTCGTTTGTCTCCTATTCCATAAAAAAATATCCCAAAAACTAACGTATAAGTAGCGTTTATTTAATCTTTTGAAAAAAAAATGCCTTGATGTCCGTGTTTTCTGGTTTTTTTTCATAAACTTATAATGGTTTTTTTTTTTATAGCCGTTGTAACATTTGATGAGTACCTGATGAAAAAAAATGTTTTACATTACATGACCTTATCTATGGAGTGTTAACGCGCGGCCCGCGGATCCCTAAAAAAAAAAGATACAGGTTGATCAATAAAAATGTAGAGCATGTTTAAATCTTTTTCGACATAAACGGCATTGATAAGGTGCTCAACATTGTCTTTGGGGTACTGTTATACTCGGTACAGTGGGCCTCATAAGTAGCTGCCCACATTATTACCTTATCGTTTTAACGCATATGACAGATTAATGCAGCAGTTCGAACATGACGTTAAAATGATAAAGCACTAAAGTGTGCAGCTAGTTGTAAGCCCAACCGTCCACTGACAACAGCCGCGCTCCCCAGTATCGCCGATTAAACAACTTGTTCCGAGGGGCGATTTATCGCGTTGTCTTTGCTTCGGGCAAGTTTCTCTGGGCGCGTGCCAACGACACATGTTGTAAGTCACAACTTCTTAAATTGAACATCGAGAACAAAACAATGCTTCTATTTATTCTCCCAGTCCGCGGCCCCGCGGTATTGGATGCGGGTGCCGGCGGCGGCTTGTCCACAATTTTATTCAAGTTCCGCTGGGTTTAGAGCAAATCGATTTATATGCTAGTTTGAAACAAACTCTTATTTTACATATATTGAATAGAATTGAATTCAAATTAGAAACAAATGTACCAGTAAAAAGTACGTAGGTATTTCGTGTTTCATTTCCCAGTTTACCTCTTGACCGCTACACCATATCCGTATGCATAAAGTCGTAAACTGTATCAAATTTTACATCAATCGGTTAAGGTTGTAATCGTAAAGACAGAACGAACAAATACACTATTTAAAAAAAAAACTTAGTAATAATCGAATAATTATCTTGAAAAATTACTCGTAAAAATACACCGGTTGACCAGCGCTAAATAATAAACCTGTTCGTAGCTCTTGACCTCGGTCAACATTCGACGCAGTGTGCTTTACATATAGGAGAAGCACCCTACTGCAATTTGTTCCCGATAGATTAGTAATCAGCTAATGGTACGAAAGCAGCGACGTAAATTTTCAAGTAGGTATTAAGCCTTTGTTCAGGTACTCCTAGACTAGCCTGCTATTAGATTTTATTTGGCACGTAGGTACGGGTGTATGCAGCTTATGTCACGAACGTACTCCTAACAAACACTAAATAATTACGATGTAAAAGTTTGATCGACGGTTTAAGCGACTAATAAATTGTATCAACTTTTAATAAACGACGAAAATCCATTTTTTTTCACGCTCCTTAAAAGTATGGTTACTTTTATAATCAGAGAAAATTAATTAGAATATTGAAATACCAAAGTTTAATTAATTTTAATAGAAATTCAAAAATGCTTTAACGTTTATAGTGGCAAATATAATTTTAACATTTACAAAGGTTGAGGTCACGGTTGGAGGATTTATTCAGGATTCAATATAGGGTTTATCCTCGGCCCAAGTAATTCCTATCCTTATTCCGGCAATTCGACTGGCCCACACTTGAATGATAATAAGTACCTGAATGAACTCAATTTCGTGAAAAATGATTCGATTTCGATTTCGTTTTTCGATTCTAGTTTCATGATATTTTTCAAAAATACAAATCTAACTACTGAAAAGAAACGTTACTTAGGTTATTTGATTGTTTTTTTATGAAATTGTATAAGTATTTGAGCCGCAATAATGTTTCTGTCTTTATTTCTGTATTTTTTACCCGACTACGACGAAGCAAAGGAAGGGTAATGATTGTAATTTCTATACAGACTTACCTGCAGGTTTAGTGAATCAATTTATTTCTTTTTACAAAGTACACATACGAGTATGCAACAAAAAACGTAAGGCTGTGTGTCAAGGGCCTGACACGCTTTGACAGAGAAAGATAGCGATTCCTGTAAGAGGTTAAAGAAAAGATTTCCATGTTTTGTCTCTATCACCGACTGGGCATTTTTTCATAGTCGAATTATACGTACACTTCAAACTGTAAGCAATATGAGTACCAAATGTAAACCGGTCAAATTATGTACTTTAATAAGTAGACATTTTGACGACATTATATCTTTCTCTTACCCCTGGTCGCTCGATGTCAAATCTATTACTATACTATATCTATGATGTACGTGCTCTGTTTTTTTTTAATTTTCGAATTAAGAGGCCAGTTAATATGCTGCCACGCCCACGCAAGAATCAAAAGGGATGGCTTTATCTACTTCCGCACGAAGAACGTGCGATGAAGATAGTCTGATAACTTTAAAACTACAATATTTATTGAACATTGTTTACCAAGATTAAAGAGCAAATAAGAACTCAATCAACTATTGACTCAAAAATCGTCGTTAAAGATCATACGCAGGGCTCGGATTTTTCATCGCACGGTAAGATGATAGAAAGCTATGGAGTCGATATTAAAATTAAAACTTTAGTCATATTTATACTCATACCTGAAATCGTAGACCCGTCTTTTATGTTTATCATGCTGTAACTATTTCAATTTAAAAACATACCTGTTTTGCAGACTATTTTGTTGCAATAGACTAATCAAACTGGGCCTCTATTCAGGTGCGTTAAAACGATATCGTGTTTGACACGTTTAAGAATCGTTTATGTCACAGTCGCCATTATTGTAAATGACATAAGAGTTATCAAAACGTTGACAATACGGAAACAGGTCAAATACGATATCGTAATTACCGTGTAGAATCCCAGCCCTGGCCGCTTTATCAAGATTAATTAATTTACCTTGTCAAGATTTTGAAACACTTATTCCTGTAGCTACATGCTCTATGAATATAACAAACTAGGAGCTTCCTAAATGTTCATTGTATTTTTATTATTTGGCCCATAATGTGGATAAACATGGCGTGCAATTTAACATTTTTATTTATAATGTAATATCTTTTGGTGTTATTTAAATGAATGAGTATGAACATGAACATTCATAAAGTTTTAATTTTACATAATATCGAATCCCTAATTGTCTTTCATCTTACCGTGCGATGGAAACTCCGAGCCCTGATCATAAGTTTTCGAAGATTCACATTTAAGTCTCAAGGAAATATAGGTACAATTTTAATATATCCAAACAAATGTTATGGTTATCGAAGATCCAGATAACGAAACTCTACGAAATTTTATGATACTCGTATGTATAGCCCCTTAAAATTGAATGAAAGTTGAATAATCAATTACCTTGTATACTCAAACGTAATTTACAACAATTCATTCATTTTATTAACAAAGGATTATCCGCAACTTCGAAATAAAACCCAATATTTAAATTTGACATATTGAATTCGTATTTCGTATTTTCGCTTCCATTTTATTCATAAATTATTTCAAGGACAAAGGGAAGCGGGATGTCCCACGAGAATTCAAAATCTGGCCAACATTTTGCGACCAAACGCGGAAATATAAGCCTCGCCTGGCGAGTGATTGATGTAGCCCGTGACGGGGTTTACCCGTAAAATACCAGGATTAAATCCTTTGTCACCAAAAAGTTCATTTAAATACAAAATTCACTCAAGATCCGAGATGAGATCACAAATTGTAAAAGGACTTAATCTGTGGATTTAACAGAAAATGGGCCGAGCAACTACTTATTCAATTCGTGACACGTTTAAGCCACTGAAAAAACATAACAACTTCATCTGTAGTGGTTTTAAACTTTTCAACAATACCCGCACTCCTGATAAACAAAAAAGCTGTTTATTCAGCTTACTGAACACATAAGACAGTAACATAAGATTTTTATTGAACGTAATAAGCATATTTTAACAATTAATATTGTAAGCAACCGCATTAGTATAAACTGTGTCTCAGCTGTTTACGCCCACCTCGGGACATAGAAGAAAAATGTTCTACATAATTACACAGGTAGTATAATAATGATTATAACTAGTACTTATATGAGAATAGGATATTTTGTGTAATCCATAGTAAATGCAGGTAGGTAAGTAGTAAAATTTTGCTAGATATCTCATGCGAGTTTTAACAATACAAAATAAGTTCATTAATTACCATTAACAAGTGTCTCAATCTATAAGAAAGATTTTGTAAAAACTTGGTCACTTTTTTCTTACATTCAATTTATTATATATTTTAGCTGAAAGATGGTCGTAATATTGTCGTATGATGGTCGTAAGTAGGCGGCACAAGCACTTTTATACGTCAAAATCTACCAGCGCTTCCCGAGAGGAAACCACTGCTGAGAAGAAGCGCCACAAGAAACTCAACAGTCAGTCATTTTTTCAACGCCAACGACGGATATTTCCGTCATGGCTGACAACGCAAAATAGACCTGAGTATTTATGAGGCAAAGTTAACATTAGCTCTAGTTTTAAGCTGTCATTGGGATGTGAGTGACGCTTTTTAGGGTTCCATAGTCACAAAGGAACTTACAGTTTCGCCATGTCCATCTGCCCGTCTGTCGAAGTAAAAAAAAGATAAGGTAGAAATATTTCAGTACAGGTAATTAAATATCCATTTTTAGATTTGGGGGACCGTTTAGGAAATATTGTAATTTTCGCTAGAATTACGACAAATAGCCCATCTAGCTTCTATATCGTTCGTTACAATACTGTTGACAATGTGACAGTTCTTACTAACAAGTGAATAAGAGTGGCGAAATCTATGTATAGACGCAAGATATGCTAAACCAAAATAGAATAATAGCCCCGTTAACGTACCAACATAATTATATGAATTCGCACAAAATAAATAATACTACAAGTAGCAAGATCAATCACCACAGGGACCTTAACAGGTAAATTTGCTTTCATAATATAATACGAAGCCAACACTGTAACTTTGATCTCGACACATTACATACGTACTTAAGGGACGATACGAACTTAATCTTACTGTGTTACGATACTTATGATTTCCGGGGAACTCTGTAACGAAGGCCTACAGCAAGTCCAACTATCGCGGTTCCGTACCATTTAACATCATGAGCGGCTGCGCGCGTTAGCGAGTTACAAACATTAAAGATATCCCGATTTACTGTGCTGTAACACAAGACACATTTGAATTTTTCACTCGATTTATGCTTACTAAAGAGGACATTTCTCAGCGCAAAAATGGATTTTATGGCTTTCTACAAGGCGCGGTGAAAAATACTAATAAAATATGCAGTGCAACGCTTAAATGTGCAATAAATGTAAGAAAATAAATTTTAATTGAAATCACTTTTTACAATGTATAACTATGAACTAAATAAACACAAAAATGACTTGCAAATTACTGATTTGCCTGAACTAGGAAGATCCTGTATCTCAGACGTAAAAGAACTAAGTGTAACTTGAAATAATTACATTCAAAATATAATTAATTACAGGTACGTAGGTATTTTTGATATTAATAATAATTTCAATTATCTACAAATTTCATTGAAACTAAGATGTAATGAATAATATAGTAGTGTAGTTTATAGTAGTGTATCTTTCGTGTTGCCCACCGTGCTCTCACCGAATGGGCCCTGCGGAAGACCAGCGCTGGCTGTAAAGCTAGCAACATGCTGAGCAGGGTCCATTTCGTGGCAAATTGTGATTTGTTTTATATATTTTATTTTTATTTTGTATGTGTTTTTTATTATTATTAATATTTGTCACGAATAAATGCTTGAATTTGAATTTGAATTTTAGTAGTAATATATATGTACAACGTGTTACAAACACTACTTTTACAATTTCTTTTTTACGGATTATTTTGTAACACGTTGTATACAATTATAAAGACGCCTCAATGAGAGTACCTACATCGCATTTGCCAGCTAGCTTGTTGGATAATTGCTAGTATCTACGTCATTAAAATGATAAACTTGGTTAAAGTCAATGTTGCGTAATTGTCCATGATTGATTACTTACATTTTACGTGTAAGTACCTCTTCAGGAAAAATATATTTATTACAAATAAAAGCTAGAGCAGGAACCACGACATTGCGATGCAATTAAAACATTTCCAAACAGGCTTTTTTCTACGTGGCAAGCCTAAATGCTTTTGACATGCTATCGTATTGTGGCCACCATTACTGTCAAGTAAATAAGAGCCATCAGACAAAGCAATTAGGTTTTACCGAATAGAATAGAGCTTCAGGTAAAATTAATAATTCTTCTTTACATGGTTGAGTTTCGTCCCGTTTAGCTACAAATATGCCTAAAGCTTTCTGGTACAATTACTGCTGATGCCGTATTGTCCGCTTTGGCTTTGGCTGATTGGCTTGATAAATTTGAAAAAAGGCGGCAGGTAAGTCGAGTTGCCGCAAAGTATGAACCGGTTCCTCCGCGTTTTCTTTTTACCGTGTTAATTAAATAATATTAGTGTAATCGAGTACTGTTCACTGTTTTAAGATAAATAGGTACCTATCATTTAAATAGATAGAGTGTACGACGTTTCGTCGCGCGTCGTTACCGCCTGAATCCCACCCGTGATCCTACTACGTTGCCGATCTAAGCGGATTAGTGGGTTCGGCTCGGCAGGCGCCGTTGAAGATTGGCTGAACACCATAACTCAACACAAACGTAGGATACTTAATAATAATAATAATCCAATATTATGCATTACATATAGAAGGTACCGAAAATAATAAAGGTTTTTATAGTGAACTAGTTACAGTGCAAATAGTTCTCAATAGTTTTTGAATAAAGTCGGTAAGACTAGCATAAGGACGTACGAGAGCAAATGAAAGATAAATAAAAAGTCTAAAATTGATTTGAATGATAATACAATGAAGTTTTATAAATCAATTTGACACTGTATTTTTAACACTTCTAACAATATTATGCTCTCGTTACATATCAAGCTGTTCTTTTTTTATTGTAAAGAGCCCACACGTTATTAATAAAACCGGTCACAAAGTGTGACATAGACTAACAGGGCCTCTATTCTACTGCGTTATAACGATATCGCGTTTGACGTGTTTTAGAATCGTTTGACTCGCTTATTGTAAATGATATCAGAGTTATCATCACGTTGACAATACGGAAACACGTCAAAGACGAAATCGTTATAACCGTGTATAATCCCAGCCCAGTGGTGCTAGACAAGTTGCATTCGACAATCGTTAGCGATTATGTTTCGATTGAAAAATATATGGAATTGACGTAAGGTCACGTTACTATCTCGGTGGCTTACGTCAATTCCATACATTTATCAATCGAAACATAATCGCTAACGATTGTCGAATGCAACTTGTCTAGCACCACAGGTTCGCCTGTTAGTTCATCGTATAGAATCATAGATTATCCGTTTCACTTGGTTTTATACATTCCTTCTTAGATTTTGGACGGTCAGGCATCGTGATAGACTTGCGACTGTGTGGTAACGTATATCTTTCGAATGATTACGTTTTGCGCGTGTGAAGAATAATACAATTTCAGTCCAGAAAACACAGGTTTCCAGAAGGTATAAAAATAAAACTACCAGCACACCAAAAACTAGCGCTAAATTGTCACGTAGCCAGCAACATGATATGACACATCGTGTTACGTTGTAAAATGGAGTGGTTGCAACATTCGTGGGGATTATAAAGTTGTCAAATAGATTTTGTTTACGTATTTTGAAGGTTCTTTTCCAATGTGTTTATAAGTAGAAAGTAATCGCAATTCAAACTTGTTATTTCTACAAAATCGTCATCATGCCCTTGTCCCAATGATTTGGAGCCGATGCAGCATGTGTTTTACTTCCAAACATCCCTATCTTCGTCGTCTCGGTATTTACTTCCCTGTTTTTCATATCGCTATTGACAAATTCCATCCATCTTTTCTTAGGTCTCCCTAAAGCCCTCCATGTTCATTCTTCTCGCCTTCTTGTTCTTTGCTTTTAATGGCGGTTCCATAGTAGCTTCGCCAATGTCAAATGAGTAAGAGTATAATCGGTAAATAAGATTTTTCCACTCTAACAGTTCCCGAATCCCAAACTCTTCTCGTCCCATGATTTTCATTCCTCCTCGTGATGTCTTCTATTCATTATGATTTTCCGATCTTCCATCCATTATGTCATTTTTCTCTTTTTTGTTCCTCCACTGGGCCACTTTAAAACGCCAGTGTTTTAACGTTCGTACAGCATACTCCGCTTTTAAACAATAGCCGCTACCTTTTTTAATTAGCATCCTGAATAAACTCATGTTTTAGGACTATAAATATTATTTAATTCCCAAATAATCCTTATCCTACTACACAAGTGAAAACCAGCTATCAATTACGTACCTTTACAAATATAACGTTTCCAACTGCGTTTATTAACGACCTTCCTTTGTATTTTTGCACATAACGGGCTACATAGATTTATGTGTAGGTACTTTAACAACATTGTTACCTATCGGCCGTTTCCAAGTCATTTGCCAAATCGTTACAAGATGAACGTAAAAGTTCTATTGAAATATGACACCTGTTAGCGAAGTTAGAATCAAAGGAGGCAGCGACATGGGGGCGCGGAAATCGAGAATGTTCTTCCGTTTTGCTAACTCGGGGTATTATTATCGCTAGTCGATTTATCATGTTTTTGTGCATATATTTTTGATTTATTACAGGAGAAACCAGTAGTCTGAGATCACAAACAAAGTTATCCTTACTTTCATAATTGTTACATAAAGACTTGTTAAATCTAGTTTTAGAAAGGCAGGCCTAGTTTTAGGGCCACTTGCACGAAAATTATACATGTAGATTTAAGACTGATAGTTTCATTTATTTTAGATTTTGACACGACTAAACTGTACAGTGCTTCTATTTTCTTAATGTATTTTGGCTAGCTGTCGCTATCGTAAGACGCGAGAGTGCGAGTAATCGCACTCGCATCTGACAGAATATTTATCACTCGAGTTTCATAGAAAAACGAAGCTTGCCGAAATACATTAAGAAAATAGAAAGTCCGTACACTATCGTTTTGTAAGTGGTCCTTAAAGAAGTATTGCAAATTTAAAAACCAGAACAGTGATCAAACAGGTATTTACTCGTAATCAAAAAGCGAGTAGAATATTGAAAACTGTTCAGAAAATTACCCGGAAGGTCTGATAAATGAAATAAATAAAACATAAAACACACGAGGATACTCGATAGCTGGTATCGGAGGCGAAAGGACAGGGATCCTCTTCAAAGTGCCGTAAAACGTCCGCTCGGGTCCGTGGCGGGTACTATTTTAAGATTTACAACTAGCCCCAAAAGTTTGTTAATAGACTTAGTAATACAATCTAGACAGACTGGACAATTTTACTGCCCAAGATACGTTAACCTTTCCGTAAATTTCTTCAGAGTTGCGGTTTGTGCATTGGTTAAGCCAACTGTGGTGCTAGACAAGTTGCGTAAGCCACCGAGATAATAACGTGACACTTACGTCAATTCCATATATTTTTTAATCGAAACATAATCGCTAGCGAGTGTCGAATACACCTTGTCTAGCCCCACTGGTCCGTTTATTTCACCAAAAGTAAGTTAGCAAGTTAGTAAACTCTGTATTGCATTAGAATTAAATCGAGTCTATGACTATAATAAAAAGCAAGCTAATGGATCACTTTCTATCGTTTCCGAAGATTTTCTATGATTTGCTTTACTTTTCTACATTTTATTTTTGATACTATCCCATACCTATTGTGATATTTTTATGACAGGATTACAGATGTAGTGAGAAACATAAGACATCGCTTATGGTCGGAGAATTTCGCATAAATATATCTTGATTCCTCACCCAGCTTGAGTACCTATCGATCACCTGTTTGAGAACACAAGACAAAAACGAACTCATCCGATATAAAATACGATACGATTGTATGATTACGTCACCACGTCTTGACACACTACACCACATCATCTGGGTCTCGTTTCAACTCCGTAGAACAATATTGCTTTTGACGTGTTCCCGTATTGTCAACGTTTTGATAGCTCCATATTAACTTACCTTACCAGTAATATTTGCCGAGCTAAAAATATAACCTGCCGTAACAGGTCAAAGGCATTATTGTTTAAACGCTGTAGATAAGAGGCCCTGTGCACAGGTTAGTTTAGGTTAGCTTCGGTTACAATTTTGACCACAAAAAAATGTTTGGGTGGGAAGTACAAAAATGAGATTTTGGTAAATAATACGTACCATAATGTTGTGAATGAATACAAGGTGAAATAGAGACCCTAAACTTTAGGTATAACTTAAACTTTAATTACATATGTATGTTTGTATATTTTAGTGATTACAATCATGATTTTTTACGGCATGGAGAAGATAAAACGAGCTCACAGACCGAGAGTCAGTAGATTTTGAAGCCTACAGATATTTGAAATCTCAAGATTGCAAGCTTAAGATGACAATCTCAAGATTGAAAATGCGTCGCTCACTCTAAAGGATTTAGATCCATGGAGACGCACCACGCCAGTTAACTTGACATCGATTGTTTCAATGTATTTAGGCATACGTCAATTAAATACTGAAGCTACCTTGCCCAATAAAAACACAATTTACTTCACTATTAACAAAAAAACGGCTTTCAGTATCGGTCTAACCAAGGGAAAACAAACCACACTAGTGGGGATTTAGGGGGAGTCACCACAGTGCGCCTGCAGAGCAAATGACCAGACCTTCCCTCACATTGTAAATGATTGCCCACTTCAGGGCTTTCCCGGTGGAATGAAGGAGCTACATAAACTTACGCCTATCGCAGTAAACTGACTGAAACACCTGTACATTGTCGTTTGATCCATGCAGGACGAGTGCCATGCGCAATGATGATGATGGCCACAAAATATCAAGGATGACGTGACTTATTCGCAAGTTGCTGTCAGCCAAGTCACACAAGTATATCTCTGGAAACTCAAGGAAGTGATATCGTTCTAGTGAATGGATCAAATTATTAATGTATAGACATTTTCCTAACCGCGTGTTCTTTGAAGACGAGAAGCGAGTCTGTAATTTAGGTTCAGGTACATGTCATCTTTTAGACATACATTTATGAGGCTTAGTAAAATTATTATTCATGCATTTAAAATTTTGTGTACATACTACTTATCTATTTTATCACTTATCTAACAAAATCTACGATATAAAGTTAAAATTTTGCAACAGAAAGGCCTTTGAATATCCGGTTAATTGAAAATATCAGCGGATTTGCACAGTTTGATACCTACAAAACAACAATGGCCATCCATTTTTACAAATTCTTTGTACAGAATAACAGTGCACTTGACTCGGGGGTACGCAAACAGAGCCGCACCGTCAGATGCAAAGGCTCAATTATTTTGATGGCCCTGCCAGCCTTTCCCTCAAATTGATTCTGTATTCATTCCGCTGTACGCTGGCAACTTTTTTAATTGCTTTTGCCTCCGAGTGAAGGTAGGCATTAACGTATCATATCAATATTGGAGGACTCTATCTGCTTTTTTTTGTTCTTTCTCATTACGTTCACTAGGGTGGTGGTGCGGGAAGTATGTTATTTGTACACAAATCAGGCTATTTTAAAATTGGAAAAACTTTTCCTTATATGCTGGTTTAGAAGTAATCGCTATTAAGCTTTACTAATTAATCATGGCGAGGAACATGGGTGAAGAAAAAGGTTCGGAGGGTATCATTGTGGTATTTAATTAAGGATACTTCATTTTCCATTTAAAAACCTTTTTGTTCATTTATTTAAATGCTTATTGTTTTATTTGCGACATTATCATATTGTTTTCAACATTTGGCAATAACAATAGATAAAGTCTTTTTCTACTCGCGTAGTACAATGTGTTGCTAACGATACCGCTATCGGTAATCCAATGAGGTGCCTTTTGTGATCGGAACGTTGATATTTCATTGTGAAACGTTTCACAAAGTTCTTTTTCGCATTGCAAATGGCGTGAATTATTGTTTAAAAAAAAAAGTTCATCGTATATTATCAACAGCTGCTATTCTATTTTATTTACTCAAATATTGTTAAATCGACTTTATAGATTAATTATAATATGTTTACACAAACAATTATTAAGTAATTAATACTTACATAACGGACAATAAGTGAATTTAAGAGTTATTATAAAAAAATGTATTTTAACATTTTTTAATTTGGCTGAATGACCTAAAGTTCCCGGGTCTTATCTAAGGTGTACTGTAGTAAAAAAAACAAACGTTTCAAAATAGCTGGAATTTGTTTTGTTTTGCTTTTGCACGAAGTTCTTGAAAGTTAAAAGAAAGAAGAGAGTTAATCACTTTTTATGTGTGAGAATGTGTGACTTTGGCGAATTAAGTCATGCGGAAATGTTGACGCCGCCAGAAATAAAACAGGCGGCAATGGAAGTGAGCAGTAATTTGCTACCTTTAAAATCGAAAAAGGTCCTATATATTGGTATATTGTACACGTTTTATTTTACGATTCCGTCCATTATACCTGGGCAGAAAATGTTGTGCTACTTGTAGGTACATATCCCTTTGAGCTCATAGAAAAATTAATGTATGCAACTATTCATAATCAGCCATTGAGACACTCATGCATATCTATTATGACATTCGGCTTCGCCTCATGTCATAAACTCGCACTCGTGTCTCAATGGCCCTTATTATGATACAGTTGCATAAACTACTATTATCTAACTGTACACTTACCCTCATTAAACTTTTTTCACACACGGATAAACTAACTACCGTGGCAAAACGTTGATATAACTGTATACAAATAAATACAAATGTATTAAATAATATATAAACCTCAAGTTTCAGTCAAAATTAAATTCATCAAACAATGTAACTTAATTTAATTGTACTTAAATCATTTTCCCTATAAAAGATTTTCTTAATCACGGTACAATTATATTCCCTTAATTTATAACAGCGTGACTGTTTTATAAATGCTCAGTCTCGAGCAACCTACCCGGTTCCAGTGAAGCCTAAATTCTTATTATGCTAGGATTCACCGCGGAGCCATCAGTCAAAAAGGCAATCATTTATCTCTCTCGAAGCCCTGACAGCCGCGGAGGTGACAGTTCCCTTAACTTATCTATTTAAGCCCAAGTGTTTTCCCAGATATACGGAATAGTGGCACTTGACTTTTAAATCCTGACGAAGGTTTATCGTAAACCTTACGATTTCGTGGTTTTAACACGAAAATTAAAATGTAGGTAATAGAAAAAAATATATTAAAGAGACACCATTTTTTATATTTTCACTAGCGACTATTTTAAGTTTTGATACGTTGGCCTGCGCATGGTATTTTAATTTTGTATCCAATTTTTTATTTAATGCTAGGTTAAGTACATAGTGGGGCGCTGTCTGTTGTGACATGTAGTTATTTTTTAGTTTTATTTCATTTTTGTTTAAATGTAAGTACCGCGATGTCTGTATGGCCTTCCGTGTCTTCACCGAGCGGTCCCAACGGAAGATCAGCGTTGGCTTCACAGCCAGCATATGCTGAGTTGGGTCCGTTTCGCAACATTAACGCGACATGTCGTCTCTTTTCTTTTTTTCTTTTATTTTTGTTACTTTTTATTTTTTGTCTGCGTGTTTTTGTTGTGAATAAATGATTTACTTACTTACTTACTTACTTACTTACTTACATACATAAGCAAATATAGCTGACTGTTGAGTTTCTTGCGGCGTTTCTTCTTAGCAGTAATGGTCTACTTTTGGGACTGGCACAGCTGGTAGAATTTGACATACCTACTAAATAAACATATTTTATCTTTAGATTAAAAGTTTTCACTGCTCTTCTAATGCTTCTCGTAATAGTTAATAACTTGAAAGTTTTAACTTAATTTTATTCTTATATCCAGCTTAAAAAGTTTTAAAAAGTCCTAACTTAAAAAGTTTGAACACGGCGATGACACGCTAGCCTAGTTGGTAGTGACACTGCCTTCCAAGCTAGGGGTCCTGGGTTCAAATCCCGGTAAGGGCAGACATTTGTGTGCTGAGCACGATTATTTGTTCCTGAGTCTTGGATGTTTTCTATGTATTTAAGTATATATTTCTCTACATAAGTATGTTTATCGTTGTCTTGTACCCATAGTACAAGCCCAGAGCTTAGTTTGGGACTAGGTCAATTTATGTGACATTGTCCTGTGATTTATTTATTTATATCATGTGGTTGTGTCTTAATCCAAGTAAATACGTATAAAGTTCATAACAATTTTGCTCGTATAAATATGTATAGTCGAATTATAGCCCTTACTAGCCAGTGAATTAGAGTTACCATTGAGTCAATTTTATTAATAATATTATTGGTAATGATATAATTACGTAGAAGCAGCAAACGAATTAAATAGAGGCCTACGAGTACCACAGATGAAAAGAGTTTCTGGATACCTCACTTTCAATCATGTTTCACAATGGCGAAAAGTCAATGTTGATTTCTGTGGTTCTCTATTGAATGTCATATTTTTTTTACGCATAATGTATCCTTTCGCTTAAAATCATTTGGCCAAAATCGGTTTATACGATGGAAACGGTTTTATTTTAATCATTATAAAAAACTAAACTGATCTAACCTAACCTAATCTACAAAATACATGTTAATCGAATTCTGCAAACACAGCCTAAAAAGATGTTATGCGAAAATATTTTATGCGAAAATATTTTATGTGTTCCAAGGGGATCCCGATTTCTGTTCATAGGTATGAAACTAACGGAGCCGATACCTATAAATTAAGTGTTATTTGAAACTGGCTTGAAACACAAGTTCTCATGTCAAAATCAAAGGTTTTACCTAGTAGATAGACTTCCGTAGGTATTTTGGGGGTTTTTGACACATGTTTTATCGTATAGTTCTTAACTTTGACTACCTGAACCCTTTTCTACATTGTCAAACGCAGTGAAATAGAGTTTTTGCCCTTTTGTATTGCTAACAAATCAGCCGCCATTACTGTCAAGATAATTATAGAGCTATCGTGATAATTACAACAAAGAGCGTCCTCAGTTAGAGCATTCGCATGTACCTATAATATGCGAGTGGTGTGGACGGTGACGCTAGCGTTGCTGCGGTCCACACCACTCTAATATTCGACACCGAATGCTCATTACACGCGAATGCTCTCAGTGAAGACGCTCCACGTATGATAACAATGAGAATGAAAATAAGTGAAAAGCTTTATTTCGTTATCACAAACATTTAACAATAACAATAGGATAAAAGACAATGACGTATAAGGGATCAGTTAGCCAGAGTTTAAGCAATATAACACGAGCCCTGGGCTGGGATTCTACGCGGTAGTAACAATATCGTCTTTGATGTGTTTCCGTACTGTCAACGTTTTGATAACTGTTATATCATTTACAATAATGGTGACTGTGACATCAAACGATTCTAAAACACGTCAAATGTGATATCGTTATAACGCAGTAGAATAGAGGCCCTGCTAGACGATCAGATACTGGCTACATTGTTGAGTAAATCGTAGCAACGCCGTAGTAAAGCCGTAGCCGTAGGCTGTGGTCATAGCACTGAGCTGAGCACGCAACCACTTGACTGCACTGGATTCATGTAAATGTGCAGTTACTTAGTGCAGCACTACGTGAGACCATATTTCCCCCAAACGTGTTTCTGTTTCGCTTATCTACCCACTCCGGTAGTGTTTTGTCAGTTACATGTGTATCCAGGCCCATATCATTAGGTATTAACTATACTTAGATAGTGACTCATCAAATCATTTCTCGCACATTTGTTTACTTGCCATTGCTACTGCGAATAGTTTTCTAATGACAGATGATGATCAAATTACTCGTGATGATATTTTTTACTTATTATTTTCAAATGCGAGTTTTGATCTGGGCATGTAATAGTATTTTTCACAATCGTGTTATAATAGAAAGCTTTTTAGTCGACTACCGTATTTAAGGTACGAGATTAAATAGTTTGATTATGACACTATAGTGAACAATACTTTTTGTACGAGTTCATTAAAATTAATAATTTAAATCATTAATACGAGTACCTATATCAGAAAACTAAATATAGTAAGTACTATATTGTCTAGTTCTACTATCCTACAATTTTCAGGTAGCAAGGCAAGTGTGGCTTCCTATGCCATATTAGTTATTTCTTGAGGAGTTAAAGATGTTTCGTCACTGTCACTACTCATTTTCTTAGTTTATATTTTAACTTTTTATGTTTAAGGTCTGATCTTTATTTCCACAGAAAAAACGTAAACTTCTTAGCTTTGAAAAGAAAAGTTATCACACCACCGGCGTCCGTAATATTGCAGTACTGTGCCAAGCTAAAAATACTAGCCAATCACAAAGCGTAGTTTTTTTTTTATGCCCTTTATGCAGCAGCCAGTTTAAGTAAATTTTTGACAGATGACGCGATGCTGCTACGTTCCAAAACGCCATACATTGGCAATTTTGTACCGCAGCGAGTCTCCTTAAACAAGGGCATATATTATTTAAATACGAAGTTCTATTTTCCATTATTTTTTTTCGGTTGCCTAGAGCGTATCGAAATAGTTATTTCGGTTGTTTCGGAAGTAACATAGACTATTCAACGATGAAAAGAGTGACGTTACAGTATTCTCTATGAAATCTTAATACACAGATTTTAATCGACGATTACAAAAATATATTTTCATTATATTATATTCAAAAGAACATAGTAAAACCGAAACATAAAAAGTAAATTATGTTAATAAGTGCTAAAATGTGTGAGACGGATAGACGCTACATGGATACCTTCATATTAAAATGACACCGAGTTAATTTTAGCAATTTAAATTATGAGAAAAAGAACAGGGGTAAAAAGGGTTCCGCAGAGCAAGTTTCAGTAAAATATTCATTCAAAAATAAATATTTAACGTTAACGTGATTGTTAAACTGCCGAGTTTTTTTTCTTATATATGCTTTACTAGTCTTTTAAGGTAGGTAATTATAGTGCAATTGCTCTGAAAATTGGGATCGAAACCGAGAAGACTCGCATATGAGCTTATGAGTGTGAGTCAGAGAGAAGCAAAAACCCGAGGATTAAAAATTAAAAAAAATGTTTAAAGGTTGTTTCTAAAGCTATCGCACTTTACTTTTTTTTTCTATTATTACACAGTATAGTAAATTTTAAATGAAACGCGAAATGTTATTTGAAATCACGAATAAAGAACATGCACTTCCACGTCAAGAAATTAACTTAACTATTAAATTGGGACCCGTCGACGAACTCGCTGGCCTTAGTTACGTTAAATATAATGGTAACCCATAATTTTATTGAATTTCACTTCATTGATTATATCATTTTATCGAACGCTATTTTCAGCCGAAAACATGATGTTTTCCGGATATCTTAAACATTAATAACGGAGGTTAGGTTAGGTTAGTGTGATTAGTAACTACCAAAAAACAAAACTGATACGGCGGGAAATGCCTGTCGATGAAAATAAATTGATGACGTCATGATAAGTTTATTGTAAGGTGTTTCGATAAAATAATATGCATCTAAATATACATTATAAGAATTTTATAACTTCATCGTCATTTTTCCCCAAAACTAAATTGAGAAAGAAAAAACAGAAATCCGTAGTGGTATTAAGCTAACCATTTTAGTGAAGATGGGCAGGGCCTAAATTCTGTAATACGGATCGTTTACCATCTCAGCATCTTGGGAGATAGAAGATACATGTCCAGCAGTGCTGATATGATTAACAGTGATTTTGATAAAGATTGTATTTACTATTATTACGAAAAAACATTTTAAAATGAATATAACTCAAGTAAAGAACAGGAATACGAGTATATACCCAGCCGTAACTCCAACACGTACTTTCAGAGCCGATTACTCCTAAACGGCCTTACGATCTTTTATGAAAATATATCAAACAACAATCCCGATTGTAAATTAATAAAACCACATTGAAGTTTTTGTACGTGTGTGTAAGCTACCAAAGCTAAAGGCAAAAATACAGATAAGCTAGACTCATAAACCCTTTTTTGGCCGAGGGTTAAAACAAAGCGGTCGAACTAAAACTATCGCAGAAAAGAGTGGCTATCGCAATCGAGTGTCCACGTCACCCGCAGTGACCACTCCACAAAATATTGTACGAGTATTATCCACAACGCGAACAAAGCGGCGAGTCTGCTTTTTAGTGCGGGGACTATCAAAACAAAAGGGTAATTACGTCTGTATTGAATTGACTATTTTTGAGTACCTCAGGCGCGCTGAACTGGTACTCTATTCTATTGCGTTAAAACTATATCGCGCTTGACGTGTTTTAGGCTTTTAGCATTGTTTTTAACTCGGCCGTCAAGTAAATAAGAGTTATCAATACGTTGACAATACGGAAACACTTCAAAAGCAATATCGTTTTTACCGTGTACAATCTGAGCCCTGGTTTGGCTACATACTCGTATGACATGTTTTAGAAACGACCGCTTCACTGGTAATAAAAAACATATTGTAATACACTATTTTCATACGCTATTTTCATATTTTAAAATACTGCCGGGTTATTTTAATGCCTAGACATTTTTGATGTGTGTAATTCAGGTAAGTAGTAGTAGGAGTTAATAAATATTTGTGTATTATCCTCCTAAGGCCCAACGAAACATTCAGCATGTAGTCACTACGGCCCGTAGTCCTACCAGTAGTACTATTATATTATTACTACTATTACTACGATTGTATTATATTCATTCAGACACAAGTACTTACAAGACTCTTTTATGTTATTGTACTTGTGTAATCATAGCGTACCACGGTCTGCTACCCGTAGGATTTCTGTGAAGTCCTACAGGTAGGTCAGTGGTACTACACAAATGTCGAAGGAGCTGGGTCTGAATGACAAAGTTAATAAGCAGGGGAGACCGAGGTGAGTTGTGACAAAGCCGAGTTCTCTGCACCTATGACAATTAGCAAGCTGACGACTTCACGCAAACGTGTCGAAAGAGCAACGAATTTGCGAAGTTTTCAATTCGATACGCCGTCATAGGTTCAGAGAAGTTGGCTTTGTCACAACTCACCTCTGTTACAACTCTCCTCGTTCGGAGGCCTTAGGAGGTTAAAAATCAGTTATCCCAAACGCAATCAATATTATACGTAAAATAATTATTAATAAAAAGTAAGTAAATATCTGGGGACAATTTCAGACACGTTGAACTAGCTCTTCACGTGATCTTACCGGGGATTGATTCTCCGCTAACTTCGTAGGTATACTTACCCCGGGAAAGTTACGATTTCTTTCTTCTTTCATTAAAAATATCTAGAATAATTTGTTTTCTTCATAAACATATAAAAACCACTTATTTTTGTTTCTGCAGCATAAAAAATCATTGTGCAATTAATTGCATAACTTGAGTCATATATTGAACTGACTCCAGCCGAAAATAAACAAGATCATTGAAAGTAATTTCAACTATGAACACAATCAACCACTTTCTGGTAACTCTTTTTATGTTCCATTATCCTTTTTTTTATTTTGGCCCTTGTCCGTTGTCAAAACATTTTCACCATAAAAATAGTTACAGCACTAAGTATTGCAAGTTTTTCAAAAATTTTGTACCTACTTCAAAATAATGCTCTATGACTGTTTACATAAATATTTAGAGTGATATCAGAATCAGAATCAGAATCAGAATAATCTTTATTCAAGTAGGTTTACAAATAATAAACTCTTTTGAAACGTCATAGTAGCGACTTAGCCTAAATTGACTGCAGGTTCAAATCGCGACCGATCAGAAAAGAACCTGTAAGAAACTCTGTCGGATGTCTTTTTTTTTTTCGACGTTCGCAACCTTTTGTCGTAAGGACTAAACATTTTATTACAAGCAATTCAGTCCCAAGCATTGTTATCATTAATATAGTCTTTAATACAATAATATGCTTTAGAAATTAGTTTACGCTTAACGTAACTCTTAAATTTATTTACTGATAGTTCAGTAACATTACTTGGGAGCTTATTATAGAACCTAATACAATTACCCATAAAAGAGTTTTTTATTTTATGGAGCCGCGTGAAGGGCACTGCGAGCTTATATTTATTTCTGGTATTAACATTATGTATGTCACAGTTCTTTCTAAATTTAGCGATGTTTTTATGAACATAAATAATGTTTTCATAAATGTATTGACTGTGCATGGTCAATATATTAATTTCTTTAAACTTATCTCTAAGCGAGTCTCTCTGGCCCATCTTGTAGACAGCACGAATAGCCCTCTTCTGCAGAACAAAGATGCTATTTACATCAGCAGCACTACCCCACAGTAAAATACCATATGACATAATACTATGGAAGTAACTAAAATAAACTAATCGAGCGGTATCTAAGTCTATTAATTGCCGAATCTTATTAACTGCAAAAACTGCTGAACTGAGTCTACCCGCCAATCCAGCAAGATGAGGACCCCATTGGAGTTTGGAGTCTAACGTTATACCAAGAAACACTGTATCATTAACTAGGTCTAGTTTGTCATTTTTAATAGTTACAGTAGTTTGACTATTTTTCACATTAGTAGTCATGAACTTTATACATTTCGTCTTTTTTTCATTCAGTAATAAATTATTAACACTAAACCAATCGACTACTTTTGATATAGCATTGTTTACATCGACATTAAACTGCTGTTGTCGTTTAACTTTGAACACAAGTGACGTATCATCAGCAAACAATACTATATCATGGTTGTCCTTTATAAGGTAAGGTAAGTCATTTATGTAGATGAGGAATAAAAATGGACCCAATATTGAGCCCTGTGGTACGCCCATTGAGACCAATGACCCAGGTGATCGTACTCCATTCACGTCTACCCTTTGTATTCTCCCGTATAAGTACGTTTTTATTAAGTTTAGCGCAGTACCTCTAACTCCATAGTGGTGTAGTTTCCTGATCAATGTGTCATGGTTAACGCAATCGAAGGCCTTGGACAAATCACAAAAAATACCTAAAGCATCCTGTGACCCTTCCCAGGCATTAAAAATGTTTTTAATCAACTCAACACCAGCTTCGGTTGTCGAGCGACCCCGAGTAAAACCAAATTGTTTATTGTGTAATAAATTATTATACCGAAAATGTTCCGCTAACTGTGACAAAATCAATTTCTCAAATATTTTACTGAAAGTGGGTAGTATGGATATTGGTCTAAAATTTGTGGGGTCAAAAGTACTACCCGTTTTGAATAATGGAATTATCTTACTATGTTTCATAAGATCAGGAAACTCACCACAATCAACACAGTGATTAAATACGACCATTAAGTCAGATGCTATGACTTCAATTAAGGATTTGAGTACATGGACCGACACTCCCCAAAGGTCACTGGTTTTCTTTATATTGATTGAGTTGAATGCCTTAATTACATCCAAGGCAGTAACGCGCTTGAATTCAAAGTATATACTGCATTCAGGCACGTTATCTTCTAAAAGTACAATGGCAGACGCAGGCGAAGAGTTCAAGCACTTAGTCGTGGACACTGGTATATCGGTAAAAATCTTTTCAAATTCAATTGCGATATCTGGATTGGAATCTATTATTTTACCATCTACTTTTAAACGATAGTCGTTAATGTTCGAATTATTCCCAAAAAAATCGTAAGTGGCCAGGGCCTCTATTCAGGTGCGTTAAAACAATATCGTGTTTGACGTTTAAGAATCGTTTATGTCACAGTCGCCATTATTGTAAATGACATAAAAGTTATCAAAACGTTGATAATACGGAAACAGGTCAAAAACGATATCGTTATAACACAGTTGAATAGAGGCCCTGAGGTAGGTAGTAGGCTGCGTCACCTCACTATCAATAAGATAAACCCCTCGTCAAAATAGGTTTTAACATAAATTATACCTACCTTACAATTTTCGGAATATAATTTTTACTTTGTATTTTCAAGCTTTCAGTTGAAGAGAGTATATTGAAGTCGTATCACCTGGTGGACGCAGACACTTTTAACCTTTTCTTTTTGCGACGGGTATCAAAAAGAGTATCTCGTTTGCGATCGCATTCAACTTTTATATTTTATGGCTGTGAAACACGTGACGGAACCAGCTTCCAGAGGTGTTATTATATCACAGAAGAAAAGCAAGTTCGCTGTGTCGAAATTATATCTCGCATATATAATGTGCATTGTACAGGGCTCTTGCTTGATAATAATGAAACTAGTATCCGTTGCATCCTAAGGCCGTTTGTCCACCGCACGCCGTCAACGACATGATAACGATATTTTACGGCCTATATCAAAATATTGTGACGGCGATATTTGGCCACCGCGACGATAACGGTAGTTAAGTCATCTCGTTATCGATCTTGTGTCGTTGACGGCGGTGGACAAGTTCAAACGTGTTTTGTATTGTCGGTACATCAGCCTGTCACAATATCGGGCCGAGTTCTAGCGGTAGCGACGATCTACTTCAAAAATCGTCGGCCGGGATGACGTCACTCGGGCGTCGGGCGTGTGGTGGACAGGCGGTCATAGTGAATGTACCTATGTGCGGATACTTCAGCGTCGTCAATTCGTGTCGATGACGGCGGCGGTGGAGGAACAGCCTAAAACGTTGTTATTTTAAATCTTCAGCCAACCGCCGTGAGGTGACATCACATACGCTGCGTTTAGGTTGCGTCCTAAACAATTGCCGTTAAAATTTGCCGACCATGTGCTTCTCAAGAGAATAACAAGAGGTCAAATAAAGCTAGTTCGTTTGAGCGAACTCGCCCATGCTGCGTAATGAATAACCCCACGGTTTTCAACATGCAAATAAACTCGACAGACTCCATCCAGTCCCAGTGTAAATTTAATCACGAAAGTGAGATTTAACTACGAACCGGCGATTGTGATGTTTGCAGGCTTCTGAAAACTTTTATTGAATGAAATGAATTTGGGCGAAACAAAAGTTAACGTTAACCGATGCAGTCGCACTATGCTTTAATTAAACTGGGGATAGCGAAGGTAATTTATTTTTATGCAGTAGAGGAAAATATTGAAGCTTATCTATTTACACGATGTCAGATATATGCGTTATCTAGGAATATGCGTTTTAAGAAATAAGAGTAAATTTTAAGGTTATTTCGCTTTAGCTTCTTTTACTTTTAGAAAAAAAATATTAAAAAAAACTTTAGGTACCTTTGATCAAAGCTTTCCGTGACAACTGCTTCTTTTGCATTGATATCATCTTCTTATCGAGCCTAAACCAATTATTCTGCCTCTCTCAAACTCAGTGGTGCTGTTCCACCTCCCGACTCCACCAGCTCTTAAGTAGCCATGGGTTATATTGTATTGTCATCATGGTTTACATATGAAATCCAAAATACAACACGTTCCAATAATTATTTTCCTTAAAATTTTGACCTAACTCAAGTATTACTGAAACCGACTTGTGGATTCAAAGATAAAGATAATTCTTGTTAAGTAAACGTCATTTCTAAAAATCTACACCTTTTTTTTTACTAAGCAGTTACAAATAATAATATTAGTAGGTATATAGGGTGTAATTATTTTCATAACTACAAATGTATTAATTTTCATTTTGTTTAAGAGGAATTGCATAATTTCGAATTGTTGTATAACAATCAAATGAGACATAAATCAAATGCATGAGAACAAATTGCATATACAGGGTGTCCCAAAACTGACACGTCACAGTGACACTGGAGGTAGGTCAGCTCAAGAGGAGTCCAACCAACCTAACATGACCCCAGTAAAAGTGGCACGGTTTTTGACTTATTGTCAAATCAAAGTTTTTCATGAATTTTGACCGTTTCTAACATTATTAGTGCCAGTGTAGTATTTTTTTTTAATTTGACTTAGTTTTTGGATAAAATACTATTTCTGTAACCTTAATTAACAATTCATGTTACCGTTCACATAAAAAAAACTAACCTTGACACCTTTCGGAGTGCACACTGGCACTAATAATGTTAGAAACGGTCAAAATTCATGAAAAACTTTGATTCGACAATAAGTCAAAAACCGTGCCACTTTTACTGGGGTCATGTTAGGTTGGTTGGGCTACTCTTGAGCTGACCTACCTCCAGTGTCACTGTGACGTGTCAGTTTTGGGACACCCTGTATGTAGGAGGTCCTATTTCGTGTAGTTAAGGCTCTCCGCGACTGAAAATATAATCTCGGCAGGGCTTAACGTGGAAACCGAGAAAGACCTTAATAACGAAGGTAGGTGCTTCAATAATAAAGGGCCAAGTATTCTTAGAACACAATTTGCAATGTCAGGTCGGAGAATGTCGGTCAAGTGAAGGGAGGGAGCTATGGTAAGGCATATACCTTAGCTATACAAATGATTTAAGCGAAATGAGCATTGATTAAATAAATAAGGAAATTATTTGTATTTTTTACGTAACGCCAGGTTCTAATTAAGTTTCTAAGATTGTTTATAGACTTTCTTTTTTCCGCTTAGCTCTTGCATTATTTATTTACGTATCTCAAAACACGAAGAAAGTCTATATTATAGACTTTAGACGTCCTAAAGATACTGAAAGTAAAATTAATTCAGTTTCGACTAAATAAGTGTAAGTATGGTATAAATAAGTTATGTTTTAGCAAAAATACATTTGTATTCAAGAAGATATCTCGAACAATTAAACAAACGTCAATAATATGTTAACATTCCAGCCAAAATATTCAAAACTAGCAAATTCGGGGTATTAAATCACCATTCACAAGTCAATACCCCACACCTCAATTAAATTAAGCTTGTCCACATTGATTATGCTATGGCTTAATGTATTAATCCTCAAACACTGGTTTATTAATGTATGTTAACGGAAACTATGACCACAACCGGGAACACAACGCCGAAACTAATTTGCTCTGAGTCCATTCTGGTTTTAGGGTCTGCTGCACTAAACAAAATGACTATTAGAATTCAACACATAAAATATATTACGCAAACTTTGTCGCAACCGGAACAACGACAGTTGGCAAACATATATTAGCAAGTTTGGTAGTATTTTCAGCCATTATGTTTAGTTTCAAAGTTAAGTGCGCCCCGGGGGCCCACATATTAGAAGATTATTTGTATCTCGTGTTTACTGAAGGCGTTTAGGAACTATTGCGGTGTTACGCGGCATATTCGACAATGTTAGAGATTATTATATGATACATACATATTATACATAACATCACGCCTACATTCCCAGAGTAGGTAAGGCAGAGCTACAGAATTATCAACAACTCTAATCAAGCTTTTTGCCCAATCAGGCTATTATATGATACACACTATACATATAAGTATTATACTCGTTAATACATGAACATTGTAAGCGTCTTTTATGGGGATTGGGGATCTCTAACAAAATTAACAATGTGGAGCCACGTTGCTGTGGATCGATGCGACTTACTGCTTGGCGACGACTTTGCGACAGCGACGAGCGGCCAACGACAACAAACAAAGGCATAGTTTATCGCTGCTCCCTCAGGAACTAAACAATGCTCCGGGATAAAAACTATCTCCATACCGAATTTCATCTAAATCGGTTCAGCAGTTTAAGCGTGAAGAGGTAGCAGCAGACGTACTATCGCATTTATAATATTAGTACGAGGGCTGCCTTTTAAGTTGTGTCGTTTGAAATAAGTATAGACAATCTAATAGATTATTACCATTTATTGTTTTTCAAAGAATTCGCCGCGATATTTAATACACTTTTGCATGCGTTCAAACCAGTTTTTAAAACATTTATTCCACTCCGAAGTGGGGGTAGTCAAAATGGCCGATTTGTATGCGTCAACAGCTTCTTCGGGTGAGCTGAAACGTTGACCACGAAGACTTTGCTTAATTTTGGGGAACGTAAAAAAATCGTTAGGGCTTAAGTCAGGACTGTAAGGCGGGTGATCTAAAATTTCCACGTTTTGGGTGTTCAAAAACATCTTTGTCTGGCGGGCGGTGTGCGAACTTGCATTGTCATGGTGCAGTATCATACGACGTTCCGAGTTGTTTTTTCGAAATTCGGTGATGACTTGTGGCAAACAAACAGTGGTATACCAGTCGGCGGTAACCGTCTTGCGATCTTCTAGTACAATAGTGGCGACGTGACCACCCTTTGCCACAAACGAGGCAACCATTTTTTTTGAAGTGCTCCGAGAGCGTATGACTTTGGTCGGTTTTGGCTCGTCCTGGAAGACCCAGACAGTTGACTGCTGTTTTGAATCTGGATCGTAAGCATATATCCAAGACTCGTCACCACTAACCACATCATAAACATGTTTTGACTCTCCTCGGCTGAATCGCTTCAGAGTTTTGCGACACCAACTTACACGGGCTGTTTTTTGGTCGTCGCTAAGCAAATGTGGTATCCAACGAGAGATCAACTTTTTTACAACAAGTTCTTCGTGCAGGATTTTTTGGACAGTGGTCCCTGAAATGCCCACGGATGCCTCTATTTCACGGTATGTCACATGACGATCTTCGAGTATTAGCTGCCGCACGGCTTCGATATTCTCTTGCGTCATGGCGGTTTTTGGACGACCTTCACGAAGCTTATCACTGAGGCTAGAGTGCCCACGTAAAAATTCTAAGTACCAGCGTTCTACAGTCCTAAGACACGGTGCTGCATCACCAAACACAGATGTGATCTCCTCAAAGCACTGAAGTCGCGATAATCCCCTTTTAAAGTTGTAGAAAATTACCGCACGCAAATTTTCCTTAGACATTTCCATTTTTACAACCGACTTGTCACCTTTGAATAGACGCTGTAATAAAACTATTCGACCAATTTGAAAACATTCTTTTGTTTTCGAGTTCTAAATTCAAAAGGATGAAAATGCCATATGTTTTTTTTTAAATAATCGCGGGAGGTTGGCAAACGACACAACTTAAAAGGCAGCCCTCGTATGGATGGATTAAGTGTACCATGCCCGCCAGCCTATCACTACCACCGGAGTCGCAGCCACGCAGTCTTAGCCGGACCGTTAGGATCTTCAAGAGACGAACGGACTCTTTGCGATTTCTCTTCGTCTTCGTTCCTGCACTTGTAAGCCTCATCTGCCTGTGATCCAGTTAAGATCTGTGTTACGAAAATCACCGATTACTCCTATTGATGCATGTGTGTGCAGGTAAATCACTTGAGAAACGGTCTCCGGGTGTAGTGATAATGCCTATGTCAATCCAACGATAATCTTGAAAAATCCACACACACATGTTTCACGTCACTGTGGTTTCGTGAGATTGGAGATGAGTTGCAATTGTCATATATTTATATACCTATCTGAACAGGATCCCTATTCAACTTCGGTAAAATAGTATTGTCTTTGGCGTGCTACGATGATAATAGGGAATAAGACAGTGCCAGGGGTCCAGCTAACCACAGAGGTAAGAACTATACGTTAAAAATATGTGTGAAAACCCCCGCAATACCTACAGGAGCTTAATTCTATACACGGTAAAACCTTTTGATATGTTATAGTATTGTTCTTTTTGTAACCTGTCACTAATACACTAGTAAACTTCTTGGCTTGATTGTGCAAAACGTGGTTACAGAAATTATAAACAAGTATTTTTAAGTTGTTGGTATTTCTGTAGCTCTGCCTACCCCACTCTGGGAATGAAGGGCGTGATGTTATGCATGTATGTAGTATTGTTTTTAACTCGGCCGCTATTACTGTCAAGTAAATAAGACCTATCAAAATGTTGACAATACGTAAACTTACAGTAGAATGGCCCTGTCCACAATTTATTAATCAAGTGACAGCCACTGAAAAATATCATTAAATTTATTTTTAGAGTAGGTCTCCAGTTGTATTTATTCCAAACATGAACACCGATTTTATGATCGTTTATTATACGGTTTCGCAGTTAAAAGCTTTTCATTTATGTGGTATATTTTGTGACAAAAATAAACTACTCAATGTAAATACATCGTAGGACTGGCACATGAACGTTCTCCGGTATTATAAATGAATGACAGCAAATTGTGGAAGGAATTACTTTTTCTTCATGTTCTGTGAAAAAAGAATAGACTTACCGAAAAAGTACAGTAATAACTCATTATTACTGTACTTTTTCGGTAAGTCTATTCTATTTTGCAGTTGTATCGAATAGATATCATTAGCGATCGTAAAGAAATAGTAAGCCAGTAATCTAGTTAATCTAATATGCTGGACTAAGTAGACCGTGACCTATAAGAGAAGAAGCTTGAATAAATATGATGTATTATTCTGGCTTGCCGCTGAGCTGTTAAGTGCTGTGGTAAAATTAAAGCCTCAGGCATAATCCGTCTAACCGTCGGATAACCCCTGTTTTTTATTGGTTCCAAGAAATTTGCAATAAACTTGGCTGCCTTGGCTGGCAATTTAAAATGTAAAGAATTTTTATATAGAGACCGGACATAAAACAAGACGTAGTTGGTATTTTCGTGTATAAATCGTAGGTACAAAGTCAAGCATTTTTAACACTTTCATAATGACTTTAATTTCGAAAAAATCGTCTCCTATTAGTCGGCCTTAAACTGCACGTTATGCACATTTCACTGGTTATCTATTCTAAAAGGTTTTAGATAAACCCATCTTGGTATTTTGCCTCTTACTGTGTAGTGAACAAGAGTCAAGTCATAACTATATATATACCTACCTATGCAAGGAAAGCAAAAACATAGAGCATCGTGAATGGAATCAAAGATAGGCACAGCTCAAGTCTCGGAAATCTAAGTTTAACCTACAATGCCTCTAATCCGGACCCCATTTTTCACTGTAAACGGAAAACGTTGTCCTGGCTCTTCAAAAATTCCCGCCATGAAAGGCTTAGCTTGCCTCGCAAAGATTCTCGCATCCGGGATAACCTTTTGCGGTTACGAGATGGGACCCGGTAATATGTTCACCAAACAGGCGACTCTCATAATAGAATCGTAACACAAAAGGGGGCAAGGAAAACAGGATAAATGTAAGTATCTATATTAGGAGGTCCTCGGATGATATCGCTCCCGTCTTTTTGTCGAGATGGAATTGGGATTTAGGTATTGTTTAGTGTTACGGAGGCGAGATTAGGGGAATTAAATGGCAAAAACAGGAAGAAAAACCATTACAAGGAAATACAAATTCAAACCATTACGAGTTTCTTGTCACAAAAAAATTGTTGAGGTTACATTAGAGGGGATGCGAATATTTTAAAAGGCGGTGCTTTAATTACTTTTTAGCCTTTTGTTTCAAGTACCTACCCACGAGTAGTAGAAAAAAACTCTTAATCTCGCCTCGTCTTGCTTTACAGAGCGTTTCTTGGGAGTGAATGTTTTAAGAACTAGGCCACTCCCAAGGATATTTTTGTGCTAGCTGTTGAATATTGACGTTATCAAGCTGTTTCATACACTGTGAGAATACCATGTTAACTCGACATCTATCTTACAAGGGATAAGTGAACACATAACCTTTTTTGAAGTCGGTTAAAAATAAGTATATACTTGGGACAAGGTACCTACAAGTCTGGAATCGCTGTCAGGTAAGTTTTTTTTTAATATAGGTAAATTATGAATTAAAAAAAAAAACAAAAAAGTTAGTTTATTTTCCATTATAATCACGAGTGTCAATTCTGCTCAGAAGTTGGGAAATATATTTTCATATATTTCATTTTTGTATCACTGCTTGGACTTGTTTCGGTGACATGACATTGATGATGATGAAAGGAAATAAACCACAGTGTGGCAATATTGTCACCCATTAAAACGATACTTGATAATTAAGGCCATAGAAACAAAAGTAGGTACTTACAAATTATTTAATTAGCCTACGGCCAAATAATAAATTCTTGATTCTCATAAGATTTTTTTACGATCATTACCTTTTTAGAGTACGGGCATTTCGTTTACGGTCGCTCTCTTTGTTCTGCTGAGTTTTTGTATCGTTCTTTACCAGGCGTAAAAATAACAAGACATCAAATCTAGAAAACCATATAACACCGGGAAAAAGCGGGATCCATATTCTCCAAGCGTAAAAATACTCGCGAGACTCCGCGCACCAAGTAAAAATACGCAGGTGCAAAAACTAGCTAATCCGATTATCCACACTGTGGGGCATGAATATTCTATCCTGCATGCAAAATTGATAACACCAGCGAAGTGTGCTTAAACTGTTACCTTCATTTATATTCTATGCACTCCAGGCGCCGATTCGATTGGATCGGACGAAATCTACTACGATTGCAATTTCAAATAACGCCCATACCAATTCTCTATTCGTAACGTGACCGCTTTTAGACTGATTATGGATGCATTAGACTGATTTTGCACCGGATGCTGCAAATGCATTCAATTTATTATTGATTGGGAGTATTGGGACATTTTTGAGGCACCATAAAACCATGTCATACTGACAGCGTCGAGTCGCGTAAAATTAATAATTGGCTTTTTGCGACACGGTTCTATAGTAAAAGTTCCGTAATCTATTATCTAGTATTAGCATTATACTTGGTGGAAGAAATCATTGTGCCATGAAAGGGAAGTACTCCGTGAGATTTCACTTAAAGGAAACATTATTTTTGTTTCTGAGACGCAATGTTTGTTGTGTTTATTTTTGTATTTTAGTTGGTTCGGTTCGATTTCCCGATTCAGGTAAGCTTAACAATAAAACTGTAAATGCAGTTATTCATCTTGAAAAATAGAATCTTTCCTTTAAGTAAAATGTGCTACCTCAAGGATTTGATGTACATAGGTACTTCCACTTCATGGCCCTTTGATTTTTCCAACCTGTATAATGCATAAATATAGATAATAGATTATGGAATCTCATTTTATTTTCACTCATTTAGAAAACTACTTCTGCAGTCGACACATGCATGAAATAAATTAACCCCGAAGCAAAAACAAGGACGTTATTACTGTGTAGCACCGTAGCTACCAAACGGATAAACCGATTTGGATGCAGTCTAATTTAAAATGAGAGCCAGTATATTCGAGATGGTTCGTAGCTAGAATTAATGACAATCGGTTGGGCCGTTTAAGAGACACTCCAGCCCTAAAAGTAGGGTGTAGCCAGTATATCGGGGGTTTTATTTATTTAACAATTACAGCATTTATAGCTCCCGTTATTATGGTCGCCTTTATCGCGGTGGATAAAGCATTCGTTATTCTCGCACTTACCCATTGGTCATTAAGAGACAGATGTTCAACCACGTTTATCGACATCGATAAACACGACCATAATAGGCCCGCAGTAATCTATTATTAATTCCTAATTTCAAACTCAAATTATAACTAAGTTCTAGGTAGTAGGAATGTCTGATCATGTAGACAAACCAATTTACTATTATTACGTTTTCAATCCAAGAAGGTGCGCCCGAACATTTGTAGCGCCTGGCCTTGTTCGGTTGCCGCAAAGAGCCACGAAAGGCGTGAGGGCCGCGCGTTACAGCTAAGAAACGTTACCGCTCTGCGCATGCGCGAGGGAGACCGACGCCGACGCCGGAATGCCGGTTGGCCGGCAGTGGGGAACAGTAGAGGTGAGACGTACTAGGCAAACTGCGTACTGAGTCTTCCAAGTACGCGTCCACAAAAATACTAGTGCCAAAGACTAGCACCACGAGTACTTACGAGTACGCGATTCAATGAGTCAAACGGGCCATTTTAGTATGCGCCTGTCTTGGCGCCGGTCGCTAAGTTGACGCGAAGTGACCCCAGCCCTCCCGAAATAACCCGAACTCGACTACGAGGTATACGCACGGACGGCGGTCGCGGTCGGCGCGGCGCCTCCAGCGAGTTGCGCGCCCGGTTGGACGTTGAAAGTCGCCGTACTCCTAAATACTCGTACGCTAAAATGCGGCCGCGTGGGAACGCGTACGTACAGTCAAGTTCAAAAGTATGTATACACTTTAGTACCTTGTCATTTTAATCGCTTGGATAATTTCATATGGCAGTTTAAACATGACGTTAAATAGACAAGGTACTAAAGTGTATACATACTTTTGAACTTGACTGTACGAGTACATGATAAGACCTGTTCCAAAAACCTATTCCAGTAAATACGTCTCACCTCTAGGGAACAGGGCTCGGGACCGTTAGGAGTTAGCTTAGCGCGCGTGGATTTTCGTGAATATTTGTGTACCTTTTTGGGTGTATTTCTGTCTCGTGACCATTAAACGACTTTATGACAATTAAAGGGGGTTTAACTCGAACCTGCCCACAAACCCGCCACACTCTCCATTATAACACAGACAATAATAATAGATGTACTCGTAGCTCAGAAGGCTGCCCAACTAAAGTGGGACTGGGCCGGCCATGTTGCTCGAATGCAGCCTAATTGTTGGGCCAGGAAAGTGCTAAGAGAAATAGTTGTCACAGCAGCATCAAAGGAACAGTTTAATATAGACGTTATTTCGTATGAATTAAGTCAAAATTTGCATAACTTTTAATACACCTTTGGCGTGTGAGTGACGCAATTGTATTTGACGTAAGGCGTTGAAAAGGTTAAACTTTCATGCTTTTCACTCATAATGGCCGTTATAGTTTAGCTACCGCATTTAATATTTTAATTCAATTGATAACATATCACTAGCATAGAGGATTTTTTTTAAATCCCTTGCTAGCCCTTCGGCCGCGTACGTAACCCGAGGTTTGTAAACAGTTGCGTTTTATTTCAAAACTCTTATTTCAAATTATTTAGATACCGTCTACGTGGAGCTCCTATTTCTGGGTGGTTTGGCCCTCCGGGTCTGCTGCAAGAGTAACATAACCTAAACCTACCTAATTGGTTACGAACCTCCGGTTACGTACGCGGCCGAAGCTCTAAAAAACTACAAACGCGTTGGCGTTAGTAGTTTTAGATTGTCGTCGTAAGATATCAACCTTGAGATTGCAAATCTCTATGGGCTTCAGAGTCTATATATATACCATCAGCGGGCGAATTTGTTGATAAAGGCGACCACTAAAGGTCTGAAAAAAAAAACAGTTTGAATGTATGAAATATTTATTCGAATCAATTATTATCCTGGTATCACAAAATAATATTATGGTTATTAACACTTAATTATAATTATATTCACATGACACAATATCAGTGATTCATTCATATTTGATTATTTATTAACATAACTACTTCATTAAAGGTTATTGCAACTTTGAAGCTAAATAATAATAAATTAAAACCATAAACCATCTTCTGCTTCTTCTTCACTATCAGTCACTTGTAGATCGTCTTGTATAGCTGGGTCCGGCTGAAAAATATAAATTATTAACACCAACTTTCTTCCAAATTTGAAATATATTGTGTTAAGGCTAATTCTTTGCGATAATGTGGGAAAATGATTGTTTAGCAGTTTTACCGAAGACGTTAATTAACCAGTGTTGTAGTTTAGATCGGCTGGTTGTAAAGTTAAATAAACAAAGAATTATTGGCAAACTAATTTTATTAAGAGCACTTGACTTTTACATGTTTGCTAAACGTCGGTAGATCGCGGAAGAGAGCGAATCCAGGCACGAATCGCCGTAGTAAAAATCATAGATTATAATTATACCATAGATCCATAAACTTAAGGCTAAGTTCAATTTATCGTGTTGGTTTTCCAACAACCAGGTTATACAATTTCGGGGGTGACACGACTAATGACACGTGGAAAATGTATAACCCGGCAAATTGACGTATTATGTCACTGTTGAACAATCCAATTCTTCGAATGTACGTAAAATTAAGTAATGGGGTGGGATTACGTGGTTTGAATACCATAAAACAGCGCTGTAATTTTTTATCAACTAATTATCAGTCGCTTGAAAACATAAAGTTAATTTTAATTTTAATTAACACACGGCACAAACAATTTTGAATATTATTGTTTCGGAATCTTCGAATTGTGGTTGTGTACGAACCTGCCAGTTCTCGGGCGGTTCCTCCTTGAATTGCGGCGGCTCCATCGAGGGCCCGTGCATCAGCGGTGGGTCCAAATGCATGTCGGTCTCCATCGGCTCCTCCTGAACACGTCACATAAGTGTCAAAGTGTGACAAGTTTCAGTGAAAGGAACAGTAATAAATGAGTTAATATCTTCTTTCCGTTCATTGCCTGTAACGTGGCAGGTTTTAAAGCCCATCCGGGTTAAGATTATGTTAATTTTGCAGCAGGTCTGAACCAACCCGAAAAAGGAGCTCCGCGAAATCGAACCTATCATATTAACTCTGGAATGGTCAACAATGCGACAGGAAAAACGCGTCAGGCAGGGGAAGAACACGACTGTAAAAACATAATAAGGGAAAAAAATCGGTTGAAAATTCTGCTACCATTCAATAACGATTTTCGAAAAAATATCTCGGAAATACACTCAATATTGCAATCTATGGGCGGCAAACTAACCATCAAGGTGTCCTGTGTGCTCTCTACTTTAAATTATAGTTGCGCCGTTCTATAAGGCCCGATTTGACAGCTGTACACTCTTAACAACATCTGTATTGAAACCTCAAAATATTACCATACATTACTATATGTTGTAATTGCATTGGCAACTGTCAACTCGGATATCTAAGGGCCGTATTAATTAATACACTCATCTTGGCTGAGATGCCCGTCACAAGATAATGTCGAAGTAAACGTCAAGCCATCTTTCATTATTGTCGCATCTCGAGACGAGCATCGAGCGTAGAAAACCTATAGTTTAGTGTCACGCGAGTCGTACCTTAACAACAGTAGGGAAGTTGTATTCGTTGGAGTGCTGGTCGAGGTCCACAAGCGGGTGCTCGTCGGGCGCCTCGCGCTTGATCAGGAACTCGGACGTGTCGAAACTGGACTCGCCCACCGTCAGGTCATCCTCTGTTACACAGACAATATCGTTAAAGGATGTTTTAAATGTGATTAATGAACGTTAGTCTCCTGACTACAATTAACTAAAGACGCGAGCATCTTAGGCTAGGTTAACTTGGTTAAAATGTTTGTGTAAGATTATGATCTAAACTAGAAACAATAATTTTACCCAGTAACCAGTTTTAAAGTGTTTGGACACGTACTTGTGATATGGATGGACAAAGCAGTATCAATGCAGATGGATGTAAGAGTAGAGGAAGACCGAAAGAGGGTTGGATGAATTGTGTAAAGCATGACAGATGTACGAAAAGAGACCTATTATTTTATCGAAACACCTTTCAACGAACGTTTACGCAGAATTTTCATTTTATCGAAAGGCATGTCTCACCGCATGAGTTTTTTTTTGGCAGCCTCATGTCTAACTACTTGCTACTAGGGCAGGCATATAAATGTAGGGCCATCGTAAACCGGTCAAGCTACAGCTATCTTCTATGATTTCGTTTCTTACCAGGTCGCACGGACAACTGAACCATGGTATCAACGGCGTCATTGGTTTCCACCTCTTCGAGACCCGAACTACCGCTGTCCGAATATTGCAGATCTGCGTCAAGAGACACTACAATAAAGTATTAATATAAGAATAGGAAATAAAAAAGAGTAAAAAAGAAAAATAAACATAAATATTGAAATGGAAATAAACTTCTGTCTTACCTTCCTCTAAACTGTTTTGGTCTTTCCTTGGTCGGCCTCGCTTCCTTGGTGTTGCTCCTGAGACATAAGAATCAATAATAAAAAAACAATGCGTAAACTTATGTTTTTAACATTATTTATTACATAATAGGTATTTGCATTTCGGTTCAAAACTACATTATGAAATTCGCTACTTGATCTCTCTTTTTTGTTTTAGATATAGAAGGATGACGGATTCAGTAATGGACAAGGATTAATGATGGACACTTGATTTTTATTTTACATAATATTCACAGCAATCAATGTATGACCGCATGTTCTTTGAATTAACAGTTAAGTGTCCAAAACTGGGGCGACACCCGCGACGCTGAAAGTATAAAGTATTTATCTCAACAAATACGGGCTATACTTTGAGGCTTTGCGAGGGACAAAGTATACACATACAGGTCAAAAGCAAAATCCTCCATCCAAGTTATAATTAAAATAAGATACCGTCTGCGCTGGAAGTGGGCGGCTTGTGCTTGCGCGGGCGGCCGCGGCCGCGCTTCTCGTCGCTGGGCGGCGGCTCGTCGGGCTCGTCCGACTGCTCCGCCTCTTCCAGCATCTTCTGCTGCACGCGGGCGATGTTCGCCTCCAGCTGGCTGACGTTCTCACCGAACTGCGAAATTAAATCTAACTTGAAACATTTTTCAAAACTATACAAACGATTTAGCCACGCGACTACTGCACTTGTCTAACAAGGGTATTTTTATCAACTAAATATGATGTAGTGCAATACCTTGGCAAGGAAGATTTCCTAGTTATGGCGACGGGTAGGGCCATCGTCTTTCCATTATGAACTTTGTACAAGTTTTTCTTTTTTTGTGGTGGTTCAAAATCGATATCACCATCACGGATATATTTAATATCTTTTGAATACGTGCGTCTACCTGATTTTAAGATTTTAATTATGTTATTTTAATTTGTTCTATTTTTATTTTTATGAAATATACTGTAAAATTACACTATTAAACTTCTTGGCCTACTTAATTGTGCAAAAAAATGTGGTTATAGAATCATAAACAAGTATTTTTAGATTTGTCTGTATTTTTGTAGCTCTACCTACCCCACTCTGGGAACGAAGGCGTGATGTTGTGTATGTGTAAGGACCGTATCGTTAATTATGGAAACAAATAAAATGGTGTAATCTGTATAAATACTTTTTATTACAAAAAAAAAAAACTTAAACTACGCTATTCTTAAATCTTCAAAGTGAACCATAAAAACTACTTTTAGTTATATATTGATCCCCTTTGCCAGTTTTCTCACTTTGCTTTTGATGCTCTTCATTAGCCCTTGGACATCGACTGTTTTGAAAGTTTTGTGGGTACGGATCCAGTCTTTTTTTAATTGGTCCATGTTATCTGTTGGTTTAGCTTGTTTTCGTAGCTTTTCCTTCATCAGAGCCCAAAATTTCTCGATGGGCCTGATCTCAGGGCAATTCGGGGGATTTAATGATTTCGCGACAAATTCGACATTATTCTCTCGATACCAGTTCAACACATGGCGAGCATAGTGACACGCAGCTAAATCAGGCCAGAATAATGTACGACTCCTGTGCTTTCGAATGAGTGGTAGTACCTGTTTTTGAAGGCATTCCTTCTTGTACACATCCGAATTTAAGTTTCCCGTTACGAAAAACGGAGACGTTTTCATGCCGCATTAACAAATAGCTTGCCAAACCATCACTAATTTTCCCAAATTTCTCGCAAAAAACGGATTTGTCGTCTTTAGAGACCTTCGTACCTTTTATTACGGTGTAAAACTGCGGTTCGGGTAGGGTTTTATAGTCAAGTTTGACATAGGTTTCATCGTCCATTATAATACATTGTTCATTTTTAGTTAAAATTTGGTCGTACAATTTCCGAGCCCGAGTTTTGACAGAAGACTCCTGGGTTTTGCTGCGTTTAGGCTGTTTTTGCTTTTTATACCTTACAAGCAAGTTACGTTCCTTGGCACGCTGAACCATTGCAATAGAAGTACGACATTTTTTCGCACAATCTCGAATCGATATCTCTTTTTTTTGAGAAAAATATTCGCATATCTTTTTGTCCAAATTAGGACATGAAGGGCCTCGTTTTCTACCTCAACCAGGTAAATCTTTTAAAGTATTATTCATACTAAACCTTTTTATCTTATTGTAAACAGCTTTCAGGCTAACCCCTTCTTCTGAAGCAATCTTTCTCATAGTTATACCTGATTCTTTACAGTATTTGGTCACAATTGAATGTCGTTTTTTCTCTGAGAGACCCTTCATCTTGCAATGTATACGAATTATAAAAAAAAAATATAGTAAGTTTTAACACTTGACTGTATGCTTAACAGATTGACATATGACAGAAAAATTAAAATATTGTAACTTTTTTTTTAGAGCAATTCAAACTTGTTTCCATAATTAACGATACGGTCCTTATGTATGTACTGTAAAATTAGGTTAACGGACTTATTTTACCAAAAATTAAAGATACCTGCGAAAAAATTGTTTTGTACTGCTATCGTTACACCTGCGCAAAGTTAGTATGTAAAAAAGTTGCCTTACATGTCGCCTTAAAATGCATTTTTTTTGTTAAGGCCTAACCACGGGCGCTGCAGCAGCATCGGCGGCAACGAGCGGGAGCGGCAACCACTAAATCCATGAAGATGTACAGTCAATCCGTACATATTTTTCCGCCGTGGCCAGCCCGTTACGCCAATTTTATTTAAACAGAGTAAAACTTTTTAGTCCTTTAGTAGCTATTGACAAAAACATTGTTGTAAACCTGATTCCATAAAAAAGTTGTTTTGCATGTTCATTATTGAAAAAGGTTTTTCTTACTTCCTGTATATGACACGCACCTGTTCCAAAGCATCTTGCGTAACTTTCAAGATGGCTTCTGCCTGTCTGGTGAACTGCGAGTTGAGCCCGTTGTACGCCCGGCAGTTGTCCACAATGAGCTGAATGTCGCGCAAGAACTCCGCGCGGCTGTGGTATTTGTGGGCTGTGTACGGAAATCACAAGTTAAATCAACTGAAAGCCTAGCCAAGTTGCATTCTACGACAAGTGGCGGTTATGGAAATCTGTCAACCTGTATAGAAAGACAAAGGATACAGGGTAGCTTACGGCACTCTCACTCATGCTTTGATTTCTGCATTTGTTAACAATCGGGTAATGCCACTTGGATATGGCATAAAAGATTTAGATAGTATAATAATGCAGGTGCTAAGATATATAAAAAAACAAGTACCATCGACAGTCGCACTGTGTATGGAATAGTCGTGTGTAGACCCCGTTATCGGAGGTGCAATTTGGTAGCTGGACGTTCTTACGCACGAGTAAAAATATTTATGATGTCGATATCTATTCTCTTAGTTTTTCTTTACAATTTTTAGACAAAAAAATAATATTTTTATTTTGTATTCCATGATAATCAATGTCATTAGAAGCAGAATCCGCTATCAGTAGAACAAAAACACCATGTTTGCAATTTCAAAATTGTTCAAAGTTACAATTTAACTTTTTTAATGTTTTGAGGTACATGCCACTGCGTGAAATAAACAAAATAAACACGTTTAATTTGGTAGAGAAAAAGTATCGACATAGCTTTATTTCATATTTTTTTTACCCATGCCAAAGATCGTCCAGCTACAGAATTGCACCTCCGATAACGGCGTCTAATCATGTGTATATATTTTACGTAGGGTAAAAATCCACCAATAGGAATACTTCATAGACTTAGCCACGCTCAGCGTAGCTCTCCTATTGGTGGTTTTTTCCTCGCACACTGCTCTGGTAGATACTCACCCTTAGTCTGTCCGTTGAGGTACCTTTTTTGCTTACTGTACAAGTAATCTTCGTTATACAACTGAAATTACATCAATTTCTGAAAGAATATCCCAATTTCTGATTTGAATCTAACACATAGAGTCCACCATATTTATAGGAGACCCTTCGATGACTTCAGACTCAAGATTATCAAGTTGTATTCCTAAAACTGGTTTCTGGTTAGACACTAAAGTTACCTTGTATTTTCTTCCCCATGGTCTCCATGTCAATCGGTTTCTTGATAACGTTGTAGTAGTCCTTCACTTGTTTCTTGTTGACCGGCTTCAGGAAGGGCCACGCCTCGGGCATTATCTTGAGCTTCGTCGTTAGTAAGTTCTCCAAAATGAATGATAACGCCACCTACAATAAAGTTCACAATAGATTTCTTGTTTAATGCAATTCAAACTTATTGGAGTACGAACCTAAATTGTAAATTTATCGGCCACGACCGAGTCATTAAGGTCCGTATTAATAAAGTGATCTTATTTGAGATGTCAATCACAAAGGCAGCAAAGTGACAGCGTTGTTTGGGTTGAAGTGTACAGTCAGCGTCAAGCTATTTTTTTGGGACATGGTTCCTAAATTAACGTTCGTGACTGTACTTAAACGTGTCTTGAGATGGGCAGATTAATGAAGATGAGTTAATTAATACGGCCCTTAGGGTGAGTATCCATTAGAGCTGTGGGAGGAGAAATCCACCAATAGGAGTAGTGCGCTGATCGAGGTTAGGATAAAGAAGTAATAGATCGGTGGATTTTTTCTCGCACACTGCTCCACTATTTCACATAGCTTTGGTGGAAAATCACCCTTAGAGTTGTAGTCATACATGAAATCATGGGAGAATATCCTATGACGCGCATCTCCTCGTCTGTTTGGACAGTTATCTTTGACTCGATATTTGTTAAACACTTGTTTATCTAAGTTTATGATATACCTGGTCGTTATCATCGAGCAGCGGGTTGATCTGCTTCTCTAGCTTCATCAGTTGTTCCTCCTTCTCCGCCAGTTTCTCAACGCATCTTTGCAACATGCGTTGAGCAGCCACGGTCAAGCTGCTTGTTGGACCTTAAAAATATCGCATGCCTCTATAACTTTGTAAAATATTGATTATGACACACAACATCCTCATCTTACTATTCCCTCTAGGTTCGAGTCCGGGCACATTCAAGAGGTTAAAGGAATCCAAACAATCTCGTTTTTGGGGCATTCTTTCTTTTGTTTACAACTAGAACCTGATACTAACCATTGTACAAGGTGGAGTTCTCCACGATCTGGTTCACGTCTGCGAGGAACTCTTCCCGGCTCTGGTAATGTTTCTGCCTCAGGTTCTCGCGGATGGTTTGCAGGTCCATCGGGCGCGACACGATGCGGTAGTAGTCCGCTACCAGCTGTGCAGAAAGGATATTATAGTCTGTTTGGGAAGTCGTATCACAATGTAAACGCATGAGTTTAGTCTGCGTGTGGTCAGTTTTGCATTGTGACAACTTCTTAAATACGTTAATTGTTGGTAAATAAAAACAAAAAAAAAACATTATTCACGCACATTGGCTATACTTTAGCAGAGTTTGTGCGTTATACGTCACCATCCAGAGTTCATGTATACAGGAAGAATAACTCATGCTTCATTACAACTAAAATAAATATCAGGGGACAATCTCACACAAATTGACCTAGTCCCAAACTAAGCTCTAGGCTTGTACTATGGGTACTAGACAACGATAAACATACTTATGTAGAAATACACACTTAAAAACATCCAAGAGTCAGGAACAAATATTCGCGCTCATCACACAAATATCTGCCCTTACCGGGATTTGAACCCAGGACCTTGGGACTTGGAACCCACCCCCAACTTGGCCACCGTGTCGTCAACTAGGCAGTCGCTTTCGCAACGTAGTTTGCTTTGCAAGCTTTTCTAGGCAGCAATTTGCAGAGTCACACAGTCTCTGCAAGTTGGTCACTTCAGGGTTAACGAGGAAGAGGAAAGGCTGAATATCATTGCTTACGGTTGCGCACGTCTTCTAGCAGCGAAGAGAGTGTGATGAGCAGGGACCCAATTCTCGTGACTTCGAGACCATTTTTCATGCGAGATAAGTCAAAAAAATGTAGGCAGTTGTCAGTTCATCTCACATTCACGAGAATTGACTCCCAGGTCGGTGCGGCGCCTATGGAAAGTCTCTAAACTAGATACACGTAGATTAAATCACGCCTGTTTCCCAGAGGGGTAGGGGATCCACTTCTTTCCACCAGCTACGATCTTGACAAGTCATGCATGCACTTCGGTTTCGCGTACTTAAGATTCGGCCCTTTTCCAGTATTTAACTAGATACACTAGCCACACTAATTGGAGTAGTTTGACCGAGCGAGTGTAAATTGGTCACCTTAGGATTGACGGGGAAGAGGAAAGGCTGCACGTCGGGCAGATGGCGCATGTGGTTGAGCACGTCTTCTAGCAGCGAGGAGAGCGTGACGAGCGGGTCGGTGCGGCGGCGCTCGGCGGGCCTCTTGACCAGGTAGTCGCAGTCGCTGGCGGTGCCACGCCGCTTGTTGCGCGCGCCCGGCCGGCTCTCGCGCCGCCCGCTGCCGCGCCGCTTCAGCTCGTCTGCCGATTGCTGGACAGAAAACACGCTGTTAGCCTCATCTGAGGGCGTTCAGTGGTTTGTAATGCGCTCGTGTGTAGATAGAACCAAGAAAACCTCGTGCCGGGCGAGATAAAACTACATGCGAGATAATTGAAAAAATAAAAAAAGTGACCCCGGGTTATTGTTTCTGCTTGTTTAACCTTTTGAACGCCTTACGTCAAATACAAATGCGTCAATCGCACGCTAAACATGTATTAAAAGTTATGCAAAATTTAACTTAATCCATACGAAAAAAACTTCTCTTAAAAACTGCACCTGTGACCTATATAATGTTCGTTGGCGTTCAAAGAGTTAACGAGCTGTAACCAAACGTTCTACCCAGTTGGACGGTAGGTTATTTTCTCTTTTGAATTGCGTATATTTTATCACATAACGTTGGTGGATAGTAATAACTGAAGTGGTTAGCAAATTTTATGTTTATTTAAAAACGGGTTCTAAGACTAGTCAAGAAAATATAAACGTGTGACAAAAACCCCGAAGAATGAAGTTCCAGCTGAAGAATAAGCTAATATTCGCCAACTATGATATAGAGATTTTTCAACAAAGTTTTGATCACTAAACATTTCGAAAAAAAAATCATATAAATACTAATTTTCACAAAACCATAGAATCTTACCTTGATAATCTTTGAAGGCAGTGTCAACTTGACTCCGTCCACGTAGCCCGTGTCGTCCTCGTCGGGCTCGGGTATCGGCTCAACGTCAGTCTCGGGCGGGGACGCGGGCCCGCCGCCCATGGAGCCCGTGTACAATGGGCACGCCTTGTTGGTCCGCATGTGGCCTACTTGCCCACAGGCCCCGCACTGGAAATATAACAAAAGATGGACAGTGAATTTAAGCAGTAAGAAAAGGTTGCAGCAGTGGATTTAGTTCAATATCCAACGAACATTTGCACTTGCCTTGCGACAAGTATTTTCAATACCAATAATGAATAGTCATCATTGTCATCAATCAATATGAACCCGCGAAGAGAAAATTCGCCATGCTGTTCAGCTGTCACTCGCGTTGAAATGGTAAGCGTCAACGGCATCGAAAAGGTAAAACAGCACATAGGTCACCTAATGGAAAGTGGCATCTGAAGGCCACAGACATTAGGAATATCAATAACTGCTGCTGCTCTTAAACTTAAAGCCGAACATTTCACCGGTTGTTTTACTCCCACACAGGAAGCACAGCAGTGCTTTGCGACAGATTAACGATTGTCGGATTCGTGGCCTGTGTGCCACGAATCCGAAATAGGACCGGACCGAACCCAGATAATTTATTCAAAATTGAAGTTTTTCTCAGTGCCGTTTTCCGGTTTCGTGGCAGAGTGCAACAGTTGAAGGGTGAGATTGTGGGAGCAATCCGGACGGATGACGATACAAGGAACTGGGTATATTTAGCTCAGGATAAACTACTGAGAAAAGCTAGATCTTATACCGCCTACTAGCAAATATATCACCGCTAATAACTCGAACATTTCATCAAGTTTTATTTCAGTTTTAATCAACAAGACAAATATCTAAATGACAAATAGATGTGTTGCTTGCTTAAGTGGTATTTTTAAATAATTTTTATAGATAATTTCGCCTTTATAAAAGAAAACAAAATTCGAATGTCTGATAGTTCAGAAACACCAAATTGTGTAAAAAAAACTTTCCCACTCGTACTACCTACCATTAAGAGGCCACATTATGATAAAGACATAGGTTTTCCGCGATCTTGATTTTAATAACCATAACGTTCTTTGGATATATAAAACTTGACAATATTTTCTTGAGACTGTTAAACGCGAAAACACGATAAGAAACAGAATCCTCGATAATTACATTTTCAAAACATGACACCTTTTTCGAATGTTTTAGGTTAATTCTTCGAAACCCTACGATCTTCAACGATGATATTTGAGTAATTAAGTTTTTTAATCCTCGTAAACCATTTTTATTACAAACGTTTTGGTTTAAAAGTTAACAGTAATTATTTTAATTTGACGCTCCCATCAAGGCGCACGCAAACTACCTCCAGCTGACGTTAAAACCATCCCTTTTTATTCATATGTGGCCTCTTAAATCAATTTGCTAGAAAAAACTTAAATAGGTTTCCTTGACCATAATTAAATAAATATGTGTATAAATCATGTGATAGTAATATACCACTAACACTACCTACTGTTGATAGTCCCTACCTTCAGCTTCAAGTCAGGTTTGAGCTTGGCGCGGCGGCGGGACGGCGTGAGATCGGGTTCCTGCTTGATCTGGCCCAGCGGAATCAGTCCGGGCGATGCCGAGCCCAGGTCGATGGAGGACGACATGCTCATACCTAGTAAGAAATAGCGCTCAAGAGTATTTACAAGCCTAATGCTATCTACCTATTACCTACTAATTTGATACGTTCATATTGATCATACACAATACTAGCTGTTTCCCGCGACCCCGTTCGCGTAGAGCTCGTTTATCGCTATTCTCTCAGGAACCGTCCCCCTTTGACTCTAACAAGAATTAGCACCTTAGATTTTTTTGTTACCACCTTGTCGACGTGACTAATATGTATATTCACGCCAAATAACAGATTTATAGTAATAAGAGGCTCTGAGCTAAGCTGCAGACGGACATGGCGAAACTAAAAGGGTTCTTAGTTTATGATAATAATAATAATAAATATCTCACACAAATTGACCCAGTCCCAAACTAAGCTCCAGGCTTGTACTATGGGTACTAGACAACGATAAACAAACTTAAATAGAGAAATAAATACTTAAATACCCATGACCCTTTAAAAAACTTTATCAACGACATTGTGAATTTTGGGTTTATTGACATACGATTTCAATGACAACGAACGTTAATTATAAGTTAAAAAAGTTTTAAGTGGAAAAGTAATAGATTAAGAGATCCCGCAACGATAATCAAAATGTCGAATGAATAACACCACCAATTATCCGTCAAATTGACGACGGACGTTAAACAATTGACAGAACTCTGACAAAGTGAACTAGGAATACCCGGTATGCATAAGTAAAGATTGTACATAAAGTAACAGCAGTGGCTGTTACTTTATCTACAATCTTGACTTATCTGATTACAGTGGTAATCAATAGGTAAACAATAAACTTACTGTCGTTGTTGAATGACCCCGGAACGGTGACATTTCCAGCAAGTCGTTCTCTCTCCTGGTTTCTCTTGATACGCCTTAGTTGTTCCTACAACCAATTATTATTAGCAAAGTTATTTAAACTACTCAATATTGCTACATTTTTTGTCGGACAATATTGAAAATTATGAAGAGGAATCTTAAGCAGATTTGAGTAAACAGAATACGCTTGTGTCCACAAGCTTCAATATTGTCCGACAAAAAATGTAGCAATATTGACGTCTATGTAAATGTCATGTCAGATAAAACTGTCGTCTCTGAAGCAACGACGAACGCGTACTAGATCAGTGTGTAGTGATACAGTTCTATCTGCTGCAAAAACTCTACCTGGATCCTTCTTTTTTCTCTCTTCATCTCTTCCTTTTGCGTTTCGTCCATGGTGGCGAACTGCCTGATGAAGGCGTCGTCTTTCGTCGACCGAATCTTGGTGTACGCCTCTATGACCGCGCCCTTGCGGACGAACTCGACGCGAGTGTAACGCTGCCCTGATGCGTTACGAAATGTACGGACAATGCGGAGAACTCGACCTGGCCACAAAAAGGAAGGATTGATCAATTTGGTGATGAAAAATCAGGGATCCTATCATTTAATAACCAACGTTTAACAAATGATTCATTTCACAAACGTATCATTTGACAACCCGCGTTTTTTTGCGATAAACTGTAAATAATTCTAGATTTATTTCAGAACTATCGTGTAGAACCCTATAGGTTAGGTTAGTTTTATAAAAATCCTGAAAAAATTGTAGTTACAGAAAAAAAAGAGGATTGGCAAATGAATAGGTTGCGAAACGATGCATTTGTCAAAGATTTGTCAGCGAAAAGGCAGAGAACCGAAATATCATCAACAGAATATAGGAACCACTTCTCTTAAGTGTTGTCAAACTACGCAGGTCTACTTACAGCGAGTGAAAGATTCAGAAGATGGACAAGTCAAATGTGTTTGTGTACGGCAAAGAAACTAAATTTAAATATTTTAAACGTTTTCTACTACTGTAAAAAAAAAATCACCAGTTAACAGTACTCGGATTAAAATAACTACGGTTATTTATTGACAGTCTCCATTACATTCAAACTTAAATAATGTCTCTTTACAGTCTTAGTAGTCTAGCTCGCAATGGAGCATAATGGAGCACAATGCACTAATGGAGCACATCACTACCGTACCGCAAAGCTAAGATATCACTTTATTTCGTTGCTCCTCAAATTTTATTCAAAAACTAGTGTAAAGACTGAATCATTCGTAATAAATTTTATATAGTTTTATAGTCTGTGTTGTGATCTGTGTAAAAGTTTTTGCATCACATAGTAAGGACCAAGAATCTGCGAGTAAACACATAAACTGTTAAAAAATAATTGTGCTACCGTTCCTGTAACTGACCTACGACAACTCGCGGAGCGCTAGAAGCGCCGCTGCATACCCTCTTCGGGCGCATCGAAATAATCTGCGCGTTATCTTTCAGCGCAGTTAGCGCTGCATTCTAAAAATTAAAGCGGCATTACATAATGCCTTATAATTGTGGCGGGTGTAACGAGGAAATAAAACGTCAACGTGTTGCATGTCCTAAATGTAAGAATAGCTTTCATCAATCGTGTGTAAATTATAAGGGTCCGTTAACTCTGCCAGCTTCTAAAATTGCTGTGGATTGGTTCTGCCCCGAGTGCAGCGCTAAGGCCCGTCGTGGAGGTGATAACTCAAGTACACCGGTGCGTGCGCCCGCGTCGGACAACAACCCGAGGAGCGAACCGAACACGCAACTCAACACGGATTCTGAGACAGACCCGGAGGAATCCACGACCACCCTGGTGACGCGCAGTGACCTCACCTTGGACGAGAATATAATTGGTGCAGTCCGTCTGGAAATAAGAAATTCTCTTAAGACCGAGGTTGCTCGCATGATTAGAGCTATTCTGAAATCTGAATTGTCCCCTATCAAACAAGACCTGGTTGATCTAAAGCAGTCGTTAGAATTTGTCAGTAGTAGACACGACGAGCTTGAAAAATCACTGAGCACACTAAATTTGAAAATTATTGAGGTTGAGTCCACGGTCAATCAACTTCAACCGGCAATCCAGATTTTCGAAGACCGTGTTAACGACCTTGAGCAACAGCTACGTGAGTCGAACTTGGAGTTTCACGGAATACCTGAGTACAAAAGTGAAAACCTGAGCAACGTGATCCTCCAGGTAGCATCGACTGTCTCCCACCAGCTTTCGGAATCGGACATTGTACATTGCACGCGTGTGGCTAAGCAAAACCGGGACAACAAAAAGCCGCGGACAGTGGTTTTGAAACTTAAGAGTAGGCGCAGCCGCGACGAGTTCTACTCGGCTGTGACCAAGTTTAACAAGGCTAACCCAACAAGCAAGTTAAATACCTCACAACTTGGACTTGCTGGCGATAGGTCACCGGTATTCGTATCCGAACATCTCTCTCCAGCTAATAAACGTCTGCATGCGGCTACTCGCATCAAATGTAAAGAGGCTCAATATAAATTTGTGTGGGTCCGCAACGGTCGAATTTACATTCGCAAGAACGAGTCATCGCCCCCAATAGCAATCAAGAACCTTTCCAGTCTAAAACTGCTTTAAATTTGTGTGTGTTTTTAAATATAAATTTGTTTCTACCATTTGTAATCTATATTCATACTCGGTAGGTGTAGTATACGAAGTGGCATTGTCAGTGTACTACCAAAACGTGCGAGGACTCAGAACAAAATGTCTGGATCTGTTTAATTCTGTTCTTATACATGGCTATGACATAATATGTCTAACTGAAACCTGGCTTGATGAATCTATTAACTCAAACGAACTTTTTGACAATAGGTATGTGGTATACCGTCGAGATCGTCCTGCAAGTTTTAAGAGTTATTTTGGTAAGGGACATGGAGGTGGTGTTCTCATTGCCGTGTCTTCTAAACTCGCTTCTGAGCTTAGGCAACAATGGCAGTCGTCCCTTGAAGACCTTTGGGTGACAGTTAATTGTGGGGGTCTCAAGTTAAACATTTGTGTTGCGTACATTCCATCTTACATCCCCTTAAATATGTTCGAGTGCTTCCTAAACACATGTGAAAACAATATCTTATCATGTCTTAGCTATAAAACACTAATTCTAGGTGATTTTAATTTGCCAAACATCGCATGGAATCATGGTTCAATTGACCGCCGTAACGTTATCTCAGCAAGCGACCCGAAGTGTTTAGCTTTGAGGGATTTCATGTCCGTCACAGAGCTCACGCAAATCAATTACAATGCAAACATCAATGACCGCGTTTTAGATTTAGCTTTGATCAATCCGGACCTTAAAATCACTATTGACAAGACAAATCCTATTAGCCGTATCGATTTACACCACCCCCCTTTTGAGATCGTTATTGAGATTACAAGATGTCGGACACTTTGTGCTAACACGTCAACTCCTCGCTACCTGTTTCGAAAAGCAGACTTTGATCAATGCTCTGTTGATCTGGCAAATGTTGATTGGGATAGCCATTCTAGCTTGGGCTGTGAAAGCTTTTTGCAACTGCTTTATAACACTATTTGGATGACTATTGAACAGAATGTTCCTAAAGCCAAAATTCGAACTGCACGTTACCCTGATTGGTTCTCTAGAGATCTCATTAGATTGCTGAAGGAGAAAAATAAGTTACGCGATAGATATAAGAAGTTTAATAATCCTAGGGATTACGATGAGTTTTCCATACTGAGACAGAGAGCTAAAGTATTAGTCACTGCTTGCTTCGATTCCTACATATCCCGTATCGAAAGTGATTTAAACACGAATTTAAAGGCATTTTGGCGTTATGCGATATCTAAACGAGTCACTAATCAGATTCCTCATCGTCTTACATGTGGCGAGGTAGTTGCGGAGAGCGGTCAAAACATTGCTGACTTGTTTGCTAAATACTTCTCGTCCGTTTATGCTGCATCAGATGATAACCCCAGCTACCTACCTGATTTCCCTGAGAGCAATTACAGTATCAACTCCATTGCATTTACTGAGGGAGATATCTCACAAAAGCTCAAATCTTTGAATGTTGATAAAGGTGCTGGACCAGATGGAATACCTACCATATTTGTTAGATCTTGTGCTGAAGCCCTCAAAGGGCCTTTATGTATTGTGTTTCATAAATCACTGAAGGAGGGTGTATTTCCTGATCTCTGGAAGTTGACGAGAATTACTCCAATTTTCAAAAGTGGTGACAAAAGCAAGATGTCCAACTATAGGCCTATTAGCATACTAAATTGTTTTGCTAAATTATTTGAGGGACTTGTCTTTAGCCAGGTCTACAACCATTTTGTTCATTTACTAAGTCCCAGTCAGCATGGATTTGTAAAGAAGCGTTCGACCTCAACTAACCTTCTTTCCTATGTACAAGCGCTATGTCCATCCTTTCAAACTAAAACTCAAACAGACTCTATATATACAGACTTTGCTAAGGCGTTTGACCGGGTTAATCATGCCATCTTACTAAAAAAACTACATCATCTTGGAATCCATGGCAATTTGTTGCGATGGTTTGAGTCTTATCTGCATCGCCGGTCTCAGTTTGTTAGTGTCTACGGCTACGACTCGGTTCCATTTATGGCGGATTCCGGGGTGCCACAAGGCTCTAACTTGGGTCCGTTATTGTTCATTTTTTTCATAAACGATCTCCTAACTCGTTTTGACTCACAGTGTCTCGCGTATGCTGACGATATTAAACTCTTCAAATCTATTAAGACGGAAAATGATTGCCTAGCCCTTCAAGACGACATAGATGTAATCTATCACTGGTGCAAAACAAATCGCATGTCCCTAAGTATCAATAAATGTCAGATTATTTCGTTCACTAAAAAAGTAAATTTTATCAACCATGACTATAACATTAATGGCATAAAATTAAATAGAGTTTCTTCCATTAGAGATCTTGGGGTATTGTTTGATAGTGAGCTTTAGTTCCGCGGACACTATGAGTACATAGTGTGCAAGTCAAACCGTATGCTTGGTTTTGTTATGCGCACTACTAAACCGTTTAAAGATGCTAATAGCCTCATTATCCTATACTCAGCATTTGTGAGAACATTGCTTGAATACTGTTCTTCGGTTTGGCAGCCTATTTACACAAACCACAGTGATAGAGTAGAGTCAATACAAGCAAAATTCGTAAGATATCTCTCGAATAAAAATGGGACTCGTCGAACTCTGCCGGAGTATGCTGACAGGTTGGCTGCATTTAACCTTCAATCTCTGTCGTCCAGACGTAAAGTCACTGATTTAGTCACGCTCCACAAAATATTGCACGGCGGTCTTGACGGTAACCTCATGGATCATGTATGTCTTAGAGCTATCAACAGAAAAACCAGAAACCAAAACCTGTTTGCCTTGCCTATGGTCCCAAACAATAATGTTACCAAAAATACACCTATTGCTCGAATGTGTCGTCTATATGATAACCTAGACATAGATTTAGACATATTAAATGTTTCAATGCCGAAGTTAAGGAACATTTTGAAAAACAGATTTTCTTAACTGTTTTATTTACTTTTCTTTATTTATCGATTTCGTTATTTTATTTTGTAAAATAATGTCAATAATTTAATAATCATTGTATTAATTTAGTTTTAATTTCCCTACTCAAATGATGTGTACAATTATTATTGTGGTGTAAGCAGTTTAAAAGTTGATTTTTTTGTCCTTATACCATGTTTTTGCCTACATTATGTTATTGTACCTACTTAAATAAATAAATAAATAATGAATATGGTAATTAATGTCACTATCTAATACATTAACAGTTACCTTGACTGGACGTCTGTTGTTGGTCCTGCTGATTGATCTGCGGTTTTTTGTCAGATTGTCCGAGGATCATCTTTCTTAGCTCTGCTCTTTCTGCTTCTTCTCTTTCTTGAGACAACTATAAATTCGTAACTTTTTTTAGCCCTCATTGTGTTTTTTATCTAATACAGATCAAGCCGCACTGAGATGTAAATACTGACTATAAAATAATTGGCAAAGTTTGTTTAGAGCACTAGACTGACCTGCTCTGTAGTTTTCTTGTTGGCCAGCATGTTCTCGAGATTTTTGCCCATCTCCTCCAAATCTGACTCCTCACTGACCGAACTTTCGGCCTCGTCTGTACTCAACACTTCTGTACTCGACAGCACACGGTTTTGTAGCTCAAATATCCGTTGGCATTCTTCTTTGTACCTGTGCAATAAAAGAAAACTCTTCTCTTAAAGGTATGTCTATTAAAACAACGCATGAGGCGTTTTTAATTCTGCTGTCAATGGTAAATGAGGGTCTCATAGTCATTATCATTTTAGCCATTTACTACTCTCCCGGTTACCGGACCAGTTTTTCGGTGCTCGAACTACTTATACGGGTTTCAGCACCCATTACGAGATAAGAATGAGAAAGTTTGCTTTCACAGTAGATAGAGTAGGCGAATTAGAATTCATACAGAGGAATTTAAACGCCAAGGAACGGTAAGTCAAATAAGCATTCAACCACCCTTAATTTTAATTTTGTTTGCAACAAAGTCGATGAGGTGACAATTTAAAGTGTCGACTTAAGCTAGGCGTCCACATGCCGGTATCGTACGCATCGTACGCAACGCATTAAACAGTATTATTTGTATAAAAACTCACGGAACTGCGTCCACTGATCCGCACCGGACGGATCGCATTACCTAATAATCCATCCGATGCGTACGATACCGACATGGGGACGCTTACGTTTAAGCGATTTTTTTTTAAATGTTATTTTAAAATTAAAAGACCAACTATTTGGCCGAATACAATATGTGTGTTGAGCACTTTAATGCCTTGCCACAAACTTCAAACTAAGCACGATTTATTCAACGACGTTTATAATGACATGTTCAACATTTGTATTGGCCGAAAGTACGTCGTACATTAAAAAACATATCGTATTTCCTTTAGATTATCAACTTAACATGACATACCTCGTCAGCAGTTTACCTTTCTTGATGCTCTGCGATGGAGAATCTGTTCCCTCGCGAGAACTTGGTCATACCCTCTTCACCAGCTTTTGCCTTCTCCGTCGATAATGTTCTGACGACGTCAATGACTTCCCAACGTGAAAGTTTCTTAATCTGTTAACGAAATTTTATTTTTTTACTTACTAAACTAAACATCACAGAAGCAGTTTTTGTGGCCTTTTTGTCCGTTCTTCGTTATTAGTTTATCAATTTTATTAGTTAATATTAGAAATGCGAAAGTAACTATGTTCATTTGTTTGTTTAGCTTTCACAGCTAAACCGCTGAACATTGCGTACAGTGAGATAGCTTTAACCCCGCAGAAGGACGTAGGATACCTTTTCCCACGGAAAATTAAACAGATCCTTTAAGGAGTATGGATAAACGAGTTCTACCCGGATGGACTTGCGGGCAACAGCTAGTATCTAAGTAATAGTATCTAAGTAACTCAATCATTAACTACAGTTTTTTTTATTTGTTTGAGACATGAAGACAAAACCTAACAACGCAAGCTGCAATTTATGTGATTAGTTAAACCAGCAGCTCTGCCCCCTCACAAACCCTGCGTGGTTTAAGGGAACAAACTTTTATAACCTTCTGTAACACTTTTATATTTATAATAAATAAAAAAAAATAAAAAAAAATAAAAAAAAACATACCTCTTCCTCAGGCACTCCAAACTTCCTCAACAGCGCCTTAGCATTGTTCAAACTCAGCCTCCTGAGATCAGCATCTGTCCCCGTGACAGTGCGCTTCGGCTGAGCCTCTTCATTGGGTTGCTGAGTGGGCTTGTTGGGAACCCGCACGTAAGAGAAACCTTCGCCGCATCCTAGTATGAAAGAAAGATGAAGTTTATCCACAACGAAACCGTAGAAGTTACATTTTACATGATTTCTGCGCAGTTTAACTAAGACAAAAAGTTTTTTTTATCAACACACACACGCGCACGCATACACACACACATGCTATTTTTATTTGTTTTGATTATCTAACAATACATTTCGTCTAAATATCAATTAAATACTAGGTATAGTCATAGGGAATAAGGGCTTGTAGTACTGTTAGGCGATGGGCTTGCAACCTGTCACTAATACACTGGTAAACATCTAGGCCTGATTGTGCAAAATGTGGTTAGAGACTACTACTATCAAGAAGAATAGAGATGCTGATATTCTGTAGCTCACCTACCCCACTCTGGAAATGAAGGCGTGACGTTATGTATGTATGTATGTAGTCATAATGTAATTTAGGAAGAGGGTAATTCTACTTTTAAGCGCAGGTCGATTTTTTGACAAGTGCTCTTCAAATAATATTTTTATAAAAACGTTAAAGTGCTCGGTTTTGTAATTTAATATTGAAATAGTTACACAACTTGGCTTACATTTAAAATTATCACTACATTTAAAAAGTCACTATAATTAACTTTAAAGTAGGTAACATAGTGGTCACGCATGTCCCCGCCATTTGTATGGAAAAAGTGTATTTACCGCTGTGTTACCAACTTTTTCTGATAAAATATCAATAAATTTAAAGTGTTTTGTTTTGAACTATTAAATTTAGTTGTTCCAGTTTCAATATAAGTCAAATTTACGTGAAAAAAATGTCTAAAAATGCCTTTAATTTCACCAATGATTATTATGCACTAAAAAGTAGAATGACCCAAGAGCGAAGTCTCCTGACATAAGAAAATTATTGCTAACTAGGAAACTCCATCCCCTATTTTATAAATACTATGTATTTAAAGAAGAAATACAAAAAAAATACATTTTTTTTTTATGGCATTGAGCAGTCAAACGAGCACACAAGCCACCTGATGGTAAGTGGAAACTGTGACCCATAGACATTCGCATTCACAAGACTGCAAATGCGTTGCCAACCCTGAGGACTAAGATGGAATGTCTCTATGCTAGTTATTTTACCGGCAGTCTTATCCCCAAACCGGAACACAACAATGCGAACACTACTGTTTGGCGGTAGGTTAATGGATAAGATGGTGGTAGCGATCCGGACGGACCCTGCACAGGGTCATACCACCCGCAAACAATTTGAATATGAATAAAAAGAATTAAACAACTCGGATAGAGTAGAGAAAGGTAATTTACTTGCTTATTAGCTATAGTTGCTTAATTATAAGCGAGTTGTGCAATAATAATCTCACTATTACAAATAAAAGTGAGATTATTATTGCGAAACATTCGACAGCAATTTTTAAACTCAAAACCCGCCCAATATAAACGCATATTGAACAAAAAAAGAATACTATGGAGAATGATACATAATACAAATTAAACTAACCTGTAGGATCCGCCGGGCCCGTCAGTTGGAGCAGGCACTTCCCTCGCATCGCTTGGATGTATGCGCGGGTTGTGTTCCATGGGGCCACTTTGACCTGGATAGTGGTTTCATAATGGTAAGTTTTATTGATGTTACGAATAATATAAGTATTATTTTGTTATAATGAAAACTTGTTGCGTTGTGACAATTGCTGGTAGTGAAATATAACTATGGTTTCAATATACACGCTATTAGAGTGCTAGAAAATAACAGTAAACGTATTCCTATGCACCTAAAGGTGCCCGCTGAGTTGACCCGAAATCCTGAGTTTGAGGAAAATTTAAGATATTTGTCAATTCCAAAAAGAACGAAATTTGCCTACGGAAAAACAGTTGTTATTATTTTTTTTTAACTACTATATACTTATATGAATGTTCAAACGGGTACCCAACCCATCATTTTATCGAAATACCTTTTATAAAGTATGCGAAATGATTCCAGCCAAATCCAGGTGAGGAAAGAGATGAAAAAGCAATGAAAGCTCCTTGAACTGTTTGTAATCAGAGCAAGAGAAAAAAAAAAGGTGCTAGTACCTTTTTTTTTTTCTCTTGCCGCTCAGTGCCTCTCTATCCTTACAGACTAGTCCGAAAGGGAGATCCGAGCGATAAACAAATCGAGGCCAACTTATGCTATACTATCCGCAAAACTATCTGGCCGGTAGGGCAATAAACGTCGGCTACCGTTTGGGGTGTAACATGACTAACATGTCGATAACTTATAATGTAAACGTCGATATAATCATTTTATTTTACACGCAACAAATCAGCTTAGCATTATTTTACTGCTGCCAACATTAACAATATTCACAAACTTTATGGTTGTGCAATATTCCAGTATTGACTTCTTATATGCCTAGTACTATTAGTAAACACTTAAGTGTGAGTGCACATTACTGTGTGCTTTTAAATTACCTCGTCTTCCATTTTCATTTGCATTTCCTCATCATCGTCTTCCTGCGGCGTGAATATGAACTTCTCTCCATACCCCGCGTCCTTCAGTCTCTGTTCCGCTGAAGCCATGCTGAAGTACGAACAACACTGTTCTGGGGAGACCATAGCTCGAATTTCTTCTTCCGATGGCAAGCGGAACTCTGGTTTGATCACCCACCTTGAAATAATTACAAATAGTATTACATTTTAGAATTTTTCGTTTTCTTGATTTGTAGCGGTGATGAATGTAATTGTAGTCATGGCTGAAGCATGGAAGAGTTAAATGCTCGATGACCTCAGCAGAATCGTGTTTTTTTTCGCACGCTGAATTCAGTCGCATTTATTCCGTATGCCTCCGTAATAAGCGATAAATTTATGTATTTGTATATTATTTTTAGACTAAGGCTTGAGTCGGCGTCGCGCATCAGTCACACGCACCCAGGTGGTTTTAATTCAATTACAAAACTTTCAAAGCTCTTTTACTCCACAGTTATGAAATGATCGGAAGAAAGGGACAGGACTGGATTAACATAAACCGAATTCGATTTGGAGATTAAACATTTGGCGCGATCCTCTCGTAGCTATCTTTACATGTTTGCGTTATTAAAATAAAAAGCCTTTCAAAATATTTAAAAGCACCATTGTTTTTTACGTTATTTATAGGTTTATTTCGTCCGTCTTACTGCAGGGAAGTTACGTAATAAGTCAAATCAATACATAACTACATTTTCAACAACAAGAATATTTCGAAAAGTAAAATATGACAAGCAGTTGTCAGCTCTTATTTTATTTTCACCAAAAAGGCGTGAAAAAAGACAATATTTGATAGATTACTTTTTCAAAATAAACATGAAGACAATGATTAAGGTGTATAAATAAATAATATGACTATGCTCAAACTTCAAAAGTACGAGATTAAGGAGTAAAAAATAATGATTAATTGATTTGTTTATATGAGTGACGAAAAGAAAAGGTTTCGACTATAGTTCTATAGGCGGTCTCAAATCAAATTGGTCGACTGACATGATTTTTAAGTTATGCTAAAAATAATAAATAAAATAGTTTACTTACCAGTTAGAGTCTAATCCCGTGCGCTTAAAGTCTGCACAAAGCTTCAGACGTTTTCTTATTGAACTTTCAGAATGGGACGGAAAAGCTCTTTTTATGTCGTCCATTTTGATACGACGGGGGCTGTCTCGCGATTTCCAGAACAATCGATAAATATAAACCTAAAGGAATAATGGTGTTTAATTACTGAATTATTATGTTTAAAACTTACTACTGTAATTGATTGCTGACATCTAAGACGCCTAAATCAATAGAATCGGAAATCCCACTGTCGCCTTGACATTTCATCTGTCTCAGAATTTGTAAGTAACTTATTATAAATTAAGCCATTTATAAAAAGACGCTTACCTGTAAAAAGTCTCTCACAAAATTGTTAGCCCTTTTGGAGTTTGGTCCAGGTACTTCGTAAAGTGGACATTCCTGGCCCGCCACATAAATGGCGTCGATCTCGCGAATGTAGTATGCTTGCCTGCAACCAAGAGTTTATCAGGGTCTTCTAAACGAATCAGCTAAATATTTCATTATGTTTCCGACAGAAAGTGTCTAGGCATGACGAAACTCGCGTGGTTGTTCATAAGTTATAAAATCTGAAAACGTTTAACTTTCCCGTTTCTTAGACCGTTTATGGAGAAGTCTAATGCCTTCCATTTTAATCAGAGAATGGGGTCTCCATTTTTTTTTACGTTTTATACTTCTTAACCTACCTACCTAGTACGTATAATAAGGAAGTCAGTGATCTGCAGCGTGTGTTCGTAGATCGGTGCACGGTACATATTGTTCTCGACCACCGGCTGCGTGGCGCCGGGCGGCAGAATGCCGAGGAACGGGGAGGTATGCGCGTACGCCACTTCGCCATACTTCAGGGGTTTCGGTCCGCTATCCTGAAAGGTAGTCGAGAATCATAAGGGTAAGGACCAAAAGGTTGGGCACGCTAACTCAAGCAATTAAGTGGACGCTGTTTCGCAATAATGTGTCAACCTACAAGTATTTAGCAATAAAGTGTCAACCCTCGGTGCGATAATTGTAGGTTGACGTTTCTTTGCTAAATACTTGTGGGTTGACACATTATTGCGAAACAGCGTCCAAGTTTTTTATCACTTTTCATTGTGCGACAAAAATTAGCCATACAATTGTAAGGATACTTTTCGTCGCACAATGGAACATCTTTCGCCTTTGTTGTTCGTATGGTTAACTACGCTTAGCTATGGTCTAACTTTTTAGTCCTCACCCATAAAGTATGTTTTTTATATCATGGAAAAGCCTGATGGTAAGTGGGATCCACAGACTTAGTATTCTCAAGACTACAATCCTACGACCGCAATTGCGTTGCCAACCCAGATGACTAAGATGGAATGCCTCTATGCTAGTAATTACACCGGTTGTCTTATCCCCACACACAAATTCAGCTTAGCGGTAGGTTAAAGGATCAGACGGTGCTAGCGATCCGAACTCACCCTGCACACGGTCCTACCACCACTAAATTTTATACAAATGTTTCTAACTATAAATGATCGACAAAACAATTTGACTCAAAAATAAGGAAATTGTATTTTTTGCTGAGGTTAGATCTAGAGAACTAGGAACGATCCGTAATCCACTAAAAACTTTATTAATAAATCAATCTTTGAGATACCAGTCTTTAAGAAAAAAGTCATCTTTTCAAAATTACAATCACTGACCTTGGTAGCGGTCCGCTTGTAGTAGTTCTTGATCTTGGTGCTCATGCCGACCTGGCTGATGAGCGGCGGGTGCTCCTCGCAGAACTCGACGATGACCAGTTCGCCGTCGCGGCCGCTCAGGTCCTCCGGTGTTCGCATGAAGAACACGTCGCCGCCGCCTGAAGCCAGACGCTCGGCCTCGCGTTGCTACAAGAAAAATTAAGATTGTTATAAAATGTTGCAATCCTATCGACTGCGCCAGGTATTGCATAAAATAAAAGATAGTTCATAATATATTATCTTAAACGGGTCTTTATAAGATAAACTTAATTTTTATATGTTATAAGCGGATATATATCAAATGGTTTGTTAACTGTGTTGTTGATAGTAATGATAGTAAACAAGGTGGATTATTGCTGTTTTTGACTTATGGCGCTACGTTGTACTCCAACGTCCACAGGTGGAATATCACAGAGATTCGTTTCCAATTCCGGAAATTGATTGCGACTCCAGCTCCGACACTTTTCAATCGAAGGTTTTAATCGGAGGTCGGACTGGTCGAAGAGCAGCGGCGTTGGCGGCCGTGGTTAGCGCGTATGAGCAAGTTTATGCTTGACGCGCGGAGTATCACCTCACCTCTTCACGAGCAATGTCTGCATGTGGCTTTGAACCACGTGGAATCACATCGTACCTTGGCCTTTTTCTTGATATGCTTGATCAAAGGTTGCACAGGGTGCGGGCCGGGCGCCGCCAGAGGCCCGTAGGATAGTTTCCGTATAGCAGGCCGGTGGAACGCCCGGAGGCGCGCGGGCCCCATATGCGTTTGCATGAACGGAGCCCTTAGCTCTACCACCGGGGTGCTGTGCTGAATCAGCTGACCACAACCCACTTTAAGACGAGGGTTTTGGGATTTCGGTTGGTAGAAGCTGTAAGAAAAGTTAAAATGAAAGCAGAAAAATCGATGTTTGTGAACTGCGACGGCAGACCAGAAATGCGATTATAATAGGGGATTAATTAAATTGATAGAGCAAATAAAGGAGTAGGTTTAAAAATCATGGTATAAGATGCAACGTTAGAACGGTCTATTTTCAAGTCGAAAACGAGATCGGCTTCAAGAGAGCGCAGAGCGTCCAGTGGCGCCCTCGTTACTTTTATTCTGTGTTCTAATAAACTAAAGTAGTAGTATCTAAGAGCGCTTTACTGTTGTGCAAATTAATACGCAATATATGGCATACATGACACAGTTCAATAACCTTTAACCTTCGTGTAGTCAACTTAAAGGAAAAAGGTGGCCACTTTTATCCGTTAAGTTGCTCACTCATAGTTTCAGTTGTTGTTATGTCATATTCTCTATAAATTGTATATTGCGCTACTGGACGCTCGGCGCCCTCTTCAGGAGCGTTGTTCATATAAAATCTAAAACGAATGGCGTTGTCACGCTTGGCGTTCTCACCGATAGTCAGACCGATTTGACATTTGCTTCTTTGGCATCGAACAAAATTAACCGTTCTTGACTGCAAGCTGCAGCAGAATATTGTTACCATAATCTCCTTTCCTTAACCAAGCTATCGGTAGTTATTATTAGAAATAGCGCAGGACTTATATTTGTACTTGGTGAATGCAATAAGCGAATCCCATGCGACAGTCTTAGCCTATAGTCGCGCGACAGCTGTCAACTCAGTACAAAATGTGATTGAGGCATGTTTTAGGTTATATTTTGTACTGAATTTACAGATGGCAAATCGGGCGTCTTGGAACAGCGCAACTTTAATGTGACAAATCAATTATATTTAATTTACAAGTTTTAGAAAAGTATCTTTAAAAAACACTTACACATCATTAGAGATATTAAATGGATCTCTGTCTGGGGACTTGGGCGGCGGCGGTGGTGCGTCCTCCTGCAACACGTTGATGACCCCAGCCTTGCCCAACAATATCTTGGACTTCTTCACGTGCGGGTGGGGAATCTTCACCTTCGGTTGAGGGCCTCTCTCTGAACAGACAGATTCTGATGCAATATTGCGAGTGTTTGGTGATGTTAGCTAAGTTGGTGGTAAAAACCAAATAGCCCTTATGTAAGTCCTTTAAAAAAAAAAAAAAAGTTAAAGGCTTAATGTGAACAAAATCATGATCGCATTCTTTACGCAACGAAAGTTAGTCATAGAAACTTTGCGGGTAACTCTCGTTACACATAGGAATCAATTAAGTTTTATTTTAATTATAGCCCTAAACTATGTATTTTTTTAAAACGTCCGATGTAGCATTGGTGTTAATCCTGATAAAATGCAAAAGTTATTTACGATAGCAACATGACAATAGGAGATTTTTCAAATTTAGGGAGACGTTTCAGAAATGCCAGGTTTCTGAGAACTGAAGTATATATACTTTGATGAGTCATGAGATGGATCTTACCCAAAATTTGTTTTTTAATCCGGCCCTCATTGATTTCCTACTATAAAGATTCGATATCGAATTGGTCCTGAAACGACCTTCAGTTTCTGGCTTCACTCGCTCTTATTAGTAGCTATTGCAGTTTATATAGTCTCATTTACCTCTGGTAATCTTCGACGGGTCAACATCATCAGGTATGCCAAGTATGATATTCTCATCATTAGGGTCCAGCGTCAGTATCTTTGGTTTGGGTATCTCGGGCATGTTTTCAGCGTCCCAAATGACCTCATCTTCCCAGGTCCCATACACCAACTCTTCATTCTCCACAGGGAAGATACTGTACCAGGTGTTGTCTTCGCCATCCGCTGATGCGGAACCAGGCTGTGTATTGGATGTAGCTGTTGATCTGATATTTAAATAAAAAAAATATTGAATAATACAGTCTTTTCTTTATATCGTTTAGAAATTCGTCCATTACTGACATCATATTTACGACTAGCGCCCCACTCTTGCTTGGCTTCGGTTTATGTTAGTTTTCTGTAACACCCATACATAACCCAGAATTAACTACAAATAGATTTTTTTTTTTTTTTAATTATCGAATTGATGGTAAAAACTGCATCAAAATCTGTTGCGTGGTTAAGGAGTAATCGGATGTACAACCCTCTCTCTCCTTTTAGTTAAGGAATTGTAGATGCTACTGGAGTTTCAAGGGAGATACTGCCATTAAACTAAGTAGATCAGAATACTTCCTAATAAACAATAGCCTTCCATTAACCTATTCCTCGGCTCCTAAATTTATCTGGTACCGTGTGATCCATTAAAATATGTCAATTTTCTAGCAGCGAAAGAAAGATAATGATGCCTTTTCACTGACTGGAATCTAGCAGGATATAACAGCTCATGATGCGGCCTCAAGCAGTCTACTATAACCTCTATATGTACTAGCACAAAGTTCATACGGTTTCGGCTGCAGGGGCGCCGGCGGCTGCGGGCGCGGGTGCGAGAACTGCTGCGCCGTGCGACTGACCGACGTCGGGACCCAGCCGGCCGCGTTGCTCTTACTATTTAAACGGGCTAGCACCTAAAATAAAGTTTAAAAACTGAAAGCCGACAAACAAATAATTTCGTACATTGACCCAGCGTTACTTGTCTCAGTCACTCGCGCACAATTATATTGCCGTCGCGCTCGCACAGCCACATTGACCGCCGGCATTATGGATTGTAAACCTTTTTCCCTATAGTAATACGGCACCCTACAATAAAGGTACGAAGTTCTTCGTCGTCGGCGTCCGCGTTTTATTACGACGCACCCATGTTAAGGTCATTAAAGAATTTGGAAAAAATAGTCACAACTCTACCCTGTAGTGAATAGGTTTAGTCGGTAACTAGCTGTTGCTCGCGACTCCTTCCGTGGAGAAGCTATCTCCATACCAAAGTTCATCGCAATAGGTTCAGCGGTTTAGTATTATAGTATGGATTAAAATCGGTCTGATAGCTAGGACTGTTAAGTCGAACATCCGATTTTTAATTATTACATACATACATAGACTTAACCCATCGTTGTTTCTTGGGCTTCACACCGTCAGGTATAAAGCAAAATCTGTCAATTATTGCAAGTCAAGCAATAATTGTACTGTGATTTTTGACTTCACATTATTCATTACATATATTTTAAGACAGCATACCTTATGTTTAATTTCGCTGCCGTCCCAAATAACGTCGTCTTCCCACTGGAGCTGTGACAACATTAGGAACGAGTCCTCAGGGAACCCACTGTCAGGGCTATCAGTGTCTTCGGGTCGGTCAGTTCTGTTCTCGTCCTTTTCTTTGGGGTCTGTGTCGCGTTCAGGAGGCGCCTGGAAAGGGATATCGATATTTCATAGTAAGTAAATAACACGATCAACTAAGGAAAAACCAGACCATCTCTTGATGAATATATGTTTTTTTCATATTGTAAATCTAAAGGTGATGATGAGGATCCATTTGGTTGTTGAGGTGTGTCCTTCCTTTACGTCAATAACATAGCAACGGATCATATATGTTTTTTACATAGCAGTAAGCAGGATAACCAAATATTGATACTTATTTGTCTCAACAAATTGAAAAGGGAAAAGTAATGATCAGAGGCTATGGGACAGGAATGAACAAAGAGAGGTAGTAAATAATAATAAAGTACCTTGACTTTAAATCCGTAGTCAAACCCCTCGCCCGTCTCGGGCACGTTGAGCATGTCGTACCAGACTTGTGCGGGACCGAAGCGCCAATGCGCCGGCGTCGGCCTTTGGGACTTATCGCCCGAATTGTGATTATTACTGTCTGAATTCGATTGCTGGCTTTCTTCCATTGGTCTACAAGAAACATCAAATACATTTAACTACAATTCAAACAGTAGTCTGCGTTGTTTTCGGCACCAAACTGTTCAAATCACCCTTTTTGTGACCCACCCACGTCAAGCAAGACAAGAATCGGGGGTAGACTTGCCGTGTGACGTGAAGGATAAGTTCCACAATATCTGACAAGAGGGCTGAAAGTACAGCTCAAATTTAAACTGAGTGATCGACGTATAAATTGTAGTTAATGAAGGTGCCGTGTGGTTGCCGGGTCAGAATAGTGCCACTCCATGTCTTCCCGTGGATGTCGTAAGACGCGACAAGAGAATATGGGCTTGCAGCCTGTCACTAATAAACTAGTATACTTCTTGGCCTGATTGTGCAAAATGTAGTTACAGAATTATCAACAAGTCTTTTTAGAGTTGTTGTTATTTGTGTAGTGCTGCCTACCTCACTCTGGGAATGAAGGCGTGATGTTATTTATGTTTAGGCCTAGTTACCTTAGGAACTTCTCCTCATCGTCGCTAGCATACTGCGGCTCATAATCCGTCTGCGTCGGAGTGTCGCTGCCGGTGCTGCCGCTGCGCCTGCGGCGCCGGCGCTTCTTCACGCCGCGCCAGATCTGGGGCAGGCTTGATAGCTTCCCCGGTCCGAACAGCCGGGTGAATAGTAGGACCTGATTGTAATCCCAATATTATAAATATATTTTTTATTACAAGAAGAAGGTAAAGGAGCATACTGATGGTATGTGGCATGTGAGACACATAGATATTTGCATTCTCAAGACAACAAATCCAAGACTGCAATCCATAGGGTTGTATTAATAAACTGATGTTAACTTAGATACCCATCTTAGCATTGAAAATGTAAAAGGAATGCCTCGACACTGGTGATTACTCTTATTGTCTTATCCCCACACTGGAACACTGTTGCCTAGCAGACGTGGTAATAGGGAGTAGAAAATAATACATACCTTATCTGGTCGAAAGTCAGGAAATAGTTCTGTGACATTAGTGTTTGCATATTTCGATGGTAACATTGCAGCTAGTGGAGTTTCCAGTTTTTTTTGTGACTCCGTTGATGTTTGATGCTTTAGCGTTCTGTTATAAATACAATCAATGTTATTTTAATAAGGTAACTAACTGACAAAGCCACTTGAAGGCTTAAACTAAAACTTTAATAGTTCACCATTTTTTACTTCCAAATGAGACAAATTTTGGTTAGTTTCCATCAAATTTGTTTGAGACAGCTAAGCACTGCACTTTAGTGCTTTGGTACCCAACTTTTGTCACATAATATAGTTTATCAACTTACGGAATACTTGTTGGGGGTGGCATGAGCCCCCCGTCACCTTCCATGTCCCCTTCATATCCATCATCATTAGGCCGCTGCTCGTCTTGCTGGAAACACCCATCATCCTTCCAATCTTTATCATCTTTCAATTCACTCTGTGGACAATCGCTTTTAATATCTACTTCAGAGTGCAAATTTGCACTTTTTGTAGTATCCATAGGTTCAGATTCCACATTAACTTCCGTCTTATTTTCCAATTGTGCATCCTGATTAGTGCTACTGTTTGTCTCCTAATATTAACACAAATTGTTGTTAGAATACGGTTTGGTAATAAAATTAGATTACACAGAAGCACAGAAGCAAAGATGTGAAGTTAGTAAATTCGTAATGGATTCTCAACATTAATGATAAAGTGCAAAAAGGACAAAGAAACCAATGATGACTTGCAAACCACATATTATAACTTAAAGTGAATCACACAACTACAAATAATGACAACTTTTGGTACAGAACCACCCGTCTACTTACACATTTGAAAGAAAATAAAGTGAGTGAAACAAGACAAAAAAAACCCAAAACCAATATGAAATGCAAACTTATAAATAAAATACATTGTGTAATGATAATAATTGGTTTGATTTACCAGTTACAGTGAGTGACAGTTACTGTACTCGCAAGCGAGTCGAATTCCCTGTTTCTCACAGTATTGAAATATGAAAGTATTTTAATGAGAGGGACAGAGCAATTCTGTAGCAAGTACGGCCACTGTTACTCATGGTAACATCTATTGATGTTAGGTATAAAGTAATCAAAAGACTACTGGACTAAATTATTTAATCAAGTAGGCACCAGGTATTATCTTAATACTTCAGTTGGGGTTACTCTATATGATTTAGAGTCTAAGTGATAAAAAAACCTTTGTCACTATTTATGACATTGGTCTTAGTCTAAATTGTACATCAGATGGACACTATGCTTTGAGGAGAGTTAAGTAGTTAAGATATTTCTAAGTTTCATACCAATTTATGCATCATTACAAATTAAATCTGAAATGGAAAGATTTCCACAGTGTCTAGCACATCTTGTATTTTCTCCCTTGTTGTTTAGCATGTGATTACAAACTATTGTGTGCTACCCATCCTGATGGTCAGTCAGTGTATATGTTAGTAACAGCAACAGAAGCACCATGTTTTTGTATCCAGATCTTACTTGAATATCTTCCACAGCATCTTCAATGTCAAAGAAATCAACAGCAGATGGACTTTTTATTGTGTAATCTGGAATAAAATAATAATAGTGGCATGTAACATTTCAAAATCATTAAATTTAGTTTAAATGATTTTCACATCAATCAGTATGTGGTTTAAAATGCATTTTGTTGGCAGTAGTGCAATTTCGCAGAACTAATAAGTAATCAATTTTAATAATTAATGTAATTAAATAAGGTGACAGAATAACAAAAAAATCAATTCTACTGTGATATTGAAATAGAAACATTTATTCCACTATCACAAGAAAAAAAAAACAGTTCAAAGATTACACATAATAAAAATAATGGCAACAAACTACACATTAAACAAAAAAAAAGAAACTAATTGAAAAGAAAACAATTATAGCATAATGTTGCCATGAGGGGTCCTGTGCTGTGTGGTGTGTTGCCATCTTATTTACTTTCATAGTTGCAGTTTTGCATGATCGCTGACAATTTGTATTTGGACACTTAATGCACTACCACTACATAACAACAAAACATACTTAAATGTGTTACTATTATTGCATTTAGCTTTAAAAGTTACACAATGATGTGTAACTTCAAACACACATGTCATCCCAGGTTCAAATCCCAGTAAAGGCAGATATTTGTGCGATGAGATGAGATTTCTATGTACTTAAGTACATATTTCTCTATATAAGCATGTTTATCGTTTTACGGGCGATCTGAGGTCAGGAAGTGGAAGTTATCTTGATTTCCGGCAAAACTACAAGTCCTATAGAAAAAAGTTAAATGGCAAAGTTGTAGGTAATACATGATCTACAACTTTTGTATTTACTTTTTTCACATAACTCAAACACATATAACCTTAAAAATGTTTGTGAAAAATTCGAATAACAAAATATTGTAGATGGCTTACTATTGGTTCTTTGCATTTTCTGAGATTATTTACCATAGTAATGTATATTTATTTTATACCACCAGAAAGTAGAGATTTAAAAAAAAACTCACAGGTTTTCCTTTAACTTTTGTTATATTCTCTTTCATTTCCAATTGGTTTCATCCTATAATTATATTTTTTGGTTTCAAAAATTATCGACCCTGGTCTATAAGCATCAATGCTCAAAATTTGGACATCTTATTGTTTTTTTAACTTAATTTTATGGACTTTATCGTAATCAGAGGAGACTAGAACTTGGCACTTTTTATATAAGTTGAAGTCTGAAGTTTTGTTTTCCAACTGTTACATTTGTCTGGAAGTTCATAAGCTAGAATATATTTTTTTCTGAACCTATTAACTTTTTAGGTTATATATTGTCTATAAAAATTCTGGAAAGTTGAATAACTTTAGAATAATAATAATTTTATAAATTGTAGTATGTTTTAAAAATTGTTAAAATAGCCTTTTGCTTCACAGCTAGGGGTTTTCGCCGAAAATTTAGTAAATTGTTCCTTTATCGGGTTTTACTTCATTTACTTACAGAAAAATTACGCAAAATCATAGAACTATACACCAATTACTCAGGAACAACGTATGTTGAGTTTTTAACAACTATTATGTACCATTTTCTTCCTCCTCCTTAACAACTTCTTCTGGATCGATTACTTCAGAGATCATTGAGCCGAGCCCGAGCCGAGTGAGCGACGACAGCATTCGCTTGGATTCCCCGTCGAGGAGACCATCGTCTTCCAGCTGACCTCTTTCGTTGATGTTACCGAACAGAAAACCGGTCAAGTTCACGCCGTAACGGTCCCCGCCGCCTTCATCACTATCACACATGTTGATAGTTCTATCGTTGCTTAAATCTCTATCGCATACTATTATTAAATTGCTTTATTTATATTATATTATACAAAATTCATTAGAATATACGTCAAACAAAATAACAGCAACAGCACAATATAATTCGACCACAGACTGCAACTGCATGCGCATGCATGTCAATCTGACAGACAACCATAGACAATATTCGGGCCAGTCTGGCGCAACTCCCTTTCAAAAAAACGTCATATGAAACGGATGCTAACTTCTATGGCGTATATATCTATCTTGCTCTAACATCGGCATCCCTTTCTAACTGACTAACTGACAATCTTTCGACATCTCTATAACAGTTTGTGCATGGACATACCTAATCTAATTCTATTATTTCTAATATTTCTAATCTATGACTGACTTTTTTACAGTTTTTATTGTGATTCGTGCATTTTCGTTTATTTGTAAAATTAACTAATCTGACGAAAAAGTTACGACCGTATCTTTGCTGAAGCCCCTGAATAATAGTGTTCCGTGATATTTAAAGCCAATAGGCACTATAACGAACGATCTAAAAATTGTGGTTTAAAAGCCGGCTCGTGTTTAGTGAGCAAAAACGTAGTTAAAAAAATCTGTTTTGTATCTAAAGCCGCGTCCGCTGCGCCGTGTTTTCAATGTTTTTAAACATCTAACATGTTTTTCGAACAGAAAAGGGGTGTGGCCAAAATGTTTTTTTATTTAAAAACACAGAAACATGTTTTCCGTCACGGATGCAAAACATTCCCCGCGTTCGTCTACAGGGGAGGGGGTAATGTTTTTACTTTTGAAAGTTTTGAGTTCGAGTGAAGAACTATCCAATAGGGTATAATGATTAATCATAGGAACTCATTTTGATAACTTTGAATATAAATAAAATATCTGACAATCCTACAAAAGATGACAAATTGTACTGGGATTACAGCTGTCAAAAAAAAAGTGAAATGTTATGACAAACCATTACATTGTTCACTCCACAGATTAGAAGGTATGTCTGTTCACTCTTAAGTCGCAATGAACGTGCAGTTGTACCTAAACATGTTTTGTAACAAACAAAGAGTAAGGATATAGCTAAAAGTAACAAAGCATGTTAAGACGCGTTAATAATGATTGTTTATTTTTAATTTCAGAGATTATCTGGAAAAAAATGTTAAAGTCAAAGTTATTGTGAAAGTTAGTGCGGTAGGTACCCAAATTATATTATATCTTTATTGCCCAGTTACGTTATTGAAAAAGTTTAGTATAAAACTCATTTTTGTTATAATACTCGGGTAATTTTGGTTTTTGTTGCAATAATATGCATAGAGAGGAGAAAAATTATTTTGTTGACAAAAATAATACGCGTAACAATAGGTATCTATGAATATTAAAAAAAATTGCTCCTTTGAAATCAAAACAAAAATCCAATTATTTATTTCCAGGTGTAGAAGATGGGTTCAAGTTTAGTGACCGTTAATGAAGATTTGGCCGCCTATGTGCGTATAGAAAAGCTGCACAAAATTATTGTAGAATTTTCAACTAGAAGAGACTAAGAAAATAATGACTCAATCACAACGAAATGCTGTTCCATCTGTGCTAATTACTGCAAAATCATTGCTTTGTGTGATATATTATTTTAAAAACATCAAATACATTTATTTAATAAGATAACTGTGGTTATTATTTATTACAATAAGACTTTTTGTACTTTCTAAATAAAATGTTGCCGTTAAAAACGAGTTTAACAGAAATAAATGTAGTTACGAAAATATAAAATATACGTAATGAAAAACAAACAATGCTACTCATTTTTATTTTCAAGTTATTGATATCGATAAGAATGTTTAACAAACTTAAATGAAAGAGCATAATAACTAATTTTAAAGGAAAACTATCACGACTAAGTAGACATCATTGGTTCTTGAGATACAGGCGATTAAAGTATTTATGGGCGTTTTCCAAAAAAACTGTACATCGTTACGAAAATTAGCCATACATTTACATGCGTTAATTTTCGTGACAAAATGGAAAAGTTAAATTTTCTTAAGTTTTGTCTTTAACGATGTACACTTATTTTGGAAAACGCCCTTATACCTACTAAAATCATCTATAAGACTGCACCAATTGACTTTAAATAGAAAATTAGTTATTACTTGTTAATTTTTATGTTTGTAGTACTTAACGGCTTCGGAACCCTACACTGAGCATGGTCACACGCTCTTGCCCGGTTTTTTACGTTATAGTGGTTTATGTGACTGTTACACAGGTTTATTGGTAAGTTGACCTATTCCCGTTAGGAGGTGATAGGGGTGACTATTTGCGATAATTTTGACCCCATATGCATCATGCAAAAAGGAACCATTTTTGAGTTATCGCGTTTTTTAGTTTTTTTTTAAGTTAGTCATAAATCCAACTTGAAAAACTTATTACAAAAAAAGTATCAATTAAAAACTTTTTTTTTCTGATTTACAAAAACGATTAAACACTGGTTATTTTTCAATATTAAAACAGTAATTAACGGTCCAAATTAAAAAAAACAAGACGGGAAACGAAATTTTTTTAATAAATTTTTGCTCACTTTTTTGATCGCTTTCCACTAAAATGCCTTAAAAACAAAAAAAACGTTATAAACGAAATTTGGCTTGCAGATTAAAAACTTAACTGTTTTCTTAGATCTCCAAAAATGCATAACAATTAGGAACGTATTTAAAAAAAACTGAAAAAACATCATCACAAAGGAAGCGGGCGAGCGGCAATTCGTATTCGAACTAAAGTCAGAAATGCAACTTCAAAAATTAAAATTTAAAAAAAATACAAAATTTAAATAAACTTTTTTTATTTGCTCTTGTACAAGATGAAATTGTTGTTCGTATGCAATATTAAAAAAAATATTATCTGTACACGTTTGAGAATGCGAGGCCGAAAACTAAAAAATACACTTGGGAGCAAAGAAATTGAGCCACCATTGCAATTTTTACTTCGATGCTAATTACATAAAGGTCGTAAGTGTTATCATAAAAAATCGAATGCCATATGATAGGTAATTTAGTCTTCTATCGAATGATACAAATTTTTAGTGGTGGGGATGCATCTTTTCAGTTCATTTCAGGACTGAAAACCACAAGGCCCTCAAAATGCATATTGTAGAACCGAAGAATAGGTAGGTACAAGAGAATAATTAAAAAGTTTTATGAAAATTAAAACAGATTATCGGTTTTTAATAACTTGTATTGCCTCCTCTAGCCAATCGACATGCACGCATGCGATTTTTCATTGAACGTACGAGTTTATGATGAAAGTCTTGAGGTATGCCCGCCCATTCTTCCTCGATCGCTGTCTTTAGCTGGTGCAGGGTGTCAGGAGCGGGATCCCTGGCCCGGATTCGCCTCTTGAGCTCGTCCCAGACGTGCTCTACCGGGTTCAAGTCCGGGCTCCGTGCTGGCCAATCCATGACAGGGATATTGACCTCTCTTAGGTACTCCTGAGTGATCCGAGCAGTATGTGGTCTGGTGTTATCTTGCATCAGCATGAAGTTGTCACCGATGTAGCCAGCAAATGGGACCACATGTTCAGCGAGTTTAGCCGTCCGCGGTGACGTTAATACCTTGACGTTGACGTTGACTTTACCATAGACTTTACTGTTATATTTTTTTTGTGCAGGCGAAGACTACATTATTCATTATGCGTTTGATGACGTCACGTCAGCAATAAATTAATATATTTTTTTAATGTAGATAGGATTCATTAAAAACAAAAATACCAAAATGAGTTTCTTAATATAGTCTATATTTATCAAATAAATTATAAAAACTATACAATAAAAATATGAAGCATGACCAATTAAACAAATTCCATTTTTCACAGTTTTTTCTTTATTTTTATTACGATTTTTTTTTCCGTACCATTCTGCCCCGCTTCCCCCTACTTAACGGCTTCGGAACCCTAAACTGAGCATGGTCCGATGCTCTTGTCCGGTTTTTATTGTATCATTCATTAAAACGGCTAAAGATACAAGCGTCAAATTTGGTATCACTATAAATAGTAGGTACAAACTCTGAAGAAAAAGAACAAATACTATAAAATGGTCAAGTAGATAGATCAATCCGATTTGAAATCGTATCGGAGTATAAACCTACTGAGCGGCGATACGGAACCCTCGGTGCGTGAGTCTGACTCGCACTTGACCAGATTTTTAATGATAATTAAAATTCGTGTTAAAATATAAACTTATAATGTAACTACATAATATTGTACGGAAATACTACCTAATATAAATAATCAAAACGAATTACCTACTCACTAAATGTATGAATGCACTATTTGATAGCGCTGAAAGATGTTGAGTAAATAGGCGTTGTTGCCCGTGCTCCGAAAGTTGGTTTTGCATCGCTCGAAATAGTTACACTAACGGATATTCGCATAACAGAACAGTTCTCCAAAGTTGAGCTCCCGCTAAATTGTACTTTAGATGGTACGTTACGTCTCCTATGATTTAAGTTAGGGGACATGTTTGTTATTTATAAATTAATAGGTAAGTTTAACCTTAAGACTAAAGTAAAATCACTCTGTAAAATCTTGTCCGTCGGGCCTTTATTCTACTGAGGTAAAACCATATCACCTTTCGACGTGTTTCCGTCTTGTCAATGTTTTGATTGCTCTTATTTACTTCAGAGTAAAGGTCTCTAAAACGGCGTTACATTTCAATCATCAAAGCTATATAAATAAACCACACCCATTAAACTAGCTTTAAAAACGAAAACTGCGTCCAAATCGGCTCATCTGTTTGGGAGCTACGATGTCATAGTAGACACACACATAAAGGAGTCAAATAGGCAAAAAATAAGTGACCATGGGTGACGATTTAAAAAAAACATACTTAAAGGCTTAATGAAAACAAAATCACGATCGCTCCCTTTGTGTAACGAAATTTAGTGGCGCAAATTATATGGGTAACTTTCGTTACACAAAGGAATCAATTATTTTTTGTTTTAATTAAAGCCCTTAATTATGTAAAAAAATAACGACCCATATGCCTGTTTGCATTTGTGGAGTTATAATATAATATTAGTGAAGGCATATACATTTGTCAGTTCGACTTGTGACATTGTCAGATCGTTTTGTATGGACAGTGAACGTGTCGTGTTAAGTTAACAACGAGGCTAATTCGGATCGGGATTTTAAATACTTGTAAACCGCATTTTATAGACATCTAATTCAATTCTAGTGTTACATGAAGACAATAGAAGAATAAATAATGTTTAAAATTAGAGAAATCTGATCAAAATTAGCCCCAAAACAATGATTGCCTAATAATTTTGATATTTTGATGAACTTCTTTTTTTTTTTTTTTTATGTTAAGTAGAAGGCACACGAGCACTCAGGCCACCTGATGGTAAGTGTATTCTGAGACCCACAGACATTTGAATTCTCAAGACTATAATCCCAAGACCTCAAATGCGTTGCCAACCCTGAGGACTAAGATGGAATGCCTCTATGCTAGTAATTTCACCGGTTGTCTTATCCCCACACCGGAACACAACAATGCGAACATTGTTGCTTGGCGGGTGGTTAACTTCACCTGTGCGCCGAGCACGCTGCCACGGGACTTAGTGTCAAATGACGTCAAACGGGAACTAGTGTCAAATGTTATTATGAAATTATTAAAATGACAGCCACCCAGGGATTCAGTTGCTTAGTAATAAAAGGACTCAAATCACACAAAACACACTTTTATTTAAGTTCTGTATACTTGCGTTGGTATACAGTGTGTTACCGGCATGAGGGCTTTAAATGTAGGTATCGATTCTACTCCTCAAATGCTACATCTTTTGTTCTACGACTTAGAAAATAACTTAATTTACAGTAAGTTATATTATAGGTGATCAAACTTTCAAACTTTACTAGTAAAATCAGTGAATTAATTTATTTTGTATAAAAAATAAAAAATAAAAATTACCTCATTTTTTGAGGAGTAGAATCGATACCTACATTTAAAGCCCTCATGCCGGTAACACACTGTATGCAATAGACGAATTATAGTCCCGACCCTATGTCAAAAATTGACCCGTGGCAGCGTTCTTGGGCCAATGACGTTACAACTACGGCAGTCAGTCACATAATAAACCGTAACAATTTTTGGATAAAGTTGTTTTCCTTTCAAAGGGCAATTTGAACCTTTTTACAGCAAAACGATTGATCTTTGTTATATTTGTAAACAATAGGCAAAGGAAAAATGAATACGAGGCCCCAACTGCACATAAAAGCTCGGATGAGTTTACAAAACTCACTCGATCGATGTTATAACGATTAAGGAAACACAATGAATACTGGCAGAAAAGGTTCTATCTAACGTAATAATAATAATAATATCTCGGGACAATGTCACACAAATTGACCTAGTCCCAAACTAAGCTCTAGGCTTGTACTATGGGTACTAGACAACGATAAACATACTTATATAGAGAAATACATAATTAAATACATAGAAAACATCCAAGACTCAGGAACAAATACTCATGCTCATCACACAAATATTTGCCCTTACCGGGATTTGAACCCAGGACCTCCTCCAGCTTTGAAGGCAGGGTCACTACCAACGAGGCTAGCGTGTCGTCGAAATTAAATTCTATATATTATATCAAATTGAAAAATTTGGTAAGCGTATTCCAAATAAACTCGGTTTCTTAAGAGAACACATTAAGTCGGTAGTGTTCTGCAATCTGGATCGCAATAACCATAACGTCTATGGGACTGATCTTTGGATAATTAACTCGATCTTATGATCGAGCAAAAAAAGCCTCAAGGAAGCCTTGAGGCTTTTTTTGCATGTTTTTGTTTGAATCTTCAAAACCCTAAAACCTTTAACGATGATTTTTGGTTTATTAGTTAAGTATAAATAACTTCTTAAGGCTGCGTTTCCACCAGAGCTATGTGAGGTAGCGGAGCGGTGTGCAAGGAAAAATGCACCAACAGAAAAGCTGCGCTGAGCGAGGCTAAGAGTTATACATACATACATAACATCACGCCTTAATTCCCAGAGTGGGGTAGGCAGTACAGAAATACCAACAAATGTAAAAAGACTTGTTTATAATTCTTTCACCACATTTTGCACGATAACTAGTGTAATTTTGTCAGGATGCAACTCTTAGTCGCCTGTTACGACCTCCACGGGAAGACATGGAGTGGCACTATTCTAACCCGGCAACCACAGGGGTTATTGTGCAAATTCTGTGTAATGTTTTTGTTTGGTGGACAATAAAGTGTATTGTATTGTATTGTATTGTTATTGGTGGATTTTTTCCTGGCACACCGCTCCGCTACCTCGCACAGCACAGCTCTGTTGATAACGCAGCCTAATCCTGGTAAACGAGTTTTAAAATAAATGGTATGGTTTTATTGTAAATAGCAATTATTTGAATTTGAGCTGCCATCAAGACGCAGGTAAACTACCTCCATCTAACGTTCTTCGCGCGGAAGCACGTAAGACCATCTCTTTTTATTTTTTTTATTTATCATATTATGTGGCCTCTTAATTCTCTCTTGGAGTATGGTAATTTGGATAGTAGTAGAACGTCGACGCATTTTTTTTTTTGGCGTTTCTTTAGATACTTTTACCTTGTATCATGTACCTAATTGCTGAATCCAGTCTTTCGACTATGATAAAAAGTATGATGGTTTTCATTTCTCAAACAAGGCGTTCTGTTTGACTGGGACATAAAAATCAACGGCCGCACTTAATGACGATAGTCAGCTAATGACGATATCGAGTCGTTTCTTAGTGTGAATTTTCCGTACAAAAGTTTGCGGCCGTCGGTGTATACTACGGCGCAAAGCATGTGCAAAGACTGCAAATAAAAATAACAATTATCTACCATGGAAGTAGTAACAACAGGGAATGAGCTTCCTGAAAACCATGATTCCCGCAATCAACGGTTGTAGTGATTATCGTTCTATTTGTTTGATAGCGTAGACTTGAGAAACGACTAATTACACTCTTTGTTTGTGTTTGTTTTGGTGTCTGGTAGATTGTATTGTCGGAAGTCGACGTCGTCTGACGCCGCAGGGTATAAAGCGTCCTAGGAAGCCTTAGTTTTGTCTGGAAATTACATAATTGCGCAGGCCGGGGCCACAAGAGACAGACCTCTGTCCGCGTTGTTTGTTTCATTTGATACAACACTGCGTAGAACAATTATCACATTCTATCAAATCATTCTAGAAAAAAAAAGAACTGAAATAATGTGGAACCTTAACAGTAGGGGTTAGAGAAAGCTGCCTGACCTATAAAATTAGAAATGCCAAAAGAGCGCTTTGAAGTCTGAACCCTTGCGGAACTTTAGTAAAACTATTTGCAACTATAGTATTTTTAATCCACGTCGGTACGCCCCGCTGCTCAAAGTATGAATTAATAAATTTAAAGACGAACTATCGAACTATTAAATTCAAGCCCCAGACTCGCAGCAATTATTCTAAATCGGAGATCTCGGAGAACGGACACTCTTGTTTGGGAAGCAGAACATTTTCCACTATAATTTGATCTCGGACTTTGAAAGATTACTGTACGATCATGGGTCAAAATGTAATAGTTGGCATGTAATACCCCGCGGCAAGCTTCTACTTTGTTGCCTTAGAAAATAATACCTACATGATGTTATTTTCTATGCATACGTAGTTATGCACGTTAATTTGAAAATCGATAAATAAATGCCGAATTTCTTAACATGTTCTGACAAAATTATGATGATGTTCTTTAAATGATGGAAAAGAAGGAATTTTAATAAAACAGCTTCAGATTACAATAACCCTTTAAAAGTTTTATCAAAAAACACAACATGCATTAAGTACTTATATCCCAAGAAACTAAAGCACCCGTCTTAAGCCGTGAAAGCCTTAGCTTAAATATTGTTAGCGGAAATGCTCTTTTAGCTGCCATGTTTCGTTAATTATGGATAAACTTGCTAACATTATTAAACCAGTTACAGGAGTGCATGCAAGCCTGTTTTTAGGGTTCCGTACTCAAAGGGTAAAAACGGGTCCCTATTACTAAGACTCCACAGTCTGTCTGTCCGTCTAACTGTCTGTCACCAGGCTGCATAGATCTCATGAAACGTTATAGCTAGACCGTTGAAATCTTCACAGGGCTGGGATTCTGCACGGTAATAACGATATCGTATTTGACGTGTTTCCGTATTGTCAACGTTTTGATAACTCTTATGTCATTTACAATAATGGCGACTGTGACATAAACGATTCAAAAACATGTCGAACGCGATATCGCTATAACGCTGTAGAATAGAGGCCCTGGGCTGGGATTCTACACGGTAAAAACGATATCGTCTTTGACGTGTTTCCGTATTGTCAACGTTTTGATAACTCTTATGTCATTTACAATAATGGCGACTGTGACATACTTAAACGATTCTAAAACACGTCAAACACGATATCGTTATAACGCAGTAGAATAGAGGCCCAGATGATGTATTTATGTTGCCGCTATAGCAACTATTGCAATTGCAATATTCACCGGCAGATACCGGGCAGGTGAAACTAAAAAATCGGGCAAGAGCAATGCTCAGTGTAGGGTTCCGAAGCCGTTAATTAATACAAACATAAAAATCAATAAGTAATAACTAATTTTCTATTTAAAATCAATTGGTGCCATCTTAGATGATTCTAGTAGGTAATAATCGCCTGTATCTCAAGAACCAATGATGTCTACTTAGTTGTGATAGTTTTCCTTTTAAATTCGTTATATGCGCTATCATTTAAGATTCTTTTCCGATTTGATCCGATAGAAAAGATGTAAACAAAACCAAATTACCCAATTCACCATGATTACTCGATAATCAAGATCTTTTAAAGCTCAAGTGAGGTCTTTGCAATGATTAATACACTAGATTAAAAATAACACTGAACAATGTCACACAAATTGAACCAGTCCCAAACTAAGCTCTAGGCTTGTACTATGGGTACTAGACAACGATAAACAAACTTATATAGAGAAATATATACTTAAATACATAAAAAACATCCAAGACTCAGGAATAAATACTCGTGCCCATCACACAAATATCTGCCTTTACCGGGATTTGAATCCAGGACAGCTTCGAAGGCAGGGTCACTACCGACTAAGTAGGCTAGCGTGTCGTCAATTTTCATATTAAGTTTAAGTTGAAGTAACTTTCATTATACGTTATTTTTAGTAAAAACACACTTGGTGAATATTTGAGGTTAAGTGTGAAACGGTAAAATTTTTTTTAGGTACATCTTTTCCAAGTTCAATTGACACAGACTTTAGTGCTCGAACTCGGTAGTAATTCGGCCGCCATTACTCTTAAGTAAATAAGAATTATCCTATCGTTGATAATACGACAAACAAAATGTCACCAGCCATATAGTTTTACTGAGTAGAATAGAGCTCCTTAACCCTTTATAAGGCACAGGCGATTTAGCAACCACTTATATTTATTTTGAATTTCAACCTTAAGTACTGTAAAATTTATACATATTCTGTTGTATTTACATGAAAAATAACTTTCTTTTAAATGATTTTGAGGAAGTGTCAAACATGGGACTATATTTAACTTTCACTCAGCATAACTTTATAACTGGGGCCTTATAAAGGGTTAATACACATACAGTGGGCCGAGCACGCTGCCACGGGACTAGGGAATGCAAATAACCGGTTAAAACCGGTTATTAACCGTTTTTTACATACTAAATTCGGTTATTAACCGGTTATTTGCATTCCCTACACGGGACTAAGTGTCAAATATTATTATGAAATTATTGAAATGACAGCCATCCGGGGATTAAGTTGCTTCGTATTAAAAGGACTTAAATCACACCAAACACACTTTTGTTTTAAACCTTAGTTCTTTATACTTACATCAACGTAACAGAATAGACGAATTAAAGTCCCGATCCTATGTCAAAAATTGACCCGTGGCAGCGTGCTCGGCCCACAGGCAGTGGGGTAGGCAGACCTACAGAATACCAACAAATTTAATATTTATGAGAAACTAACTCTTGCACCCGACTCCGTCCATTTTTTTCCATAGCTTGTTATTTTTATCATAGGTAGGTAAGTGCAAAATATTGACATTTGAACGTAACCATGCGAGCAAAGCCGCGGCAAAAGCTAATATTACATAAATATTGCTAGTTGGTGACACAAGTCAAGGTTGACTTTAAATTTTATTATTTTAAAATATTTTGTTTGTCGTGACGTCTATTGTTCAATTAACCACTTTCGCTCTGTTTACGCCAAACGAGTCGACGATAGCTATTTATCTTACTCTCGTGTTTTCCGTATCTGTCCATCATTCATTAGTGAAACAATTTGAACATGTTGTAGGAGAGTTTCTATATTTTCAAATGCAATTTACTAGGAGTTTAACATAATAATAAAATTATATACTCTGTTAATATCAATGTGTTGTTTTTATGCATAATATTACGACGATCCTGAATAGAGAAACATTTTTGTATGATCATAATTTTTGTTGACCTTAAATTTATTTTTATTTTTACTTCTGATATCCTCAATTTTTTTGACACGCTGTGTTATTTATAGGTAGGTAGTTTAACATTATAAAATCATTAAGTAATAAAATCTCAATCTGAATCAATATTTTTGCCAATTAGACACACAAGAGATGCGAACTACCTAAATCGTCTATTATATTATAATCCACCTCTAGTATATTCCTCCATTTGTACCGGCATCGAAAAACCGCGGTAACCACAACTGTCACGTCGACGTCACGTCACGCCACATTTGAAACGAAGGGTTTTTATAACGTGCATTTTAGATATGTTTACACTGTTAAAGTTTACCCGTGTTTTATTATTCTACCTCCACTTGTTTTGATACAGAATAGGTATGTGTATGTATATTAGTCTAAAATCCGAGTATACAACGACCTTCACAGCACTGTTGATGGATGAAAGTAATTTATATTATCCCTTAATTTGGCACGGTCAAAAATACTTAACAGTTACTTAAAAAAAATATAGAATGTTTTTTTTCTATTACAGTTTCACATTTTTTAATTTTATTACGTTTTTAATAATATTTCTAAACGAGTAAAAATATTTATTCGCCTGGCAACATTGATATTACGTCAGTTGTGAACCAAAATGGCGAGCAAACGGTCGACGCTGCGTTCTGTCCAGGTATTTATTGTCCTTTATCATATTTATTACTTGAAATTGGATTAAAGGTGGCATTATTTTATGTTAATATAACATGACGGATATATTGCACGTCATTACTAACCTTTGCATCAAATGGTCTGAGTGTGGTGAACGCGAAAACACGAATGTAAAGTATTCTTAACAAAACATTATGTAGTGAATATAGGTGTCCGCAGTACTTGTTAAGTATTTTTAACATTTCTGTATGATAAGATATTTACATCATATTTAAATTGTTAAGTATTCTTTACAAATCGCGATGCTTTGGGAAAAATATTTTGAATTAATTTCCTTCATTTTACATTCTTGTTTTGACTATAACTTCTTAATTTGCACATTTTATTGTTCAAAGTTTTTGCCAATAACTATATACACCTAATTTCAATTATATTTCTGCTTGGGCATGGTTTATGTTGCAAAGTTTGTTTCGTTCACTTTTTAGGGCTTGCGTTGTAAACGCATATTAGCTCTGGTTCCTGTAGACAATCCGGATTCTGAGATAAGCGGGTCGTCTGATTCCGACAATGAGACTAAAGAAAAAGCAATTGACAACAAAAATGATTCGCCATCCTCATCGAGTGCTCCCTCAATTGCTTCTTCATTGGAGAGGTTAAACATAAGTTCTCCCTTCGAAGCAAACGATGAAGACATGAATGACAGTTTTAATAATGAAGCTGATAAAAATATTTCCTTTCCACCGTCATCAGTTAGTTCTCCACTTTGCGATCTAGAAAATCTAACCAGCCCCCCACCACCATCAGTAAGCTGCCTGGCTTCCGTTTCGCCAATCCCAAACCCACCATCAGTGACTACTTCATTTATTCTAGATCAAGTAGAAATTACTAGTCCTCAAATTTCATTTTCACAAAGGTCTCGTCGAATCCCACCTGAGCAGCCATCTACAGTAACATCTAATACACGATCTAAACGTAAAAAACAGGCACCAAAGCGGGTAACTAAACAACAAAAAATGAATATCGAGTTTAAATGGACGAAAAGACAGTTTCAACATCGTGCTGAGTTAGGCCCGGATCATTTCGAAAGTCCCCTCCCCAATGACGAAAAAACAGCTCTCTGCTATTTCCTTGATTTCTTCTCTGATGACATTTTTGAAGAAATATGTCACTTTACAAATTTGTACTCCGTGCAACAGAAAAGCAGATCAATCAATTTGACAATCGAAGAACTGCGAAACTTTATGGCTATCAAGATGATCATGGGAGTAGTTGGCATGCCTTCGTATCTTGATTATTGGAATGCTGAAACTAGATATCCAGCAGTGGCAGATATTATGACTTTAAAACGGTACCAGCAGATAAGACGGTTCATCCATTTCGTAGACAACAACGAAACCAATAATGACCCCTATTATAAAATAAGCTCTCTTGTAGGTAATGTACGACGGAACTGTCTTGCTGTCGAGGAAGAAAAAAGATTCAGCATTGACGAAATGACCATACCATACAAAGGAACCAAAGCCGGCAAAAAAAGACAGTACAATCCAAGGAAACCGAGAAAGTGGGGCTTTAAAAATATTGTCAGAGCTGGTGCGTCGGGTTTTATCTATGATTTTTTCCTTTATGCTGGACAAGACGAATTCGAGGAATGCAATTTTATTGAGGAGGAAGCTAGTTTGGGCTGGGGTGCCAAAGCAGTTTTACGACTTTGTAAAACTATAAAAAACAAACCTTGCGTCGTCTATTTCAATAACTTTTTTTCCTCGTTGGAACTAATATACCATCTTAGAGAAACATATGGTATTTTCAGTCTCGGTACGATGCGGTCTAATAGACTAAGGAGTTCTCAAAACCATTTAAAAACTGACAAGCAGCTTAAGACCCAAGGAAGAGGAGCTTTTAGCCAGACAACGTGTAATGAAAAAAAGGTGTCCGTTGTAAAATGGTATGACAATAAATGTGTAGTGTTGGCCAGTAGTTATGCCGACGCCTATCCTGTTGCGAGTGTGAGAAGATACTGTAAAATTAAAAAAGAAAGAGTTATGGTGAAGTATCCAAATATTGTGAAACATTATAATGCACATATGGGAGGAGTGGACTTGGCAGACATGCTGGTTGCTCTTTACCGCACCGAGATTAAGACAAGACGATGGTATTTATCAATATTTTCTCAGATTATTGATATATGCGTCAACAATGCATGGTTACTGTATAGAAGAGACAACAAAAGGAAAGGACATAATAAACACAGGGGGCTGAAAAAGTTTCGGTTAGAAATTTTTCATGGGCTTTTAAAAGCGGGCAGACGAGCTTCAGCTCCAATAAAAGATCTATTGGATGCGAATAAAATTCAAAAACCCATCCGCACCCGTCCTGTCGATGACGTTAAATATGACGGCTTAGACCATTTGCCTAACTTTTTGCCATCTTATGGACGATGCACTTATTGCAAGAAGGGCAACACCGATGTGCATTGCATAAAATGCAACGTGCGGTTAAGTTTTGTCAGAAAACGTAATTGTTTTTATAATTTCCACAAACATTAAACGTTTAGGTTAGTACGTACCTACATTATTTTGTATTTTTTTTAATGAGCCTAATTATGCTTTTGTTTAAATTTTATATTTTTCTTTTAAAGCAACTTGTTAAGGATACTTTACATTACAAACATGACTATGTTTGATGAACATCGGTTTTTGTCAAATATACTTTACGTAAGGTTTTCGGGAAACCTTTCAGTTTTTTTTTTTTTTACATTTTTAAGGTCATCTTTATATGTAAATTAAGGAAATATAAGCATTAAAAAACTTTTATCCCGCTTTTTATTTTCTGCCAAATTAAGGGTTATATTAGATATGTTAGGTACAAAATAGATATATCGCAAGTGGGTTGGCTAAAAAAAATCAGACCAGAGACCAGAACTTTATCTTTTTTTTTTACAATATCGTCGATTTGGTTAGTAGACAAATGACACACCAATCAAACGCATGAAGCCTACAGAATATGCAAACATTAGGTTGACTATTTTTACCCCACCCCCATTTTAACCCCTCAGAGATAGTTTTTACAAAATCGCCATAAGTCATATTTTTTATTTATAACCTAAACAATGAATTAAAAAGGACCGAATTCTTTTACAAACAACATTGCCATACGAACTTCTACCGTCGCTTTTACGCCCTAGGGGTAGTTTTCCCCAAGTCACTGTAAGTATAGGTTTACCAGAATCTCATGAAAAAAAGGGAAACTAAAATTTGTAGCTAGCAACTCTGGGGAAATAGGATTAAAAGGTCGTGATACTTGAATTCTCCCCAATTAAATACATACATATACTCCATTTCATATACCATGGCCCGATGCACTTGAAGCTTAACAATAGGGCTCATAATGTTTGCCTTTTGTTATCTAATTAGGAGCACTTCAAAATGGCACGCGTCGGTCCATGTAAAATACCACGCCGCAAAAGGGTCTGGCCAGGTATCTTTTGTTATCACTAATCCTATTGTTAACGCCTAATGACCGTCTCAAGTGCATCGGGCCATGGTATATGAAATGGAGTATACCTTCACGCCTATAATCCCAGAGTGGGGTAGGCAGAACTACGTGTATGCTCGGTGCAGTTTTAATAAAAATAAAACAATCACATGTCATGCCATAACATTATTATAATATTATATAAGAAGAGATGGATGGATGATGGTTCGGTCATTTGGAAAGGATGGATGAAAGATTGACGAAACAGATAAACAGAGCGAAAGTGAGTGGAAGGGTCAGAAGGGCCACCCTAGACGTACTTTGTCGAATCAAATCGGAGAAATACTGGAAAGAAGCCAAATCTTAAGTATCCAAAACCGACGGGCATGTATGACTCGATGGATGAATGTGGAAGGAACAAAGAGATCTGTCAGGATCGTAGCAGGTAGAAAAAAGGAAATCCCTTCATATTTCATAATTTCATTTGCTATAATGGTGACTGGCTATAATATTCATTTTCCATAATATCACATAACATAGCTTCATTTGACATGAAGACATTTTAACTGAAATCGTAAACTTTTCAGGTAATTTTTAAATGCCATCGTATAGAGCCCAATAGGTAAGGTTAGGTTTGTTTTATTACAATTCTAAATAGTTCACGATTTCAGAAAAAATGCCTTTATAGCAAATGAATATTATGGCATATGATCGTTATGGCATGTAAATTATGTCCTTTGAAATTCGGGCAAATGAAATTATTGCATATAAAATTCGGTCAAACGATAGAGAGCCGGGAAAAAGTGGTCCTGGCCTAACCCTCTGGGAAACCGGCGTGATTTAATGTATGATGTATAAGAAGAGAGTTGTAGCTAGGTGTCGCTCGAATATAACTCTAAATACTCCTCCTGAATTTTTGGCTCTTCTTCAGATGAAGAGGATGATGAGGGCGACAGGTTCACTATAAATCTTTCTTCCATTACATCGATAATTTTATCCTGGTGCATGAAATCACTTTCAATTTTTTCTACGTGTTGACATCATCTGTGCCATTCATTTTCACCAATTTCTAAGAAAGCTTGTTCCGTCAATGCTTTTATGTCACTTGCAGGTCTATTTACATTTTTATCTGCAACTTTTTGCTTCATGATACCCCAAATCAGCTCGATTGGATTTAAAGTACAGTGATAAGGAGGAAGCCTCAAAACTTCATGACCACGCGACTTTAATATTTCATCTATTTTATAGATGGGATCTGATCTATTTTGTTTTACTGCTTCGAGTAATTCACATTTACGCCAGCGATCATCGTAATTGATATTATTTGTACTGAGCCATTCTTTGATATCAGAGACTCGGTTAGCCTGAGTAGGTGGTTTATTCATCCTCACAGAATGGTAACTTGCATTATCCATGACTATGAGGGAAGGTTTTGTCAGATTTGGTATAAGCTTATCTGTGATCCATTTGGTAAAGTTATCTTTATTCATATCGTGGTGGTAGTCAGCAGATAAACTTTTTGTTTTGTACACCATACCGCAGTTTGGTACAAAACCGTGCTGCAACCGTGTACAAAAGCGTGTACAATAATCCATCGCGATCCAGGTAAAATTTCCTTTGATGGACCACGTATAGTTTGGCTTTGCCAACACTTTTGGACGGAGCACGAAGAGTGAATATATGTTTCATCTAAATTATATATTTAGATGAAACATATATACATCTAATTTTTTATTCTCCTCAGCGTCACGGTTTTGCTTCATACGCTCTAAGTATTTGTGTCTTTGAATTTTTATATCATGGCGTTCCATCAGAAGTGTCCTTTTCGACTGGCATTTTACATATTCGAAACCAATTTTTGTAAGTATGACCCTGAAAAAATATTTAAAAGTAACTAAATACAATTTATCTATAAAAACTTAATTTAAAAGACTTCCGTGATTAACTGAATGACAAAACAACGCACAGCACAGCCCGCTGGAAATGCAGGGATGCACTAAGCAGGATCGTCTCCTAGCCCCATATCTCATTACATTATTTAAATAACTTAATGCTGTTTCTCTAACCTTAAAGACTCTCTCCCTCCTTTAAAATCAATATCCTCTTGCAAAACTTTTAATAATTTTGCGACTGTTGGAATTTCTTTTCGAACAGTGTAAAATTCTTTTATTTTATTCCTAATCACTTCTAAATCGAAATTGTCCAAATTAATTCTTTTACATCCTCCTTTCCTATTTTTCCCTGGTGTTGAAAATACACCATCATGCGTCGTGCCTTCTTCCACTATTCGTCTTACCGTGGAACGAGATACTCCTGTAATTATATGATACAATATTAATATAAATAAGTAACATCGTCTATCTGTAACTGAAGTATCAATATTATTTGGCTACGCTACCGGTCAATTGAAAAACACGATTAAATATTGCAGATTGTGTTTCACTAACACCTCCTTCCTCACATATTTTATTGTAAACATGGTAAACAATATTTCTGGCTTGCGATCGTAATGGTTTTTTAGACATTTCTCCAATATAAGCACTTTATTTCGATAAAAATAAACAAACCGTTCATTCCGCGAAATTTAAAATGACAAGTGACAAGACTGGCAAGGAAACATTGCCATATCAAAATCCATTTCTTTTTACTTTTAAAGTTTTCATGAGATTCTGGTAGACCTATATTTTATTTAATTTATATGCAAGTAGGTAGTATAGATACAAATGTTCACGTTTCTTACTTTAAAAATTACCGAACATTTACAACCTTTAGGGGTAGTTTATCCAGAAACGACAACTTTTTTTTCTATTCATAAGCAGTTGCCTAAATACCAATTTCCACATATTCCCTTCAAAAATGACAAACATCCCATAAAAAATTCACGACTTTTGGGGTCTTTTTCCAAAAACATTACCTCTTTTTACCACCTTAGGGGTAGGATTTCCTGAATTGCCGAAAATAATACTTGGTATTTAAAAGCAGTAGCCTAAACATCAATTTCCTTATTTTTAACTTCAAAAATGGATTTCCTTAAAAACTATCACGTCCCATTTTATCCCCTTAGGAGTCGAATTTCGAAAAATTTCTTTATTAACGACACATTACAAAACCAAACTGCCCTGAAAATACTTTATACCTTAACGGTTCGAGCTGGGCGATAATGCCGATGATGAATCAGTCAGTCAATCGTAATAAAATCTTTAAAAAAAAATCATTAGACTACAAACACAATTTGTATCACAATAAAAACATGCTAATTATTAGGAAGGGTAAGAAAGTCTAACTTTTGCGACACAGATTGCGACCTTATGCTTACAAATAATTTATTTTATTTATTTTAATTTCTAACTTTTTGTGGAAATGAAGATAAACGTTGCTACTAGAATATGTTCAACGTTGTTCCTTGGCAAAAATTGCCTTCTAACCGATTTGCAAAACGCAAACATCTTATAACGATTCAGTAAACATCAACATCAAAAGGATCGTCTGGAGTTAATAAAACATGTCTCCAGTGAAATGCATGCGGATCACGCGATGCTAAAGTGCGCAAGGGAGACTCAAGGAACATGCAAATTAGCAACACTCAGAGGAGATCTTGGAACTTCTTTCTGATTCAGCGACGCAGTTAATGTGACTGGAAACTGATATGCTGTAATCCTACGTTTTTATTCTCAGAAAAGACTAAGAAATAATTCTGAATGTTGGCACACAAAATATACTCTAGATTCAACAAAAAAAATGGTCGTTTACAAGATTGTGATTTTTGTAAATAGGCAAAAAGATGTTTAACTCACAAATTGACTTTTATAATGAGCTTTTGTTGATATAGGGTAAAGAGCGAAATAATTTATGAAAAATATGTTAACTAAGAGGAAATATCTATTAGATCGCATTTATTATTTTTGCTTTCATCCACAACATTTGTCCTGTCAATGTAGGCTCAGTAATAGTCCTTTAGAAAGTTTTCGACCTTTTATTAATGCCGTTTTTTTCTAACATTGAGCACTCATTTATATATTTAGGAGGACTCCTTAGGGTCTCCCACACCTATCGACGCGGAATCTGCGTTAACCGCCCAAAAAATTATTTATGTATACACAATAAGAGTTTTTAATGAGCTAACGCCCATTCCGCGTCAATAGGGGTGGGAAGACCGTTAAACGCTCTTGTATTATCACTCTCAGACTTGCTCAGACTGGAAACTATTTCATTGCAATAAAATCGGTTGCTCCATTCGGATAAACAAAGAAATAAAACAACGAACACGTAAATATTTATTATTAGTAAGCTAGTTAGAATTGCAAAACAAAAATGGTTAGCATGTTATGGCAATACCGACAAAAGGTATAACTAGCAAGCGATATTTCCAAAAATGGCATAGCATAATAGGATTGCATAACAGGCAGAAGTGTACTGAGGCGTTGATCTAAGACCCGCCCTGAATCACCAAGTAAGATTCTTATGGTTAAGCTTGAACAATTTACCGAAAAAAATCCTATAAGAATAGGATAAGGTTGATGGCCCATACATTGGTTTGCGTATGGTTTGCATAACTTGCATGCTATGCACATGACGCTGCCTCCGTTAGTCCTGTCAATTTTCTTAGTATCTTAATCGTTTACCCCCTTACATACTTACTTATAAATGCAGCTTATGCCACGCTTTGTCACTTTCTGTCAGATGCAAATGTCATCATTATTACTGATAAAGACAAAGCATGGCATAAGCTACCCGACGGTTATTCCACGTTTATAAGTAAGGGTGTAATTCATTCATTAATCACCTAAGTACTAATTTCACCATACGATGTTAGGGTGAATCGCAAAAATATTGTACATAGTTAAGGACGTAATTGATGTCAAAGTTTAATTGAAACAAAATATTTTCCCTTTGTGTAACGAAAATGACTCATACAATTGTATGGTTAATCTTCGTTACACAAAGGAAATATATTTTGTTTTAATTAAACATTGACATCAAGTAGGGCCTTAACTAAAGTCGAGTCCGGTATTAGGCGAACTAACTTGACAGTTCATTGTACACTAATGTTGCCACAGTTTGGCTAGTGCTGTTAATATCGATATTTAAAAAGTCTAGTTTATCATTATTATTGTGTTTGGAATCTAACTAATAATTTTACTAAGCAAAATAATAATAATAAAAATTGGTTGGATTTAAAAATACATCGAACGTATCGTTTTAGACATCGTTAACGACGCAGTCCGCCATTTTGTTTTGTTGACATTGTATCGTAATTTGTTGATATTATATCGTAAAATTTGCTGTAGTTTTTCCCTATTTGGTAAGTATGTAGGCATGAGTGTGAAAGTTTCGACGACAATCACTACATAGTATAAAACGAAGTCGCTTTTTCTGTCCCTATATCCCTATATATGCTTAAATCTTTAAAACTACGCAACGGATTTTGATGCGGTTTTTTTTAATAGATAGAGTGATTGAAGAGGAAGGTTTATATGTATAATACTTTAGTCCGTAGCGAAGCGAGGGCGGGTCGCTAGTTACTTAATAAATATAATCAGATTTATAGAAGGCACAAGGTTATATCGACATATTAGTGTCGACATAAACCTATCACTATTTATTTTTTCCTATGTCTGGCAACATTTTCGGCTGTCAAGTTAGTTCGCCTAATCCCGGACTCGACTTTATGTACAATATCTTCGCAATTCACCCGTTAACCACTTCACAGATGGTTAGAGCGTTAACGTTGTCAAAATGTATGAGCTAACAGTCGATTAACATTAAATTTATTAAATTTAACATCGTATGGTGAAATTGGTACTAAGCGTCCACAAATCTCAGAATTAGCATTAAACTGTTTAGACCCATGCTCCACTTAGTAAGAAAGCAATCTCCCAGATTATACCTATTGGTTGCACGAAAACAACTATACCTAAATCCGTTTCGAGGTAAACATACGTATAATATCCAACACGTCGAAGTCCGGGTCAGGCCAAACTTTGAACTAATTTCACTAATCGGATTACGCTATTATCGACGTACAAGCGGCTAAATTGTTCTCGGCGCACTTGGGTGATCTGCTAAATTGATGTAGGCTATCCCTGTTTTGACGGGTTTGATTCACTTAATAGTGATAAATGAATATGCAATAGTCTTGAAAATACCCCAAATACTCGTAACGTGAAATAATAAACGGATAACGTGGAATAGCCCATATTATTTCACCTGCATGAAATTGGTATTATTCCAAGGAGGGCATAATCGCTAGACTTTCTTAGATTTAGTTTCTTATTATCTTTTTCAATCAACATTATTAATTCATTATTTTAATAACCATTGAATAATTTTGACAATCACGTGTACGTTATTAGTAACTAGCGACCCGCCCTCGCTTCGCTCCGGATTAAAATATTATACATATAAACCTTCCTCTTCAATCTCTCTATCTAATAAAAAAAACCGCATCAAAATCCGTTGCGTAGTTTTAAAAATTTAGCATACATAGGGATATAGGGACAGAAAAAGCGACTTTGTTTTATACTATATAGTAATGACTTATTACTTATTACTGTCATTATTTCTCAAATACTTGTACGAGTATGTATGTAAAGTATGTAATCAAAACGAATACTAGGTAAACGAACATGTATGTATATAAACACTTTATTGTAGGCAAAAGAAAAATAAATACAATACCTACACTGAAGATTAAAATGAAAAGTACCACGGCAAAATTATCTATTTCAATTAACCCTAGCTTGAGAGATTGAGAAAAATGAAATGGTTTATTTATTTTCTTGAAATAATACGCTCATAGATGGATAGCCTATTTATCGGTTGAATATTCAGGCATATTTGTTGTCCAATTAAATTATCCTCATGAGACCGAGTGTGCCATAGTAAGTAACTACCTACATAATCAAGAAAATTTAGTTTAAACTATATTTTAATGACTATAAACGTTTTTTTCATTTGTTTCAAATTTTAAGTTGGCATGTAGTTTCAAATTCCCACTTACAAAAATCTCCCTATTTGTAGTATAGTGGGCCTCGCGAGGTTATTATCATGGTATTTAAACTCTCACTGGAGCACTGGTTGGGATAAACATAGCTGCTCTTATATTATTGTGTCATCCAGCGCTTTTAGGGTGCGTTTTGGTATTTTAGGGTACGCTCTTAAGCGCGCGGCTAGACGGTGCCAGTTGAGTGTTGCTTGACTCTTATATTTAATTAACTCACACTGATCATAGATTCACAGGAATTCTGAGATACATACAACAGCAGCAAAAGTAGCTATGCAACTGAAGAACTCAAAATAATTTGCACTCGACTCTATTGTCAAGGGAATACGTCGTGTCTAGATCAATTTGAGTATTTTTTATTCTGCTTAGTTACTTTTGATGCTGACTGTTCATACACATACACCTTATTTCAACATTGAGTTAGCTCATTATGGACCGCAAAGCAGTGTACGCGGAGTAAATGGAACGCGTGACGTTCATCAAAGATACGTAGCTCAGGTTTATCATTCCTCCCACAGACAGCCGCAGAGTCTTTTGAGAATTTTGCAACAGCACCAACACCAGCCGCTTGTTCCGCTTATCAAACTTCTCCCAACCGCAATCATACACCGCCTTCTCAAAAGCATTATTAGCATCTATCAGCTTCTGCCCTGTTATACAATCCATAGCCACCTGTATCAACGCGAATGGCACCTCCACATAAGTGTTTTCCAAGCCTCCAAGCAACTCCGCTGTCAGACCACATGATAGCAACATAAATTCGATGGCTATTGCGTTTTGGAAAAAGGCTTTCACCTGGGTAATAAGGTGTATATTGATTGCGTGCGTTTTCATTATACTAACCAAATGGCTTTTTATAAATTCGTGTAGCATATTTTGTTTATTTTGCGACTGTGTAGGTGGAAAAGGTTGTGTTGAGATATTATTTTTATGCCTCCTATAACATTGATATTGAGTAGGGCGATTGTTCCTTTGTTCTGTTGTAGATTCAATTACATCTTTTTGGAGTTCTTCGTAAGATCCTCCGCTTCGGTTAGAACTGCAGTCTTCAACTGTTACTTTATGTATCAGTTCACAATGGCGTTGAGCATCTTTCCAAACATTAAGTAACTCCTGACTCAGGGCTAGCATTTGCGCTTCAGTGTACCCGACGATGATAATGAAGAAGGCGGTGATGGTGGCGGAAGCATAGACTGTCAGGAATATACCGAAGCACTCTGCAGTAAAAGCAATTTCATAGTTTGGTGACTTGAACATTGGTTCAAGACCTGGAAAGAGATGCAGTGTACATGAGAGTTAGTTCAAAGTAGTAGAAGTAAACAGTGGTACTTAAATAAGAAAATGTTCTCAAAACATCACCTAAAATAACTTGCTTATCCTCCATGAAATGTCTCCCCGGGGTGAAAATCGGTATCAGTACATACAGGACCCCATTACTGATGATGAGAACCCAAAAGATGACAGCACGCTGCCGCACCAATCTCAAAGTCGCCAGCACATTGTTGCACATGCGGCTGTTAGGAACTACGGCAGCGTCGCATTTCAGATATTCTGATACCAACAACTTCAGATTTTTGCTGCAAAAGTAGAGCAAACACTCAGCCAAAATTACGAAATGCGTTATTTATCATACCAGATTTGTGATAGGTTCCATCAACTGAGCTAAACTAAGCTTAATCTTTACCGCTTGTGTGTCAGAGGTGAAAAAAATACCAAGTTCAAGTCTCTTCGGATTATGATAAATTCTGAAAAAATAAGTTACTTACCAAAAACACACAAACACACAGTTAATCCAAATTTTAGGCACGTTAATGGGATCCCCTTCCTTCATAATTTACCTAATTTTGAAATGATATTTTAGTCATATAATCTGACTTTTTAGCTAAAATCCAAAAAGGCATATTATTATGTAAGGATTAACTTGACCTAAAAGTACTCACACGACCAATTATTAGAGTATTGAATCTGCATATCGCTATTAAAAGAAAGCTTTGCTTAATTGATCAGTACATGCCGTCAGTTTTGACTGGTTTTATGATTTATAATGTATAAGCTAAGATGATGTAGCAGGATTCCCATATTATACCTGTTAAAATACATGAAGAGCAACTTAATAACCCCAATGAGGCTGCTGATGCACAGGGAGAAGAGCAAGATATTAAATTGCAGGTCACCGTCTCCGCGCCAGAAGATATACCAAACCACTGATATATTATACGTGTAGACGTAGAAGAATATAGTCACAGTGGTTAGTAAGTATATAGCGAGAGGAATGCCTGGAGAGTGAAGAAAATTATTAAAAATATTCATGTCAGACCCAGCATACTAGCCATACCCTGGAGGGTGATTGTGATTCTGATTACAATTTTTCCCACTTAACATTTGGCCAAAATAGGTACTTAGGTAGGTTTAGGTAACATTAGTCTTGCTGCAGGCCCGGAGGGCCAAACCACCCAGAAACAGTAGCACCGTCGACATCGTCAAATTTCAAATCAATGTGTCGACGGAGCTCCGCTTTCGCGGAGCTCCTGTTTCTGGGTGGTTTGGGCCTCCGGGCCTGCTACAAGGCTAAAATTACCTAAACCTATCAACGTATTCTATTATAGATGTTTGTCATCACTATTAGTCAATGGTATCGTTTAACTTTAAAATAACGTGTATACAACAAGTATACTTATTTATTTTTCCATCAAATCCAAGCAATACTGACCGTGGTATGGTTCAGTCCCACCCTACCCCCAGGGGTATGACTAGGGTCATGGGTGGGTCTGATAAAAATATTAGGATAATTTTAAAATAGAAAATGGTGGTGGTGTGACATTTATGACGGGTAAACAAAAATAGGTAAGTAATAGACCTCCTACTAATACTACTAAAGCTAATAATAATAGCTACTGCTTTAGCTATTATTATAGCTTTAGTGATCACGCTCAATCATAAATCTACTTACATCCTATATCGATTTTGAACGCAATCGGTTCAAGAATTACGAAGTTCAAATGGCGGCCTTTTTTCTTAATTCTTACTACAGATTCATATTCAGAAATGTAGAGGAATCCCAGATGTCGATTTTGAACGCATTCGGTTCAAGAACTACGAAGTTCAAAATGGCGGCCTTTTTTCTTAATTCTTACTACAGATTCAAATTCAGAAATGTAGAGGAATCCCAGAAGTCGATTTTTAACGCAATCCGTTCAAGAACTACGAAGTTAAAAAAGGCGGCCATTTTTCTTAATTCTTAGTACAGATTCGTATTCCGAAATCATGAGAAATCCCAGAAATCGATTTGAAAGCAAGCCGTTCAAGAACTACAAAGTTCAAAATGGCGGGCATTTTTTCTTAATTCTAATTCAGATTCGTGGAGCTACGGTGCCTACGGTTTTATAATTGACGAGTTCAAACATCCGCAATCGGCACAATAAAATCGTCCTCGACTCATTTACCAAAATATTACGAATTGCGAGTGGTGCACTACAAAACAAAACTACTCGTGTTGTTATGGCAACCGCAACTGACCGTCTTCCGAAGTTCTCCTAAGAACCGTGTAGCGTAGCGTCGCGTCTATGTGTGAGTGCACTGATTCGGGCGTTTGTTCAAGTTAAGTCACTGTTTTATACTTACACTGGCAACACTGGCTGTCAAAGGATAAGCAGCTGATTTCACTAGGTCCCTATAAAATATTTATATTTTAATGATATTTATTGTTAATGTGAGCTTCTCTGTTGTTAAGCAGACAGTTTATAAGTTAAGTTTTAGCTTAGTGATTTATTTCAAGTGCTATAGTGACGTCTAATAGTGTTCCGAAACATTTCAATTCGGTAACCGTTATTGGTTATAAATTTGAACTCGATGTCTACATTTCATATTTGTCGGCTTGCCCAAGCACTATTTACTATAAATACTGCTGTGTGGTAGCCGTTGGTTGACATTATATAATTGAGCTGAAATGTGGACATTGATCTACGTTACTATATTCACGTAAGTAACTTGCATTCCTTTGGCATACAATTTCTTGTTTTTACCACTTTAATTATACTAAAACTTTGTAAAAATGATAACTCGAAGGGCAGCTGCTATAGCTGCGCGTCAGCAACAAACTGACAAGCTTCAAATAACGCTATTAGAACTAAAAAAATCCAAGGAATTGTGTGCTCAATTACTCAGTGAGAGAGAGGACAATGAGAAAGAAGTAATCCAGATTCTAAACAGTAGGGATAGGTTAAAAAAGGAACTCTCTCTACTTGAAAATAAGTATAATGATGTGAACTTGGAACGGGTCGAGCTTCAACATACAGTAGATAAGTTCACTGAGTGTACCACTCTGTACGAGCAGGCCCTGAAGGACGTTGACTCCCTGGAGAGAGCGCTGCATATTGCCCATGAACAGATCTACGAGCTTCAGGAGGCCAGGCAAGACACTGCAGAGGTACACACACAGTCATTATTTCATGAATTGGTAGAGAATGACCCGCAGTTTGTTACTGCTTCAATTGACCTTCCTGTTGTTACTATAGACTTAACTAATGAGACGTCCACTACAACAAGGTTAAGTAATTGTAGCAGGAATAAACTAAAAAAATATATTAAAATAAACAGATATATAAGGAAAACCCGTAGGTTGTTAAAGCAAAATAAACTGTATTATAGAAAATCTATACTAAGTAAAATAAATGTAAAGTTAGTTGATAAATTATATATATATACCACTATGTTAGAAAATAATAAGTTAAAGTATGACAATGACACACAAATGTTACAATTAAAAATTCAGGATTTAGAGGAGTCGTTACAAAAATTGCACAATATGCAGGAAAATTCAAATAAAATTATAGATGAGTATTCTTTAGGAATGGATGATCTAATAGGGCAGCTCAACTATAATTTAGAGTTAGTTCAGTCACTGGAGGACGACTACACATGTGTCTGTCAACACAAGAGTGACTGTCCGGCCCCCGGTGGACTGAAGCAGAGTTTGTGTGTCAGTGTCCCTACACAAAAGGAATATGATGAGAAGTGTTCCTTTCATAAAAACTTAAATAATAATGGTAATACCAATTTGACATCCAAACCTGACATAATAATGTACTGCGATGAGATTGGTAGCAATATGGGCTCATTATTGAACTCATACACTAAGGGACATAGTGTGATCAGCAACTGTTTACCTCTAAGCAGCTTGGAAAATATCCAAAATAAAATTTTAGAGGACAGCTATATTGATATAGACACGACTTTGCTTATTCTTGTAGGAAATAGAGGGAATGTAAACAAAAATAAACTAATTAATTTTTTTGAAACTTTGAATAGCCTTAGTGTGAAAAAAATCATATTGTTTACATTCCCTTATTGTAATCAGTTGTCACAGTTGGAAAATGACATAAGACATAATTTAAATGTGACACTTTATAACATGTGTACATATAATAAAAAAATTGACATTATTGACTCTAACAATTATGTTAGCAATTATTATATTTTAACAAAAGGTAAATTTTACCTGCCTAATTATTTTAAGAAACAGATAGCTATGTCGCTATCCTATTTTTTTGACATTTCAGCCAAGAATTTGGCTCCTGCTGCTATTCAGCAACCTGACAGGTTTTTGGAACATGTTCCAATTACTATCAATCATTTAAATTAAATGACAAGACAACAGAGGAGCTCAACCCTGGCAACCAAAATTGTAATAAATATAAGGACAAATTTAGCAGCAAAGTATCTAATTATATCACTCTGGTTCATCAGAATATTCAATGTATAAGGAGTAAAGACCTGCAAGTCGAGTTATTTCTTAATAGTAATAGCATTGATATTTTATGTATAACGGAACACTGGCTAATTAGTAACGAAGCTATGTTTAATTTTATCAACCACCAGGTCGGCAGTTTATTTACTAGAAATAGCTCGATACATGGCGGGTCGTTAATCATATTAAACAATAAATTAAAATTTAAAGACCGTAAGGACATTGTGTCCTTATCTGTTGAACGAATATTAGAACTCGCTGCAATAGAGTTAGAGCAATTCATAGTTGTATGTGTATATAGGCCACCATTAGGCAATTTCGAAATTTTTGAGAAGATTATGGAAACTGTTCTAATAAAATTATCTTATTCGAGAAAAAAAACAATTATATGTGGAGATTTTAATGTAAATATTTTAGAAAACAGTCCACTAACCAAAAGATTAATACATCTTTTCAAATCTTTCGGCCTGACACATACTTTTATGGAGCCAACTAGAGTTACTGACACTAGTGCCACGTGTATTGATAATATTTTTACTGATATAATTCCTATTGGTAAGAGTGTGATCAGCAACCTGGAATCGGATCATTTGGGTCAATTAATTAAATTCAAATCGGTATCGAATAATATTCCAAAAAAAGAAATTACTTTTGTGCCAATAACTGCAGACCGTGTGGAAAGAATGAGTTATAACCTAGTGCATAATTTGCCCTTTCTAACAACTGATAAGGGACCCAATGACATGTACAACTCATTCTTTCACACATTCATAAAACAATTTAACGCAGTATTTACATCCAAATCGGTTGTGGTTGGTGGTGCAAAGGTTTTCAGTGACTGGGCTACTGCGGACTTACATAAGCGTAGAAGAATACTGTATCAACTATATGAGGAACGGAGGTATAACGCGAGTGAGGAGTTTAAGGAACATGTCAAACAGTATTCTAAGCAATTCAAGATAGACTGCCGTATAACTAAGCGAAATTTTTTAAGTAACAAAATCTTGAATAGTTCTGATGTTATTAAAACGACCTGGAAAATAATTAATGAAGAAACAGGTCGCCGAAAAAAGAACATTAACGACTATCGTTTAAAAGTAGATGGTAAAATAATAGATTCCAATCCAGATATCGCAATTGAATTTGAAAAGTTTTTTACCGATATACCAGTGTCCACGACTAAGTGCTTGAACTCTTCGCCTGCGTCTGCCATTGTACTTTTAGAAGATAACGTGCCTGAATGCAGTATATACTTTGAATTCAAGCGCGTTACTGCCTTGGATGTAATTAAGGCATTCAACTCAATCAATATAAAGAAAACCAGTGACCTTTGGGGAGTGTCGGTCCATGTACTCAAATCCTTAATTGAAGTCATAGCATCTGACTTAATGGTCGTATTTAATCACTGTGTTGATTGTGGTGAGTTTCCTGATCTTATGAAACATAGTAAGATAATTCCATTATTCAAAACGGGTAGTACTTTTGACCCCACAAATTTTAGACCAATATCTATACTACCCACTTTCAGTAAAATATTTGAGAAGTTGATTTTGTCACAGTTAGCGGAACATTTTCGGTATAATAATTTATTACACAATAAACAATTTGGTTTTACTCGGGGTCGCTCGACAACCGAAGCTGGTGTTGAGTTGATTAAAAACATTTTTAATGCCTGGGAAGGGTCACAGGATGCTTTAGGTATTTTTTGTGATTTGTCCAAGGCCTTCGATTGCGTTAACCATGACACATTGATCAGGAAACTACACCACTATGGAGTTAGAGGTACTGCGCTTAACTTAATAAAAACTTACTTATACGGGAGAATACAAAGGGTAGACGTGAATGGAGTACGATCACCTGGGTCATTGGTCTCAATGGGCGTACCACAGGGCTCAATATTGGGTCCATTTTTATTCCTCATCTACATAAATGACTTACCTTACCTTATAAAGGATAACCATGATATAGTATTGTTTGCTGATGATACGTCACTTGTGTTCAAAGTTAAACGACAACAGCAGTTTAATGTCGATGTAAACAATGCTATATCAAAAGTAGTCGATTGGTTTAGTGTTAATAATTTATTACTGAATGAGAAAAAGACGAAATGTATAAAGTTCATGACTACTAATGTGAAAAATAGTCAAACTACTGTAACTATTAAAAATGACAAACTAGACCTAGTTAATGATACAGTGTTTCTTGGTATAACGTTAGACTCCAAGCTCCAATGGGGTCCTCATCTTGCTGGATTGGCGGGTAGACTCAGTTCTGCAGTTTTTGCAGTTAATAAGATTCGGCAATTAATAGACTTAGATACCGCTCGATTAGTTTATTTTAGTTACTTCCATAGTATTATGTCATATGGTATTTTACTGTGGGGTAGTGCTGCTGATGTAAATAGCATCTTTGTTCTGCAGAAGAGGGCTATTCGTGCTGTCTACAAGATGGGCCAGAGAGACTCGCTTAGAGATAAGTTTAAAGAAATTAACATATTGACCATGCACAGTCAATACATTTATGAAAACATTATGTATGTTCATAAAAACATCGCTAAATTTAGAAAGAACTGTGACATACATAATGTTAATACCAGAAATAAATATAAGCTCGCAGTGCCCTTCACGCGGCTCCATAAAATAAAAAACTCTTTTATGGGTAATTGTATTAGGTTCTATAATAAGCTCCCAAGTAATGTTACTGAACTATCAGTAAATAAATTTAAGAGTTACGTTAAGCGTAAACTAATTTCTAAAGCATATTATAGTATTAAAGACTATATTAATGATAACAATGCTTGGGACTGAATTGCTTGTAATAAAATGTTTAGTCCTTACGACAAAAGGTTGCGAACGTCGAAAAAAAAAAAGACATCCGACAGAGTTTCTTACAGGTTCTTCTCTGATCGGTCGCGATTTGAACCTGCAGTCAATTTAGGCTAAGTCGCTACTATGACGTTTCAAAAGAGTTTATTATTTGTAAACCTACTTGAATAAAGATTATTCTGATTCTGATTCTGACACTGTGCCGTAGTCTTACAATTAAGACATATGTTTTGCAAGATATTCTATACTTCTACAGAGTTTACTTTTATTATTCGTAAAAGGGTAAGGCCGCGAATTTTGACCAATGTGACATAGAAGTACAATAAAAAAAAATACGTAACGTTACCATAAAACGTAACATAAGTTGTTATTGAGCTTAGACCACACTGGTAAACATTCGCAAAAATGTTATATGTTATAACGTTATAAAAAAATAGTTTTTATTGACTTACTTACTTATTGACGGCTCCTCGCTACTTACAACCAACACTTTACCCAAGTTGATATATTTCACCTTTCAACAGCACGGTTTAGAAAAGCCATCTTAGAAGCTCTAAGTTAAGTTAGTAATTAAGTCAAATACCTATGTCTTAATGACTGCATATGCAGTTATGGCACACTAGTTATTCTATCATTTTTAGTTGCAAAATTTGCACCATTATTTGTACTTCCTCTGTATTGCGCTTAGCATTCTCACTGCTGAGATTTGCAGATAAATACTCTGTATTTACTATCTATTAAACTTGTTTTTAACACTTTCCTTTTGGCAACCATTACTTTGTTTAGTAATATGTGGATAATGTTGTTGACCATGCATAAAGTAACAATTGTTGTAACAAATATTGTAACATATACTGTATGATTGTTTGTTATCCCTAAAATAAATAAATAAATAAATAAATAAATAAATAAAGTATTTTCACGTATTCAACATTTTTTGAATTACTTAAATGAATATTTTTTTAACTTTTTAAATTAAATAGTAATCAATAGGTATTTTTCATAATACAAAGAGGAGATTTGACAATTTCTCAAAAAAATTGCAACTGAGTGACATCTCCAAATTTAAAAAAGGCAGGTAAGTAGAGAACATCAAAATATGCAATAATTAAATAATACTTATTCTAATAATGAAATAATTAAATGCAATAATTAAATAATACTTATTCTATGAACAATGATAAAGAAATGATGATCATTTTAAGTTTACCTATTATGTATTACGTTACGTAATAGGTAAACGTGAAATTATTAGAACGTCCATTAACCTTTTTGCTTAACATCACCCGTTTAAGGATCGTGAAAAAAAAGAATGTGATTAGCAAGGACCGACGAAGTGTTTGAACTAACATGAGGATGACGATAAAATTTGATGATAATCTGTCGTTTATAAATGTGCATAACCCTGGGCTCCTATTTTTTTATTGTCTTCCTTTTGATTTCTTTGTGGCAGTAAATTAAATGATTTTTTTGAGTTACGCGCGTTGTGGCGGTCGTCAACGTGCAGTGCCAACAGCCTCAGCAGCAACGTCACGTTGGCCAGCAAGGTGGGCAGGTCGTGATACTTCGGCCCGATCTTGCGGAGACCCTCGAACATGGTGGCATGCAGTCTTGAAGCCAAGCTAATTCTTTTTATACCTGTTCAAAACAGATAAGTAGGTATACCTAAACATAGTTTTTGATTGGGGTTGAAACAGCGTTTTAGTGTTTAAAACTTCTAAAAAGTTAGACTAGTAGCTAGAAGGTAGCTACTCTAATGTTAGAAATAGTTCAATGAATTATTTGAATAAATGCAAATCGTTAATTATAAAATTACAATCTCGTCTACCTGAAAATTTCAGTTATTATGTTCAAATTTATCGCTAGAAAATGCACTTACAATATGCTCCTAAATAAAATTGGTTTAAAAGTTAAAACTGGCGGTTATTTGAAAATAAGGAAATCAATATGGTTACTAAGCCACAAAAAATAAGTTAAAGAAACTTTTCACATCGGCTTACCAACTAAATAATGGTCAGTTTTTAACTTCCTGTCCTTTTATACCTCGTTTAAGGTGTCTTTTTTACATTTTCTTAGGATTCCGCAAAGTATAAAGCCACTAATGGCTATGAAATATATTCTGTATTATTTTCTTGCTGGACGTCGCTCGTTAAACGTTATTTATAAACAAAATTAAATAATGAATCAAAATATAGAAAATATTAATCTACCCCATTCGATACCTCATATTACTTAGAGTACAGAGAGATAATTATAATTAAGGATTACTGTCAATTTTGTGATTATAACGTGAATGAAGATCCCTTTTTTTACAGCTCAGAACATTAGTTTTTTAATTATTTCGATGTTTTTTGTACAGACAATTCATTAAGTCTCTTCACCTAGAGAGAATACTAATGACGATGAGCATTTCCATCGGTCGACTGTTATACCTAATTATGCAAACAAATTATTGTTCAGTGACAAAAAAAACTGAACTGTGTGGACTACATTCTTTCACAGCTCACCACTTTCTTAATTCGGCTATCACCGTACAGCAGAGCTATCTAAACTAAGTAACTTAAACGCGGTCTTCATTTAGATCTTCACCGAACCGAAGCGAAGATCAGCGTTGGCTTCATTTGAGTTAGGACCGTTTTCGCAACAAATAGCACTGAGTCCATGTCATCTCTTTTCCTTTTTTTAATTGTTATTTTCTCTCTGTGTTATGTTTTTGAATAAATGTTTTACTTTCTTTCTTCCCTTCATTTCTATAAATGTATATGTCTGCTCCATCGACGACATGACTTTTTGCAGACAATTCCGGCCCAACACCACTTAGTAACGACGATAAGTTTGGGTAAAAAATTGTTTCGAATGCTAACCACTAGCTAGACAAATATCAAGCATTGTCCACTTCATAGCACACTCCTTCTGATAGTGCCTCTCCGACTAGAAATGGGTGGCGGTTCCACACACTCCTCTCTTTTCTGGCGAGCCAAACCAATTGGCTAGTTTTTGCAACTCTTGTCCATTCTTATCGGACCAATACTTTGTTAAACCAGAAACTGTACCGCTATAAATGTTGTATTATAGCAGCATATAAATTATAATTTTGTACGAAACCCTTAGTGCTAGAGTTTCACGAACGCTCCGCGGAAGTTCTCAACGTTGTAATTAACCTCTCGAGATGTCACTCAGTATCTGCCCTACGATTAAAGATAATTAAATGAAAAATGCAGCTTTCAATTCAATATGGAATTCTATAGATTAACAGGTAGGTGTTTAATTATTGGCCTGAACAATCAAATACATTTTAATTTAATAATTTTGTGAAAAATGCAACTCATAAAATTGTTTTCTTACTATCACCAATCTCCTTGTTTTTTTTTTCTATCTGCATTGAATATGTACATTACATAGTGTATTACACAGATCAAATATGGTCAAGGAATAATATAGAACTGGTTTTTTAATATAAAACTACCGTGAGACTTAGGAGTTGGAAAACTGATTTGTACACTGCTCCAGTGGCAAGGTGGACGCGACTACACTCGCGAGCAAAAAAATCTACTCAAGCTGCACGTTTGGGTTCTCCGCCCAGTATTTCTTGACCTATTCAGAATATCTTTACAAAAATGATACCAAACGAAAGCTGATAATGTAACCATTTAAAAAAACAAGAACCCTGGGAATCCGCCCTGGATTTTCCAAGTGACATACCCTTGTGCCCCGTTTGACCCCTATAAATATGGGGTAGGAGGGGGAAATGTCATCAGTTACTTATCAGAAGTTGTCCGGTACACATCTCTGCTAACGACCTTACTCGAAAACCCTGAAGAAAATGGATACCACCATGACTGAAGCCGCCCAAGTCGTGACCTTGCTGGAAAAGGGACACAACCAACGCTTCGTGGCTGACCAGCTGAATTTAATCCTGTCAGCGGTATCCCGAGTTTACCGACGGTTTTGGGAGACTAGGGCCTTGACACGAAAACCAGGTTCTGGCCGCCGGAGGTGCACATCTGAGAGGGATGACCGCTTTATCGTCACTTTCTCTCTCCACCGTGCGACCGTGTGACGACACGGTGGCCTAGTTGGGAGTGACCCTGCCTACGAAGCCAGCGGTCCTGGGTTCAAATCCCGGTAAGGGCAGATATTTGTGTGATGAGCGCGAATATTTTTTCCTGAGTCTTGGATGTTTTCTTTGTATTTAAGTATGTGTTTCTCTATTTAAGTATGTTTATCGTTATCCATAGTACAAGCCTAGAGCTTAGTTTGGGACTAGGTCAATTGGCGTGGTTGGATTGTCCCATGATATTTTTTTCTCTCTCGGAAATCGGCACCAGACCGGCGTTACTGTCCATCAGCATCTTCGGGATGTACGAGGTGTTACTGCCAGCAAATGGACAGTAAGACGAAGACTCAAGGAAGCTAACCTGCCCCAAATCGGCCCGCCACGGGCCCCAGACTGCTCCCACGTCACCGCCAAGCACGCCTGGAATTTGCTCATCAACACGAAAATTGGACCATTGAGCAATGGACCCCAGTTCTTTTTTGTGATGAGTCCACGGTGTGCTTGAATGGCTGTGACAGACGAGGAAAACTCTACAGGAGGCCAGGAGAATGGTACGCACAATGCTGTTTCAAGGAAAGAGTTGCCTATGGCGGAGGTTCCGTCATGGTGTGGGCGGGCATTTCCATCGAAGGGCGTACAGAGCTCGTTTTCGTATCTGGTGGGGGCCGTGGCGGTGGTTTGACCGCTGCCAGGTACATCACTGACATCCTTGAGGAGCAGGGATCCAGCTCCTTCAGATGTTACGGAGCTGAAGACGGCTCTGCAGGAGGTGTGGGATGCGATCCCCCAGGAGCTTGTCAAAAAGCTGATAATCCATGAAAAACCACCTGAATGCTGTGATAAGGGCCAGGGGTGGAAATACAAAGTATCAATTAATAAATAACACCTTCTTTTCCTTAAAATGCCTTTTATTTACGATTTCCCTTTTCTTTATTTTCATGCATCTCTGCAAAATCTGGCTCCTGTCACTTGTGGAAAATGGCATGACTGAATGATTTTTTTTTAATTGTTACATTACCAGCCTTCATTTGATACTGATACTTCATTCTGAATAGGTCAAGAGATACTGGGCGGAGAACCCAAACGTGCAGCTTGAGTCCATTTTTTTGCTCGCGAGTGTATAATAAGTGACGTAATTAGTGTTGTGTGCAACCCTATATTTGAGAAAATCAATTATGAAGAAAACGGGGTAGTTTCTCGCTAGCCAAGCCACTCGCACCGAGCAGCCAGGCAAACAAGAGTGCTGGCCCGCAGTGTCCGTCTTGATGCTGCCGTGGCTTCCGATGATTAGGGGCTCCGGATGAGCCTGAAACATGTTGAGCGATATTCGACATTATTTACGTGGTGACCTCATTAATATATAGTACTGCGTTGCGATACATTGCAAAATATCTAAATAATATAGGGATATTTTCGACCCTTGAGACATTTTTGATGTTTGTAGATTGTTGGGAACCGCTCGCACATACGCGTGGGTGGAGACGCGCGGGAGGACGACACGAAGACGTCACGACGGGCCGCAGCGACGCGGCCGCCACTCGCCTTACGAGACTCCACCGCAGTCGGACGAGCTAATTAGTTATTTCATTACTTTTATATAATAGGCCGGGTTACTGTAAATAACGGCAGATTCAATCCGCTCTATATAAAGATCTAGTCCACTTTTATATTACATTAACGTCCCAGGACCCTTACATAGATAACACAGTCAGCTAACCTTAACGCCGCCAACCATGATCAGAACAGCTTACAGTTTTCACTGAAAAGATAAAACTGTCACTTAATAAAGATTGCGGGTAGGGTGAAAACCGTCATTATTAAAAGCTTTTATTTAACTTTCACTGTTCGTACAATGTTTATCCGCTTCTAATGTTGCAAATAAATTTTTAACCAAAACCGATGACAATGCAATATTATGGTATCTAAGAGCTGATCTGATGATGGAGTCGGAAGGTGGCGGCAGGATTTCCACTATACTTAACGTAGACCCGCCGCGTTGAGACTCGTAAGTTTGGTCTTGATAAGCAGATTGAGATTGAGTTTGCATAAAAGTACAATTAGTAACAAAAACTTGTTCCAAAAATGATTTTCTTGATAAGTATCAGTTAAACCTTATGAAATATGGTGACCAAATGCCTTCCCTTCAGTCGAGGAATGCAAGACTGTAAGTACAACCGGGTACAATACCTTCTAAATTTACATACAAAGTAAAAGACAATTAAAGACAAATAGCGTGGAGTGTCTCAGGGTAAGTGTAAGTCACAAAGGAGAAAAGGTTTAATACTGGTTATTTTTTTAACTCTCACCTTCAATTTAACAAAAACAAAGAAAAAACCAAGTAAATACATGTTTTTTATCATTTGCAAATGGCTTTATGAGTCGTATCATTATGTATAAACGGAGCAATGATATGTTACAACGATTTTAAAGGTACTTCTGTCATTAGGTAGAAATATAATCCACAATAATTTTGAATCTATATTAAATTTGGAAGATAGATTCCCAAAATATTATCTAAGAAATCCTAGATAAATTTAATTTTATTCCAACATCTCTGACGAAGGAAGACTTCGTTTTAAAAACCGATTAATCACCGATGATAAAATTCAATTAAGTCCGTAATACCTTTAAGATACAAACTCGCTCGCACCTAATCAAGTAGGTTTAAATTTGGTCCGGCTTAGTCCGGAAGACAGCGGTCCGGAATTGCTCTTTGTTGTGCCACAGGCACTAACAGGCATAATCTTCCACGAGCCCCCAGAGTTATTATTGCGGATTACACTCGACACCCTCGAACGCCCCGATAGGTATAGTATTGCAGCTAACTTTACCCATAACGCGGGGTAGTTTTACCTCCACGCTCATTGAACAAAAGCGGAAATTTAGCTGTTTGAAATGTGACCGACTTTATTTTGCACTGTTTGCTTGTGCATTGTTATTGGAATAACAATGTTGCTTTTTGCTATGCGTGCTTAAAATTGGTTTGAGAATTGTTTCTCGTACACGTTACTAAAAAAATTACCAAATATAAAAACAACATTTTGTAAATATTTATACGTAAAATTTTATAGAACAAATCGTTTAATAGCTTAGGTCCTTAGCAATATCACAAAAGCAGAATTCAAGTAAAGCCGAACAAAAGAGCTTATAAATGCCAAGTTCTGTTTATAACATAAACAGGTATTCAACTTTTACTGACATAGTTCCTCAACAATTGTTATTCAAAGAAACTCTTTTTTTTCAGTTAGGAGTAAATTTGTGGCTATTGTCAAGTCCGAGAAAGGGGCTAAAAGTGGTTCGCTCAAAGTTTGTTGCAAGTTTAGGGTGAGTACGCTGGGAGGAATGTGAATTTTCATACGGAGGGGAGGCGAGTGCTTAACGTGTTGACGGTAATAAATGTTTACGCAGAAGGAAAAGTACGTAAAGGAACGACGGCTGATGTTACGTTAACGTTGTTTGCTTCAGCCTGATGTTGCTAGCTAGGTTTATATACAACCATGTGTAAATATTGTAGAACTCAAAAATATAAACGCACCAAATTATTAAAAATAAATTAAACGGTAACTGTCTTATTTCCCAGGGTAAATAAAGTATGCGATGATGATGACATTGATGACGATAAAACGCTGAAAGTTAATTTTGAATGATTTTAAATGATTTTATTAGACCGCTCGAACTCGAAAGTAGCTCTTAATTTTAGGACCGTCGACTACATAGAGATTTATCCACTTTTGGTCATTAAAATGTAATAAAAAAGAAAAGAACAGAAAGCACTTAATTCGTGACTCTCTCATTTTAAATAGGTGCGTAACTGCAATAAAATTCGTAAAGCTAACTCAGAGCTCAACTGCACAGCCGTTATATAGTTTTGTTTTATTCCTTGTTTCTTTCCAGTATTAAAAATCATGCATATAGTTAGTCTATTATGCAAATAGAGCCTTTTATAATGAAAAATCCACAGGCATCACTCGGGTACTCGTAAAAAAGAAGGTTAATTACCATTTTAATAGCCGTAAGAGCACTGCAAGGATTCCTGACCCTTGACCCTTCCGGAAATTAAAGCAACAGCCACGCAACGCGTTACAAAGCTCATAAATAATAAGTAGGTGCTTAATTACATTTTAAAAGTATTTTTTGCATGTCTGTTTTTTCACTTGCGTTACTAGGTTCTACGAATATTTCCGCAATAGGTTATTACTCGAAAATTATTCATTATCTGTGGCACGCTTCTACTGGGTAAAACTATATTGCCTTTGACTATCCATCGTATTATGTTTAACTTAGCTGCGTAAATAAGCACTGTCATAAAGTTGACAATCTCCTAACGCGTCAAAGGCAATATGGTTTTACCGAGTGGAATATGCTCACTGATCATGCGAATGGTTAAGGTTTTTACAAAAAATATACAGGATCACAGAGTATGTACTTACGTCTGTGACGACCATACATTTGAATTTAAATAATTTAGTAGTGTTTTCAATCCACGACGTCACGACCCGCCCCACTACTTTTTCATACATTGGAACATGTCGGACATTTAGAATTATAGTGACCCAATTCAAACATTTACCGCTTTCGATTTCGAGTCATAAATTTAGTATTATAGAGACCTAAGTCGAAAATCAAAATATATGTATTAGGTCACTATAATTCTAAAGCTGCGATGTGTGGAGCAACCATACAACGTCAATTAACAACAGGAACTTCAAATAAAAGGTGTTTTGAATCATGCTCTAAATGAGCCTAAATGGATTGTCTCAACATTTTTTTTCTTAATTTACTGTGAAACTAAATTCTGGGGTTAGAGTGGTAGCCAGATTAGAATAGTGCCACTCCATGTTTTCCCGTGAATGTCGTAAGAGGCGACTAAGGGAATAAGGGCTTGTAGTACCGTTAGGCGATGGGCTTGCAACCTGTCACTAATACACTAGCCTTTTTAGAGTTGTTAGAATTTCAGGAGCTCTGCCTACCCCACTCTGGGAATGAAGGCGTGATGTTATGTATGTACTAATTTCTGTTAGTGGCTTAAGAGCTTTAAAGCCATAGAACCTTTCAACGTTATAGCTAGTGCTAGACTCAAAACAACAAAACACGGTTACAAACAAAATGACGATAATCCGACCACTTTTCGAAAGCGGGCGTAGCAAATACTTATAATACTCCATTTATTTTTATTCGCTATTGAATAAAAAAACAATGAGTATGCTTTTGAGACAATCTATCTCTATAAACATGTTTTTTTCAGAAAACCTTGTATTAACCCTTAATTTGGAAAAAAATACAAAAGGCGTCAATTCAAACCCTATTTGATTTTGAACCAGCATAAAAAAATATCAATTAAAAAAATACTAAAAGTGAATATTATTTTATGTCAAGTATATTGGACACTATCAAATTAAGGGTTAAATTTTTTGTTGTTAATTTGACTGGTGGGGCGCGCCGTAATGGATTTACAGCACACGTACTAGTTGGAATTACGATATTCCGGTTAGAACGGTTTCGGTGCTTGGTTTTCTTGTTGTCACTCGCACGAGTAGGTACTATTTCATTAAAAACTTGTGACTCATTACATTTTTCCTTAAATCATAGTAAACCAAAATATAAGTCGATTAATATTACCGTAAGTTAAAGTGCTTGTCCCATTTTAAACTACTTTGCGATCCTTAAAAAAGTTTATGAAATGTCGAATCATACGGTGAATCCTAAGGGAAAAAACAAACAAGTAGTAGAACCTGTAGGACTAGACTTTATTTAGCTTTTTAGGTAAGATATGCGTTATTGTATAATAACTAACACTAAAATTTTATAGGTTTTTTTTCTATTTGGGACTTACGACGTTATAAAGCATATTAAATTTGAAAATTACAATGTAGACTTAAGAGGCCATATACAATTTTTTGCTGGTTTTGCTTTTTTTTCGTGATATTACGGTTATAATACTGCTTTTCTAAAAGTTTTAATGCACAACATGAAAGATCATTTCAGTTATGATCGAAAAAATTAGTTAAGTACGAATGAATGAGCTACTTTTTTATTTTTGTCGAGTATTAGGTATAATGTGTGATTTAGGTTGTTTTAAAACAATTACATATTGCTGTTTCTTTTTCATATTTTTAATGTTTTTTTATGGTAATGGATTGATTTTGACATGAAGTTTATTACTGTTGTTTACTCTTGTTAATAAAAGCTACTTAAAAGTAGCCAAAATCAAAAAACTTTTTTTTTTTTATTTTGGCTATAAAACAAATTATCCCATTGCCCATTTTCTATAAAATTTTACCAAGTTAATTGTTTTAGACGACTTTTACTGCAATAATATGTTTTTCATGCCTTTTAGACGTCAAAACGATTCGTGAATATGCGATATTCTAAACCTCTTACAACAAAATTTACAATACAGTCGCCGTTTTCAAATAATAAAAATAATAAAAACAAAAAAGCTCGTTGAAAATCGAAATTATCTTTCGTGTTGCTCGTTACAATTTTTAGAAGTAAAGTATTTGAAGTGTAAATCACGTCTGTAAAATCACGTAAATCAGGGAAGCAAAATTTCGTATACGGCCTCTTAAAGCAGTAGCAGCATTAAATATTGCATAGCAAAGAGCAATTTATTAGAATAGCACCCTTTATTAATGCACCGAGCACAGCTGAATAGCGTGTATTCATAGATATAATGCGAGTTCATAGCTATTCATATTGAGATCATGCAGTCACGTCTGGACAGGTTATACGATGAAAAGGAAATCAAAGTCATTTGTGTACTCGTATAAGGGCTGCTGTTTACACTTATTATTAATGCGTCAAAGCATTTAGTCCGCCATTTGTACTTTTATTTAAGTGTGCAATTCAGTTACATAGGAGCTGCACGGTTGGCACATGACCTGTCTTTATCTGACCGTTCTAATTACACAATGCTTCATGTGCTAGCCGTGCTGGAGGAGATGTATTGTTTGGTCGAAAATATATTTTACAGTTGATACGGTTTATTTAATTTATTATGAAGAAAAAAACTAATATAGTACATTTTTATTAATTTCTATAATTTCAGCCTAAAAGGATGTTAGGCGAAAAGATTTGAGACCTAACAATTTTAGGCGTTTTAAAGTTATAGCTCTTTTGAATAGCTTATTTCGAAATCTCTAAATCACAATCCCATACTTAATGTATGGTTGCCATGACCAAATATTGTTTATAAAAGTTACAATACAAATCCAGAAAATTGACGCTGGTAACGTATTTTATTCATTCTAATCATTGTCTCGATGCTCTCTTTATAAAAACTGTTAAATTAGTCACAGCACAGACATAATGAGCCGTTCTAGTTCAAAGCTTCCAGTATATAAGTAGCATTCATTTCGCGACAAGGGTATTTTGTTTAAAGATAGGTAGCCTTAGTGAGGATCAAGTTAAAAATCCCGCCACTTTATTAGTTACAAAAACCGGGCAAGAGCATGTCGGTCCATTCTCAGTGTAGGGTTCCGAAGCCGTTAAGTACTACAAACACAAAAAACAACAAGTATGAACTAATTTTCTGTATAAAGTTATTTGGTGCCATCTTAGATATTTTTTATTAGATACATATTATAAACACTTTAATGGCCTCTACCTCAAGAACCAATGATGTCTATCCTAATAGTGTAGTCGTAATAATTTTTATTTCAAATTTGTTAAGTACATGCGCTTTCATTTAGGAAATCTTTCGGATTTTTTGTATTTGTAGTTTTGGCTGTAGGGGAAGTGATTGATGTCTATACTCATGCCAAATAACTGCTTATTAGTACTAAGAGCCTCTGAGCTAAGCTGCAGATGGACGGACAGGCGGACGCACAGACGGACGGACATGGCGAAACTCTTAAGGGTTCCTAGTTTGACGACGGAACCCTAAAAACGTCATGGCTGTGCACCGAGGCGTAGTTAGGTACATACTCTGACGCAAACATTACTATGCAGTGTATTTTAAAGGTTGATGACACCTAACCTTCAAAGTGTATTAAATAGTTTTATTTTTAAACTCAAAATTCAAAAATATACAGAGAAACGAGGTATAAGTCCCGCTGTTTGCTTGACTAGGGGAAAAATTACATTGTCAAAGAGTCGTAGAACAAAAAGTTATTAACTTTTACGACTGGATCCCCTCCCTCACATAATTTGGAGGCAGGTAAACCCCACCCTTCCTTCTTAAGAAACATTTACCTACTCACCTTTATGCAATATGATTTTTTTCGACGTACCTACTGTGAAAACCAGTCTATTCCAATACAACTAATATAAGAACAAGACAGAAGACATATACATTCGGACGCATTTGCTAGAACAAGTCGTTTTAGCGTAGAATGCACATAAGCTTATCTCATTATGTTTCAGTCTCGGCTTTTCTTTTCATAGTTTTATTAAACCTTTATACTTATCTATAGAAAAATCTGTATTACATAACTATTATAATGTATGAGTATTGCATATGATAAATTTTATTTATTTTGATTAAGTATTAGCAATAAATAGGATATATTACAAGTTTTTAGATTGTACGACTATAACTGTGTGTCTTCTTTTTTTGTGCACCCACTATCAATGTGTGCAGACAACGTTCTAAAGTGTGAAGCTACTTAAATATAGGACCGACTGTACCAATAAACAAATAATGTTACACTCTACGTATGTTTCTGTTTTTTCCTAAATAAATAATTAAACATTACCTAGTCAGTCCTGCCTGAGGCTGCAGGGGTAGTCAGACGCTCTAGCCAAGATGCGTTCGCTAACTAGAGTTTCTATTCGTTTTATTCTTAAACCAATCGCGTCAGTGGTAGATCACGTCATACGAAAATTCACGTGATATACCAGTGATGGGATTGGTTTAAAAACAAAACGAATAAACGCTAGTTAGCGAACACATCTTGACTAGGGTTAGGTTATCAAAGCTTGTTTTTGTTGGACTTGTTGACTGACGACTTTTTTTCATACATATTATTATCTGTTAGCCGGCAGCTCATCGTTTACTACCTTCTTTTAGTGACACAAATATCGAGAAATAATATTGTTAAACACAACGGAGTCGAAGCTCAAATTAAAACAGAGTTTAAAATAAAATCTGCGCAAAAACTAATCCGAGCGCAACTCTGGCCCAGAGTTATTCTTGCTAGTTATAAATGCAAAAGTGTGTGTTTGTTTGTTTCATGCTTATAAACCGGTTGGATTAAAATTAATACGGAGATAATTTATAGCCCGGAAATGGACATAGAGTAATTTTTATCGCACAATATTGGACAGTTCCGGTGGAAATATCAATTATCGACTTTGCAGGTTGCGCGAAAAAGCTAGTTTATTCAGATTTAAAATTGACACGATAATTGACGTTAAATGATTATTTAGATTGTTTGTATTACTTATTTAGATACGCAAGATACTCGAAATGACGAAGGGCCTTGACAAATGAGTCACAAAAGGTAAAGCTTTCACACTTAATGTGGCAGCACTTCAAATATTTATATGGCCCGACTTTGAACATTGAGAACTTCTTGTTTCGCCCGGGCTCATTTCCGTGTGCTTTTTCATCAAACAATCATTTAGCTGCAACTTAATTGATAAGGAATCGTTAAATGTAAGCCCACGATATTTTCATGTTACTCTTTGGATGAAATTAATATAAGAAACGATGATTGCTATGATTAAATGTGTTTATTTGTTTGTTTTCTATTTTTCAACCAAGCAACATGAAATTTGATATAAAGGGAAAGGGAACACCTCAAAATCCCGAACAATTTTTAAGTCATGTTATGCTGGAGCCTTTTTTATAGTTTATATGCACAATTGCTCAATGCTATACGTAGGTTAGACTAAGTTTGATAAATAAGCGATTTCAAAAAATAAAGTGTTCTATCAAAATATTGCATTTGGAATTACGTCTCTTCGGAATAATGTAATTGTACCTGGGAAATAGAGCACCTTAAAATTCAGTTTTTTTCTCGAAAATTTCTTTGTCCAAATTTTTAAATTTTCCAAAAGTTATTTTATGCTCGAGATATTTTACTTATGCACCATTTGATTGCTATACGTAGGTCAGGTTAGGTTTGATTTGGAATTATGTAGTGTTCCCATAGGGAAAGTTTTAAGACACCATGGGGAGGTAAGTTTTATTTTTCGCTAATATATATGTATAGTAATAAAACTCTCATGATAAGCAGTTACACCTCATATTCTTTTGAATAGCCTTGTTTACAAGACCCACAAAAATAATAAATATCTCACGGTTTAAGTAGTATTATTACGATAACGCAAACGTTATTATAAAATATGCAAGTTTTCTCTTTAAGTAAGCTTTTTGTTGCATAATTATTTCTTCATCTGCTTGTGTTCTTGATTTACCGATGCCGCGTATCATCAGCTCCTAAAATTGAATGAATTATGATAATACAAGGCTGGAGAATAAATAGGTAACTATAGTGGCTGATGGTTTATTGTATTGACTTGATATCGTTAAGTAACATAGTTTGATCGCGTTGAATCAATGAATTTCCAACTTAGTCCATTACCTGAGTGCTACGAGAATGGTAACCGATGGTCTTACGGTAAGGGAAAAGCATTGTGAGTAAAGCCCTCACACAAGGCAAATCGCATTGTTGTGTTCCAGTGTGGGGATAAGACAACCGGTGAAATTACTAGCATAGAGATCCATCCATTCAAGATTACATCTTAGTCCTCAGGGTTTGCAACGCATTTGTTGTTTTAGGATTATAGTCTTGTGAATTCAAATTCCTATGGGTCTCAGATTCCACTTAACATCAGGTGGCCTGAGTGTTCGTGTGCCTTCACTTCATCATAAAAAAAAACAATCTCAAATCTGCAATCCCAGGACTTCAATATCAAGGCTGCAAAATCCTGGACCCTGGACCCTGGACTTCGATGGAATGCCTTTATGCTAGTCATTGAATGATTGTCTGTCACTGCTGTTTGGCGGTAGGTAGAGACAAGGTGGTAAATCCATCCGGTCGGACTCTGAACTAACAGTCTACCACTAAAACTTACTGAATCCATCTGGTGGTGAGAGTGTCCGTGACAGTAGATACTATCTTTCGACAGGCAACACCAGACCCATAATTTCCATAAAGAAAACATTTTGGAGAAATTGTGAGTTTCATGACACTTCTCCACAATTGGTGTCGATTTACTGGAATAAAAGAAATGTGGTCAAGCAAACGTAAGGGACACCAGTCCTGATTAAAAGAACAGTTATACATCATACATCCAACATCCGGCGACCGCATTGATGTAAAAACGACAATAGTCTGCCGAATTCGATCGTGATAGCTACGATTGCCTTATTACTATGATTGCCGATAGGATTCATACTATACAAAGCGCACTGGAACGCGCACACGCACGCTTCTGGTGTGGCTCGGCCTTTAGGTCACCGCATGCGGCGAGCGCAGAGGCTTTAGGCGGGCAGACTGTATAAAGAAGATGTTCGTTGATCGAATCCGTTTGGGAGTTGTGCAGCCACCGCATTAGGCGGATAGACTAATGTAACTCAAAGACGACATTAGTTGAATGAAGCAGTTTGAAATCATACATTTAAAAAACCGGGCAAGAGCATGTCGGACCATGCTCAGTTTAGGGTTAAGAAGCCGAAGCCGTTAAGTACTACAAACATAAAAATCAACAAGTAATAACTGATTTACTATTTTTAGTCAATTGGTGCCGTCTTAGATGATTTTAGTAGGTATAAACACTTTTATCGCCTGTATCTCAAGAACCAATGATGTCTACTTAGTCGTATACTATATTATAGTTTTCCTTTAAAGTTTGTTATGCTGTTTCATTTAAGTTTTTTATCAGAGTTTTTTGTATTTGTAGTTTTGGCTGTGGGGGGAGGAGACACTTGAGTTTAACAAAAATTAGCGGTTTAAAGCTTAATATTAATATTTCATGAACGGGTTACTTAATCGAAAAACTGTTTTCACAAACCCGTGATATTTTTGAAAGACCTATCCAACTTATCCTTGTTGGCGTGACTAATATGCATATTCATACCAAATTACAGTTTTCATTTTGTTTTTTTTAAACAAGTTTTCTATTTATTCGGTGCCGTCTTAGATGATATTAGTAGGTATAAACATTCGTTATACACACTTTCATTAAAGATTTTTTTCTAATTTTGTTTTGGCACCCCTGGGGGGACACTTGACTCTAACCAAAAGTAGCACTTTAAAGCTAATATTTCTCAAACGAAATCAAAAGTTTGTTTTTACTCGCTTACAATATATTTGAATATTTTTAAGACCAACGACACCCCGCATAAGGTACACGAGATAAAAAAACCATCCCTACTTTACGTGTAGGGGACGTACCCTAACAGTACAGTCTGAGCTAACCCTGTGGACGGACGGACAGACGGACAGACATGGAGAAAATAGAAGGGTTCCTAGTTTGACTAAGGAACCCTAGAAAGATTTTTTTTTCATTTTCAAATGTCATAAATATTATGTTATTGTTCCAGAAATGTATGACACCTCGCCCTATTGGGCCAAATGATAGAAACTATAACAGAAAGATAGTGTTGAATAAATGATTTCATTACAAAAACTACTTTTGGTTAACATCTAAATTCAATGTATAGTCAAGGGCAATGAAATCGGGTCACTTAGTACAGAATTTCCATAAAAAGAGAACCATTTTCATTGCTCCTGACTATAGATACCAACCTGTCCTTCGAGTAGCCACACCGCCGTGAACATCACCCGCTCACAGACGCCGCGTGCGGCTCCAACGACAGCTGTATTTGCGAACTCAAAACATGCTGTATCAATAACGCTTTGGACTATCAGGGCGATTACAGACTGTATTTCCAGTGCGTATAGACTCGTTTTTGTAAACTCGGAAATTTGCAACAAGCGCGTGTGGGCGAACCACGAAAAACTGACCCACTGGCTTAACCGAATACACTCGAAAAAGCGCGGACGCGCATTTGGTTCGTTCGTGTAAGGCTGGTTTTAGTGTTGCGCTGACAATCTGCGCGGATCGCTCTGCGGCACCCACGTGCCATGCATGGTCAGCTCTGCTGTAAATCGCTCCCTGAACTGAATACATATTGGTCTATGCGGCTTGCTCCGCACCGACGGGCAGTGTGACACTAAAACCGGCCTAAGCGCGCATGCCAAACGAGCATAGGAAAAATACTACTCTGAAACCGCTTTCACAGAAGGTCTGCATTTGGTCTGCTGGACTGGAACCATACCTCAACTGCATTACAACCGTGCAGCTAGCCGTTATAACTGCAATCCAACTGCAAGCAGACTCCACAGTCGGTTTACAACTTCGATACATTTAAGACAATAGCACAAAAAGCCTGCCATTTCAAATGCAGACCATCTGTAATGTAATGACCCTTAATGACCCTTTGGGGTTAAGAAGAAACTAGATAAAGGTGTTTTGAGGGCTGATATTGAACACCGTCGCTTAGCTTAAACAAAAACCGAGATACACAAGAATTTTCACGGCGTGTTTATATTATTCTGTTGTCGCATACGACTGGAGCCCGACTAGTGTAAACGATTTTTTAATAGTTTATAAGTCTATAATGAATCGGGTTATACACACATTTGGTCACCAACCTAATACAAACGCGCAATACAAAATGAAATAAACATTTGAGGTTACTATTTAGGAATGAGTAAAATATGGGGAAACCTCAGGAAAACGCTTATCATATGAGTTGCCAGTAGTAAATGTGGCAAACTTCGCTTGCAGGCCCTCTATTCTACTGAGCTAAAACGATATTTATTACCTTTGACGTGTTTCCGTATTGTCAACGTTTTAATAACTCTTATTTTCTTGACAGTAATAGCGGCCGAGTTAAAAACAATACTAAAACACGCCAAACGCAATATCGTTTTAACTCAATAGAATGAGGCCCAAGACGTAAGATGACGTAAGTTAACGAACGCCGAATTATTCTACAGTGCATTAGCTCTTACAGATTATTTCGGGTAATGGGTAAGGTTTGTGAATGTAGCATCAGAACAAATAGTTAATAGTTGTTTTAAGAGCTTGCACTGTAAATACTTTATTTTATCCCGAGTTGCTTCGATTATTCGACTGAAAGCTGGTATAACGTCAACAAGTATATTGAAGCAAGGTCAATGTGAAATAGAGGTGAGGCCCTGATGCAGTTTTTAATTTCTTTATTTTATTTTAATGTATGTTACTTTAGCAGTGTTTAAACAACAGCTCAAGGTCTTCAGTGTGATCTACACACGAGTGTGTAGGTACAGTACGGGTCTTGACCCGTACAAAATTACAAATTACGCTCATCTGGCTTGCCAGATGAGCGTAATTTTTTGAATGGTGAGTAGCATAATTTCAGTTGCGTAATTCCTGCTACATTCGGTCTCATACAACTTGGTTCACCCTAAAACCAGAGTAATAAAAGTGCACGGCTTCCTATCACTTTTACACTGACTCTGGCATAACAAGTACCCTGACAGATGCCAGAGAGACAACGATAGACAGAGAGGGCGCGGGGATGTTGGGGGAGGCTCGATAACTCCCACATAGACTTACACAGTACTGCAGTGGGAGTAGTGCGTTTCTCTTCTTCGCTACCATTACACTATATCTTCGTTAAAAGATCTTTTACAAAAGCTAAGCGCAACGTTACGTTTTTATTATTGCAGTATTTTATAAAATATCCGTAAGCGACGTTGCGAGTACAATTGAGCGAGACTACTCTAACACCATGAACGGTTCTTTAGAGCTACAACACACGGAGCCTCGTCTTCCCCAAAGCCTGCCACCCCGAAGGAGAGTCAAGCACAAACTTGTTCAACTACAACCAGTAAAGCTAAATAAAATACTTAGTAAGTAAGAAACATTTTTACCTAAGGTGACCACAACCAGTGTTGTGATAACTATAGGAGTCATTTCCTTATTATTTTACAGTTTATCCCATAATCATCCAGCTGGTTTCCACTCCCAATCGCCATTTAATTAACTGAAATATTAAAACAATGTTGTTACCCAGGTTTACTGCTCATGAAGTCCTGAGGGCCTAGTCAAGACGCAAAACGCTAAAGGAGCGATTTTCTAAAATCGACATAATTAAAGCAGTAGCGTATCTTGGCTAGGTCAAACGTCTCACTTCATAATATTACGTCCCATTAGAAAAACGTCCCTTCTACAAATTTTCCTATTCGAAAAACGTCCCTAACTTTTCGCAAAATGTTCCGAATGAAAAATGTTCAGTTCTTCACCCAGAAAAAGTGTTTTTTTTAATATCAGTAACCCACACTAGATTTCTTACTTTATATATTACACCGTAGCCAGTAAAAAGGGTGTAGATAGATATGGAGATTTTACTCCTGTAATTTAAGCTTATATTAATAAGGAATAATGTAGGTGTTCTGAGAGTATTGCGCTTGTATCGACTTATTTATGTATATGACCAGAGTTCTGGTGTTCGAGTACGGTTGACTGAATAGATATATCAAATCACATAATTTGGAGACTCGCTCGGACTTCCAAAGCTCTGCCTAGAAACATACTTAGTACATGATGAGGAATTTAACACTTTGGCAATAACTTTGCACGACAGCGGCGGCGCCGAGTGGAAAGCGGATAGAGGTAAATGAAGATGCCACGCCACGACTCACCGTGGCAATGAGGAATAATGACTGGTGACGACCATCGTCACATAATGATTTAAATAAAAAAGGAGCGTAGTGTGTTATAAAATCTATGAGATTCAAGTAACTGAAAATTACTTCACTGGCAAAGCTTCGAATACCTTCTCCCATTCAAAATGTAGCTATAAAGTTTAAAAAAAAAATGCAATGCCAAGTTATATTTACTATTTTGGCTAAATTTTTGGATAGGCACCTGGTATATGAAAAAAATAAATATTTTAAGTTGACCTTTTTGCCGATTTTAGATCAAGAAGGCAAGCGAAAAAACAACCAGGTGATTATGACAGATCCGAAATAATAAAAAAGTTCGCTATTATTTCTTTGATAAAATCACGTAGTTATTATATCGCTGCCCCCAGAATATTTAATCTCTTAAAACGCCTTATAGTTGTGCATATCATCGAGGATGCGATCAAGTTTCAATTGGAGAGGAACGTAGCTACAGGAAACTATAAAGCTTTTGTACAACAGGTAATTAGCATCGTTAAAACTTTTTTCTGAGTTTAACATAATATTTTATTGAGTTAATTCTTCAAGTTTTTCTTTGATATCGTCTTCGTCTCTGAACAGATTTAGAATTTTGTATTAATCTATATTTATCAAAGATGAAAACTGATTGGCTTACGATTGATTTATCAACGTACAGCCGAAACCGCTAGATCAAAGGACTCGCAATTTGGAGATAATATTCCTTGGATATCTTAGGGGTGCGCAAAGAGGGGATTTTTGGAAATTTATTCCTTTAGTGAACGTCCTCACCGAGAGCATTCGCGTGTAATATTCGAGTGGTGTGGATGTAGAGCCGAGCGTTACTGTGGTCCGCACCACTTGAATATTCGACGCCGACTGCTCATTAGTTCATTACACGCGAATACTATGAGTGAGGACGCCCCTTAAGGGATTTAAATAGGAGCGGAAAACTAATTCTATGCGTACGAAGTAACGGGCGTCCTCTAGTTGAATAAAGTGAAAAAGTGGGACGGTGTTGGCTTCAAGTTGTTTGGAATATTATGCCATCTGCAATCTACATTTTTGTCAAATCATCCGAAAGTCGAACATTTGCATTAATTTTCGACATGTAGCGCATTCCTTAACCTTCTATAATTAATCGAATTAATTTGTGTTTTCTTGTATTGTACAATTGTTAACTAACTGGTTTTTATTTATTTATTTATTTTATTTAATGGTTTTAGAGGTGGCAGTGGTTTGGAAGTAGCTAAAGCATACTCAAATGAATGAAATAATAACGCCTTTATTTTATAAAACACTATAATCGAGGTAAAAAATTTAAAAAACACGCAAGTTTTTTCTTGATAATTCTTGAGTTTTGTAATACTGTGTGGATTTCAAGGCAAGCTGCACTGAAGTTGGCACCTTTAATCAGATTAAATAATAAAGTGACGGTAAATTGAATACTTTATATTTTGTGAGATGAAAAGCATCGTTGTGCTAGGCAAGTACTAAGATAATTCGGTCAAGAGCTTGTCAGCCTATGCCAAATGTATAGTTCAATAGAGAAACTACACAACACACACTAATTAAAAGTTAATATCTATATCTTCTCTATGTTTAATTATTTATAAAATATCTCTAATTTACTTTACCTTCAAATAGGCAAACATTTAAAATGAGAGAAAATAACTAACCTATGCGTCCAACCAAGCAAAGGCAAATAGAAATCGTTCAAATAAATTCTGCATGGGTCCCAAGTAAGCTGTGATTTCAATAATTTCACCAACGAATACTCCTGGTGGTTTTACGGAAAATCCATTAGTTTTTCGAGCATTGTAAAAAATCGGGGAAATACTGGAAAAGGGCCGAATCTTAAATACCCGAAACGGACGTGCATGCATGACTTGATGTATGAATGTGGAAGAAGCGAAAGAGATTTGTCAGAATCGTAGCTGGTGGAAAGAAGTGGTCTCTGCCTACCCCTCTGGGAAACAGGCGTGATATAATGTATGTATGTATGCTTGTATATAACGTTGTATTGACAAGTTTTGAGCGTTTCAACGTGATAGGTTTGTAAAATTAAAAACAATTCGTTCAACAAGAAAAAAATCGGTCAATTGTTAGTTAGTCGGACTCGCGCTCTGAGTGTTCCGTTTAAAAAGGATAGTGCAATAGCTGTAAAATATACCATTGGGTCTATGCTCACTTGTTTGACGATGTGCTAAGCCTGCCTACGAGGCTAACTAATGAAGCTGTTCGATTCCCATTATAGGCAAAAAAATGTGTGATGAATACGAGCATTTGTTCCTAAGTTTTGGATGTTTTCCATGTATTTAGGTATGGTTTCTCTAAATAGGTACCTATGTGTATCGATGGGGTCCGTACTCCGACCCGACACGACACGACTTTTGTAATTTCTTTTTTACGGATTATTTTGTAACACGTTGTATATAAAGATCAGTACACTATTTTTTTTTAAATTATTGTTAACACAATATCTTCATGATTCAAAAGCAAATAAAAGATAAGATGACTCACCCGCTGTAAACATGACCAGTGTGGTCATTAATTCAGTAATTTCAACCATTTTTCCAATGTTTTTGCAGGTTATGTCACTTGAGGGTAACCGGAGTTTCTTCACGATTGCCATATATTTACTGAAAATGCAAAACGTTAAAAACACTCAAGAATCGCGGCAGCGTTGAGGCGCGGGTGCGCAAGCGGCGCGCATCAAATAGGTTTTACATGGAAACACATAGCACTTGATCAGTCGAGGCAAGGCGCGGACTAATCGAGGTTGAGACGTAGCGAAGGCGCGCGAAACGTTCGCACCAGAACGACGACTCTATTTTGTCGCTTCGTCCCTTCCTTTTTTAATTAATACACTGGAACAGAGTATAGTCATTTGTACTTCGACTTTTTATAAAAACCTTGCCGCGACCGCGCTGCGACGCAGTGACGACGCCTGCCTCGACTTTGCTGATGCGACTTCCCCAAAAAGTGCACTGGCGACATTTCACTGGTAGTAGGTATGGACTCGTACATTTTTATATCCTACTTGTATTTAGTCACGACTTTGTCTGCGTATTTATGACTTTTTCCTCGAAACATAATTATTTTCCGATACAAATTTCATATCGGTCGGTAAAGGCTGGAACAAATTCTTTTTACATTCCCTGCCTTTGAAACTAGTTGTCCCGGACACGATTCTCGATAAGGGCAAATATTTGTATGTATTATGTATGTGTGCTTACTTTGGGCCTATTATTATTTATTTATTTAAACTTTATTGCACAATACACAAAGTAGGTACAAATGGCGGACTTAATGCCTTAAGGTATTCTCTACCAGTCAACCAATAGCCTAGCCTAGTTCATTTATTCAAAATTATTCCCTGGTACTTATTGATTCTATTATTTCTTATAAATTTACTACCTATTAGGAATATGGACTAGTCGCACAAGAACAGAACTCGATGTAAAATAATAAAATAAAAAGAAATGAAAATCACACTCGATTTTAGCAACGTCTGATCCAGCAGCGCGATCACTTGCATATAGGCGTCTGCTCGTTAATGCGAAAGAGTCCGGCTAAAAATATATTGAAATTATGAGAGTGCCCACTAGACAGTTTCGTCCCCAACCTACACCTCCTTATACTTATCCTTCCATACCTGACACGTTCCTATTACGGTCATGGTATGATTCGGTATAGGGGCAGACGCCTCCAAGCCAAAATTCCACTGCGACGCACGCTACGCACGCACGCTTCACACGAGAACCACGTGGATCACACACGTAGTTATGCAAATGGGAACCATCCCTGCAAAGCAATAACATGTTACCCCAATTGATATGATCATTACAGTTGAAATTTTATTGCCAAATCATTGCAAGTTCCCGTTTGCATAACCACGTCAAATTGTTCTAGGCGTGTGCCACTGACATCATTTTACGCGTGAGCCGCTGTAGTATCCGCATACATTTTAATACGAAACTAATTTGTACAATCCTAGAGCTTAGTGTGAAACTAGATCAAATAGAGTGTCCCTCTAGTATTTATTTATTTTATTAAACTTACCCCCATTTCCCGAATAAATAAAAATTTAATTAAATGGCCTTAGGCTGGAGAGACGAAAAATATTATAATATCTTTTGTACGTTACATATTTTCAGTGGTTTGATGTAAAGTAAATATTGTATTTGTCATGTTGACAATAATGCCACAGAATATTTACTAGCAAAAAATATGTCCGATCATAATCCGTCCTTGCCAGCATGCAAATAAAGCTAGCTGCACGTTACGAGATATTTCTACTTAATACAAAAAACTCGCACGGGCCAAAGGAGTGGCATACATTTTGTATCTACTTGATCTCGCAAGTAGCGCGTTCCTATACCCTATACATATATTTGAATTGTGTTCTTGTCATTAAACATGTAGTTCTTACGGCCGAACCCTTTATTCAAAACGCGGACAGATAGCCTTACTTCGAATTATTGACACATTTTGAATGGGCAAATGTCAAATTTCAACCCGAAGTAAGCCTTATCTAGAGGCCATTTGCAACGTTAAAAGATGGCGGACGTGTGATTTGTTTTAGACTTTAATTTTTGGGTAATTAGGTGTTCAAAGTTCTTTTCTGATAGTGATTTGTACTTTTTATGCCTTTGTGTCGCACAGTGATTGAAGACTTGGACTTATTTCGTGTATCTGGCATCTTTCTTCTCGTTTCAAGTGGACTCGCAGTGGTGCAGAGGTTAAAACTATCTTGACCTCTGACCTACAAATCACCGTACAACGTTGCCCCCAATCTTCCTAGAGAAGATTGGATTGTGTTTTATTGCTATATTGATTTATAATTATATATACTTACTTGACACTGGCGAAATCACTTCACGTGGAAACGCCATATCCCCGCGGTAGTAGCTGTTCAAGTCGCCGCGGGGGCAAAGAAAGAAGAAGCCTTATCTATCCGCGCGCGGTTTGAATATAGGGTTCGGCCGTAAGAACTACATGTTGTGTGTCTACATTGTTAGTGTATTTCTTTATCTATGTTTGCGTGTTGCTATTTAGCGGTGAGACTGTATGTTTATTTTTAAATACTTTCCAAGTTTTTGCTCTATTATGTATGTATGTTCAATAAAGAAAGAAAGAAATAAATAAAAATAAATATCAGGGGACAATCTCACACAAATTGATCTAGTCCCAAACTAAGCTCTAAGCTTGTACTATGGGTACTAGACAACGATAAACATACTTAGATAGAGAAATACATACTTGAATACATAGAAAACATCCAAGACTCAGGAACAAATAGTCGCGCTTATCACACAAATATCTGCCCTTACCGGGATTTGGACCCAGGACCGCTGACTTCAGAGGCAGGGTCACTCCCAACTAGGCCAACGTGTCGTCAAGAGTATTTTTGTTTGGTTTGACTTTGACTCATCTCTTTTATTTTATTTTATCACATCAGATATATTTCTTTATTCCTTCGTATAATTTTACTCACACATTCATTACTATCAGTTCGTAGCAGTCGGTAGCCGCTACGCTTGGCGTAGCAGAGAGATTGATGTACGAGTGCTACGATATCGGTTGCATCAGCGATTTATTCCTACTGGGTTTGCAGTATAAAGTGCAGTGTATACTAATACTCGTACTAGTATTACGTGTAGTAGTGCACTTTGAGGATATTTTGTGGACATAGTTATGTATATCACACTATGGTGTTGATCACCATAATATATATCATTATGGTGTCACTATGGTATATGGTGTTGGTACGTTGCATTCTGGAGGCCCTGGGTAGGATAGGGTATTTTTGGTAGAACCCGGCGCGATGGTCCGTCGATATCAAAGAGAATGCTGGCTCACGATGGACCAGAGCCAGGGCAGCGTTCACTGCGTTAAAACGATATTGCATTTGACGTGTTTACGTATTGTCCACGTTTTGATAACTCCTATGTACTTGACAGTTTTTTTTAATGATAAGGAGAAGGCACACAATCACTCGGGCCACCTTTCAATTCACATTCAAATTCTCAATACTATAATCCTAAGACCTCAAATGCGTTGCTAACCCTGAGGATTAAGATGGAATGCCTTTATGCTCGTAATTTCACCGGTTGTCTTATCCCCACATAACAATACGAACACTGTTGCTTGGCGGGTGGTTAATGGATAAGTTGGTGGTAGCGGTCCGGGCCTGCACAGTAATGGCGGCTGAGTTAAAATTGATATTAAAGCATGTCAAACGCAATATCGTTTTAACGCAGTAGAATAGAGGCCCAGGCTAACACATAATACTCGTATAGCAAATTGGAAGAAGCTTAGACAGGCATTATACCCAACAGTGGGCAACCAAATAAAATGCTGCAGAAGATGATGAATAAGAAGATGGTGTTAACTTTTCGTTTTTCATAAATTTCTACTATTACTGTCGGAGTTCATAACAGACTGTATTCAGAAAATTTTGTTTCATAATGGCATTACTTAGATTATTTGTCCCAAAAGATATAATAATTCCACTTCCGATAACCGGTGTTGTAAAATTATTTGAACTTTGGCACACCCCGGTTATATCAACTGAAAAATAGTTGAACACAGACCATAGTTTTATTGACTAACGTGTACTTATCTGAATAAAGGTTCAATGTTTTTTAAGTTAAGTTATTTTACGAGTATTCGATAAAAATAAATCGTTGCTAGAGAAATCAAAGTTAAAAGTACAATGACGTCACCAGAGCGAGTCAACAAACTAAGTTTGGTTTTTGACTAATAAGTTAAGCTTTTATCCAAGCGAATATCTTATCAAAGTTCGTGCATCATGATCGTATTTTGGATAATAATAAAACAGACGTTTTACACTATCATTTCAACACCAGCGATGTCATTCATCATTCCAATACCCGTCTGTAAACAGCCACATTAAAACAAAACTAACAATTCGCATAAATAAGAAAATTGCATTCGTATAATTTTAATTCGGACCTAAAGTTAGTGCGAAATGTGGCGAAGCGCGGAAAGTTTTGCAATAATAACAGGAATAAATCTCTTAGTTCTTTCATAAAACCACAGTAAAACCTCAGTTTCTTAGTAATAAAGTTCCAACCATACGATAAATTGTTTTATTTTAAGATAAAGCATTCAAAGCCGAAGCTAGCCAAAGCGGGGTAGAATTTAACTTTTCAAATAATCAACAAAAACACTGAAACATTCAGATTCAGGTGGAAAGTACAAGAGAATTGCTTTTCATAGTCTGAGCTGATAAGTACTCAAAAACTGATCTAACTTATAGATTACTATCCGCTCGCAACTCCGTCCGTGAAGTCGTTTACCGCTATTCCCGCGATAACTGTATAATTTCTTAAGCGATAATGTAGCCTTTATTACTCTACTTACAACTGGCGCTCTTTAGGTGAAAATATCAAGTAAAGGACCAGGGCCTCTATTCTACTGCGTTAAAACGATATCGTGTTTGACATGTTTAAGAATCGTTTATGCCACAGTCGCCATTATTGTAAATTACATAAGAGTTATCAAAACGTTGACAATACGGAAACACGCCAAAGATGATATCGTTATTACCGTCGAGAATCCCAGCCCTGTTTGAATGTAGTTGTGACCACTTGTAACACATTAGACTGTTCGACATTCTATATTACATTATTAAATTTAGCGTAAGTTTCATATTACATTTGTACATAACTACATATAAAAGGTGCTTTAATTAAGATTTTTACCTACAACTACCCATATGCAAAACACGATCGCGTAATGTTTGATTTGAAAATGATTTAGCATTCAAATATTCTCTACAAGTAATTGAAAGTGAAAATTCTGAAAACTAAAAACAAATTTAAATTTATCATATTATTCCGGACTTTACACGTACGTAGCACCTAGTAAATGAATTCATAAATTCATAAAATATTTCTAAACCACTTTGATTTAAGCTGAAATGTAAAAACCATTAAGTATTAATAAAAAAAATAACCAAAACCATCATGACAGTTCACATAATAAAGTTATTTTGGCGTTCGCTTTTCAGGCCAGATCGTTTCTTATAAAAAAAGAAGGCGAAGGGTTGATTGAATTTGTCAACAGCAATTTAATTTGTTAGTTCCAATTTATCAATAAGTATCGTATGTATTCACAAATACACGTTCAGGCTGAATCCAATTTAAACTTTATTACGCGCGAGTAGAGTTTACTTTTACAAGAAATGTCCGTAGGGTTGTCACATCTTCAATAACATATTATATTTCGCTCCGTCCGAAAAGATTAGTAACCTGAAATATAGACCTTATTCACATTGTAGTAACGCTTAAGTTGCCACCACTCATTGCACTAGGTTGAGATAAGAAAAACTGGGTAGAATGAAAGGAATGCATACTTTCATGGAGGGTAGTTCCCTTGTCTCCCCGTTACCGTCCAGCGCTCCTCTCGTCATTCGCAATTTAGTGCATCGCCACTCAACACTAAATTTATTTCCGCGTGAGTAGAAAAGTTTAGTACATTCCTTTTACAATGCCTAAACGTAAAAAAGTGGATTCCGCGGAACTGGATCGTCTTAATAGGAAAATAAAACGTATACAGGACGAACTTAAAATGAAAACGCGTAGTTATCGACGAATAAGAATTATGTCGTCGTCATCGTCGTCGTCGGCAGCGTCGCAGATCGCTTCGCCTGTTCCGGATCAAACGCAAGGTAGGTTTATTATATACCTGTTAGTGTAATAGCTAGTGCTTGACCTTGACCTACATTCCATATGCACTCTGAGCAGCCTTTGGGGCTGTCTCGACGCATCTTGATATAGTCGGTTACCGTTCTGTTCTGTGGGAACTTAACACTACCGACTACCAACTAGACATAATGGTCAATTAACTACGCATTACAGTGAAAAACTAAAAAATACATTAATGGACTAGTTTGGAACTAGTGTAACTGTCCATTATGTTTATAAGCACGTACATAAAATATGCCTATATACGTCCTAACGTAAAACTCATACCTAAGCGTAAAATTATACACGTAACTACCACGTGTGTTTCTTACACTTTCAAGTGTAGACTCTGATGCTCGATGACGGCCTTCGTCATGCAAAACCGGTTTGCGTAAAATTCTTTGGGAGTTTTATCTTACCTGCGTTATGGTGTAATAATTATTAAAGTCAATATCTTCACGTCTTTCAGACGGACCATCCTCACATCCTATTGACGTAGAAATGAACACGACGCCTGAAGAGCAGGCTACATTTATTGAAGAGGACCCTTGCCCTTCGAAAACGGAAATGGAACAATTTCCACTTTTGGAACTTGAAGGAATAAATGATGTCGGTGAATCAACACTGTTAACAGAGACCAAAGATAATGCCTTAGATAACATTGTTTTAGATATTTTGGGAGAAGATCCCACCGTGATTACGGACTATGGCAAAGAAATTCACAAAGACTTAGCCAGCCGCCTGGAACACTTTGCAACAAATGGACTAACCAAAGAGTCCCGGAAAGAACTCAATGATAAATATCTCATACCATGTAACTGTGCACTTATCGGAGCCCCCGTTCTGAATGCCGAGATCAAGGCAGCTCTTCCTGAATCTCACTTAAAAATAGACAAAGCCATTGAGGCAAGGCAGAAGTTACTGGCTAAAGCCATATCTTGCGTATCATGTGCAATTACTGAACTATTAGTTAGTGCGGATAAAAACCAAGACTTACTTAAAAAACTCATGGACGGTGAAAGATTTTTATGTGATATTCAACATGCAGAATCTAAGACACGAAAAAACTTCGCACTTTATGCACTGAAACAAGACCTTAAGGAACATTTGTCTAACACAAAAATAGACAAATGTCTTTTCGCAGAAGACCTAACGGAAACGTTAAAAGACGCTAAAGCTGTCAATAGGTCAGGAATAGATCTTCATGTAGAGGATCGAATTTTGAAAAAACATCCCTTGCAGGGGCCTCTCCCACGACCTCAAAAGAATTTAAACTGGAGATCTGCGGCCCTAGCTCGCAGGCAGCAGGGACCGCAGAGGAGCCGACAGCCTGCACCTCCCGGCACCAACTACAGGGACTACCGGCGGCCCGCGCACGCGCAGTCGTCGAAGCCGTCGCCGCGTCAGCCGGCCCAGCCGCGGCACACCCGCCGCCAGTAGACGAGGTAAATCTCACTGGACAACTAGCACATTACTATGAACAATGGTCTCTCATTACATCGGACCCAACCATTTTAAAATGGATTAGTGGTTATAAGTTATTTTTCTCTCGACCTGTTATTCAGCACCATGTCCCAAAGACACCTAAATTTAATAACTCTGACACAGTACTTGTAGAAGAGGCCATTAAAAACCTCATAAATGACGGGGCTGTATCTGAATGTGAACCGTGCGAATATCAATTTATATCGAGTTTTTTCTTACGACCAAAGCCGAATGGAAATATGCGTTTTATACTTAATTTAAAAGAACTGAACAAATTTATAGATACTAACCATTTTAAATTAGAGGATTTCCGCACAGCTATCAAACTTGTTACGGTTAACTGCTACATGGCCACAATCGATTTAAAAGATGCATATTTCTCCTTGAAAATTCATCCAACGTCTAGAAAATACTTACGTTTTCTGTGGAATAACAAAACTTATCAATTTAACGTTCTTCCATTCGGCTTAAATACAGCCCCATATGTATTTACAAAGTTAATGAAACCAGTAGTAAAGCTACTGAGGTTAGGAGGTTTTTTGTCAACAATATATCTCGACGATTTGTTTTTATTAGGACAAACTAAATATGAATGTAATGAAAATATACTTATCACCCAGAAACTGCTCCGCTCCTTAGGCTTTGTTATTAACATGCAGAAGAGTAATCTTGAACCCACAACATTATGTAAATTTCTTGGGTTCGTTATTAATTCTCACACTATGCAAGTGAATTTACCTAATCAAAAGAAAACATACATCAAATTGGAATTAAGTAAATTTATGAAATTAAAACGATGTAAAATTAGACACTTCGCACAATTAGTAGGCCTTCTAGTTTCAATTTGCCCCTCAGTAGAATATGGGCTACTATATACAAAGCAACTGGAACGTTGTAAATATCTAAATTTAAACTATAATGGTAATGACTATGACGAATACATGAATATTCCTAATACAGTATTACCAGACTTACGGTGGTGGTTAGAAACAATTGATAATTGTAGCAAACTGATTAGAAACGACAATTATGCAATAGAAATATTCTCGGACTCCTCAACTACTGGGTGGGGGTGTTCCTGTGGTCAGCAGACTGCCAGTGGCGCGTGGTCCGCAACTGAACGAGAAAAACATATCAATTATCTAGAATTGCTAGCTGCTTTTATAGCCCTTAAAATATTTGCAAAATCACTTTCTGACTGCCAAATTCTCCTCAGACTAGATAACTCCACGGCTGTTTCTTACATTAACCGCATGGGCGGCATCCAATACCCTCACTTGACACAGGTAGCTAAAGACATTTGGCAATGGTGCGAGTCACGACATATCTTTGTTTTCGCCTCGTACATTAAATCCGCCGATAACATCGACGCTGATACAGAATCGAGACGAATCCACCCTGATATTGAATGGGAGCTATCCCATGGGTGTTTTCAAAAATTAGTTGACAAATTCGGGCAGCCTGATATAGATTTATTCGCAAGCCGCATTAATAAAAAATGTCCCAAATATATATCGTGGCACAAGGACCCTGATTCCTTTACTGTTAATGCCTTTACCATCAGATGGACTAGCTATTATTTTTACGCTTTCCCTCCGTTTTCAATAGTTCACAAAACCTTGAGAAAAATTATTGAGGATAAAGCGACAGGGATCTTAATTATTCCAGTATGGCCAACTCAGCCCTGGTACCCAGTCTTTACTAGGCTACTCGTTTCGGAAACCTTATTACTAAAAATCAATGACGACACAATAATTACTCATTCTAGAGACAACCGGATGTTCCAGTCGAATCTTATCCTGGCGGCAGGGATTTTATCGGGACAGCGCTATTGCGACGAGGTGTACCCCAATCGTCCATAGAAAATATGCTCGCTTCAATATCTGTAAACTCTGTAAAGCAGTACAACGTATATCTAAAAAAAAAAAAAAAAAAAAAAAAAAAATGGTATAATTTCTGTATCGAAAATAATATTAAACATTATGAAGCGACTGTTCCTAATATCTTAGAATTTCTGACTGAGGCGTATAATAAAGGCAGCCAATACGGCTCGCTAAATAGCGGTACAGCAGCCTTAGCCTTAATACTGGGACCGGAAATAATGTCAGACAATAGAATACAAAGATTTGTACATGGTACATATCGGCTTCGTCCCCCGAAACCAAAATATAATATAACGTGGGACACAAGCCGCGTCTTAGACTTCCTTGAAACACTGTATCCAAATGAACAAATTAGCCTAGAACAACTGTCCAAAAAATGCTCGACTTTACTGACTTTAGTCACTGCACACAGGGTCCAGACATTATCAAAGATTAATTTGGACAATGTGGAGACGTATGAAACACGATTAGTCATTAAAATAGCCGATCTTATTAAGACTTCGCGGCCAGGTTCCAAGCAACCCATGTTATTATTGCCATTTTTTAGAGAAAACCAAAAATTGTGCCCTGCTATTACCTTGTTAGATTATATCAAAAAGATTACACCTATACGCAAATCTAAGTCACTTTTCCTAAGTTTCAAAAAACCTCACAGCCCAGTAACTTCTCAATCATTAAGTCGCTGGATCAAAAGTATCCTAAAAGACAGTGGCATCGACGTGTCGATGTTCTCGGCGCACAGCACGCGGCACGCGGCGGCGTCGCGCGCGCGCCGGCGGCGCCAGCTTCGACCTCATCCGCAGCACCGAGGCTGGAGCGGGACTTCTAACACCTTTGGCAAGTTCTATCATAGAACAATACTAAATAACGATGAAGCTTCATTAGCTAGTTTAATATTGAATAGAAATTAATTGATAGGAATTATGTACTAACACTACCCTATCCCTGTATTATATACATGGTTATCCAATGTTATAAATTATCATAAATGGTTATGTTTTGTTATAATGATAAGTTGGTTTTTTTGTTTAATAATAAACTGATTATATACATACATATTTTGATTTTTGTGTTTGAACAATGAGATGAAACCTTACAACCTCTCTCAAAGTCTACAATGTGAATAAGGTCTATATTTCAGGTTACTAATCTTTTCGGACGGAGCGAAATATAATTATTGATTAAACGAACTTACCAAGTGAAGTTCTAGCATAATTATATGAGCTCCGTCCGAAAAGATTAGTAACCCCCGCCCACCCCGTTAGGCCCAAGGTCGCCGGTTGTGGCTTTCATCATTGTTCCAGAGACACCAAGCATCTCCAAACTAATGACGAGAGGAGCGCTGGACGGTAACGGGGAGACAAGGGAACTACCCTCCATGAAAGTATGCATTCCTTTCATTCTACCCAGTTTTTCTTATCTCAACCTAGTGCAATGAGTGGTGGCAACTTAAGCGTTACTACAATGTGAATAAGGTCTATATTTCAGGTTACTAATCTTTTCGGACGGAGCTCATATAATTATGCTAGAACTTCACTTGGTAAGTTCGTTTAATCAATAATTATGCCAGCTTACAAACAATAAATCAAGCCGAGTTTATTTCTAGATAAAATATATTAAATATGTTTTTAGTCTTACTGACTAATCGATCATAAGTTAAAAGAATATATTAATAGACAACCCTAACAGTTTAGAAGCTAGGTATTGCAAACGGGATAGCAACTCTGTAACAACGTTAGGATCAGTTAGTTTCTTTCCTTACTTTGTCTCGGGATCACGGACAAATCCAAACAGTTGGTGTTCCTATTGCTGTCTTAGATGTAGGTACGTTAGTGGGACCATAAATTCTAATTTAAAAAGCTTTCTACCCGAAATGCGCATAGCTCGGACTGATTTCCTTATATGTCGAGTTAGACTACGGACGAGTTTAATCCGTAAGCACAGGATTTTTTAAATACGAGTGCTGAATGTGAAAAAACATGCGCTTGCTCAATGTGAAAAATGATGTTGTAATCACTTGTACAACAAACTCTTTGATTTCAAGATAATACTTTAGTTTACAAGAAATCACAATAATAGTAGTAATAAGGGCGCCACCAGACGCTTGGTGCAGTTTTAAGAAATAAAGAATTGTACTATTTTAGTATAATATATATATATATATATAGTCATGTGTATATATATATATATATATATATATATATATACTCATGTAAGTTATTTAAGATTTGTTTCTATAAAATATGAGAAAAGCTCCGCGATTCCGGCCGCGTAGGAGACGTTTATAGCTATTCCCTAAGGAACCGTATTTTTTTTTCGGGATAAACATTAATTACTCTTTGTTGTTGTTTGTTTGTTTGTTTGTTTTGGGAATCAAACTATCGCCGTACCAAATTTCATCTTAGTCGGTTCAGTGATTTATCCGTAAAAGCGTAACAAACAGACAGACAGACGGACAGAGTTTTCACATTTACATTATAATATTGGTATGGGTAGGTATATAAATGTGCATAACTATTGTCGTGTATGGCAATACACTAAACACAAGTAAAGGGTTAATAAGGGTTTAGGGTATATTTTTTGTTTTATTGATTTGCTTAAATATTATTATTAAGATAAAAAAAAAAACATTTAATTTTGTAATTTGAATAAAAATATGTTAATTAGTATGAATCTGTGTTTTAGGAACGATCACAACGTAAAAAATAATGCGATAATGTAAATAAAATAAAATTCAAATATCTATCCTATTATTTGATGTAGGTACTTTGTTTTTAAAGGGCCTAACCCTTTAAGAAGAACGTACGGAAACGTATTAGTGGCATATTTGCGCTTGTCGACTGCACAATCACTCATTGGTACCGATTTGAAACGTCTTAAAGTTAAAAGCAACTAAAGATACATTTTAATACAGTGAATAAATTCAACAGCACCGAACGCAGTGACATTAACCGCAGTTAATCGTGACTTCTTCGAGTGTAAAGTACGCTGTAGACATTTTAGTTAAAAGTATAAAGATTTAGTTCTTTCATTGGGAAACAATACGGAGCCAAACAAAGCTTAGAAGATAAGTGCATTAGTTAGTTAACTGAGTTAAGTCAGATACTACCAATACCTAATTAAATATGATTTACGATTAAAAATACCTATTAGTTAGTCACTAAATTACATTTACAGTCACGACCTGTAAGTTGTAGGTAAAAAATATATTATCTATCTGCAGCGGAGCGTAAGAAACACTAAACTTGTACCTATATGGTGCCAGACTTTTACCACCACCTGTAAAGGGGGTAGATGCCTCGTACCTTCTAGAAGTAATTTATAAATAAACGAAAAGTATAGAATAAATTAAAACAAATAATCATTTTTAAGGTGCCGCTTATGTAAAGCAAAGGGTTTTTTTTCGCATTATGTCATCAAGTCAGGTATTATTGGAAAGCTTATTATATTCTATTGACTATTAGATTTGGGAGACATTTCAGGAAATTTTGAAATCGGTCACGCCGAAACTATTCTAACTACTCATAAGTACCTAGACTTGATTGGTTTTTGAGGTATAGGCGACTTAAGTGTTTACACTTACTAAAATCGTCTAAAAAAGCACCAAATAACTTAAAATTGGAAATTGCTTCACACATGTTGATTTTTGAAATAGTTTTTGTATTTGTAGTAACGGATCCGGAACCCTACACTGAGCATAATCTGACCTTCTCTTGCCCGGTTTTTCCTCATTATCAGTCTAATTTCCAAGACAAGGTTTAGTCGTAAACAATTAAAATGTTCTGAAAAGTTAATATAAAATGACTTGAATGTGAAAGAGAAACAAACAATACGAAGGAACAAGCTAAATCAATTTCCTGTAGCATTAATACAAGCTTTCCCGCGTTATTTTTTTTCTAAAACAAAAAACTTTCCTTGATAAATGGTATCACCTCAATCTTAACCTCAATATCCCTCAGAAGCAAATTTTACCTAAATTAGTTTAGCCGTAACGGCGTAACTAATATTACAACTAACAGAAATACAAAACGACTTCCTCATTCATTATATTACTAGGGATTTAAATTCGCAGGGATAAGCTTGAAGCGGCACATTTACACACCTGCCACACAAACTGCCGCAGCAGCGACTTGCGGGTAGTAATTTGGTTATACTCAAATTCGTAGATTGGAGGATGAAACGAGTCAGAAATAGAAATGGAAAACTTTATTGTAAGAATGTCAGTGTAGATACTTGTATTTACTATTCATATAGTGTTATTAAATAAAGCAACAGCACGCGTCACATTCAAACGGTTTATGGTGTACATTATATTTTTATGTTGTCAGTAAAGCTAATGAACCGGTCATTGTCCGTGGTCCACCTAATTAGTTCACCTGGTCATTTTAGCACACCTTAACTGACTCGACGGAGCTCCGCTATCACGACGCTCCTATTTCTGAGGTATTTTGGCCCTTCAAGCTCTCTGAAGAAATAACATAACCTAAACCTACCAGTTAATTGGAGCCAGGAGCCTCCGTAATCCACAGAGGTGAACTAATAGTTTATTCCCCGTGGCACAACTATTTGGCACAACTGACCAAAATCTGTATCATAAATGAGGTAGGTTTAGGTTATGTTAGTTCTTTAGCAGGCCCGGAGGGCCAAACTACCTAGAAATAGGAGCTCTGCGATAGCAGAGCTCCGTCGACTATTAAATTTGATTTTGAAATAGAAATCATTGGTCAGTTGTGCCACGGAGTAGTACCACGGGCAAGAAAGGGAACTAATTAGGAGGATCACGGGCAATGTGCTTACTACGAACATATCATACGTAATAAATAGGTGGTAGAAGGTATTTTTTTTGTAAAAGTGCGTTTGTTGTTTGTTTATCCGATCTTTATATTCATCTATCAACGCCTCAACTGCTCGATGTATACCATACATTTTGATACTTTCCAAGAAAATAACGATAAACAAGTTATCCTTTCTCACATTCTAGACAAGTCATCACATAAAATAGCAGCGATTTATCAAAATTTATATTAGCTAGTATGTATGTAAAATCCTTTATTACGAGAAACATTTGCATCGATGTAGATAATGTACATAGGCAAACTTTTCCCATATGGCATATCTTCCTGTTAACCTTGGAGTTAAATAGGTATGGAAAATGCAAGGGAATAGGCAAATAAAAAAATGAACGTAATAAAAAATAGTTCATAGCAGTATTTTTTGTACAGCGCCAACATTAATTCACAAGACTCACATATACACGTGTTATTTTACCGCGTAAATAAATGTAGCAAGTTCATTATCTGCAATACTGTAAAGTAAGGTAAATCCTTTTAAATTTATAACCGGTTAGCGAGGCCGTGCGAGCTCATTACGCGAATATTTCATAGCTTATCTTTTAATGCTCGCTAGGAACACTGCCCTGCACCTAAAAAAAACATTTCTGCAATTAAACAGTCATAGTAGAATTAGCTTTTTGTTGTTAGTAATAAAGTCATGTATTCAATTTTATTGAAATGCGTTAACACCTTTTTTAAAGGGCAGTGCCGTCCCACACCAAAAAAAAAGCTTAAACATATTGCTGTGGATTTGTATGAAAGAGACGTGAATAGATGTTTGATTGCAATGGTAGCTATTTATAGGATGCAGTGAAATTAACGTACGAATAAATACTTCAAATTAAAAATATATATGATAAATTTTATTATGAATTTAATGTAGTGACATAAAATCTAATCTTCTTACACTATATTTAAACTTATCGGAGTAATAAGGTCTCGTTTTCATTACAAAAGGTTTAATAATATTTCATTACAAAAGATTTAATAATATTTCATTACAAAAGGTTTAATAATATTTCATTACAAAAGGTTTAATAATATTTCATTAAAAAGGTTTAATAATATTTTATGGTAAACTAGTTTTTTTCCCGCATCTTGTTTGTCCGCATTAAACTCATTTATCGTTTTTCCTTTGAAAACGTCCACATGAATTATCTGTGTAAATTCATCCGAATCCATTCAGCTGTTTATAACATGTGTAATTGAAAGATAAACATCGAAAAATTCTTAAAATCTTTTACATTTATACGTTACGTTAGGTAAGTCCGCCCCCAAAAAGACTTCGCAATTTCACGCTAACTGTACTAACCCTTAAACTGATCTAGTTCACGCTTGGATCTAAAAAATCTTTTTACATCAACCACCCTTTTACAAATTTTATGTACAGCGGATTTACAAATACTCAAGTGATCTGGGAACAAACTTACAACTCTCACACATCGCATCGCTTCGCTCGCTCGATTAGTTGGAAGCTGGATAAAGAGTAAAATTATTCCCGGGCTGGTTCTCGCAGCGTTATCTTGCATTTGCATACTTGTCAGCATTTAAAAGTACAACTACATTCTATTTTGTCTCTTCACGTATGAATAAGATAACTCTTATTTATTTGATAGTACTGAATGAGGCTGAGAAAAGAACTATACGAGAACATGTCAAAAGCAATTAGGTTGTACCTAGTAAAAAAGAGCCCCTTGTAATTCGCTCCCAACAGATACTTTAGGACCCCCGCCCCCCTGAATTTCCTGTTTCTTAAATCCAGCTCATGTTCGAACTTAAACTTTTCTCCCAAAGTGCATAAAGATTGAACCAACACTATACGTATTCAATTATTGTTGAATAAACAAAATTGTTATTTCATTTGTTTCTTAGATCTCGCTTAGTTCAGTCGAATTGACGACAATGGCAGCTTTTTCTAGTTATATCGGCTTTACCATTACACCTTAAGACCGCAACCCAAAGTTAACTACTAAACTAAAACGTGATGGATCATGTGTCTTTATAGTCGTGCGTATACCTTCATTAAATGAAACTTTATTTGTGGAAACAGTTGTAGATGAGGTTAAAAGGTTCAATTATAAAGCTCTTTATTTTCACAGTCGCTTTAAAATACCTAGAGGTTCTGCAGATTCTTAAGGTAGGATTTGGACGCCATGACTTCAGACCCCAGACCGCAGTGATACATCGCAGGGTAGGGCGGCAGCTCGATTTTTCATTATTTAGAAATACCCCGTGTAGTTGCCGGGTTAGAATAGTGCCACTCCATGTCTTCCCGTGGATGTCGTAAGAGGCGACTAACGGAATAAGGGCTTGTAGGACTATTAGGCGATGGGCTTGCAACCTGTCAATAATACACTAGTAAATATCTTAGCCTGATTGTGCAAAATGTGGTTACAGAATTATCAACAAGTATTTTTAGATTTGTTGGTATTTCTGCAGCTCTCCCTACCCCACTCTGGGAATGAAGGCGTGATTTTATGTATGTTTGTAGAAATAATGGTTCCAATTCCCTCTCCCATTCACTCATGGTAATGTTAAAGAACGTGGTATATAGTGAACTAAAGAATAAATACACGTCAAAGAAATATATATTTTTTCTATAACGCATAATCGATAAATTTGACGTCGAATGCACCAACTTACAACATCTACATCAATTTCATGCGGTTTCTCTACCATGAATCTGGGTTTAAGAAGACTGTGAAGCAAAAAAAACCATACAAAATGCGATAACGTTTTTCTGCCCTTAAACTTAGTCCGATTTTTACGATTTTTGAATATTATGTTGTAGATAGATGCGTTCGGTAACTAGCGTTTCTATTTCGATAGAGAAAATTCGATTAGATTTAGGATTGAGAATCGTTATCGCCTGGAGCTAAACTTGTATGGATTATTTAAAAAAAAATATGCTATTTTTAGCATCGCTTCACAATCCTCTTAATAGGCAATTTTAACTTAATAATATGGAAAGTTGCTAGGATGTTAATGTTGTTACATTAAGAAATATACAGGTGACTGAAAACCCCTTCAACATTTTTAAACAGTAGGTATAGGTAAAAAACTTTAGTAGAACACCTCTTCCTTGAGAAACACATCCTGTAAACATCGATCAATCTATGTTTAAAATTTGATATAAAGTCCGTTTAGTTTTACACACAACTACATACAACAGTGCCTCTATTCTACTGCGTTATAACGATATCGCTTTTGACGTATTTCCGTATTGATAACGTTTTGATAACTCTTGTCATTTACAATAATGGCGTCTGTGACATAAATGATTCTAAAACACGTCAATGCGATATCGTTATAACGTTGTAGAATAGAAGCCCTTTACTTACATTTTTCATGTATAGGGTACATGATTTTAAATAAATAAATCAATAAGCCAGTCAAAAACAAGGAGATGCATACTCCAGACATCAAAAAAAAATCCGGTTCGTTAAAAATAATGATTTATTGCGTTATTTGAAACACCACTGCCCTTTTTTCGCAATCGAACCTTAACAGCAACCGTAGCTCTCACTGGCTGAGCAAACCCAGCTCAGCGCGCGTTTAATTAGCACAGACTTTCCGCTCAAATCCACGGGTTGTTTACGTAATCAGCGCCAACACCTCCATATCAGGTCAACTTTGTATGGTAAACAGCGAGCGAGGCCTAGAATAAGGGAAATAATCAGCGCCCAGGACTCGTTTCAGGGACCAGTTTGTATGAAAATAATAGAGACTGGGCAAAAACGTGTTAAACGTTGCATTATTGTTTTTCCCATGTCCTCGCCAACAGGCTCAAATTACGGCAAAAACGATAAAAACGCAAATGAATCTCAACTCTTTCTGGTTACTTTTACGGCTGTTGTGCTTTACGTTGGCATTTTTTACTTTTAGAGCTGTATGTCGGACAGATTTTGCAACAAAAAACGCTGTCCTTCCACTACATGGGACGTATAAGATACGAACACCGAGAAAATGTACAAATATTTTCATATCCTTGTGTTTACCGAAGTTTTATGAGAAAAGGAAGTAGAAGCTATTGTTACAATGTGAACGTGTTTGAGCTTTGTTATTTCATCTGAAACCGACATTGCTAGTTTCGCCTTTGTGGGATTTAAACGCATAATTTACAACAACTCTTTACTTAACTCTTGTTTTTTAACCCCTTGATGTATTTAATTAGAGAATGTGCAATATGTACACTAAGTACCAATTTTACCATACGATGTTAAATTATATCAATGTTAATTGACTGTCAGTTCATACATTTTAACGACTGTCAACGCTCTTATCGTCTGTTAAGTGGTTAACATAGTATAGTGAAATTGGTACTTAACCAATTTGATTCTTAGCCCACTATGGACTATATCAATGTGACGTGTGTAAACCAACTCATAAGAAGTGCTTTTACGTTTTAATTTACAACGTCACTACGAAATACTCCATAGTGAGCTTAGCTTAGACGTTAGCTTCTTTATCAGTGTCCCTATTTCTACAAAGCTAGCTATCCTGAGTTTGTTTTCCTTAAGCTTGTCCGAATCCTACCTTTAATTTGTGTAATGAGCACAAATAAGTGTAGCAGACATTAACGTCACATATACTAGGTAGGGAATATTTTGTTTTATTTGTAATGCTCAAAGGGCGAAACGCCTGGAAATAAAAGCCCCTGTGTATCAAAAGTGAAAAAAAGACTTAATACGAACCCCTGCTAATCGCATCCACGGTACTTATTCCGCAATTTCTTCTAATTCGGTTCACTATAAACAAAAAAACTAGTTAGTGAAACTAGAAAGAAATAAGAAAAAGATAATTATAATAAAATGCATTTTAACAGCGCCATTATACATTTTGTGTAACTTGTACATCGCGCCAAATCCATTATCAACGCTCTGTCAACAATCCTTATGCGGAAATTATCCCTTCGACCCGAACCCCACCCATACAGGGAGATACGGATTACAAAGATTCAATTTTACAATGTACACCGCATCAAATATTTTATGGGTCGGGTATTACAAGACCATCAATTCTAAATTATCATCTACGTATCAAAAGGAATATGGAAACCTGTTTAAAATATATAGTTGGACAAAGGTGGAAATGGAAGGAGCTAATGCTTACAATAATTGCCTGGTAACCGATTGTGACGATACTTCTTTCATCTGTTGGTTTTTTACGGTTTAGCCATCATAACAAACGCATTTCCAAATATAAAATAAGTATTGCGATTTAAAAAGGTGACAAGTACGTTATAATATTTATTAATGAAATCAACAAGAAGTAAGTCTCGGCAGCATGAATTCATATTTGCATGACATTTAAACTTATCTTCAAGATACCCTTCTCTAAGCTTGCGAAACATACATAAAGACTCGAGTCGTGCTAGAAACTGTCTTCCCTTAAACGACTCAACTTTTGCGCCTCTCAGTGAGCTCTTGAGTTAACGTTCCGGACGCAATCTTCCTCTTGGTGTTATTCTATTACGCAGCACAGGCGAGATTGTTCGCATGAGCGTAACTTGACCGCACGCATAACTACAGGGTGACATCAAAGACGTGATCAAAAGTGATATGACTTAATTGAGCATTAAAGTGGGATTCTAATCATATAAGTATGTAGGTGTTTAGATGTAGTATTCAGACTTAATCACGAAATGATCTAAATTAAATAATTTATTGTAAGCTTTGTGGTCACCCTACTTGAAAGAAAGAAATGCAAAGATAAAAAGAAACAAAAAAACAAATAAATGGCAATGACTGACTTAAATTTTCACTGTGACTGTAGTGTCATTAAAATAAATTAGTCTGAATAGGATCCAAAGAGGTTACCCTATTTTTAGAATCATACCCGATTACCCGGCCACCCGTGTGGTTGCCGGGTTAGAATAGCGCCACTCCATATCTTCCCGTGGATGTCGTAAGAGGCGACTAAGGGAATAAGGGCTTGTAGTTCTGTTAGGCGATGGGCTTGCAACCTGTCACTAATACACTGGTAAACATCTTAGCCTACTTGTGCAAAATGTGGTTACAGAATTATAAACAAGTCTTTTTTGAGTTGTTTGTATTTCTGTAGCTCTGCCTACCCCATTCTGGGAATGAAGGCATGATTTTATGTATGTATGTACCCGATTCTAAAAATAAGGTAACCACGATTTTCTAACGCGGTGATTTAATTAAGGATAAAATGAACAAAAAATAAATAGCGTTTGTTTTTTGCAACTAATATTGCTTGAAAATGGCCATCAATTACAGTCTGAAAAACTAGTTTCTGATCACGTCTTCGATGTCACCCTGTATACTCACCTACTATTTGCCAATATTTTGGCATAAACAGTCATGTCATGAACCCCTCGTACCAAAATCCTTATGACTTCACTTGACGGGAGTAAGAAAAGCAGAACGGGACCTTTGGCGTAGCTACAGCTGTAGTAAATGATTATACGTCAATTAAATAAATAATCATACTAAAACTGATTGGAAAAGCATGATAAATGCGATTTTTAGGGTTCCCTACCCAAAGGGTAAAATAGGACCCTATTACTAAGATTCCGCTGTCCGTCCGTCCGTCTATCATCAAGCTGTATCTCATGAACCGTGATAGTTAGCCAGGTCAAATCTTCACAGATGATGTATTTCTGTGGCCGCTATATCAACAAGTACTAAAAACCGAAGAAAATAAATATTTTAAGGGTGCTCCCATACAACAAACGTGTTTTAATACACCGTGTTTGTATAGATAATGGTACGGAACCCTTCGTGCGCGAGTCCGGTTCGCACTTAGCCGGTATTTTTGACCAAACACAATATTGTATGATTATTCACTAGTACCTCAGATCTATTCCATGTAAGTAACTATGGTAGGTCTAATAGTTGTAAGAATTCTTGTATTATTCTTTACTTAGATTAATTCGGATGGACCCAGTGACGTAGTCTTCAATAACCAGTTGATTCTAGCGTGGGCCGAGGTCAAGTTAAAACAGTTCGTTGAGCATACTCTCCCTTCGTAAGATAATAACACCCTCTGTCCGGGATGTTTTCATTAAGAGTGCAGTTTAACCCGTCAAGTGTCAACCCTACCCTGCAGACAGGGCGTCTAATTAACTGGCCCGTAGCTGAATGTGCGTGAATGTCTTTGCTCACTTTACTTCATAACTTTCGCTGTTTGGTTTGGCTGGGGAGTTAGAAAGGCTGTTACGAATGCGAAATCTTGTCGAATTGACGTGGTTTGTGGCAATTATTTAACCAAGTTTGTTTGCCGTTATAAAAAATAGAGTGCTTTTTAAGCAAGAGCAGGCGCGGTCCACTCCGTGATTTACGTTCATCGCCACAAGTACATGCCAGTTACCCATCTGACGGGTACTATTCAGTGGCTGCCACATACGTTTATGTAAATCGTAAATACATCGAAAGCGAATTTATTTGTGTGTTGCATTGTTTTTGTTGATATTAATAAAAAGACACCTAAAAGATATTATAAGGGCAATACATACATAACATTTCGCCTTCATTCCCAGAGTGGGGTAGGCAGAGCTACAGAAACACCAAAAACTCTAAAAATACTTATAGAATACAGAACTCTGTAACCACAATTTTAGGGCAAAACATTATTATTTTATTTTGAGTCGTTGACAGCCCTCACTATCGGCGACGCGGCAAGTGAGCCAATTCATTTTCACCATTCGTACGCAGCCTTAACGTTCCGTTTGGCTTGCGCTGGAGTCGAGGGCCATAAATCATAACGTTTTGGCTAAGAAAAAAGCGGCTTTTGTAAAGATCAAAGGAGTGTGCCTTCTGTACTTGTACTATTATCTATTCTGTGGCCAGAGTAGCGATAACGCAGACGAATTCCCAGAATTTTGCTAGTCATTGTAAGAAGATTGATCAGAGCGCAAACAAATATTTATTTTTGCGATATCTAGTATTATTTGGAGGAAAGTGGTCACTCTCCTTATTAACTCTGAAACAAAAAACATACGTCTTGTTTTTATGAAATATTAGAAACCTATTTAATTCCTGCTGCGGAAAATATATGTATATGTTTTTTTAATAAATGATGTGCCTTGTGTTAGCGTTCCTAAATACTACAAACATTCCAAAATTTAGCTCAATAGTTTAAGCCGTTTCAGAGGAAATGGTTTTCACAGACAGACGGACAGCTAAATCAACTTTTATTGGTTCGGTTCTATTACGCAACAGATGCCTAAAGACTAAATAAAGTATATTCATACGATTTTAATTTAATAAATATTAATCGACTGTTAGTGCATACATTTTGACAACCTGTCGACGCTCTAATCGCCTGTTAAATCGTATGGTGAAATTGATACTTAGGGGGTGAGAAACCTTACCGCTCGCAGCTAAATTTGTATGGAGAAACTTTGACAATTACAGAGCGTCGCCCTATAATCCTCGAAACATAAATACAATCTCCAAAACTCAGCGATACGAAATAAATCACATTACTTTCTACAATTGCTTTCAATACATTCTGACTAAACGACGCGATTACACTTTGAATAAGTCAACACAAGGACATAAAAGAAATAAAAAGCGGGAACACAAAGGAGCTAAATTCGCGCCACATAACACGGGGTATATAAACTTTCCCCAGTCCTCGACGACGCAGTTAACCTCTTCAATGAATACAATGTTTTCTCATAAAATATCTAAGCTCGCAGCTAATAACGCGTACTAGAGGATATTTGCTATGAATACAGCTGTTACGCAATTTTGCACCTTATACCTGAAATAACACTGAAAACTAGGGTTGACGTCGAAAACGTGCTACGTGCGTTTGTTCTATTAAATTTAACGATAAACGCTTAAAACAAAGAGCATTTTGTGATTTTAACGTATTTGCAGCTGAAACTCGTTTAGTGTTACTCATAGTTGGTAGCGCAAATATTTTAACAGTCCTGTCTAACTTGCGTCCTATTTCATAGCGGTGGCAGATTAGTAAAGTGCGGTTAATGGTTATTTTCACTGTACATATAATTCTAGGGACCTTCTATTGAATTAACAAAGTTAGATAAAATATCATCGAAACTATTCATATAATATTCTTGAAATAATACAAAATAGCAATGTGATAAAAATACAATGTGTACAGGTTAACCAGAATATTATTAGAACTTGTTTGTGAATCGCTGTCACTTTCTCTTTCACCTGTCAGTTTATTTGTTACGCCAGACAGAGACAGAGGCAGAGTGTGAAAGTAATAGACAATATACCTACTCTGTCTGTAGGTACTGTACTCTGGTTTTACATACCCGACAGAATATCATAGAGTAAGAAACAGAAAAAAAAACGGGTAAAGTACGAGTCGAACTCGCGCACCAAGGGTTCCGTACAAACTTTTAAGAATGTAAAATTGTAATCAGGAACAAACTTTACATCGCCGTTGAAAGACTATTGTCTCCATACATCGACATAGGTCGGTATCTTTTTTTACGTTAACTTAGGAGTTTGGTTTTGTTACAGCTTCAAGGGACTGTAGATTTGAGTATAAGGATTTAATTTTAACTCAACACCTTCACGAATTCCCAAAATAAAGGGTCTTGACAGACAGACGGAGGGTTGAACATCAATGTGATCCTATTTAAATAAGGGTTCCGTTTTTTCCTTTTGAGGTACGGATCCCTAAAAATACGTGAAATATGTATATCTTAATGCAATCGTTCATAGTACTTACCCCACGTCGCTGCTGTTTCAAAATCCTAACTATTTCGTAACAGGATTAACAGACGTCCGTGCGATTGGTCCGCTGGACTAAAGTGAAATGTTTTTTCCATCAAAAGCATTATTTTGTTTGTTTTAGGAAATTGTTTTCACTGTCTGGATACATTTTTGTGTACATTCCATTTTTTCAGGCTTTTTTCGTCTGTGTGGCGACTTTATTGTTTCGCTCTTTTTTCAATTCTATTTTAAATAAACTAACTTTCATTTCAACGCGTCTGCTAATTAGTTATTAAGGCTGCATCTGAATATATTTAGTTAATGTCCTTGGATTTATATACGTAAGTTTTGATTACATCGCTCTCACTTAATACATTAATAGTACCTAAAAATACGTAAATGAATTCAGAGAATTAAAGTATAAGTAGAACTCACTTTGTAAGTACACATTTAACAACATTATTTATTCTTTTGACGTTAATTTGCCGTATCTTCTTCTTCCCCTGTAACACGTTACAGAAATTATAATATGTATAGATAGTCCTGATAAATATCTGGAAAACCGTAATAATTCTCAAGCCGAATTTACTACTCGTAACGGCAATTGATGAAAAAACTCTGCACACTTTTTACCAATTTAAAAATACTTACCATTTGAATCCATGACATAAAGTTGTAAATTGAGGCTTGGAGTCAATCAATCGTAATTTAATAATAAGAGCATCAACCACTTTCAAAGCAAGAAATCACTCTGCAGAAATGAGAAAAAAGCTACGGACATTACTCGCATTGGAAAGGATAAAGAGGTTACTGCCATTTCCTAGTGATGTATCATGGTCGGTCCGAACGGCTGCTTTAGTGGGGATTAATGCTCAGCTGCACAATAAATTTCATTTGTATGTATAAAATAATGGAAAAATTTCCTTTAATATAGAAGACATAGCAAAACAACGTTTACGTTAGTTTTATATTTATAACTTACCTACTCAGGACTTTATTCTACTTGTTCAAACTTAATTGCTTTTGACCAGTCATTGTGTTTAACTCGGCCACAATGCCCACAATTACTGCCTAAATAAGAGCTGGGCCTCTATTCTAGTGCGCGATAACGATATCGCGTTAGACGTGTTTGACATAAAGTCACAGTCGTCATTATTGTAAATGAAATAAGAGTTATCAAAACGTTAACAATACGGAAACACGTCAAAGACGATATCGTTATTACCATGTAGAATCCCAGCCCTAGAATAACGTTGAGAATACGATAACATGTCAAGAGCAATTAGATTTTATCGAGTAGAAAAGAGCTCCAGTTCGTTAGTAACTGATAAGTATAAACACAATACGGGTATAGAGTCAGTAACAATGGGCATTTACATACATTATTTTTTGTAATAAAACACAAGCCATATGTTTTATTAATTAATGCTTCACTAGATTTTTAGAGGTATTTTCAGAGTTCGTAAGTTTCCATGCACAAAACATTTTTAGCAGGCGCTTACTCCTTTTTACTTTGTATAAAGTTTTATCTCAGTGGCTTAAAAGCCAATCCTTGGCTGCTTCCCTTTTTGTGTAGCGAAAGCGGAACCAAAAGGAAGTATTCGTTCACGATAAACATGGCGACGGACTCTGCTGAAAACTGTTGAGCTAAACTCTTTTAATTATTCCTGACTCTGTGGATTTTTCGTAACTTTGGCGAATTCAGTTAATGAACTCTGATAAAGAGCTTTGCGAAACTGTCTTTTAAACAGTATGTTAATTATTTATGTAAAATTTAATGGCAATTTTTATTGTCAATTGTTTTTTTCGCTTTGGATCGATATGGTTTTAAGAATATGTCCAGAAGAAACTACCGACTCCGATGCTTATTTTATAGATATGCCACTCACCTTAGTACCCGTATACCCGTATACCCGTTGCATAACTCTCGTCATATCGCAATTATGATAGCCTCATATAGGGTGTGTAAGGTATACACGTGCAAAGTCAACATCCAATAGAATATTGTACTTAGGAGTGTACAAGTTTCGACATTACACCGGCAAAAGCAAGACAAAAGTTATTTTATAAATATATCTTTCCTTTTAAATTCACCAATGAAATGCTTGCGCTGAACTTTTATATCCGAAAACGTGATTAATTTGGTGACAGCAACGTTTAAGCGAGTTGCGCCTGAACTTCAATTACAGTTTATTTGGATACGTTTTGTTGAAATCAAGTTGCAGCGGTATTCAATTTATTTTGTGATATTGTCCGGGAAACAGTCCACATACAGAATGACGCAGTCAAATTTTAATCAACTGGAGTTTAATTAAAATACAATTCCGCTAGGATTTTAGTGCATCGGCGTTGGCGGTTATTATATTCAACGTTTTTTACAATTTGTTATATTAGTTAATACAATTTTGTGCAAAAAATCGCGTTGGATAAAACGCGTTGAAATAAAGTTTTTGAACGATTCACGTTCATTTAGGAAGCAATTGTTACTGACATTTAATAAAATTACGTTACTCCCTACTGCGTACTGAGTACTGCGACAACAATCAAAATATAACTGCGTGTTTTAAAACCAAATTAACAAAAAGATAAACGAATTATCATGGGACCTTTTCTGAAGGTAGTCTTTTCAATTAATCATGAATTCGCTTCATAAACGGGAGAAATATCGCGTAACTTTCCCACAAAGAAGACAATCATGTTGTCCTTTTTTGATGTCAGCTAAAAAATATCCTGTTTCCAAAGGAAACTACTTTTACTTTTACTAACCTGACTACTAACTTAATAACCATTTAATAACCCTATAAAGGCTTAATTTTGAGTAGCTACTAGCATATAGCATAACGAGTGAGATCGGAGGGCCCTGTCAGTCAGGGCTATCATGATTGTCCTCAAGGTCGCCCGTTGTACGAGTGAGGTGAAGTTGTCACTATTTAGAGCCTACTGCACCTCCTTCTACGTGTAGTTTGTGGATAAAGTTTGCGCAACGGGTCTATGGGCCTCTTCGGGTCCAATATGATAATGAGTTCCGGGTGTTGGTGGGGCTGCCCCGCTTCTGTAGTGTAACAGGGATGTTTGCAGAAGCGCACGTGGACTGTTTTTCTGCAACTATGCGTAAAAGAGCAGCATCCCTGGTGCACCGCGTGCGGGCCAGCCCCAACAACTTGTTGAGTTCGATGACGGGGAGGCTGGATTGTCCGTATTTAAAGCCTGACAAGATTCTATTTGGCCCTATCTCAATACAAATTTGTATTGAAATAGGGCCAAATAGAATCTTGTCAGGCTTTACGACACTGCGACGTACTTCATGCCCCTTGCAGTGCTCAAATTAGAAAATATTAATTAAATTAATCGTAAATGTATGTACTAATCGTAGCTTTTAAGTGTGTGTATACTAGCAATACTGTATCATTAATACTGTATTATGAGTTCTGTTACTGGAAATAAATGATTTAATAATAATAATTATAAATAACGCTTTAAGTATTTAACTCGACGAAAAATGTCTAAATATTTATATCTAATTAATTCGTAAAAAATAGAAATCCCTTTAGGATACGAAATCCCCCTCCAGTCCACCCACCGGAACAAATACCTCCAAGCTCTATATCGTTTTTGACCTGTTACCGTATTGTCAACGTTTTGATAAATCTTATGTCATTTACAATAATGGCGACTGTGACATAAACGATTCTTAAACTTGTCAAACATTATATCGTTTTAACGCACCTGAATAGAGGCCCTGGGCCTGTATTCTACTGCGTTAAAACGCGATATCGCGTTTGACGTGTTTTAGAATCGTTTATGTCACAGTCGCCATTATCATAAATGACATAAGAGTTATGAAAACGTTGACAATACGGAAACACGTCAAAGACGATATCGTTATTACCGTGTAGAATCCCAGCACTGCTCGGTTTTGGGCTCGGTGACTGTTAGCCTAAACTGTCATTCCAGCTGCAGCTGTTATAGCTTCTGCAGTCAGTAAAAAACCATCGACAAAAATATACAATCGGTGAGAAGTTATTGGTACAATATAAACCGGCTCACAGCTGTATAAGCTATTCTTGCTAGAATCAACATAATACCCAGCCCTCACCTTGGAGATATTAATATGAAAGCTTTACCATAAAGACGCAAGATCCCTAAGAAAATCCAAGTGCGACGGCGCGGAAGGTTTGTAATAAAGTAAATCAGTACAGTTAGACGCCATTCCGAGCCCGGTCGACCCTCAATGGTTTTTTAGCGAATTAAGCACAAAGAAAATAACAACTGAACTGTACACGGCCATTTCCATAACTCGCTGTCGTTTTCTAGCAATAGCTCTAAGGACCTGGGTGTAACTATGTGCTTATTGATACAATTTTCGTGTTGCTTTAGATCATGTTATCAGTTTCAATTGTTTTATCACGTCCATATTTTGTGCTTTAGTAATTCTCTAATGTCTGTTACATTTATTTTTACTCTGTCACCCAAGGTTAACTGGGAGAGATATCTTAAAGGGATAATTTCGCCTTTGTACTACTTTTTTTTATTTGAGTGAAGCTGATATACAAGAAAAGTATAATCTGGACCCATTTTTTTTTTATGTAGGTACAAGAAGTGTTTTAAAAACGCAGGTCAGATTTTGATTGAGGGTTTTTATTGGATTTATTAGATTATTTTCACAAAAGCATTTTTTCATAGTAGTGAATTTTTACATCGCGTTCTTTCATATCGCAAATTTATTTATTCGTCTTTCTTCATGTAGCGATTTTTCATAAGTCGTTTATAATGTTTGCGTTCATTTTCGCCGCATATTTTATCAGTAGACTATTATACTTGTCGCATTTTTCCCAACCTAATTTGACAGAAACAGAGTCGACGGAGTTACGGAAAGCGGAACTCCTATATCTGGGTTATTTTGGCCCTCCGGGCCTGATATAGAAACGAACCTAACCTAACCTAACGTAACCCACCTACGAATTACGACTCTGTCTCTGTCAAATTAGGTTAAGTCAAATTGCGACTAGTAAAATAATCTATTGGTAAAGTATGCGAAGAAAATGAACGCCAACATTACATAACACTTTATGAAAAATTGCTACATGAAGAAAGACGAATAATTCAATTTGCGATATGAATGAGCGCGATGTGTGAAATTCGCTACTATGAAAAAAAGCTTATGTGATAATTATCTGACAAGCCTTTTGTTGTGAATATTAGAAATTTAAACTATAAATCCGGCCAGACACGAGACGGAAATGCTCACGCAGGGTTCCGTACTATTCTTGTGTATAAATCACGGACAATAAATATCGCGGGACAAAATTTAACACAAATTGACCTAGTCCCAAACTAAGTGCTAGGCTTGTACTATGGGTACTAGACAACGATAAACATACTTATATAGAGAAAAAATATATAGGTATACTTAAATGCATAGAAAACATCCAAGACTCAAAAACAATTACTCGAGCTTATCACACAAATATCTGTCCTTACCTGGATTTGAACCCGGGACCGCTAGCTTCGTAGGCAAGGTCACTACCAACTAGGCCATCGTGTCGTATGTATAATTTAATTTATTTCTTATACTACGTTTATGCATATGTATTTTTTTTTTTTTGAATAACTGCAATAGAAATACACACCCTTATGAAAATTTGAATTGGGGTACGGCGAACCCTTTGAAACAAACAGTTGTTTCATACATAAAATAAGTAAAAGGACGCTGTTAAATATAGCAAGATATTAAATGCCAAAAATTGAATTAGGAAATTATGGATTTATTTTACTTGATCAAGGCGCACCGACGTCCTTAACTTCTTTAGGCAAGTAAGCGCACATGTTACGTGTTAGCGAAGTAAGCCGCAGCTGGCGAATTAGAACGATTACGTTTTCAACTCATTGTACCAAACTATTCCCATTGCGGCCGTTTGTTTGGAAATCTTGTAGTAGTTGGACAGAAGGTACAATAATACGTCAGCGCGTAAGCCTCTGGAGGCGTTTAGGGGCGGCGGGGGGTTATTTATCGCTGTTAACTGCTATAAAAATGTTGGCAACACACATTAGTAAGAATAACCGGAGGCACGCGAGACGCATGCCGTGATGACGACTCGTTATCATTTTGTTTATACGCTTACTTAGCGACTTTACGATACGTTTTAGTACGCAATTTGCAATATTTCAGACGAGCTTCCCTCGGGTTTGTTACGGAAAACCAAAGTCATGAATAGAACATTCTTCTACGATGCGCGAACGTATATTTTAATGTGATTAAACTTTTTTCTGACTGAAGGAAGAATGTAGGTATAGTGAAATTCTTGGTTTTATTGGCTCAGGAAAATAAATTCATGAAAGTGAGCTAAAAAGCCTCAGAAATATACTACGCGTTTTTATGGTTTCGAAGTCAACCTAGAAACTCTTATAGTTTCGCCATGTCCGTCTGTCCGTATGTACGTTACACTCACTTTTTCTCAAAAACTAACACAGTTACAAATCTGAATTTTGTAAAGATAAAGATAAATATTTATACCGCGCACTAAGATGAAAAAAGAAAAAAAACCGTGGAGGTGTAAAGAAGAAGAAAGAAACAGTATTTTATTTTAACTTCACAACATAGTGTGATAACAATAAATTGTTGGATAGCTTCTAAAACCATTGTGTGTAGCTAGGTATGCCATTATCCATTTTTAAGATATTATATAGACTACGAATTACAATAAAATTATGGAAAAAAAATATGAACGCACATATAACGAATTTAAAAGGAAAACTATCACGACTAAGTATACTTAATTGGTTCCTGAGATGCAGTTGACTAAAGTGTTTATACCGAACGTACTAGTAAAGTATGCAGCATTTATATGGGGTTATGGAACGAAACTCTTACATCACCAGTTTAACCCGTTTTATTATCTACTAGCCGTAGCCCGCGGCGCCGTCCGCGTAGAAAAATAAAACATAGCCTATGTTGATTTGGAATAAAGTAGCATTCAAATGGTGAAAGAATTTTTGAAATCGGCCCATTAGTTTTTGAGTTTATTCGTTACATACACACATACAAACAAATGTTTCCTCTTTATAATATTAGTATAGATATGCTCGTAGGGTAAACAATGAATAACAAAATAATACCGTTGAAGTCTACGATTTTGTAAAAGTTATTGGGGATTCACAAAGCTTAGCAGATAAATGGGAACTGTCAATCCGATGACGACAGAGATTTACGTTTTAAGCTTTAAATCTGACGCAATTTGCTGTAAACTGGGGCCCTAGCTAAGATGCAAACGCTCCTAACGTTTTTCTTTTCTATCGCTCAAAATGTATGGGATGACAGTCGACCACGTGGTTTATCGAAACGCACGAGAATGTCATCCCATAAATTTTGAGCGATAGAAAAGAAAAACGTTAGGAGCGTTTGCATCTTGGCTAGGGCCCCTGTTGTTTCTGGATATAATAAGAGAAGGAGAATTCGTTATTAGAAACTTTAGCATCCTGGGCCTATATTCTACTGCGTTACAACGATATCGCGTTTGATGTGTTTTAGAATCGTTTATGTCACAGTCACCATTATTGTAAATGACATAAGAGTTATCAAAACGTTGACAATACGGATACACGTCAAAGACGATATCGTTATTACCGTCCAGAATCCCAGCCCTGAAAAACTGCTTTCGAAGTTTTTTTTTTACTTTTATGTTTACACGTTACGTCACCATGCATTCTAGTGACTGCATGATGGATAAGGTATTATACTCGTAGCTAGTGTCATAATACCTTATCCATTATGCGCTCAAAAAAAATATCTGAAACTGTCTGAAAAATAATTAAGAAGTGAGTGTGAATAAGATTATTGGTTGTGACTGTAAAAAAACCAAAACTGACCTACCTACCGAATAAACAGAAAGCTATATTTTGTATTTATTTCACTAGCGGCTTGTTTTCTTCGATTTGGGCTAAGATCACTCGCGTGACATTTCCACTTTAGTACTTAGCTTACTCGAGTCAACTCGTTGAATGCTCGTGTGATTTACTGTCTTTTTTTCTTACTGCCTTATATTTTAATAAAGCACCTTGACTTTGGTTGTAATTAGGAAGAATATCCTATGTTAAGACATGTAACCTTAGCTCGCATTTGAAATGTAACCGAAGCTGTTAAGGCGTGGTTACTGGTGGTGTTATGAGGCTTTTGTAAGATTTAACCTTAATTACTCGCAATATTATTAATTTTTCTAATTAAAATCTTTTAAATGCTATATTGTGTAGTTCAAATCTTTCAAGTAAATTTTGAACCAGTTCTCATTATTTTAATGAACTTAATTGAAATAAAACATTTCAAAATTTGTTTTCATAGAGAAATAATCATCCGTTGATTTGTGAGCTCGTTAATTAAAAATTACTTGGCGTTTGCTACCTACATAATGAACCCCACTGTTCAGTTTTCTAAACAACATTATCGTTCGCTATTCGTTCATTAATTATTTTACTACACCCTCAATGGTTAACTGGAAGAGATCCCTACAAGGGATTAGGTCGCCTTTGTACATCCCTAATATATTTTCGTCAATTTTGTAATTTGTTATCTCTTTTGTTTGTACAATAAAGTGTTTACAAACATACCTAGGACAAAATCTATCCTCAACTGATGTCTGAATTTCTAGTACCTATTCATTTTGTATCGCTTACCTTTATATCGCTCTCATTTCCACATCGGGGCGTACATCTGCAGTTTATGATCCCAAAGTAACTCTCCCAGACAGGCTTCCAAACATCTCCGCTAGTTTGTCGGTAAAGCCCGCCACCTAACGTGGTAACAGAAATATTATAAGCTGCGATAAACAGAATAGATAATGGAGCGAAGTTTAGCTAAGTGATTTTAATGGGTACGTTATGATTGCTTCGTACACGGATTCCCGACCGTGAGTCTGAGACTACTTAGACTCGGTGAGAATGACAATATATTTAACCAGATCTGTGTTTGATCAAGTGATGGAAATGGAACTGAAGTAAAGCTGTTTCATCAAAAAGCATTATCGAGTTGGTCTAGTTACTGGGACTGGTCTAGTTATCGTTCTTATTGGTGACAATACAATACCATCCATTCTATTAAGTACGTACGTATTCTACCTTAGTTATCATAGCTTATTTACTCAACAGTAATAGCACCCGAGTAAAAAAAGGTCACCTAGTGGCACGGTTTAGTGAGTAGCGACACCACTGACCTGAGTGCTTACGAGGTAAGGTCCTGTTCTTCACCTCACGCTTGCATTCACCGGCCTGGAGTGTACAGTGACCAGAAAAAGACCCTTATCTCTGGATTGCCTTTATTGGCCAGTTAGAGTGGAGTCACAAGAGCTATATGCTCGAAGGGCGGATGTGATGCATAAGTGGCGAGTGGGCACTTTATGATCATTTAAAGTCCAGAAGCATCTCTCCATCCTTAGCCCCCTCTGAAACTGATCTCTGTGCTGCTATATATAGTCAGCATCAAATGTAACTAAAACTCTTTGGAATGCATCGAAAGAAATCATTGTTCTAAAATTAAAATATTTTGTCAATAAAATTTTCTTCAGATGACATTGTCATTACCTACTCATTAGTCACTTCATGATTTATCTTGGGTCTTCCGGTAACCTTCGGGGAGGGAAGATGGCCGATTGAAAGATGTCCGGCTTTTGATTTTGTTTTATTCTGTTTACTGTTTTACTCTACTCACTTGACATTGGCGAAATCACTGCGTATATCGCGGTGGACCGCCATTAATAAAAAAGAAGAAGAAGATTTATCTTGAAGAAATATTTCTATATTATTACTCAAGATATCTAATCAATTTATAAGCAATATGTACATGCGGCCATTTTCCTAGGCACTTTCATTGAGCTGGCGGGTCATCGTCTGCCATTTTAATAAAAGTAATTAACATTGGCTAGGCTATTTTATTCATATAGCCTACTATTTATGTTCCCATCCTTCTAAAAATCATAGTCCTATACTAACCGGCGGTTATCTGTGGGAGCATACTTCTATAGTGTGAGTGAACCAGGGACAATCGCCAGTTGGGGTCCCATCATTTTACTACATTCATGTTTGAAGGGCCTCTGCATGTTGGGTTCTAAAGCCGACGCCTTCTAAAGGTCCTTCCGAGATCACATATTCCCGTGATTGGTAAAAACAATAGATCTTTATCGTCGTGTGATAAGAGCGGTAGGTTATAGCGATGGTGGTAGCGACTCGGACAGACCTTGCACAAGGTCCTACCACAACTAAATACTAATTGAGTTTAATAGTATGATAAACAAAATGTTCTCGTATTTTTATGGGAGAACGGTGACTTATATGTGTGTGTATCTGTCTATGTTATGATAGCTACCAAAATGTCACCAATATATCGGTGTTTTTATACATTGGATAACTATCCAATGTATAAAAAGCACCCATATATTGGTTGTATCTAGTTTGGTTGACAACTGTCAAATTAGAGTTTCATTCACCAAAACTGCCGTTTAGCGCAACAATACAACGGTCGCATTTATCTATGGACAAGATAATCTAGAACCAGAAATGTACCCCGCATTTTGAATAGATATTGAATTCTGGTATTAGTACACAAAGAGGGATTAAGTCCCGGTTTCGAGCAGAACACAGTGGGCGCCAGGCTTTACGTTTAGTGTTAGAACAGCTTGAAATACGTAGCATGCTCGTAGTGCAGTTAGGAGATATTTTCTTCGAAGGTATGATTTATGAAGATTAACACTTATAATGGTTACCGCTCGTATTGCAGACGTTATATACATTTCGCTTATATTTTAATGTTTGTGTATTTGTAAAGGAATCTTCATGCAATCGATGGTTCTAAATTCACAGATCAGAGCCTCAATTCTTCTGCGTTATAACGATATCGCGTGTTACGTGTTTTAGAATCGTTTATGTCACAGTCGCCGTTAATATAAACGACATAAGATTTATCAAAATAGGTTATAGCGTTCTTAAATTTTTTGTGGTCAGACAAACCGTGCAGCGCATTTTACACCTTAGTTATATATGTCTAGTGGTGGTAAAATCATTGTGCTGGGTCTCTCAGGATCCCTACCACCGCCTTACCCTTTTAAATTGCAGCATTTCAAACAGCAGTGTTTGAATTGGAGTTTTCCGGTGCGTAGGTAAGACCACTGGTGATATTACTAGCATCAGGGTTGGCAACGCGTTTGCAGTTTTGAGATCGTCATCGTAAGATTGCAATGTTGCGTTTGCAAATGTGTATAGGCTTCAGAACTCACTTACCATCAGAGAGCTATTTCACCATCTTGACGATGACACGTGACAGGTGACAATTCGGTATACATTGCAAAGTTAACACGCTGATACATCAATGGGGTTTTTTTATATAAGCTGCGACATGCACACTGAAATGTCACCTGTCACCTGTCACCTGTCATCGACAAATTCGTGAAATAGGGGACAGGTGGCATGTGTACGCGGTTGCCTTATCATATTATGTGTTTCTTTCTTTCTTTTCTTTCTTTCCTTCTCCATGCGATAAAATAGCACGGTTATTAACAACTGCCTATAATTTGCTTATTGAAATGGTATTTTCCTCGCCTCTTTGCAATTTTAGTTTAGAGTGGGCTTATTTCCGCATCCCGACAACTTAGTGTATGCGCCTTTTTTTCATACTGGGTTAGTGGTTCAAATAAAATAAAAGTTATATACTTTTTAAATCGCTCTAGTAATTTCTCACTTATCATTCAGTTTCACAAGAGCCTCCTTGTTAAGCACCGCGGCCTAACTTATTCAAGAGCGGGCGCACGGACCTTTTCGCGCGCACTTTATTTAAAAATCCCCTGAATTTTTGAAATTGGATAACAATGTACGTTTGACCCTTACAATCGTGATTTCTTTTGCATTGGACGGTAATTCTAGTTCAATTATGAGCATCATAGCATAATATTCACTAAACAAAATGATGAATGGCAAATGTAATACTAATATGTGATGTCTTTTCAAATATGAATTAAAATCGAAGTGGCATTTTACAACAAGTCTAGCAAAAAGCAAGTTTTTAACGACACCTGGTTTGTTGAAATCGGCCCATCCATCCAGCCTCTACGAGGGAACATAGAATCGGACATACATACAGGACAAACATATGTCATAATCCCCTGTTGGCTAAAAAGATACGCCTTATAAGGAACTAAGGGAAAATGTTTTCAAACGTTAGCTAACAAAACCATTGCACGAACTAATTTTGATCTATGTATATCATTCTTGAGAACAGCCGATCGAATCGGCAATATTTTTTTTGTTTCTATATATCAAGACAATTAAGGTTTATGAAAAAAGAAACTAAACCGGCACGAACAGCTCGTTAAGAGGAGATAAATGGTAACCCTAAATACTAACACACCAATAGTAAAAATCATGCCAAAAAGTCCAATCATCCGCCTATTCTAATCAAGACAGTGTAGACACTTGGTCATATACATTTGTATAACACAGCCCCATTAAGATTCTATATCCATCCCATATTGCCGTTTTTACGCTAGTCTCTTACGGGCTAGCGGTATACATACAAATTACTTTATTACCTGTGACATGCATTAGGCGAGTTTTTAAAGTAAGTCCTGGAAGCCATATTGCGGGGCCGTCCTGATTTATTCATACTACCCGCCAGATGAAGGGTGGGTCAGGTGTGCTTGCTCAGCGGATAAGAATAAAAACATAGAAACGAAGCTCCTTTGAAACCCAAAATACGAAATGTTAACTTAGTATAAATATATCGATAGTTCTAAAAAGAACTAGTAGTGATCACAAATGATTCTCGTGATCAAACAGCTAAGAAGCTAAAATAATGTACAGTTTCCATTAAAGAAAAATAAAGTGAATGCGGTTAACCCGTTCATACCCTAGACGATGAAAAACTGAGACTAAGTAATACTAACTTAGGACAGACATACAGTGTTTTTTAACAGGGCTGTTTCTACACGGTAAAAATTATAATTATCGTCTTTGAAGTGTCAACAGTCAACATTTTCATAACTCTTGGCGGCGGCAGTAGAATAGAGGCCCTGGTAAAAGTTAAAGAAAATTGGCATAGTTATTTTTTTGGTTAATAATGAATAAAAGTGTCAAAAATTGTTTTTATGTAAATCAACACAGTTAAAAAATGAAACAGCAGAATTCGGTCGAATTGGGATTGTTTATTTTTGCTAACCTCCCATTTTTATTTATTTTATCGAAAATATAAAGTATTTTAAGAAATTAAATTGAATGTCTCAGCAATTCATCGCCCCAATATTTTTTTTATAATTTATTGAAAATTTGAGATAGGACTTCTCGTAACTTACATGTCGCAGCTGAATCTATAAATCAAGAAACACAAAGAAAGACAAAAAAAAAACGTCAGTCGATAGTTAGTTTAATTGTCATCTGTCAATGTCACCGTACATGCTCTGTTACAGTGACAGATGAACTTTTTTTTTCATAACTAATGTCCAAGACTTTAACAGATCCAGCCTGCGAGGAATGTTTAACCAAAGGTCATTTGTATATTTATGAAAATATCTTGAATCATTGATTATTTTTTCGAAGCAAATGTCTGAATTTTTTCAAAACCTCATTGCTTGAAATGGTTTTCGAAATAGCTCTTAAGAAAAAAAATTAACAATCCCAATTGACTACTTAATACGTTTTTTCATACAGTTTGTGAGTAAGTAGTACTAAAATAAACAAAACAAAATAAAGCCTAGCAAGTAAAATAATAAATTAGTGTTTCCATTCCTGCCAGTCAGCTACTTGTTCATATTCGGACGCATCAGACCGCAAGGTTTCGCTTCGCAGCATTATTGTTCTTCAGCAGAGCACTCGTTTCATAAAGGTGAGTAAACACGAATATTAAATTGACGAGCGCAGGTTACAAGGGTCCTTACCCAGTCTGGCGTAGGCCCTGCGTTATAGAAAACTTTATTCTATTGTTGGGGAGAACAAACTACACTTGTTTAACAATAACTATGAGTTGATGTATAAGGAGTACGAGCGACATTATAGTATGAACATTTTAAAAACAAATTCTAAATGTCGAAGTATCGGGAACTCACCAAATAAATAAATAAATATCAAATTGTCCTAGTCCCAAACTAAGCCCTAGGCTTGGACAATGGGTACTAGACAACGATAAACATACTTATATAGAGAAATATATACTTGAATTCTTAGAAAAAAATCAAGATTCAGGAAGAAATATTCGCGCTCATCACACAAATATCTGCCCTTACCGGGATTTGAACCCAGGACCGTTGGCTACGGAGGCAGGGTCACTCCCAACTAGGCTAACGTGTTGTAATAACTATTTTAACCGCGGTTACAGTGCGTTTTATTAATTTTAAGGTTAAAAATAACCGCTATAGTTTAACGAAGTGTATTGGAAGAACAACTCAAAATAGATAGCTGTATCGCAACTTGAAAATTCCGACCCACATAGATAATTTGACTAGAATATTTTTGAACAGCCTAATCCCCAAAACCTGACTTAGTTATTTTTTTGCTATGATGATGGAAGTCGATTCTGAGTTCGAAACCAACTGGATCTGGATAAATTTCCGCCATCTAGTCCACGTCAAATATTGTACGTTAGTACCTTTAAACAAAATTGTTCTTATGTTTTTACTTAGGTGATTGCACTCTAACATTCAACAACTGCGTAAATAATCCATCTTAAATATCCCAGTTCCTAAATCTTAACCCCTAAGTCGGAATAAATTAACTTGCCAAACTTGGCAATTCGAGCACCACTGGGAAAGGGAGAGAATTATCAAAGTCGTTACATCAAGGTCTCACTAATCAACTGGCGCAATAAGGGTCCATTCTTTATTGAATTAAACCAGAAAGTTTCTTATTAAACTTCTAGTTTAAGGAAATGTACAATTTCACGGGATGATGATTAGCCTGCATTTGTTTGACAGTATAAATATATTTGTTTACTTATTCATTTATGTAGGAGAACCAACAGCTTTGATAAGGAATTCATATAGTAACTTAAATAGAGGTACAGAGCCAATTACAGGAACTCACAAATATATTTAACTTAAGTAACATACACTTTAGTAATTTGTCGTGTACTTATAACATGAACTTAACTTATAATTTACCTTTCCTTGATTATGCATCTGTCATTTACAATTTACAATTATGTGACGGAACATACCAATCCACCATTTAATGATTAATTTAGAATAAATATGACAGTTGAACAACACGCCTAATTTACATATTTATATAAGTGATTTTACTTCGTCACGTAAATCAAATCAGTGTTATGACTACGTTCAGAGTCGGTTGATGACGATGACGTGGTTCCTTAGCAGTGATCGGAATTTCGCGAGACTTCGGTGCGTAAGTTTAGTATGGATATAGCTTGTAACCCCGGGATTACATTTGCAAAGTGTTAAAGTTGGTGTTTAATTCAGAAATGTTATAAAATATGATTTAAACGATTATTTTGCTTGCATAGAATATCGCATTGACGAAATATGTAGACACTTGCAATGACAAAAAGTAAAAAAGTATTTTCAATAACATTATTTTTTTGGATTTTTCGCATGTTCCCATTTAACTTCAATTAAGGTCATGTCAAGAAAATATTCTGTGAAATAATACGCGTCCCGGAATCTGGGGTCTTATCCATATTAAGTATAATGTTTAAGGTCATTCACCCGAAATTGCACTACTTACCTATTCCGATCACTGTCTTAGTGACAATTTCTCATGCACTAATTTGAAAAAAATCAAAATGTCTCTCCCTTAGGTGTTAATTAATACAAATTAAACGCCAAGAAAAATTTCGAACAAGCTTAAGCTTCCTGAATCGTCTAGCGTAAATTTGTCTAATGACGCGCGTAATCCAACCAATTATGTGTGTAGCGTAATGATTAATTACTGTGAGTCAACAAACGCTGCGGTATTCAGGAGTTTGAATGTTTAATGATTGTCAAGTCACTGTTAACACGAGTGATTTGTGGCTACTAGAGTTGTGTAGCTTAGAAAGTTTGATACTCGAGTAAAGCTGAAACTAATAAGCTAATCAATAATGAATAGGTAATGCTGAAAAGTGCTTCAGTATAACCTACTGGATTTTTTAGTACATTCGCAACACAGTAGTATTATCTAAGCGTACAAAAATTTATCTGGCTTAAAAACTTCGTAACAAAAGAAATCGATGGTAGTTAGCTTAATCGAGTGGGGAAACTTTGGAAATAGGAGTACCGGAAAATATTACTATGGTGCCTCCTGTATAAATATTTTATATTGTTTAAAAAATATAAACAAGTCTTTTTAGAGCTGTTGGTATTTCTGTAGCTCTGCCAAACCTACTCTGGGAATAAAGGCGTGATGTTGTTTGTTTTATGTTTAAAAACTTTGTAGTTAAATTGCAAGTGCAATAAACATACGCATCAGCTCAAAGAGAGGTATATAATATATCAGAATAAACCAATATAAAACGGTTCTGTTTTTGTTATGGTGAGGAAAAATCACACGAGCACTCAGGCCATCAAGTAAGTGGAATCTGAGACCCATATACATTGGAATTCTCAAGACTGCAATCTAACCCTGGGGACAAAGATGGAATGCCTCTATGCTAGTAATTTCACCGGTTGTCTTATCCCCGTACTGGAACACTGCTGCTTGGCAGTAGGTTAATGGATAAGATAGTGGTAGCGATCCGGACGGACCCTGCACAGGGTCCTACCACCAATAAATTTGTACATTAATTCAAAAAGCCAAATTAAAATTCAGTTTGGCCCAAAACAAGCAATATAATTGTTACGTATCTGCAGTTTTTACACGGTTAAACCATATTGTTTTGACGTATTTCCGTATTGTCCAAGTTTTGACAGCTCTTATTTATTGACAGTGATGGCGGCCGAGTTAAAAACAATACCATAACACGTCAAAGGCAATAACGTCACTACTTTGAAAAAACCTCGTATATCATATTTCGTGGTGCACGATTTTAAACTTAAATCTGAAGAGAAATAAGTTTAAAATCGTACATCGAGATAAATGAGATACGAGGTTTTTTCAAAGTAGTGACGATATATTGTTTTACCGAGTTGAATAGAGGCCCAGCTAGGTAATTATGGAAACATTTAGTTACGGCGCACTGATCTAGTTGGTGTTTGCTGTTCATATCAAGGTGATTTGAATTTCCAATAAATTCGCCGATATGTTTCGTTGCCATCCGCTTTCAATATTGACAAACGTTTATGAACGATAATGTTGATTATTTTCCAGGGGTGTAATAATTCTCTTAACACAGCGCTGCGTCGAACGCAATGGCGTAATTGTATCCAGTAAGTTTCGGAAGTCAGATTTTGCGGGTTTATGGTTCTTGATTTTTTATTACGTCATCGTCATCGTTCGAGCTAGTGCGAGCTTAGTTTATGTGCTTTCAAGCGTCAGAAAAATACTATTTAGTAGAGATTTTACGCCCACATTCTCTGCAAATCAGTCTTAAATTATTACGAGTGACCATAGTTGGTCGCATCTTTAACTTCTCATCCGATGGAGACAAAGGGTATTTTAAGGTGTCTTGGCAGGCATTATAAAAACAGATCCTCATACCGTAACCAAAACAGTGATTTTCTAAATAATTCAAATGAACAATAACTATAGTATAATTCCCTCCCTGCCAACCTACCTTCGATACACAATGGAGAAAAACTCGATAAATGATAGGATTGTGGCCACGCGATTCGATTCCAAAGCTTTGCATTTAAATCAGGCTCAGGCAGATGCACTTTCCATATTTTTCGTGGATTTTCATACGGCAGCCAAACATTTATCACTGGGCGAGACTGAGTTATTTGGACGCCGCTGAGCTACTGAGCACTGAACTCCAGGTACGGTATCATGACTTGATAAAACTAAGCTAAATAAGAGTCGGAATGTCAAAGATGTGTCTTGTTTAAAGCCAGCACTGGTAATGAGAAAATCTTTTTTGTAAGTATGTTGACCATTTCAGGATAACCTATTTATCGTTTTCTTACTACGCTTTACTTAACTTATATTTTCTCAAATGGCAAATATGCATAATAATTGGCGGTTGTTGATGCTTAGTAGAACTCAACTGAAATAATGCTGATAAGAATGATTTAATGACTTTTTGCCTTCGAGGTTGTATTCTACTTGGTAAAACCTAATTAATTTTGACATGTTATCGTATTGTCAACGTTATGATTTGATTTATTTACTAGACGGTAATGGCGACTGAGTTAAAAACAATACGATACATAATTAAAAGCAGGGCCGAGATTCTACACGTTAAAAACGATATCGTCTGTGACCTGTTTCCGTATTGTCAACGTTTTGATAACTCTTATGTCATTTACAATAATGGCGGCTGTGACATAATCGATTCTAAAACACGTCAAAAGCGATATCTTTATAACGCAGTAGAATAGAGGCCCAGTTAGATTTTACAACGTCCAATCCATGCACAAAAAGTTAATCAATATCAATATTCATGTGTTTCAATTATTACGACAGTTCTTCAATGTCTCTTCGTCAGGAAACTAGAGCGTACCTCGTACGTATCGGGTGGTTGACGTGCAATAGAGGTGGATGGTGCATTGTGCTGGCAAGTATCTTTCCAAGTTATAAACTTTTGTATGAGAAGTTCTCTGTAGGTAACATTCAATTTTTTTTTTATATTAACGAGAAGGCACACGAGCACTAAGGTCACCTGATGGTAAGTGGAATCTGAGACCCATAGACATTAGAATTCTCAAGACTATAATCCTAAGACCTCAAATGCGTTGCCAACCCTGAGGACTAAGATGGAATGCCTCTAGTAATTTCACCGGTTGTCTTATCCTCACACCGGAACACAACAATGCGAACACTGTTGCTTGGCGGCTGGTTAATGGATAAGATGGTGGTAGCGATCCGGACGGACCCTGCATTTTCAGAATTGTATTTTTTTACACATAATTCCGAAAGAATACTACAGAAATAACATTATACCATCGAAGGATTATCTATGCAGATATTAACATTTGCAGAATCCAACTTGAATACCTCTACAGAAATACAATTAACTATTAATGTAGCTTTACTGGTACGAAGTAATGTAGGAATACTCATTTTCTGCAAGCGTAGGTAATAATTACTCCGCAGTTATGGCTAACCATAAATACACACGACCACCTGTGCCCAATTAGTGCTGAAACATGGCTAAAACATAATACTTATTCTACACAAAAACACTAGAATATCGAAAAATACCTACTTTACCTTAATTTTAACATTAAAAATAGATGGTTGCATTACCACTTGTAGACGTACTTATCTTGCTCAATTGTTATTTAAACAAACATTTTCTTATCATTCACTTGGGCGTTTTCCAAAAAAAGTGTACATCGTTAAAGACAAAAGTTAAGAAAATTTAACTTTTCCATTTCGTCACGAAAATTAACGTATGCAGCGTATGCTGTATGGCTAATTTTCGTGACGAAATGGAAAAAGTTAAATTTTCTTAACTTTTGACCTTAACGATGTACACTTTTTTTGGAAAACGCTCACTTTACTATATGGGTACTTCAAATAAATAGTAGTGTGTAAGGTGGTTTGTGGTATAGCCCCGCTGGAAACACCAGCATTCCTCGGTGTTGTATTTAGTTAGAGATGCTCATGGGCTGCAATTTCTTACCGTCATGTGATCTGCTTATTTTTCTGTTACATCTGATACTTGCTCTGTATTATTTTTTCAGGAAAGACAGCTTCCTCGCTCAGCTTTGGCGACGGTGTAGCAATAACATAACTTGAATAAGTATACAGTGTATTTTTTAAACATTTGTCAATGTTATATACTCAAAGGAGATGTTTCTGAGTAGCTCTAATCTGGATTTTCTCCTTCCAAATTACTTAAACTTGGCTATAGACCACCTTCAAAATATAATCCTAAAGTTAAAAATGCACTGAAATCGGCTTGTTCGGTTGGGGTTTTAGTCGATGACAGACAGAAAGACAGACACTGTGAAGATACACGGGCAAATATTTCGACTTATTTTTCTTGGCGGTTAAAAAGAAGTTACATGAAGCCATTTCATCGTAGTGAACTGATACAAAAAATTAAGAGTGAATATTGTATCAAATCTATTGAAGTTGAAATATTCCTTTCGAATTACACCAGGGAATATTAATCGAAATTTATTAAATGGCGTCACCAGAACTCATGAATAATGCTATTAACACTGCTGTAGCTGTTTTAATTTACATTGAAAACCGTTATCCAAAATCATATTATTATGTTTTGTTGGGAGCGAAATAAGAGGGAGAATGATATTGATATAAGTATATGTACAGTCACGAACATTAATTTAGGATCGATCTTAGGTCCAAAGTCAATCTGACATTCTACATCAATAAGGTTAAATTTGTTGTTAGTTGCAAATGACTTTGAGGACATTGACGACGTTAAGCAATTTTTTTTTTAAATGGGTCTTAAATTAACTTTCGCGACTGTACGTTGCTTAAATACAAAAGCGCCCCAAATCAAAATGAGTCTTTATTGCATTTAAATTCGGAACGAAATTTACGTAAAGTTTTAAATCATATTGTATTTCGACGGTTAACCACCTAACTAATACCTCCTAATTGTCATTTTTGGTCAAACAACTTTTTTTCACAATTCGTGACAAATACTATCTAACGCACACAACTAGAAGTACCTCCTACTTTAAATAAAGTTTTTTTGTGGTGTTTTTTTATCCTGGAAATACCTGATCGAACCTAATGGTAAGTTGAAGTAGTTAAGTTTTTGTGTCTACCGTAAAGTTTTAACATATTGAGTTAGGAGGCATTTTAGTATTTAAGCAACGATGTAGAGCCTTTTAAGATGTGGCATTTGAATACAAAAAGTATTTGACAATTTGAAATGTTTTTATAATTATCAGAAGTTTTACTAGATCAGCTGCCAATCAGCAATTTAGTATTGTGTATCGTTGTGGGGGTAAGACATCCGATTAAATGACAAGTACAGAGGAATTAACGAGTATTTGAGGCCTATAAATTAGCCAGAATTTTCGAATGTGTTTGGGCCTCAGATTAAACATACGATTACCATCGAGGCTTGTGTGCTCGTTTGCCTTCTCTATATCATAAAAAAAAAGACATGTGGCACTCGGGGACTGCCGCGGTAAAGCTATTGCATAGCATTTTGTATCAACTTATGCAATTATAATTTTATTTATTTATTTTATTCATGCAGTAGGTAGGTAGGGTTATCTTTTTCTTTGATATTAATTCAAGTTACACTTTTTGAGCGTGGTGACCGATAAGAAAACAAATTTTTCTATTATTAAATAAATAAAAAAAGTTAATATTGTTTAAAATATTTTTATTATTTTACAATATATGTGGGTTTTATTATCTTACAGTAGCTGTTGGTTATTCAGGAATATTTATCATTGAAACTATAGGTTTATGATAACTGAAATAAGAAACATAAGTTTGCGACTTAATATCCTCTAAATACCTAGAAAATACCGCGTCAATGGTGGTCCTATATTTTGTTGTGGACTCTTGTGGATCATTATTCATTTTCAAATTCAATGTTTTTGATAGAAAAGTTGTCAACCGCTCTGATTTTTTATCAGCGAAGTTAATGTTGAAATCGCCAGCCAAGATAAGTGGAAATGTATTACCATTTGTACCAAGTAGTTTCGACCCTTCTTCAGTGTACTCCAGTAAAGTGCGATGAATAAAATGCTCTACCTCGTCCAATTTTGGATTCGGAGAAATGTAAATTGCTACCATAACTATTTGTAGGCCATTTCTAAGTTTGCATAAGCACGCACAAATATCTCCAACAACTGAGCGCCTAACATTAACATCGCTAACGTGTGCAATATTTATTTCAATATTCGGAGTCATAATATTAGTAATATCATTTTCATTTTGGTAAATAGCTACCCCACCTTTTACCTATATACTTTCTCATAAACAGCTGCTTATGTATTCGTCCGATTTCGGAGCAGCTCGTCTCGATTCGTGCGAGTTTCGTAGAGTCGTACAATACGTTCGCACACAACGCCGTGTCGAAGACTGCCGAACTGAAATGACGTTAGACGATGCACGGCCTTCAAGCCACACCTCCTTGCCCGTCGGAGTGGGGAGCGTGAGGTTTTTTCGTTACGGAATTTCTGGATTCGGTCCCCGCGCTCAAGGCCCGCGATAGAAGCTATGCAATAGCTTGAAAACTTTAGAATAAGTCCTCTATAATACGTTCAGAACCCGTTAGCATACAAATACTTACATACATAACATCACGCCTTCATTCCCAGAGTGGGGTTATAGGCAGAGCTACTTACAGAAATAGCAACAACTTTAAAAATACTTCTTTACAATTCTGTAACCACATTTTTCATTAACAGGCTAAGATGTTTATCAGTGTATTAGTGACAGGTTGCAAGCCTATCGCCTAACAACACTATACATACAAGCCTTTATTCGCTAAGTCGCCTCTTACGACATCCACGGGAAGATATGGAGTGACACTATTCTAACCCGGCAACCACACGGCAAACCGAACCCATTAGCAACGATTTGACGTTGTCAATTTTCTTACCTGTTCTCGTAATGTTCTTATTAAGACATCAAATACGGTAAAGTTATGAGTTTCCAATGCGGAAAATCTTCCAAAACCAACACTTTTTAAATAGGCCTCAATTAAAATTAAAATTTATTCAATAAGAAACGTCAACTTGGTAAGTTTGTTAGAATAAATCGCCCGTTATTTGATCTCGAATGACATGGGAATAGGCACTTCATAAGTTTGTCTATAATTGAAAAAGAAAACATTCACGATTCACGATTTTGTCACGATTGTGACCGGTTTGTTTTTCCACCATTGTACCTAGTCACTTGTTTTTGTTGTGCCCCTTTTGTTTGTTATGAAAATTTTATTAGATATTAATATTAGAATAGATAGTTTCTATGTTATCATTTATATCTTATTTCAGTTAATGCATTTGCTTAGCACCTATATATATGTTACAGGTAGCACTGGTAGCAATGCAGGGCAGTTAGTTGCCTCCAGCTTCTGAACCCATCTTAGAATACTTATACTATGTGTGTAGATAAAATAATATTACATAATTAGGCCTTAAAACACTGTTCTGATCTTTTTAGACTTCAAATTATGCATCAGTTACATAAACTACTGTAGTATGACGTATCGGTCGCTACATGACAACCCCAAAAACCACACAAAGCTTTAACCACTACCCTCATGACTTTTGCCTTGTAAATACACGTCGGGCAACGACAGACATATGCCTATGCACATAGCTCACTGCTCGGCTAACAAATGGCCAGCAATCTAATTGAATTATGTCACCTGGGCACAGAACCGTCTCAATCCGCCCTAATTTACAACATGACCGCAGCGCGACGTGGCTAACTGGTCACTCAACCTGTACCCTTACCATGAAATAAGGTGCTTTTCCACCGGCGAGTTTACAAATTTCAATTTTCGTCTCGCCTTGTCTCGCCTCGCCGGTGGAAAAGCACCTTCTGTGACCGTAATCCATAGCGAGTCGAATGCTCTGTCCGGGAACCTATCATTTCACAAACATGTCATTTGACAATCTGCGTTTTTTTCCCGAAACTGTAAATAATTCTGGATTTATTTCAGAACCATCGTGTAGAACCATATAGATTAGGTTAGGTAAGTTTTATAAAAATCCTAAAATATTTTTAGTTATAGAAAAAAAGCAGTTTGGTAAATGAATAGGTTACGAAACGATGCATATGTCAAAGATTTGTCGGCGAAAAGGCAGAGAACCGCTCTGTAGCCCTAGCCAAAATGCAAACGCTTCTAACGTTTTTCTTTTCTATCGCTCAAAATGTATGGGATGACATTCTCGTGCGTTTCGATAAACCACGTGGTTGACTGTCATCCCATACATTTTGAGCGATAGAAAAGAAAAACGTTAGAAGCGTTTGCATCTTGGCTAGGGCCCCAGAGCCAATAGCCAAGATACGTTCGCTAACTAGCGTTTCGATTCGTTTGGTTTTTAAACCAATCGCATCATGCGAAAAGTCACTTGATCTACCAGTGCAGTGGTGCGAATGGTTTAAAAACGAAACGAATACAAACGCTAGTTAGCGAACGAGTGAGGGGGTCAGATTAGTCGACTTGCTAGCGAGTACGGTGAACTCATGGTAAGGGTACTGATGTACTGCTAAGTTGCTGAAACACGTGTTTGGTATTATAGGTGTATGCTTTAGTTGATTTATAACGATACACTATTTTATAATATAGATAATATAAAGGTAGAGGTAGCCTTAATACATGGTCGCTGAACAAGCGTGTCTAAAAGGCAAGTTGATGAAATTCTTATGGCATTTATTATTGCTTAGCAAATGGCGACCTTTTAACCAGACTCGTAAAAGAGCCTGTACAATTTAGGTAGATTCCTAAGTGCAGCAAAAAAGTTTTAGTTTACAATTTGGCCACTAATCGTGTTTGATATCATTTAAATATTTTCATCAATTTATATTATCATGAGTACTCCTAAGAGTGCTAACATAATTTTATATTACCTTTTCTACAATAAATAAATCTTGTTATATTAAAGCTCACGCAGAGTAAATAGTCTTTATAGAGCAAAGTAATCAAACAAGTTTATATTCAATTTGAGAAAAGTAAATAATTAAATGAATTCAAACTAATTAGATACATTGTATTGTTAGGGTTCCGTAGTCAAAGTTTGCCTAAGTTTGACTGTCAAACTAGGAACCCTTCAAGTTTCGCCATGTCTGTCCGTCCGTCCTTAGCCTAGCCCAGAGACTCTTAGTACTAGGAAGCTGTAATTTGGCATGAATATACATATTAGTCACACCAACAAAGTGGTAAAATAAAATATTTAAATATAAATTACTGTACCTACACGTAACGTGGGACTGTTTTTTTTTCTCATCTACGGCATAGTGTGGGGTGTCGTTGGATAGGTATTTCACAAATATGACCGGTTTGTAAAAAAACGATTAAGAGATCCGTTTATACGCTTTAAAGCTTACTATTTTTGGTGGGACAAAACTACAAATACTAAAAATCGGAAAAAAAACTTAAATGAAAGCGCATTTAAATATAACAAATGTAAGAGGCCGTATACGAAATTTTGCCGGTTTTGCTTCTTTTCGTGATTTTACAGTTAAAATACTGCTGTTCTATAAGTTCTAATGCACAACATAAAATATCATTTTAGTTATGATCGAATAAATGAGTTACGAATGAATGAGATATTTTTTTATTTTTGTCGAGTAATGCGAGATTTGATTTAAAGGTTTGATTCTTAGGTTGATTTAAAACATTATATATTGCTATTTAATTTTATTTTTTGGATGTTTTTTTAAGGTAATGGGTTGATTTTGAACTAAACATTATTAGTGTTGTTTTAATTTTATGAACGAAAATTTTATGTAGCCGAAATCAAAAACCATTTTTAGGCCATTTTTTACATTTTTACACAAAAAAATATAAAGGTGGTAAATAGTTAAGTAGTCATAAATTTTTTAAACGATTTTACAGCAATAAATTACAATTTTTTCATTCTTTTTCGACGTCAAAACGATTCGTGAATATGCGATATTCCAAGGCTGAGTTTTATAAATATCCATTAGATCAAATTTCGATCAGGAATGCCAAAAATCGTATGAAGTTACTAAAATTTGATCTGACATATTTAATAACGGGCTTTTATAAAACAAAGTACTAATTTCACCATACGATGTTAAATTTAATCAATGTTCATCGACTGTTAGTTCATACATTTTGACAACTGGTAACGCTCTAATCATATGTTAAGTGGTTCACATCGTATGGTGAAATTGGTACTACACCTCTTACAGCCAAATTCACTAAACAGTCGCCGGTTTCAGGTCGATTAATCAAAATAAAAAAGTAGCTCATACATTCGTTGAAAATCGTAATTATCTTTCGTGATGCGCAACTAGTAGAAGAAAAGTATTTCAACCATAAAATCACGTCTGTAAAATCACGTAAATCAGTGAAATCGACAAAATTTTGTATACGGCCTCTTAAAAGGAAAACTATCACGACTAAGTAGACATCATTGGTTCTTGAGATACAGGCGATTAAAGTGTTTACATACCTACTAAAATCATCTAAGAAGGCACCAAATGAATTTAAATAGAAAATTAGAAATGTACTTGTTGATTTTTATACATACATACATACATAACATCACGCCTTCATTCCCAGAGTGGGGTAGGCAGAGCTACAGAAATACCAACAGCTCTAAAAAGACTTGTTGATGATTCTGTAACCACATTTTGCACAAAATGATTTTGATTTTGATTTTTTATTTTGATTTTTATGTTTGTAGTACTTAACGGCTTCGGAACCCTACAATGAGCATGGTCCGACATGGTATGGACTGAAAGTGGCAAATTTTTAATCCACGTTTAACCATGTCGACAAACTCGGCCAGGAGCGCCCGCAGGGGTTTATAATGATGAAGTTACTAAAGTTTATATCGCAAAAGGTCGAAGTGTTATGGGAATTGTGTATACCAATGCTCGATCAGCATTACAAATTGGTGTTATTGATTCAAATTTGCAGCAGTGTTTTTCATGCATCAATATGAATAGCCATTTTGCTGTTTCTCTGCGCCTCTTTACTGCCAACTATAAACATACATAGTTAAATAATGTTTCTCTATATTTGTAAATTGTTAGTGTCTACAACTTAGCTTGCGAGTTTTTATTTAAGGTTCTACCATAAATAAAAAGCTCGGAAACAGACATTAATTTATTTATCCATTGAGCGATACATGTTTAATTGATTAATATTTATTAGTTGAGACGTCCAATATTTTATAATAATCAACCTTAAATTATTAGTACACCTACTCAAATTTACTTCAACTGTAAATTAACTTACTATTAATATTTTATCCCAATCCCTTGAAATGTAAATGTATTAAAGTGTATTTCATTTAAGCCCCTCACAATGCACAGAAGGTGTAAAGATACTTAATAAGAGATGATATTAAAATATAGAAACCCAATAGTTAATAGCAAATAAGCATCGAGGGATACAAAAAATAAGTATGTACACTAAAACCTTATTGTCTGCGAATTTTAGAGAAATTAAGCGTGGAATGAAATAACAAACTAATTACTTATCTCAATACTGGTTGGCAAAGTTTGGATTTAAGCTTACCAACAAAATAAATCAAACATTTTGAAGCAAATCATAAACATACGAATCCTATGAGAATGAGATTAAATGAAACTATACATACCTGCGTATGTAAATCATAAATTTTATATTAGAACTATTAAAACGTATATCACGAAATTAATATCTCGACACATGCTATCTCTACATTGTCTTATCCACTATCCTTAACCGCTCGTATACGCTCCGCTTTGTCGGAACTAAAATTTTATAAGCCTGCATTTTCATACGAAAGTTAGGCTCGGGTTAAGTCCGCATATCGTCTTTATGAGCCTAATACGACCTTGCCTTTCTAAAGGATTCTCAACTTAGCCGATTAAAGACCAACCGAGTGCTTGCAACTTGCATTAGCCCAGATAATGGTGTGTCTCACACATTTGGGAAACATTTTCGTAAATAACGATGCGATAAAATTTTATGGTAACGTTGCTTATGTCGAAGATAAAGTGGCAGTTGACTGTAGTGGCCAGTGACATGGGTCCTGTTTTAATGTTTTATTATACTGATACCAGCTGCAAATATTACTTGTTATAAAGCTGGTATACAATGTTTAGGTACTTTTATTGGTTCTTTTTTACGTTTACCTTAAATAACTTATAAATTTCGAAACTGTTGAAATGCAGAGGTGAACCAAAAGACCAAATGCTTGTTATAGGTACACGTTTCTTTTCTTCTTGTTTGTGCTAACTTTTGGTTAATGTTTTTTTTAATTAACACCGACATCACATCAATTATCAAACAATACGAACATGTTATACTTTAAGAACAGGTTTTTAAAGGAACTATTAGAACCCTGTCCACTCGTATATCCGATCTGTTTGTTCTGTCTTTTGTTAAGAACTGGTCAGGTATTCACTGTGATAATATAATTATCGTGTTCTTTTAATTAGCATTTAGGTATGATGTACAACTAGCTGACCCGAGAGACGTTGTCCTGTGTTAACTAGGTATTAATTTTGATATCAAATTGGTATCTTATATATAAAATTCTCGTGTCACAGTTTTCGTTCCCATACTCCTCCGAAACGGCTTGACCGATTCTCATGAAATTTTGTGAGCGTATTGAGTAGGTCTGAGAATCAGCCAACATCTATTTTTCATCCCCCTAAAAGACATGAAAAAAAAAATTGCAGCGTGCGGAGCCGCTGGCGGTCGCTAGTAATTAATAAATAACAAACATAACTTTCAGTCATTAGGCAGTTTACGCCATTAAATGTTTTATATTATTCCGCACAACTTTCTTATTTTTTTCTTTCAAATAACCTTCTTCTGAAAATATCAAACACAACAAAAAAATAATTAGCGAAATTGGTCCAGCCGTTCACGCGTGATGCCGTGAGCCCGTGACCTAGGGAAAAAGGGACTATTTTTTTAATTAGCAATGAAAACTTTCTATGGAAATTCCGTACTAAGTGACCCGTTTCCATTGGTCTTGACTATATATGTACGGAACTCCCAGCGCGCAACTGACTCGCACTCGACTGGCTTTTTTTACCCCTATACGAATACTTTCGTCACACTAGTCGATAAGATACAGTTACGAGCACAACACAGGATTTTAACGTTTACCTAACGTATATGTGTATGTAGCTATGCAATGTACCTCCCACACTTTTTAAAATATAAATCTAGTTTAATCAGGATAATTCTTAGCTAGTTTCACTAAAATTTGGGCAGTTTAAGAGATATATAAGAACAGACATACAAAAATAAAAATCTTTTCTTAGCGTACATCCTACTAATCTATACTAATATATATAATAAATGTGAAAGTAACTCTATCTGTTTGTCAGTTACGCTTTCACGGATGAACCGTTCAACCGATTTAGGTGAAATTTGGTATGTAGATACTTTGAGTCCCGGGGAAGAGACCTCTTTGCGGATGGAGTTGCGGAAAACAGCTAGTATTATAAATATGAAAGTTTGAATGGATGGATGTATGTTTGTTACTCTATCACGCCAGAATGGCTGAAAGGATCTAAACATAGGCTAATTTTCATCCCAGAAAATAAGCTAGTTAGATATATGTTATTACAAGATCAAAAATGAATGGACGTCGCTTGTATTCACTAAATTTAAGAATTAAACAAAGCACAACAGATGTGATTTTTAACGAAAGGGGTTCGCTTCGGGTCGATAGTTTATTTGTATTAAATGCAGTCCGAACGTGATTTGGTCGTGAGAGAAGAGCTCAGTCTCATAATCGAGCATCGGTAGTCTAAGGCTATTGAATAGCGCTGCATTTTCTAGCAGACCGTACAGAATATTAAAATATGGCCCCTGCTATTTAGAGTTCAACGGATCGAAACGGAACCCTTATGTATCTGCCGCAAGATATCGCTATTTCCCCTGTAAAAAATAACTACACACACGAGTGTTAAGTTAATGGATTAACAAGTGATTCAAATTCACATTTAACGAAAATATGGATAGGTAGTTTCTAAATCAATTTAGCATGCTTACAATACAATACATTTTTTAGCTTTCAAAGGTAGGATTAACTAATTGGAATTTAACGATGACCATAAATAGTAAGCTCGCCGTGTTTACACCTAAACCAATATTTATATTTAAACTTAATTGGACTAAACACAGTAAAATACAAATGGCAAAACAAAAAAAACAAGGTTGGAGGTATATTCCACAATGCTTTTGACTAATATTGTTGCTTTAACAAAAAAAGAAAATGAGGGAAGCGAAGGCACTAAGCAATATATGAATAAAACGATAAGATAATATCAAGTATAAGTCCTGATTGACATATTAGTTATCAGCTAGGATAAACTTTATATACATTTTATCTGGGTCCATGTTGGATGATCCCCGTGATATGTCAGGACATAATTGTTAAAAACGAGTACTGGTTGTTGGTTTACCTTAATTCGAGAAGTATGGACTTTTATAGTTTCCTGGGCGACGGTGACAATTTTATTAATATTTCAATAAGTGTCAAAGGATTTTTAAGATCAAACTCTTGAAAGAAAACGTCGTAGTTTGATTCAATTAAATAAAAAACTTTAATGTCACACATTGAAATATTGAGTCAAGATATACAAAAAAAATGTATAATTTTGATGGTGAAATAAATATATTTTAATTAATTAAGTAAAATTATTCGTAAAAAGTATTAATTACGATTGGGCGCTTAGAAGTGCTCGGGCTAGGATGTGGCTGTAATAATGTGTGTGAAGTGGGGCGTAGGATCCTCAGGTAAGTAAATACTATATAGCTCTGCCCTTTACACTCATCCTAAACTGAATTGCTTAGGCATGTCATGGTAACCTGTATTCAAAATATCGATGGTTAACAATTTTGCACCAATAAGTCACTCCATCATAATTACCGCTAGACTGTGATTTAACTAGCCCAGTGGGATAATTCATTATCAGGTATGCAGCCGAAATTAGAAGGCGCGGCGCGCTCGTTGTCAGCGGTAAACCGCAGGCTAAATTGCGGGTTCGAGTGTACAAGATATGTGGCGAGCTACGTACCATGACGCGTGTCTACCGCTTAGGATACAATGAACATTATTTGGTATTACTAGGCGTTTCACGGGGAAATCGTCATTTCCTTGAAGTAAGTCCGCAGCATCAGGACTGAACAGTTAAAACTTTACATCTATAGATTATTCTTTAGTTGACTTAAACGCAAAATAATTACAAACAAACCCATAAAAAGGCCACATATAATGCCACGCCCACACAAGAATAAAAAGGGATGGCTATACATATGTGCTTCCGCGCGAAGAACGCGATGGGATAGTTCGAGCGCGTTATAATGGTTAAAGGTTGTCTGGAAGAGATCGCTATTTAGCGGTAAGACCACCTGTTGTATACCTATGATTTAAATGTACTGTTCCATGTTCTGTTTTTATTTTTTTTTATTTTTGGTGTTCAATTAAGAGTATTTGTATTGTATTGTATTGTAATGGCAGCGTCAAATTTAAATAATTGCTGATTATTTTAACACCACAACATGTATTAAAAAAACTGTTTTGTACCAGGATTGTTATAAATACTAAAATATTTAATCAAAAATTATCGTTAAAGGTCGTATTTTATTTTATTTTATTTTATTTTTATCGTGTTTCGAAGATTCAATCAAGACTATTTGAAAAAGTGACATGTTTAAGAAATTTAAATTGTGTTTTCACTTTAAAGGTAAAATGCAAAAATATTGTTAATAATTAAGGACCTAATTGATGTCAAAGTTTAATTGAAATAAATTATTTTGTCTTGTGTAACGACGATTAACCATTTTTTTTTTTTGTTTAAATTCAACTTTGACATTAATTAGGTCCTTAACTATGTAAAATATTTTTGCTATTCCCCTTAGGTAAATAGTCTCAAGAAAATATGACTTAAGTTTAATCTATCCAAAAATCAGACTTTTAAGCGCTATGGTTGTAAAGATCCAGATAGAGGAACACTACCGAGTTTATCAAAATTATGTAGCCTCTTAAATCACCAATTTATGATTCCGCGCACTTCAAACTCTTTTGAAACTTTATATAAATAGTTACTCAAAAGTAAACATAACCGCATTTACCCGAAATATACGAATGTTACTTTACTTTTTAATAATAAAATATTAGAAAGAAAAATCACAAAGTGCACTCGTTGCCTGCCTACCCTTTTAATTAATGATTTTAGGTTACAGCAGCGGTTTTCAAACTTAATACAAAACATTAAAAAAAGAAACTGTCTTTTTCTAGTATATGTACGTTAAGTAATAAATAATGTTGGCGCATTTTAATTTAGTCGACTGCTCGTAATTGAAAATCGTGATGATTTATTGGTTGAAATGTTTGGATCGCAGTTTTGGTTTTAGTCGACTAGTCATTCATCAACTTAATTAATTGCACAAACATGTGATGCTGGAGTGATCTGCATACATTTTCAAACCAAATTAAATTAAAACAAACCTTAATCATTTACGAGTATATTTAGGCCATCCCAACACATTTTGCCTGTCACATCATTGTTAGCATACCTACTATTTGCTTAATATAAGTATATTATGTAAGTAAGGGTTTTGTTGTACAAAATACAAAATGATTATATAATATTTATAATACAAAGGCGAACGTATGCCTTTTAGGGATAATTTCAGTTTTTTTTGGCTGAATGAAAAAAAAAAGTGATACGAGTAGCATTATGAAGAATGTTAACATTTTATAAAAACAATTGAACAAAAACAAGCGAATTGACAAACGGGAACCTCCTATGAAAAATAATTAAAAATATTCGCTAAAATCCTCCGAGCGTGAGTTCAACTCGCACTTGACCGATGTTTGTGTCTAGTTAGCGTATCCCGGTGGCCACCACCGTTCCCGGATTAATCACAGCCGCCGACCTACGGCTGAGTAGTTAACCAAGAATACCACAAGTCCTCGAACAATCATTTAACTGATTGCCCACGTGTAAAGGTGGATTTATAATGTGGCGGCTATACTATAACAATTTATATTTATATTATTTTTATTATTGTGGTGAGTTTCCTGATCTTATGAAACATAGTAAGATAATTCCATTATTCAAAACGGGTAGTACTTTTGACCCCACAAATTTTAGACCAATATCCAAACTTTCAGTAAAATATTTGAGAAATTGATTTTGTCACAGTTAGCGGAACATTTTCAGTATAATAATTTATTGCACAATAGACAATTTGGTTTTACTCGGGGTCGCTCGACAACCGAAGCTGGTGTTGAGTTGATTAAAAACATTTTTAATGCCTGGGAAGGGTCACAGGATGCTTTAGGTATTTTTTGTGATTTGTCCAAGGCCTTCGATTGCGTTAACCATGACACATTGATCAGGAAACTACACCACTATGGAGTTAGAGGTACTTACTGCGCTCAACTTAATAAAAACGTACTTATACGGGAGAATACAAAGGGTAGACGTGAATGGAGTACGATCACCTGGGTCATTGGTCTCAATGGGAGTACCACAGGGCTCAATATTGGGTCCATTTTTATTCCTCATCTACATAAATGACTTACCTTACCTTATAAAGGACAACCATGATATAGTATTGTTTGCTGATGATACGTCAATTGTGTTCAAAGTTAAACGACAACAGCAGTTTAATGTCGATGTAAACAATGCTATATCAAAAGTAGTCGATTGGTTTAGTGTTAATAATTTATTACTGAATGAGAAAAAGACGAAATGTATAAAGCTCATGACTACTAATGTGAAAAATAGTCAAACTACTGTAACTATTAAAAATGACAAACTAGACCTAGTTAATGATACAGTGTTTCTTGGTATAACGTTAGACTCCAAGCTCCAATGGGGTCCTCATCTTGCTGGATTGGCGGGTAGACTCAGTTCTGCAGTTTTTGCAGTTAATAAGATTCGGCAATTAATAGACTTAGATACCGCTCGATTAGTTTATTTTAGTTACTTCCATAGTATTATGTCATATGGTATTTTACTGTGGGGTAGTGCTGCTGATGTAAATAGCATCTTTGTTCTGCAGAAGAGGGCTATTCGTGCTGTCTACAAGATGGGCCAGAGAGACTCGCTTAGAGATAAGTTTAAAGAAATTAATATATTGACCATGCACAGTCAATACATTTATGAAAACATTATGTATGTTCATAAAAACATCGCTAAATTTAGAAAGAACTGTGACATACATAATGTTAATACCAGAAATAAACATAAGCTCGCAGTGCCCTTTTATGGGTAATTGTATTAGGTTCTATAATAAGCTCCCAAGTAATGTTACTGAACTATCAGTAAATAAATTTAAGAGTTACGTTAAGCGTAAACTAATTTCTAAAGCATATTATAGTATTAAAGACTATATTAATAATAACAATGCTTGGGACTGAATTGCTTGTAATAAAATGTTTAGTCCTTACGACAAAAGGTTGCGAACGTCGAAAAAAAAAAGACATCCGACAGAATTTCTTACAGGTTCTTCTCTGATCGGTCGCGATTTGAACCTGCAGTCAATTTAGGCTAAGTCGCTACTATGACGTTTCAAAAGAGTTTATTATTTGTAAACCTACTTGAATAAAGATTATTCTGATTCTGATTCTATATATATAAATGTATATGTATGCATACAGTATAACCGTGCCGACCAATCATAAGCAGCAGTGATATAATTCTACTCTTTTTTTAGGGGTCGTCCTAATAGATATAATAATTTATAAAAATATTGAACGTGAATAGGTTTCCTAATTGACAAACGAATTGTGAATTAGGACACAATTATCGTACGAGTAAAATTTGCGTGAACTTGTGATAATTGCGTGGTCGCCTTGTATTAGCTGTTTTATCGCGTGCAATTGGTTATTAAGTCGTTTATAAAAAAATGTACGTGGTAAAAGGCTTAATGAAAACAAAATCACGATCGCGTCCTTTGCGTAACGGAAGTTAGTCATACAAACTACATGGGTAACTTTCGTTACACAAAGGAATCAATTAAGTTTAGTTTTAATTAAATTCCTTAACCATGTAATTTTTTTCAATATTTTTTTTTTTTTTTGAAAACGACCCCATTGAGAATTCCGCTTTACGTTACATTGCTTTATCGGGCCTAACTTGACTAATTAGGGTGTAGATATAAATCACATTTTCGTACGTGTATTCGAAGTTTGTCGTATTTTAACGCAGGTCAGCTTAAGTCATATAGGTTCTTAATTAGTAATAATGCATTATTTTGCATATGAGTGCGCTGGCTAAGTTATATGATAATAAATGGGCGAAATGAGACACGAAATTTGTAAAAATAATAATGTACCTTACAGATACCGCTGTTATACTCGTAAGTATATAAGGAAAGAAAGAAAGACAGAAAAGAAAGAAAAATAATAATTGATAACACACCTCCTCCAACATAATGAGATAATATTAAGACTTAACCTAGTAATGTAATTGTAAAAGGTACTCTTAGACGGGAAAATATGGATTGGGAATATCACTAATTTCATAACGCATCCCTATTGCGTTTGACAGATAAAACGTTCTTGGTGTCTGTGGAAGTTTCTCTTGGCGGCATTGTGCGCTTGGTAGATTATCTTTTGTTTTTTTTTCGGATCCTTACTAATATTATAAATGTGAAAGCGTGATGTGTGTGTGTGTGTTTTGTTACGCTTTCACGCAAAAACTACTAGACGAATCATCATGAAACTTTGTACACATATTCTGGGAGGTACTAGAAGTAACATAGGATACTTTTTATTAAAATATAAATATATATATAGGGCGAAGCCGCTGGCGAGTCGCTAGTATATTATATAGTCTTGAAAACCAATTTGTGTGTATTATACAAATTATAGCTAGACATCTCAAGTTTTATTTTCTATAGGTATAGTAAATCTTACACGCAGCTATAATATATAAAAAGGTATTCAGATCAATATAATTTGTAACAATAACGACACAACGACCACAACATACAGTGCACCGACGTCAATCCGTCGACGGCTGATAGGGCTGAAATGGCTTAAGTAGTTCTTGATTGTAAGAACCGAAATTTTACATTACGTATCATAATGTATCACTCTTATACTGGCCGCTTATCAAAAATTACAAGGCTTTTAGAAATGAAAACTCTTTTACCCAAACCCTTTTTTATTTGGTTGACAGGCAATTCCCACCGCGGGAGTTAAGTTTTATGGTAGTCACAAGTCTAACACCCACGTAAGCAATTTTCAAAATACCCTGAAATCAACAAGATTTCTGGTAAAAATATCTTATAGTGAAATTAAATTCGGTAAAAGTTTGTCTTTTCTCAATTTACAGGTTCCCTTTATTAAACTCGAAACTCTGTCTGTGATATGCTTAACATACTAACCTTATGCAGGTATATGGTACACACAAAGATTAGCTTCCACAAGGATGGAGTTGATCACACTGTTTATGAAAAGTAGCACACCAATCAACAGAACATCGTGTGTTGCATTATTCAAGTAGGGCTCATAATTTCCGAAAAACAGTTTTCTCCCATATCCACATTACATCTCCAATAATATTTTTTAGTCCAGTTGCATATTTTCCTATCCGTATTTCTCCCAACAGTAATTTTTTACACTTAGTATTAGGGTGAAATATGTTGGTAGGTTTAGGTTATGCTTGAAGCAGGCCCGAATGGTCATACCGCCCAGAAATAGGAGCTCCGCGGTAGCGTAGCCCCGTCGACACTATGAAATTAATTTATGGAATGGGAAAAAAGTGCGACAACAAACGAGTCAGTAAAAATATGCGACTGAAAAAAGTAAAATGGGAAAAATATGCGAATGGAAATTCTGCTACCAATAAAAATTGATTTTCCGTGAGCCGCGCTCAAAGAAAGCAACTGGACATGAACGTGGGACTGGAACAAATGTCACCAAAACAGATTTTCGTTAATTTTGAGCCACACTCACTTTAGGTATGTACTAATTTAGTGGTTTGCCAGGTTTAGGAAGTCATTTAACACCGGTGTAGCTTCGTGAATTGTTTTTCACTAATTTGAAACATTAACAGCACTAATTACTTGTGTGTTTTGCCTAATTAGCAACAGTAGACCTTTAAATTTATACACAGGTCACTTTAGCAGACATCCATTTATTCCAAACATGAACCTCAATAGAAATTTAATTTTTAACTCATTTCACTTGTAGGTAATATTACAAATACGTATGGTACATAATAAATTATGGTACATACAGGGTAATTTTTTATCAGTGCACAAATTTAAACATATGATTTTGTATCGTTAATATAACATATTACGACAATAAAACGAGTTAAAAAAATATGTTTTTGTTGCAAATTGTTTCTCTTTTACCTTCTCGTGTGGACACAAAGTCACACTAGAAATGATGACATGGGTTGTCAAGCTACAGCTTGACAATGACATGTATGTGTATCGCATACCTACAGGTATGCGATACACTGTATTGATATTCGAAATTTGAAATTTCATGTACAGCTTATCAGACAACAAGCTTATCAGTAGGAGAGGGTCCTACTGATAATCTAAATTTGAAATTTAATTTATTAACTTACTTAACAACACTCTCTTCACCCGCACCCCTGCATTAGAGGGTCCATGAATATCGTTAAGTTAGTAGAATCATTGAATCGGCAATATCTCTAATATTTTTAAGCTAGTGTAAAAATAACACAACATGTGTTATTGATTAACAATAGCGAAGCAAATATTAAAATTTGTGCACCTATTAAAAATTACCCTGTATATAGAGCCTTTATATTTTGTACCCCGAAAGGTTACATGAAAGGTCGAGTCTAAAATCCAATGTTTAAACAAATAATAAATCGTACCACCGTTTTGTCATTTTTTTTTAAATCATATTGTTTTTAACTCGGCCGCCATTACTGCCAAGTAATTAAGAATTATCAAAACGTTGACTATACGGAAACACATCAATCGCAATATCGTTTTTGCCGCGTAGAATCTCAGCACTGAAAGTGAATAAGAAGTATCGTGACGTTGACAATACGATATCAGATGCCGAAGGTAGAACAGAGGCCCGGGGGCTATGTCAATTATTGTCTAAGCGATCGTTTTCTAAATTGCTAATGTATTGACCATTTCCTCTGTTATTTTTATCAAACATATCCAACTGTTGAATAGTATGATGAATTATAATTTTTATAGTAGCCCTTGACGTTAACAGTCTAAAGTTCTTGACGAATCATAATGACACCCATTTATTTAAATTGGTCCACTACTTTTGAAGCTAAAATGGAAGATATGCACTATTTTTAATCAAGTTCAACATACCTGGAAGACCGAGCGTCGCTCAGGTTGAAAACGACTTTTCCCGAAGTTGACAACACGCCAGATCGATTTTTCACCCTCGTATATTGCGAAACCTCATCGAAATGGTGAGATATTGACAATGATATAATAACCTACTCGTAATAACAATAACAGAACTTTAAACTGTTGCAACTTTCTCTACAGAAATCAATATCCAGGAAATATATTTTCTCTCTAGTTTACCGAACCAATTTCTCTTTATCCGAAGAGAAGTAGCAGTTTATCCGGACCAACAGTGACGTGTGGGAACGTCGACGTCGCGAAGATGAATTTAATCTGGCAGTCGTGAAACGTGGCGAATCTGTATGTGTTCAACTGAACAATAATTCAGAGCTTCCCGATATTTATCGCTTAGTTGCTGAGGCTTAACACGTTCGTATGTATTTGCCGAAACAAACGATAAATTTGGAACAAATACATTCGTACGTTCAATTACACCGAATGCTGTTAAGTGATTGTTAACCTCTATTGACAGTAAATGCTGATTATTTGAATATAAAATTACGTATTAACTAGTCTTTTTGAAAAAAACTTCATTTCCTTACCTGATTGTGCAAAATGTGGTACTTAACTGAATTATCAATAAGTTTTCTAGAGTTGATGGTAATACTGGGCCTCTATTCAACTGCGTTATAACGATATCGTTTTTGACCTGTTTCCGTATTGTCAACGTTTTGATAACTCTTATGTCATTTACAATAATGGCGACTGTGACATAAACGATTCTTAAACGTGTCAAACACGATATCGTTTTAACGCACCTGAATAGAGGCCCTGTAGCTCTGCCTACATTACCCCACACTGGGAACGAAGGCGTGTGGTGGTTAAAAACTTTAATTTTCTGAAATTGCCACCATTCTTGTGTTATAATTTGCGGGGCAACTTTTTGCGCTTTTCAGTCGCGAGATGCTGTTTTTGAATTTAACTTTGTGGACTGTATCTAGGGTTTTGTCTCAATCTAAGTATATATAAAACTATAACCGCTTCACAAATAATATAGGAGTAACGGAGCCATGCGCCTCACCTGAGTCCTTCCGTAGAACAAGGGTACGAGCTGATCCTCGTGCTGACGGTATCCAGTTCAAGTTCGCACCAGCAGCTTTACGTCCAAAATCACTGTATATTTCGGCAACACTCGAATGATAGTAATGCATGTACCATATATTTCACCAAATTAGCGGAAAAAGACGACGATTTAAATTGATTTTTAACTCCAGCACGCGCACGAGACGTTGCGATCCGACCGTTTTTTTGTTTCGTCGTCAGGTGGCGCTGTAGCAGCGCGCTCGGTGCGACAAGGACGGCGATATATGCGAGAGCGCATGGGGGAAAGGGATAGGTAAATAGGATTGTGTAGCGGTTACATTCTAAACTAAAATATATATGAAAACGAAACCCAACATCCCCCCGGGCTTGAAGGATTCCCTTCAAAAAGAAAAAGAATACGAAAAATAAGAAGAAACTAAGCTAAGTACTTTATGCTTGAAATTAAGCTAACTTAAGAAAAGTAATATTTAAATTAAGAATGTGGCAACCCTACTGCGTTGGCAGTGGGCATAACTTCACAACAGGCCGCTCTAGCGTGCCGCTGCGGGTCTTTACCTCCGCGACGCGGGCGATTCCGTCACGTCCAGGGAAAAGACGGGTTATGATGCCTAACGGCCAATGCAAAGGTGGCGCATTGTTGACATTAATAAGAACGACTGTTCCGACCGTTAATGATTTAGCTGGAGTATTCCATTTTTCTCTACCTTGCAAGTCATGTAGATACTCAGTACGGAAGCGTTTCCAGAACGATTGAATCATCGAATCTAATAATGAAAACCGAGTTAACAGATGGGTTCGCTCTTGACTCAAGTCAGCTGCGGGTAAGTTCTGCAGCGGCGCAGTACATATAAAATGGGCTGGCGTTAGCGCGGCTGGTTCCGAGGGGTCAGAACTCAGTAAGTAAAGCGGACGACTATTGAGTATGGCCTCAATCTGATTGAGCACTGTAAGTAGCTCTTCATAAGTCAAGATTTGCTTGCCTATGACGCGATGGAGATGCGTTTTAAAACATTTTATATTTCCTTCCCACATGCCACCGAAATGGGGGGCACTGGGGGGATTGAGACGCCAGGTAATGCGGTTTTTCAAGAGCTCCTCTTGGAACGTCTTATAATAATCTTCAGTACGAAGAAAAGAGTGGAGTTCGTTAAAGTAGGCCTTAGAGGCTACAAAATTAGTGCCATGATCGCTATATAGCACTTGGCATTGCCCACGCCGGGAGATAAAGCGTTTGAACGCGTCTAAAAATGACTCACAGCTCAGCGAAGACGCAAGTTCCGTATGAACGGCCTTCGTCACCAGACAAATGAAAATGCAGAGCCACGCCTTTTGACCTTTCACACCACGTTTCCTGACCAAAGTAATGTAAAATGGGCCGGCATAGTCTGTGCCCGTATGCGTAAATGCTTTGCTCTCATTGACGCGACAATGTGGAAGATCCGCCATAGTAGGAAAAATATTTGCCGGTTTGGCGCGAAAGCAATCGTTACATTTATGAAAGCGCTGTCGTACGATGCGGCGCGCGGAAAGAATCCAATACTTTTGCCTTAAAATTGACAGTAAGAGCTGTGGCCCAGCGTGCGAATTTTCACGATGCGAAAAATCAACCAAAAGTTCAATTATGTGCCCTCGTTTAGGCAGCAACGCGGGGTGTTTGCAAGAGAAATCCAGAGCGGAGTTTCCCAAACGACCTCCTACACGTAGTACGTTATCTAAAACGAAGGGAAATAACTTGCGTATAGCGGGGGAGCATACCCTACCAGCTTTAATTTTACGTATGTCGTCGGCAAATGAGTTTTGCTGGACGACCTTGACGACAAGCAATTCGGCGATTTCTAAATCGCTGGCAGTAATTTTGCCATCACGAGGAAGTTTCTTGACGAATTTTAGAACAATGACGACCGATTTTAGAAATCGGTGCCAAGAAGAAAACCTCTCGCTTAGCTCCAAAAGCCAGTGCTGGTTGCTACTACTCGTGTAAGTAATAAGAGAGAGGACCTTCTCCTCTGGCAGTGCTGCCGAAGATGGCGCGAATTTAGTAATAGGCCATTCATTGACCGGTAACGAGGCCCACGAAGGCCCATGAAACCAGAGATCGAAGTCTTTTAGGCGAGAAGATAGAAGCCCACGCGAGAGGCAGTCCGCGGGGTTCTCAGATCCGGACACATGGTAAAAATGCTCCGGCGCGAGATTGGTATGACATTGAGCGACACGGTTGGCTACATAGGTAGCGAACCTATGAGGTGATGAGTGCACCCAACATAAAGCAACCTCTGAGTCAGAGAAGGCGTAGGTATTGTCAATTGTATGACGTTCAGATAAAGTATCATGAACGATACGAAGCAGTTTTGACATTAAAACAATGGCACAGAGTTCCAGTCTAGCGACTGTCACTGTCTTCACCGGCGCGACCTTTGATTTAGAGCAAATCAAACGAACGACTGGATCTTGGTCGTCGGTGACGACATGCGCATAAATGACACTGCCATATGCCTTTTCGCTGGCGTCAGCGAAACCCAGAAGGGTTAAAGTAGAGGTTGTTTCAACGCCTAGATGCCGAGGAAATTTAAGAGTTGAAATCAAGGGCAATTCCCTGACAAACTGTTGCCATAACTTTGATATGTGCTGGGGTGGTAAGTCATCCCAGTCCATTTTTAAAAGCCAAAGCTCCTTTATTAAGAGCTTGGAGTAAAGTATGACGGGCCCTACAAGACCGAGCACGTCATACAAGCGAGCGGTGGCAGAAAGAATGGCACGCTTCGTGCCAGTAAGTTGCGGGGGTGCGACTGAAAAAACAAACTCATCGGACCCTGGCAACCACTTAAGGCCCAGGATCTTTAGAGAGTCGCCGTCATCGAAAGAGATGGACTCGGACTGGCGGTGAGTCGAAGGAATGTGTTCCAGCAACTGCGGAGAGTTGCTGGTCCATTTGACTAAATCGAACCCGCCAGTCTTGAAGAGACTGATGAGTTGGGTCGCCGTCGCAACTGCTTCCTCGATGGAAGAAGCAGAGGAAGCTAGATCATCCATATAAACATCCCTTTCGAGAACGGCGGCGGCGAGAGGAAACTTATCTCGCTCGTCGCTAGCGAGCTGGCGCAGCGTGCGCAGCGCGAGAAACGGCGACGATCGGAGCCCAAATACTACCCGATTAAAGCAATAGGTATCTAAGGGGGAGTCAGGCGAAAAGCGGTATAGAATTCTTTGAAAAGAGCAGTGCGGGGGATGTACCTCAATACATAAGTACATCTGCCTAACGTCGGCAAAAAAGGCGATGCGGAAAATCCGAACATTCAAAAGAATGTGGAAAATGTCGGATTGCAGGTTACACCCTGTATAAAGAATTTGGTTTATAGATAAACCACGATCGGTTTTGCAACTACCATCCAGGACAAGACGAACCTTGGTGGTAGATTTGTCATTACGAATGACGGGGTGATGCGGGAGATAAAACCCCGGATTGAGGTACTCTTCACGAGGAACTAAAGAAATAATCCCCTTATCCAGGTAATCGCGAATGATTTCGTTATATTTTTCATGAAGTTGCGGGTTTCTAGAAAGCTTGTTTTCGAGCATTAAAAATCTCTTTTTTGCGGTTACAAAAGAATTGCCCAAATTGTCAGGGCTTTCTTTGAAAGGAAGGTCGACAGCGTAAAAACCATTATCGCTACGAGTCGTAGTTGACGCAAATATTTGCTCACATGCCTGATCGTCAGGGCTTAAAAATTTCCGAGTAGGTATTTCCTCTTGAACCCAAAATTTTTCCAAACTTTGGTTCAGCGGTTCGTGCGTGAATGCACAAAAAGCGCGAGTCGCGTGCGGCGGTGACGAGACTGTGACGTCACCCATAATCACGTAACCCAAAGTCGTCTCTAAGGCAGAAGGCAAACCCGGGTTTCGAATCCTATCAAAAAGTAAAATTTCACAAAATAGGTTGACCCCCAAAAGGAGGTCAATCGGACCAGGTTCATTAAAACTGTCATCGGCTAGTGGTAAATTTTTAAAGCAATCGAATCTCGATAAGTCGATGCGCGAGTCCGGCATTTGTGACGTTATCTGGTCGACTACTAGCGGTTGGATCGAATATACATTATTATGTGTGTCCAACCGAGAACTAAACTTAACCGACGACAACCCGATTATTTTTTGTGACACGCCACCGATGCCTTGAACTTTACTGAATCTATTTTGCTTAGAAACCGGCAAAGATAATCGTTCACAACATTGACGTGTAATGTAGTCACTTTGTGACCCGGGGTCAATCAGTGCCCGAACATAATGAGTCGCATTGCAATTATCATAAAGTCGAATCTTTGCCGTACCCAATAATGTCGTGCTAGTATTATAATTGTAACCCGATCGATCACAAAAGACACTTCCAGACGAGAGATGATTTAATGTGGAGCTAGGTTGCGACTGAATGTCAACTTTATTCCCTAGCGCGCACGGCTGAGAACCGCTTGCCGCGGCGTTATCAGCTGGGCTAATGGGCGCTTGAACTTGAAAATTATTATTCATACTACTGGTTGATGCGTTAGTAAAACTGTTTTGTTTTGAAGGCGGATTAAAATGCAATAACGAGTGATGGCGAGATGCACATACATTGCATGTTTTTTGCGAAGTGCAAGCGGAAAACTTGTGTTTGAAGCTAAGACAATTATTACAAACTGAATTAGTTTTTACGAAATTATATCTTTCGTGCGGAGTCATTTTTGAGAATAAGGAACATTGATATAAATGCTCATGTTTATTTGTTTTGCACAGTAAACAATTTGCAGTCGAAGTTGACTGAGTGTTGACAAACGTTTTTGTCGGGTTATTTTTTGGAGTAGGCAAACTTTTATTATTATTTTTAGGTTGCGGTAAAGATAAAGTTTGTTTTGTTGTGGAGTGAGATACGACCTTAGTCTGCTCCTTTATAAATTCAACGAGATTGGCATAAGTAGGGCACTTTTCCTTGCGATAAAACATTTCAAATAATTTTATTGATTCTGAATCTAACTTTTGCAAACCAATATGCAAAAAAAGGAAATCGGCTAAATCCTGTAACTTTAAAGCCTTCAACGCTTTTACCGAGGCGTCGAAGTTACATAAAAATGATTCTAAGCTGGATGTCGTGCCGTTTGCTATTGGTTTAAAGTCCAACAGCTGATTAGTGTAACCTGCCGCCAGGGCGCGCTTGTCTTCGTATTTGTCTATAAGCGACTGCCATATTATAGGATAATTCTCACCTGTGGCCGGCAGGCCCGCGCAAACTGACTTCGCCTTGTCAGTTAATTTGCCTATTAAAAACTGGATCCGTTCACTATCCGATAGGCGCGGGTGATTGTGAATAACACTTTTGAATTGTTCATAGAACATAGGCCAGTTGCGAAGTTCACCATTAAAGGACATTAATTCGATAGTGGGCAATTTATGTTTGACACTATAAGAATCTAATGTAGGTTGAGAGTTTTGGATCTCAGAACTCACACGCTTTATTTGACAATACATCTCATCAAACGATATCCATGGTTGGTAGTTAACTGTAGCGTTTGGTTTTAATTGTATGACCCGTGTATTGTAAGAATCCAAAACACGCTCAAAATCAGACCTCAATTGGTCTAATCCTGAGATATTGTTGATAAATATATTACGCTGAGTTTCATCTTGTTTAGCCTTGAGCGCTAAAGCGTAAATATTTTGTAAGCGAGTGAAAAAAGCATTGCGCTTGGCTTCAAGAACCATAAGGTCAGCTGAAATAACTGGATCCTCTTTATTGTCGTCCTTTGGCATGGTGAATAAAATATGCGAAACTAACAATAATTTATATTAATATGTGAAAATCGTATATAAAAATGCGAGTGATCGGCAATTGTAATTTATAAATTACACCGTATATAAATGCGAGCGGGAACTATAAGTAAAATATTTTGAGAGCAACAAATCGAATCGAAGGATAAAATGCGTTTGAAACGTTAATATTACGTTAATGTACCTGCCTTGAGATATGTATTTATAGATAGTATAAGTCTGTGCGGTCGCGCTACGCTTGCGCCAGGAGCAAATCAGTTTTATTGAAATAAGCGGGTAGCGATACAAGTATACGAATTCCTGAGTTCAAAGCGTAGAAAGATGGAATTTCGTATGACTGCAATGGCGATAAATGTGAATAATGAACTACTGAACTTGTAATGCCGATTTGCGGAATAGAGAAAATAAATTAGTCGCCTGCGCTGCGGGTAAATGAAATGAGAAAAAAGCCACTAATTTATTAAATCAAGCATAAAGTACATACGTAGTCTGTATTCAATCTATAGTTCAAAAATGGATATAAAACTGGTTTTTTAACGGTGAAATAATAATGTTGAAATATAAAGAGGTTAAAGAATTTGTCAAAGAATGAGAACAATGGTCGAAGTGACCGAAAATATGTAAATCAGGTTCGAAATGGACCAAAAAAGATGGTGGTTAAAAACTTTAATTTTCTGAAATTGCCACCATTCTTGTGTTATAATTTGCGGGGCAACTTTTTGCGCTTTTCAGTCGCGAGATGCTGTTTTTGAATTTAACTTTGTGGACTGTATCTAGGGTTTTGTCTCAATCTAAGTATATATAAAACTATAACCGCTTCACAAATAATATAGGAGTAACGGAGCCATGCGCCTCACCTGAGTCCTTCCGTAGAACAAGGGTACGAGCTGATCCTCGTGCTGACGGTATCCAGTTCAAGTTCGCACCAGCAGCTTTACGTCCAAAATCACTGTATATTTCGGCAACACTCGAATGATAGTAATGCATGTACCATATATTTCACCAAATTAGCGGAAAAAGACGACGATTTAAATTGATTTTTAACTCCAGCACGCGCACGAGACGTTGCGATCCGACCGTTTTTTTGTTTCGTCGTCAGGTGGCGCTGTAGCAGCGCGCTCGGTGCGACAAGGACGGCGATATATGCGAGAGCGCATGGGGGAAAGGGATAGGTAAATAGGATTGTGTAGCGGTTACATTCTAAACTAAAATATATATGAAAACGAAACCCAACAGCGTGATATTATGTATGTGTATGTATGTATGTTCATTTCCTTTTTACGTTAAGTACTACAATTAGCAATTTAATTTAATTTCGTTATTATCATTATTATCACGTCAATATCAAAATTAAATGTGTGATAGTAATTATGGTATTTAAAATCCGTAAAAGGCAGGTGGCCAATTTGGCCACGCATAATTTTATATCCCTTATCCTAATAATAGTTACTATTGAATCAGCCTACATTATACTGCCCATTTAAGTAATAATATTTAAACAATGATATTAATTTCAATAAAAAAAATGTAAAAAATAACACAATTATTGTCATCAAGCCATATAATTATACAGCGTGTAAATTTCATACGGGCATATATTTTAACAATAGTTAATATACACCCTAATTAACATAAAAACGTGTGTAACAGCAAAATTAGTTGTATTTCTTTTTTTCTTACTAATTAATTCAGCAAGCAATGTATGACATTGCGCCAATTAAATTAAAGCATCTACATAATAGTTATGTTATGCTCACGAATTGTTATTAACGCAGGCGGTTCACTCGCCTGAGATTGGTATTTATTTTCCACACATTTCGTCCTTGCACTTGGATAAAGGCGATACATTGACGACCGATGGACGCTCGCACACTTCGTACATTGCTCCTAAGACAAACTTTAAAAAATTAACTGCTCCTCAATAATAAAAGATACCAACAAAATATCTTTCTCACATGATTTGTATGATCGTTAACTACGTCAGGATAAAATATATGCCCGTATGAAATTTACACGCTGTATGACCCATAAAAAAATAATAATTGATTGTTTGTATTGTATTATTTTTATTTTTCGACTCTTCTTTTTCCTCGGAGGAGTTCTATTATTAAGAAACAATAAGTCTACTAGCTACCTTCTAAAAATTAAGTGTACCTACTTATTTGTTTTTCTGAGTAATTGTTTGCGTGATGTTTCATAAAGTGTATTAATTGTAGGTATTGTATTGAAAATTCATTACATTTGAAACTGAACCCATTATCATCTAACATTTATCAAGCACTCCAAAAATTCTGCTATCAAATCTCTTCACAAATTCCAATCGAACCTTTTGATGAACTATTCAGTGTTTAGTATTCCATCAGAAATCACGGCCGATGAGGGCGCCAAATACTTCATTAGCCTACTTCACGCGCCCGCCCACCCTTAAGGGATAGTGCAAATTACATTACTTATACACAATGAAGATATATTTCACCCAATCAAGGTTTTATTGAAGAAAACTTCAGTGATTTTCAAATATAGAATAAAGGTAACAGTAAATATCCATTGTACCTGGCAGCAAAGAATGTAACTTTTTACGAACGGGGGTGGCAGTTCTCCACAGTCCTTTTAAAACTAACTAGAAGAATTCCAACATATAAAACGTCGTTTGATTCCTTTGAGTACGTTGAGGCAAGTAAAAGTATTACAGTAATGTAAATGTAAAAGTTTGTAAAGAATGCTTGTTGCTCAAAGGTTTGGATAGACTTGAATAAAAATCGAGTACCTACACGAGTAAGTATTATCTAGGATAAACAGATACGGCACCTTGTTTTAGTTAAAAATACGTTCAAGGACTTTAATTTTAATGCCACTATGAAACCCTGCCATAATGACAGCGTTAATCATTAATTTTGGCTTTCTTTCATGTGGTTTGACATTGTCATTATGACAAGTAAGACAGTTACCACGACGCAAGAACCATCGCAGAAACAATCGCGAGAAAAAGGTAATTAAATTATGCAAACAGACTTTTTAAAGTGTGTACGTAACCTGACGCCAATTCTTCTTAATAACCCAAAGGACTTGGAATATATTGCACAAATAGGACCTATACATTTTCGGTCAGCCTTTTACCAGGTCTCCAACTACCTAAATATTGTGGCTCCATTCCCTAAGGGCAGAACAATGTTGGCAGTAGGCTATCCTGAATGGTCCCGACGGGTAACTACTACTAACTACCGAGTCCGTTCGACTTTGTAGCCTCGCCTTCGTTAAAATATGATAAATCTTAAATAGACTTTTAGTTTTAGCAAAACATAGGTACCTACATTTTAGTCGATATCTAGTACTTACTTGTAAATAAAACTTTTACAGAAAATAGCTTATCGGTTAAAATATAATTGGCATTCTATGAATCGCTTCTCGATATTTTCAAGTGTATACCGAGTCATTGTATCACGCTTGGTCTGCAAATGAGATTTTACTACTTATCATGACAAATCTAAATTAATACTAATCATATTGTAAATTTTACTTCATATCGCAGAAATGTTTATTGGATAAAAGTAATCTGAAAATAAAGGTCACAAGGTAAAGTGAACTTCCGGCCACAGTCACCAAAAAAAAGTTACCAATATATAACTTTCCCTTAACGGTTGCTTATTCGAAGCAAATAAAATATAGGTAGTCTGGCTGTGCTTCCAATTCAGAATGCAAAGAGTCGATTGTTTACCGTTGAAGACGACTTAATTGAAGGAAGCGATTCTAAGCTATTGATTTCAACTTCGTTCTGCGTTCTGTTGGTTTAGCTAACAAGCCAGCGCCATCTAGCGAGTGTGTTAATTAAATTACCTATGCATAGGTAGCGCAGTTGGGTCTCGCTAGATCGTGATTTGGTTTTTATAATATTGCAGTCAATTTAATTAGGTATGTAAATATGAAGGAGCGAAGCGAATGTGAAAATAGCAAGATAACATAGAGCTTGTATTATTCACAAGGATGGTAATGCAAATAAAACAACAAAAAAGGCTTGTAAGTATTCCTACTATTTTTCCGACTTCATGTTTTTCGGCTAACACTTTTGAAATGATCCCTAATAGGGATGTTACGGAGCTTCGAATTCGATTCCGATATCTCGGAAGCTCCGATTGATATTAGACCTCCGGTTTCGAAACTTTTTAATCAAACCGCAGCGACGGCGGAGCCGGCCGCGATCAGCGTGTACACTTATCGCGTGGTCAACCGTGATTACACATTAACAGTGATCGGAATTAGGTGAGCTAAACTAAACTACCTAATTCTCGCAAGAGGACATAATATAGAGTGGTTAGGTACTGGTATCACAGGGTAGTTTTAGACATACATTTATTAATACTTGCTTGAAAATAATAAAAAACATTAATGATACCTGCATCTGAATGACAGATTTATGTCTAGCCCGTTTTACTATAGAACTAACATCAAACATCTCGGTATATAAGTAAAAACACGTATGTTTAACCTTACGACTAGTAAGGTATGCAAGGTATGCAAGAAAAAAAAATCCACCGGGGTGTAGCCACTCTATATTATGTCCTCTTGCGAAGTATAGATATTTTCGCTCGCCTTATTCCGATCACTGCACATTACACACGCAACTCATTTTACCTTCACCTCAGACTCCGCCTCCGACTCCCACTTCGGTTCCGATTCCGATAAACCAAGTTTAAAAACTGCGTCTCCGACTTCAGTTCTAATAAAACCACCTCTCAACATCTCGAGTCCCAAAATAAGTAAATCTGTTTATTACAAAGGAGCGGGAGACTGCTGTTTGACCTCCGTAACCACTGAAGGGGGAACCAGATCGATTAGATCATAATGTACCCTTGTATCATTAAGTACCGTCTTTATCTGATGTGTCATTAACTAAACGTAATATTCTATACTGTTAATGCGAAGAACACATTATTGATAAGTGGATTTCAATATTTAAATGCAGTTCTAAGTTTAATAAAATGCTAGGCTGAGAGGCTGTGATTTTCGGCGAAGTAAGGCCCTTTAAACCCTTTGGGATTGATCCGTATAAGGAGGGTGCGATTTTAGGTCGTCACAAGGCCCATAAAAGTCCGAAATAGTTTATTACAAACGGCGACAGACTAATCAGACCCGTTCCGTTGTCATTATTGAAACTACTTCTACTTTTTACACTTTTCACTTACAAAATGTGTAAAATTTTAACCTAAAGTATCAAAACCATCCGCGGTTGAAATATTGGAAACGAATAAAATGTTCGTTGTCACATACAAAATGTATCAAATTTTAAACCAAAGGAGACCAATCCGTTCACCTTTTAACTATTATAACATAAAAGACCCGAAGATTTTCATAAAATAAAGTAGTAATGATTTCTTGCGACAAAACTTTATCACTAAGAGATTGAATATTTCCTACATTGTATCAACTTAATATGTCATTTTCCTTATGATATAATTTGAGACAAAGTACAGTTACAGTAACATTGTTGTTCAACATCAGTGTAACCAACATATACCCAGACAAGAGGGCACCGTTGGTAACTCTACCTCGTTGAGTACAGTCTACAGCAAAACTAGATGATCATTTTAATACTTTATCGCACTAACGTAACATTACTGCGACAGTTCGGATGTGGTAAAGTAGTGAAAGTGACAAGATACTAAAATGTTCATCTACTTTTGCTGTTGTCTGTTCTTTACAGAGATAGACAAAATGTTATCTATTAAAGTTAGTTACATTGGTCACAGGTGATTTGGGCCAGTCAGCATTTCATCTTCAATTTCGATTTTGGTTAGGGGGGGAAATGGAATAATTTGCTGGTAAATTGAATGTATAACCGATTAGATCTCACGTACAATTAATAGATAATACACGCCCTTTGATAAAAAACGTGCCCATGGCTGTTTTAGTTTTTGCCATGGTTCTTTGGAGTTTATATCTGCTATTGACAGAACTTTTAAAAAGCTGACTTTAATGGGCTTAATACATTTACTTTACTTCGATGAAGAAAGGCTCCTTGCGTTTTCTAACTACAAAAGAAACGCCACTATTTTCCGTATTTTTGAGAAAAAGAGGTTTCCTTTAGTTAAAAAAACATACTATCGCTCGTTATTGGCTGTCGGGAACATGTCGTCCACCCTCTTTTGAACACAATTTAAAGTAACCTACGAGTACATAATTATAATGATTGCTGGTTATTGGAAGATTAAAATTACAGCTAAACGGTGCCTTATTTCAAAACGGAATTGAGCTCACCTGCACGTATTAGGAAGCGAAATATCTCTATTAATCCGAAAATCAGCCTAAGTTACAAGCTCACGAACTTATACATATTACGGTCCAAATTAAATCAAAATTCTGGTATAGAAATTTAGGATATGCAGAGTTTTTTATGGCATGTAGAAGGCAAGCAGAGAGAAGAGTTAAGTAATCTTTAATAACCTGTCAGTTAATGATTGCTCAGCTGTCATAAAATAAAATAATGTAATTTACGACTTACACTAATTCGACGACTGATTCTTCCCTTATACAAATGGCGCAAACAGAAAATCTGAACTGTCAGCCATTTTCCGCAAATTGTGGAGAACATGTTGAATAAGTCTCATTTCATTATATATCATGCTACACAACTCTACATAGTAATGCCAGAGAGAGCCAACATTATTCTATTAAGTAGATAATTCAAAAATGTTTCACATTCTTTTTGGAATAAATAAATAAATAAATATGGCCTTGAGTCCAAAATCGTTAAAGCCCTTGACTTGCTCCAAAAGAGTGGTAATAGCTTCACCTAGCAATTTCATTCTGTTGAAGCCGATTATGACCGTCTGTAATGCCCCTTTACAATGTCGTTCAATAAGCGCCTGCCCACTCCACACGTTCAATCGTTTGAAAACATTGTTATTTCTACTGGACTGGAGATATCTACAAGTATCTGTGTAAATACCATGGATGCATTTACATGAAAGGTTAGGTTGAGAATTAAATTCTCACCAAGGGATTTTTGCAAGGGATGATCATCTTTCTCATCATACGATGGCGGGAATAGATTGAAGAACCTTGAATGCATATGAGTAGGTCGAAGTCAGAATAATGACAGATGAAAAGTAAAATTACTAGCATAGCTAAAGGCATTCCACCTTGATCCTCAGGATTAAATTGCCCGTAAAAATAATGGAAATGAGTGTATTTTTAGCTGTATTCCAAATGAAATGTTACTATTTCTTCCAACGAAAACTACTTAATGAGAATAATCGAGTGAATAACGACAACGTAGGTACTCACCCAAATAAAGACCGAGCAACTTGTATGGCCGTTAATGAAAAGAGGATTGCGTTAATGATAATACCATTGGTCCGGTTCAATACTGAAACGATTACTACGCCGGGAGGTATATTACCAAGAACTCGATAATGAGCCAATTTTGAATGGAAAGTACGAAGCTCGGTACTGTTACGGACGGCACATAATACACCACTAAAAGTTCATCGATGGGCAGAAAAGTTAAAAGGCGCTGATAAAGCGGCAATTGTTTATTGTACTTTTGGCAGTTTTATAAATAATTAAACGACTGAATTGGGCAGTTGCGAGTGGGCAATTAACAAATAGGAATTGGTCGGTAAGAAATCATATTACTAACAGTTCTAAAAATAATAAGGTAAGCTGCAGTAAAGTATCAGTGTGTTATGTCAAAATAAAGAAATAATTAATTGAAAACGGTAATTATGATTTTTGGTCACAGTAAACATTAGTCAAATCAAAAAAATAAGAAGACCGGCTCTTTTGACCTTATACTCTTATGACCTGATGACTTTGCCAGTGAGAAGACGGGTCCCCGCTGTGTGGGTCCCCTGTTCGCAGGCGTATTGCCCTTCGGGCATATAGGTACGACAGTATAACTGACCGTACCTACCTTTTAAGGCTTTTTTTAATAATTTTACCTAACCAATCCCGACCCGTCAACGGAAGTTTGCTGTGTGTTTCAATCAAAGTGTGAACAGTTTCCGTAACCGGCCATTCCATATTTTGACCGCCTATTTGTTTATAACACTACATGCTTAATTTTTAATCGGATAGCAACATTCGCTTTAATATAAAAAAAAAACAGTTGTTTAAATTATTTTATTAGCCATTGAATAATCACTGAATTTTTTTTTTTTAACGATTATCTGTGACTAAAAGTTTATCAACAAACGCAATGCTCTCATCATCATCATCTTCTTCATCTTCCCGCTGAGTTCATCGTTCAAGTAGCCAAGGGTCTTCCGCGTCTATGCTTCGTCGTCAGCAAGTTTAATGTGTTTGCACAATGTGGTTTTCATGTCGTTTCTGCACATTGCCATACCATCTAATACCCCGAGCATTTTTGTGGTTAAAGTGGCTCTGACTGAAGCTCCCACTGACTAATTCATTTCTTATCTTGTAACGTACGTGAAGCCCGCTGTTTGTAGCGAGCATCACGTACGTAACAAGATACAGTGTAAACTAATATAACGATCGTTAAAATAAATACATATCATTTTGTTGATTGAAAATTAGTGACATACATACTGTAAGATTTGTTTACTAAGTAAATACTCATTATGCTTATCACAGGGTTCACGTAAAAACACATGCTGACACATCCTATATACTCTTAGTAGATACACAACACAAATTAACCTCAGGTTAACGCATGCCAACCTAAACGGCAATAGAAACTAGAAATAAAAAGTTTGCAACCAAAGTATCCTCGAAAACCAAATAAGGGGGAAAACAAGAAAGATGTTCGAAGGAGGTTAATATTTAAAATCCATCAAATTACCCTTCGTAACTTTAGCCGCACGTGCTCGTACTAACGAGATCACTGTAGGCAGTTCCTTTGCTGCATCAGCCGTCTGAGTGCGTCGACCCGCGTCAAGCCCGTGTTTACTTCCAATAATCTGGGCAACTGTACCTATTTATCTTTATTTTTTATTTTAGGGGCACGTGGGAAGTAACAAGAAATGACATTTTAACTTTTATTCTTTATTAAACGGGATATGAGGTAGATACGGGATAAACTTGCAGGATCACTACCTCCTAGTTGTAAATAACGCGAGGTCTTTTCGTGTGATGGCAATAATATAATTATCATCATCTTTATCAGCTGGAAGACGAAATGTCGGCAGTATTTCCACAAGGTGGACCGACGATCTGATAAAGGTTGCGGAAAACCGCTGGATGACAGCAGCAGAGGACCGGTCGTTGTGGATGATGTGAATGTCTGGATTTGGGTACGGACTGAATGCGATGCGAAGACGATCTAACTCATCTAACACCTAGCCACGACTGAAGTAATGCATAGAGGTGTATGAAGAATGCAACAGTCAGGCGTCGTACGTTCTCATATGCATTTGTTGCGACCGCACCACCGCCACAGTCGCCGCCGCGCAAAGTGGTAGTCACCGTTAATAATGTTAAAAGTAATGCTGTCAAAAGGAAATAAGAATAGCAGCTTTAAAGTTTAAGGTTTCAGATATTTTACTATACTGTCATTTGTAAATGTATTGATTAATCATTCCGAGAATAATTGAGTAGCGCTCATACGCGTATGTTTTCCATGTAATGTTAATAGTAATACTAATAATGTAATTATTTTTAAGAAGTAGTTATTGCACTGTAAGCATTTCACAACTCACGAAAAACTGCCTCGTCTGTTTTCATTAATAATTTTAAAGGATAGACTCTTACTTATTCCTTCGGAATTTCCCGTTTGCAATAAATGTTGAATTTTAACTCTACATAACCAAGTCTCCTGGTACTAATTAGGAAGCCTACTTATATTAAATGAAGTGGTAAGTTAAGCATACTTACGTCAATAGATTGTCGTGCCAGCAGAGTCCTTAAATCAGGAGACGGCTGTCGAGCTGACATATTAATTTAGCTAGCTTTACTTAGTTATTTTATTTTATTAGTACACGAGGCATGTTACAATAGTACATTCATTAAGTCGAGATTTTTTTGTTACGCTTTTCAAACTATGGGGACAATAATTAATTTAAAACGGCATACATTTTCCAAAACATCCCAAAACACAAATACTTACGGTACCATGGCCATCGAATTTGACTGCGCCTTAAGTGAGTTTTTGTACCCTTTTCACAAAAGACTCGCGGTAAATGCCAGATGGTTTGGCTAAAATTGACTTTTGGGTCGACTGAGTTCTGAATAGAAGTTGCCAATGCTTATTTAAATGTTTGGATAATCTTGAGACCGTATCGCTTAAGCGATATTGAGTTTGGATTTCGTAATATCCAAGGAATGAAAAACAATCGGCGTATAGTTTGACTTCTTCTAATGAGATTTCAGTTATATTTTGAAGTGCGTCAATGAAATTAAATACATACCTTCTCAGGTGTTTTAGGTGTCCAAGGGTAGCGGTGATCGCTTCACATCAGGGGACTTGATAGGTCGTTTACCCCCTCTAGCATAAAAAAACCGGGCAAAAGCATATCGGACTATGCTCAGTGTAGGGTTCCAAAGTCGTTAAGTACTACAAAAATATAAAAAATTACAAGTAATAACAATTTTTCTATTTAAAGTCATTTGGTGCCGTCTTCGATGATTTTAGTAGGTATGTAAACACTTTAATCGCTTGTATCTCAAGAACCAACGAGACTACTTAGTCGTGATCGTTTTTCTTTTAAATTAATAAAATGCGCTTTCATTGAAGAGACTTTTCAGATTTTTAGTATTTGTAGTTTTGGCTGTAGGGGAAGGAGGGGAGGGGGAACTTGACTCTAACAAAAATTAGTGCTTTAAAGCTTAATATTTCATATACGGATCCCTTAATCGAAGTTTTTACAAACCAGCAATGTTTTTGAAAGAGCTATCCAATGACACCTCATACTATAGGGTAGACGTGAAACACAAATACATCCCCATGTTTCGTGTAGGGGCGATACAATAAAAAAAGTTTTTCTATATTATTTTTACCTCTTTGTTGGCGTGACTAATATGTATATTCATGCCATTTTACAGCTCTCTAGTACTAAGAGTTTCTGAGCTAGGCTGCGGACGGACCGCCGGACGGACGGACGGACCGCCGGACGGACGGACGGACATGGAGGACACCTATAAGGATTCCTAGTTTGACTACGGAACCCTAAAAACGTCCTAGTATTGGACATAAATAACACAAAGGAGTTCACATGTCTATAGTTAGTCTATACTTGTTAAATCATCAAACACCGAGATAAATTTGAGAGAGGTTATCAACGCCAAATGCTCACTTAAACCCAACTACGCTAACTAGGTAGGACGGGACTGCCGAAATTATCAATTCCTCTCGCCGTAGTGACTTTCACCCTAAATTACTTCAACAAATACCGCACACGTCGGCATTTTAACAATCACACTAAAAGCATGCAAAATTAACACAATGGCCGTTCAAAACTTTAAACGGGAATATTTTATTCATGGCACACCGTCCTCTGTCCGAATCCAATGAATTTGTATGACGTAGATAACGCGTTTTATTGTCACGGTTAGTAAATAAATTCTGTCGCATCCACCAATCATGTACAGAGATCACGTAGAGAGCCGTCCCGATGAAAGGTATAATCCAATCAATTATTACGGTCGTGCTCCAATTCTGCAACAGTGAAATGCAAAGGCAAAGGATTTTAAGCCTAAAAAAATACTGTTCTTTTTGAGGAGCTTAATTTGGAAGGGACTTGATTGTTTCTCGAGACGACTTGCCATTTTGATGGTTTTGCAATGTGCTTTTGAATAAGATTGAATTGTAAACATTGCTCAGTTTCATTACGAGTATCTCTAGAGAATCTTCTTAGCCGAGTTTGTACCTAGCAGAGATTATAATCAGTCTGCAACCTGACTTTAAGGTTTACTTAAGGAGACATTTCTCAGAACCACTTAATACCTATCACCCTCTTGTGGTTCAAGGACTTGGACGCTCACCAAATTGAAAGCTTGCTCCGAGTATTTCTCTTATTTATCCTGTGTTACCGTATTTTAAATTCGATAGACGGATTTTTTGAATTTGTGATTGATAAGTGAAAAATAACCGAAATAGTGGAAGATAGAACAATTTCGGTTACCGCCACCGACACCGGCCCTTTGATGGGCGACATTCGCAAAATGGCAGGTTGGTGCTGAATGCAATTAACATGGGACCGGTGAAAGTGGCGTGATGCTGAAGCAGCCTATCAGTATACCCTGAATGATATAATACTATCGTTCTTATGTTGATGAATAGTGTTCTAAAATGAATCTCCGTGAGACCATTTTATTACAATTTCCACTACTCTTCATTAGCTTTCCCGTATTTCATTTTATTCTGACCCCGTGGTACCAACTCGAATTTCTCAAACTAAAAGCAACGAATAGTTTTACACTCCATAAATCCTAACGCAGTGGAACAAAACTACATAAAATTGTAAAATATTCGCAACTTACGGTGGCTTGACATTAAGGCGAACTAAATTCATGAAACATTTACGTCAACACAAAGAATAAACGAGCAACTAACGCTTACTTACGTAAGGACTTGAATTCTGTGCTAAGCTAATGGTTTTATATAAATCAGAAAAATATAAGGTTGTGAAAAGGGTACGAATTTACCAAATGTAACTTTTTAGAGTTTGTAGACTGCCTATTCTTGACTACGCTTGGAAAATTCAAACATAGCATTGTTGTAGATTCAATGCATAGTCGGTCGTTGCAAATGTGCCAAAGTTCATTTACCCTCACAGCGGTTGCTGCTGGTAATTGGTTAGATCAAGCTCACACAGAGTCGACTGTCTGTGGAAACTATTATCATCCTACAAGTTCGCGAGACCGATATTGGTGTGGGTACAGAATACAGAACCGGGGAGTGAAAATCTTAGCTTTCCATTCAATTTTAGGGTTTTTGTAGTCCAAGTACATGTCCGTCTGTCTGTCTGTATGTCATGGTAACTTTTCCTAAGAAAAGAATAAAATCACAAAGCTGGAACTTCGCACCCATAATGATATTTATTTGTACCGCGCACTAAGACCCATAACGTAACGGCACCAGTACTCGACAAAGGACCAATGTTCGACACTGACTCTTATTCAAAGAAGATAAGTGTTATTCATTTGTTTTGCAACATTCAATTTTATAACCCTATGATCTTTGAATTTAAAGCTGCTATCGATTATTGGTGCATGTCAGCGAAAAGATTCGAACACGGGTGCCGTTACGTTAATTTAAACAAACGGATACCCCGTGTAAAGCAGGGGTGAAATATAACTATTTTAATGTTACAAGTTGTCCGAAAAATATGCAAATTTCAAAGTTATTATTAATCTTTCGATCGATCGATAGGTAAATTGGTTCATGAGGTAAAAGCGACTGTATGTTTACCTTCTAGAAATCATCTCAGATAGCGCCAAGTTACTTGAATTAGAAAAAATAAGCTAATAGGTACATATTATGGTTTTTAATATATATATTTTTTTCTGTAGAGCGGTGATAAAACCCTACACCGAGCATGGCCCGATAGGCTCTTAACCGGATTATTAAGATTGAGTTTGGGATCGAGTAGATACCCTGGTTAACACAACATTTCTAATTTTCATCGAGCATCCCAGTGGATCACGCTCACCTCGTCTGTTGATTCAATTTATTATAAAATATGATAGTCTCTGATCAAACTATCAATATCCTACTCTTGAGAATTGAGCAATAAATGGGCAAGATAAAATCAATAAGTTACTTATAGGAGACTTGTGGCTTGCGTGAAAATGTCAATAAGAGAAAATTTATAAATTCTTTGAGGTATCACACTTTTTTCTCACTTTATTACAGTAAAATAATTTACTTGGTTTAATAAAATATACAGATTCAAGAATCCTCCTGTGACACCGTACGGCAAATATGCAAATGGCAGCAGCGGCGGTGTGAATAATACCGAGCGCTCTTTATTTCCAAGGTAACTCAATAAACTGAGAAGTGAAGTAGGTATTAGAAAAAAATCTTGAACATTTCAATCTTTCTTTACCACTTTATACTCCGCTTTTAACGAAAGGTTTGTTTTCCGCTTTTTTTTTTCGTGGTGGTAGGACCCTGTGCAGGGTCCGTCCGGGTCGCTACCACCATCTTATCCATTAAGAGTGCGCCGAGGCAACGATACGTAATTACGAAAAAAATGCGTTCGTTTGATCGCCTGCTGCATTGTTTTTACTGAAGCTTTAGTTATGCAATTCATATGTAAGATATTTAAGGAATCACTCTATATATCATATACTTTAGAAACACGATTACTTGTACTTCCCTCGATAGAAAAAACATCCAAAGATACCTCTACATAACAAAATAAACACTTAGTACGGCGTAATTACTTCACGGAAGATCATCAGTTTTGGATTTACAACAAAACTACACGTCTTCTATATATTCTACACTTTAGATTTGAAAATGTGTTTTTATTTTACTAATATGAAGGAAATACCTAAATTCGCACGCGTTTCGTCCATTTTAGCCAGAGCCGTCACGTTTCCCCCATGTCCGCATTAGTCCTGCTTCGGCCGTCGGACGTGGAGGCTGTGTCGCTTGTTGTTTGGTTGCGTTTATCGCGATTTTTGTGATTATTCACTTTATTTTAAATGGGGAACAAACACAACCAAGAAAGGAAGAGAAGGGGTTGGCAAAAGCACAATGCTAAACGCTTGCGTGAAGAAATGAAGTTAGTTAAAATCGTAAACCTACTGATAGTGGAGTAGTTCTAAGAAACCTTATTTGGCAGTTGTCAAAATGCCACGCTAAGGGAGGAGAAAATAAATCGGTAGCAACATAGACTGATTTTCGAGATGTATCGATTTGTATTACTAAGACTTTGTAATCGTTTAGTTGTAGTCTTGATGTTTTGGGCCAAAATTGGTTTATTTACACAAGTAATTTTAAACAACACGCGAAGTTCTTTCAATTAGTAGGTAGGTATATAAAAATACACTTCTATGGTGAATATTTACCAAGATATAAAAATAGTTTAGCTAAAAAAACACATTTACAGGCAAAACAAGCTTCTTAGAACGACCCGAGGTTTTTTTTACTATAATTAATTATATAATATTGTTACTTCTTGGGATGGTTTCAATATTTCTAGAGCAAGACATCTCCAGAAATCTGAATACAAAGAGAATACTCCGTAAGTATACTCAGTACCTAACAACTATATTTCAACAAATGAGTAAAATTGCAAAATTATTCATATTTTTTTATTTATAGGGTTAATGTTCCATTTGTTGGCACTTCGCTACAAAACGAAGAGTTAGGTAGGTACCTAATGAACCGGTGAGGTATGCGTAAAAATAGTAAGAGGTGTATAGGAAAACATTATAATAAATTTAGTATGAATTTTCACATTATCTTTATATTTTTTCAATTTACAGAGTAAATGAATTGGTTGACATCGATTATAAAATTTACCACACAATGGAATTGTAAGTCCCAAATACGAATTATTTTTATAGAATGAGGATTACAAAATTTCATCCAAACTAATTCTGTTAATAAATAAATTATAGTTAAATCAAAACGTTCTGTTTTATTACAGGATGCCAATGGACCAAATTTCTTGTCTTTCAGTGGATGGAGAAATAGACAATGACATTGCTTACTCACACAGACAAAATAATGCCGTGAAGTAAAATCCGATATTGATTATTGTTGTTTCTTATGTCCTAATATTTTTTTCTAAAGATACCTGCGTACATTATTCATTACATTATATACATACAAAGTAGGAACTTCTAAATATGTGATTGATACAGCAGCTTTAAGATTTTAGTTTTTTAAAACATCAATTTAATTTTATACTTTATAGTGATCAGAATCAGACATTGAAGTTTTTGCGGAAATAATCATGGATAAACAGTCGTACAACCTAAGATCCTTTTTTTTAAAGACGGTTAAAATACCAAAACCTTCTCCTATGTGAAACAAATACTTTTCTGAAAACCGCATTAAAAACGGTTCAGCCAAACGTGAGATAATCGCGGACAAACATACATACATACATACAGGTCAAACTGAGAACTTCCTTTTCTTTGAAGTCAGTTAAAAATAATATCTTGAAGAAAGGGTCCATGACTGGGATTTTTGCCCTACTCAGCCGTTCTTATTACTTTACATTAGGTATTGAGTTCACTTTATTTTGTGCTTAGAATATTGTCAATAAAGGTAATTAGGTTTTATTTCATTTCAATATACAGTCACATTAAATCACGGGGTTGTTGAGCCACCATAGAACTCTGTCCTAATGACAGCGTCAAGTCACGCAAAAGAAATTATTTACGTCAAAATTTACCGTCAACTTTCTATGAAAGGGTTCTCCCGGTAACCTTCGGAGAGGGAAGATGGCCGATTGGAAGATGTACGGCTTTTACTTATGATTTATTCTCTTTAGCCGAACAATTTGCCCAATAAATATTATAAATAACTTAACACTAGCTAAATACACCTTAGATGTACAAACGACATTAATTAAAAATTATCTATTTATCTGTGAGTGGGTTCTAGAGTGGCTCAACAATCTCGTGATGTGACTGTACCTCATACAAGTAATTCAATCCTACCTTACCTACCGACAGTAAACAACTAATTTAAAAAAAAATGTAGACTGAAAAAAGTTTTTAACTTCTTATAGTGAATATTTTAATAAAAGTATTCGGAATCGATTATGTTTTTTTATTTTGTAAACATTGGTAGCAACCTCCGCGCCTAGTGGATCGGCGCACGGCTCGTCAGGCGCGGCGCGCGGCCGGCGCATGGCTCCAGCTCGCTCCTTGCTGGTGTGCTATACGCACACATACACAGAGTGCATAAAATACCTAAAGTTAATGAGCGCAAAAAGCTCGGTGCCCCCTTAACCACCCGCCTAGCAATAGAGGCATTCCATCTTGGCCCTCGGGGTTGGCAAAGCGTTTGAGGTCTTAGGATTATAGTCTTGGGAATTCAAATGTCTATGGGTCTCAGATTCCACTTACCATCCGGTGGGCCTGAGTGCTCGTGTGCCTTCTTGTCATAAAAAAAAACTGGAATCAGTTGCAATTTTACTTTTGCTTATTTTTATACTAATTAATAATTTTATTATTTTTAAGAAGGTACATACATAACGTCACGCCTTCATCGCCGATTGGGGTAGGCAGAGCTAAAAAAATGCCAACAACTCTAAAAAGATTTGTTGATAATTCTGTAACCACATTTTGCACAATTGGGCTATTAATATTTACCAATGACTAACTTAAAAATCAATTTGTGCAGAGATTTAATCTACAAGCGGGCCCACTTTCTGGATTTGATGTCATAACGCCTTTATCATATCAAATCCAAAAGATGGACTCGCTCGTAGATTAAATGACTGCACAAATTGATTTTAAAGTTAGTCATTTTTCGTCAGTGAGCTTCAAAAATTGCCCCCCAGGTCGCAAGCTCATCATCTAACAGTATTATTAAACTCCTATTTTTTATTCACTTTTTAAAAATAGTTTATTAAATAATTTACTTGTGTAGTTTTATATAGAGACAGTAGTGTGTTCGGACAAGTCCAAGAAGAAACTGAGTGACACTGCTCTTTATATTTACACGAACCCATTCGCACCCTCATAACTTTATCCCCCGTGCACCTAAGAATTGGTGTTTATAATTCAATAGATAAGAATTTTGACGTTTAATTTATTAGTTTCATTCGAGCTTTTGCATCGATAAATCAACTCGTAAACATAGCATTTACAACTGTACCAAAATACGAGTATATTTTAATATAAATATTTTTTCTGTGATAAAATATGTACAAAAATAACAAAAATCAACAATTGCACGATTATCGAACTCATGTTGGTTTAGTAAGAACTTGTAGACTGTACTATTAAAATCACAACTGGTATGTACTTTAATAGAGGGATGAAATTAGAAAGTTGCAGATTTAGAACTTCCTATTTACATCCCGGTATAGTACATGCGAGTATCTATTATTCAGAACCTCAGTTATTAGGATGTGGATGCACAAACTTATACTGCAAGCTGCAAGCCTCTAAAGGCACCGTGCTGGATTAACCCGTTTATCTAACACTTGCACCAGGAACTTCCTGGGGTGTATTTCAATATTACGGAACTTAAAAAGTCGTTTCTCGCATTACCGGCTTTTGATTCTAGTTTCACTTTACTTTGAAAAGAACTATAATACGATAATTTTATACAAAGTTGTTGTGATCTTGTGCAGTCTCAATCGATTGCCCACTTTTTTTATCCAAAATTTAATCAAAAGATTTAAGTTCTTAGGGGCAGAGACATTTAGTATAATAGTAATTTATATTTACAATGATTATATCACCAGACTTTATTAAACTGACGAATCGTGAAGTAATAACGTTAATTAAATGTATTAGTAACAGAAACTATCTAACTTTCAGACTTCTAAGTTAAATTAAGTAAATAATAAATAAATAAATAAATATCAGGGGACAATCTCACACAAATTGACCTCCCAAACTAAGCTCTAGGCTTGTACTATGGGTACTAGACAACGATAAACATACTTATATAGAGAAATACATACTTAAATACATATAAAACATCCAAGACTCAGGAACAAATATTCGTGCTCATCACACAAATATCTGCCTTACCGGGATTTGAACCCAGGACCGCTGGTTTCAGAGGCAGGGTCACTCCCAACTAGGCCAACGTGTCGTCAAAAGTCTCTAAATATGTTTGTCAATAATGTTAATAATGTCCTACGGATTATATTAACAATCCTTAGTTTATTTTGTCATTTTTAGCCCCTGCCACGGGATCTAGTTTCAAATACGTCAACAAAAAGTGTTAAATATTATAATGAATTTATTAAAATGACAGCCACCCGGGGTGTAAGTTTCTTAGTAATAAAAGGACTCAAGTCACACAAAACACTCTTTTATTTTAAACCTTAATGCTTACGCTGGAATATGGAATAGACGAATAAGTCCCGAGCCTTTGTAAAAGTTTTGTCCCGTGGCAGCGTGTTAGGCCCACTGGATGTATGTGTGCAAAACAAAATAATATAAGACAAGTTGCTTAATACGGAGACTATAAGGTCTTTTTGATTACCCAAGGAATTAAACAAAGGGAACTAGTAATAAAAAAATGTACCACCACGCGTAGAACATCTTGACCCCACTCCCCGCCCTCAACTAGTGGCCCAAAATAGAAGAAGCATTGTCGACCTCAAGTGAGTATAGGAAAATCGGCTGAGAAATGCGGCCTTTGGATGTAGTTGTAAAGACATCCTGGTGGACATGACTCACGCATTCGTATCATGGCTTTCGTGTAAAACTGATCATCATACACGCCACACACACGTATGCAAAAGCGAAGCCGTAGCGATTCATGTAAAAGTAACTTCTGGGTAAATAACGAACGACGTCATTACCGAGACACGTAACATGGGTCATCCAGGCAACCGTAAGGAACGTATTAAAATGGGCAAAACAAAAATATTAGCAAATGTAATTACGGGGAGGAAATACGCCTAATGTCCTGGTTCGGGGCGCGACGTGACCCCCGCAACATCGGAGTTTTTCAAGGAAATGAGTTAACTTTGCCAGCTTGCGTTCTAATTCCGAGTCAACTAAGCCATTATTTATTTTGTTTACGCGGACGTACTTAATGTTTGTTCGGTGTTTTTTGCCGTTTTTTGTTACTATTGTAACTTTGGGCGTAAGGTAACGGCTTGGTTAAGGTTGCTGATAGATTTAATTCCCTAGAAGTAAAAATACAGAATAACATTCGTTCTCTGTCTCTGTCTATCATGTCCGTTAATCGTTGCTTGGATCCATCTACATTTGTAAGTAAATAGCTACACGGTGCGGGCCCGTTTGATTGATGCTCCGTTTAAACCACCGCTAGTATGTGGACAAGTTTAGTGTCTACATTATAGTACCTACTAGAATCGCGTTGCTGTGGCATCCCATTGTTTGTAATCCACACCGGCACTGAAACTATGCCTAGCTGCGTGCAATAATTGGAATTTGATAAGAGCCTAACCTAACCACTTGACAGGAATAACGGGTGTCGCTTTCCTAGCAAATTAAATAATGAAAATATATTGTTCCATACGTATTGTATAGGTATGGCACATTTTTGTTTTATCTAATAGAACATCTAGTTTGAATAAAATTTGATAATTTAGTTTTTTTTTTTCTTGAATTATACAAAAACCTTTTTATACATAGTATTACGTAGCGAAATCTCCTAGTTTGTAACAATAGTCAAATGCATGAAATGCATTAGATGCATTAATACTCTGTAATGAGTGGAAACTTTCTGCTAATGTAGGTACTTTCTTGTAATTATGGTTGCTTGCATATAATATTAAGAAGTAATGAACATAGGTAACTCAGTTTATGCTACGTATTATTATTACTCGGAGTATTAGCTTAGCAGTTTGAAATCTTGCGAAGATAAAGAATTGCCAATTTGTTATCAATTTTATACCTAAATAATCATAAAAATTTCTACCTTTTAAAAAGATGTTAAATACATAGCGGCTGAATTGGACTAACGTTCTAGCTAATTGATTTGAAAGACCGGCCAAGTGCAAGTGGTACTCGTTCACGGAGGATTCCGTACAATTTTTACAACACCCTGCTTTTACATTAATACCGAAGGTTCAAAAATGATGTATAACAATTAAAGCACAAAACCATTCATAACGTCTTAAATCATTAACCAGCAGAGGAACAATGAATTAAATAAGAACAATCTCGAAACTTGAGAAAACTTGCAAATCCTTCCCGCGAAGTTCCTTCGCGTTTGATTATTTACGCCAGCCGCTTTTCCATTGTTCACCAAATAAAATAATTAAATTGATACAACAACAACAAACTATTGAAAACCTGCTGCCAATTCTATGCGAAAGGCTTTAAGTTTTAAGCCTCTTCGTAATAAATTAATTATTCGTTGATACCCTTGAGTCTTTTAATGCTGGGAGTCAACAGTAATTAACAGAACGCAATCAAGGGAATTGTTAAGAATATTAACGTTAATGAAGTCTTCTCTTGTTTGGAAATGCTTCACGATATCAATATAATGTTAGGGGCTAAATACTTCAAATACAGCCGTGGGGCATTTAAATATTCAATAAATGGATTAAGGTCTTTGAAGATAAGACATTATTGAAGAAAAGCGTTGAGCTAAGTTTGGGACAAGGTCAATTTGTGTGAGATTATCCCCTGGTATGTATTAAATATTGTATCTATGTCACTAGGGTACCTACCTATTATACCGAACCTTGAAGGATCCTATGTTTCCAGCAGTGGACTTCTTTCTGCTTATTAATATGACGATAACGAATCTCAACACAGTCAATAACAGGTATACACACAAAGCATGTGCTTACAATTTTCAAAAATTATATTAAAATACAACCAAATAAAAATTAAATTATAACCAATACCGATCCATAGTAACGGCTGTAAAGCCATTAAAGATTTTAAGGCAGCTATTGCCGATTGTAAGATGATGACACAATTTTTGTAGAATCGGTGGTAGGTTCTTATTGTTACCATTACCTACAGATATGGGTTGGTAATAGAAAACATACGTACCTACCAACGTAATGGTGATCATAATGAATACAAATAAAAATACTTACATCTACAGCACACAGTCTTATTCAAAAATGGTTAATTTAATTTAATATTTTCGATCTATTAATAATCGTAAATACAGAATCGTAATTTTCGGTAAATTTAATATACTGATATGATTTATCTCCTCTTCGCACTGTCATGCACTTTACACAAACACGTGTACCTATTTCTTCTATTAACTGTGGCTGAAATAATTGCAGACACATAAAATCGAATTAAACTAATGGGTGGTTCATAGCTGCGTGGTAAAAGATAAGACTACGTTTTATTTTTCTAATATTGTGACGTTATTACCTAACCACTTGACAGGAATAACGCTGACAATATAATTTACGATAATCATACGAAGGGGAAAAAATGGCATACAGCCCGTGGTTACAGTCTAGAGTATACCTATGGTATATTACCTATTTAATAGTTGTTGATATTTTACTATTTATTCATATTTAATTATTAAAATTACGACATTGTACTTATAGAAAGGAAGTAAGCGAAATCCCGTGGCTATAAATGATTGTCGGGAGAGACCCCATTGCACTTCTCCATTAATTCTCCCTTGTTTAGAACAAAGAGAGTATTAGTGACAGAACTTCGATTTTAAGTTAGTCCTTATTTATATCCGGGTAAAGTTTAAAAAAGAAAAGCAATATCGCATTTGTGCCCTTTTATCGACGTGAGCAGTATTGTGGGCCCCAGTAGGGCTGCCAAACATCCAGGTTCTTCCGAACTTTTTAATTAAATTTAGGTACCTACAACATTAGTTTCTTAAAAAGGTCTTGTTTTAAAACATATATTTTTTAAACATGGAGAATACGATAAGAGTACCCATACCACCTGCCCCCTAGTTCACCATCGTGACAGGTGACAATTTGGTATATAATGCAGTTAACACGCTGATACATCACTCGGTTTCATATAAGCTGCGCCATGTACACTGAAATGTCACCTGTCACCTGTTATTGTCAGGATGGTCAAATAGAGGGCTGATGGTAAGTGGCATCTGAGACACATATACATTTGCAATCGCTAAAATCCTAAGACTGCAAATGCTGGTTGGCAATCTAACGACTAACAGATAGATACGAGTATAATCCCTCTACGCTAGTAATTTAAAACCTGGCAAGAGCATGTCGGACCATGCTCAGTGTAGGTTTCCAAAGCCGTTAAGTACTACAAACATAAAAATCAACAATTATTAACTAATTTTCTATTTAAAGTCAATGGGTGCTGTAGACGGCACTGATGGTAGACCGTCTTATATTATTTTAGTAGGTAATAATAATCAGCCTTTATCTTCGCGATTAACGCCTGTATCTCAAGAACCAATAATATCTACTTAGTCGTGATAGATTTCTTTAAAATTCGTCATATGTTCTTTCCTTTAACATTTTTTAGTTTTGACTGTAGGGGGGGGACACTTGAGTCTAACAAAAATTAGCGCTTTAAAGCTTAATATTTCATAAACAGATTACTTAATCAAAAAACTGTTTCTAAAAACCCATAATATTTATGAAAGACCTATCCAACGACACCCCATACTATAAAGTAGACGAGAAAAAAAAATACATCCACAGTCCCCACGGACATGGCGAACTATAAGGGCTCCTAGTTTACTACGAAACCCTAAAAAGTGGGTTATTTTTTCGAGTGTGTCCCAATTATGTTCTTTTCCTTTGTCAAATTTGGTATAAACAGCATTTAAAATGGTTTCAATTTTATCAAACGCGTCCAAAAATAAACCAATATACTTGAATGTCGGTGGTCACTTATTTACAAGATGGCAGCCCTGTTCCCGAAACACCTCACGACATTAACAATCCACACAATACAACTGCCACTGAACTAATATCGTTGCTATACCAAACCGACTATTCTCTAAATATAATTTAAATCAATTCGCGCTTTACTGGATTTATGATAAGGTATTTATTACAATGAAATTCATCATGTCAGTTATGTATTACATCCTCAAAACTCGAGTGGTGAGGAGTTGTAATTCGTCATGTGGCGCAATTAATCAGCAAATAATTTTGCATGCAATGAAAGAAAGCTGTAAATTCATCAAAATTAACCCTTTGAACGCCAAGAACATATAAAAGCGCTTAAACGTACTGTCGTGCCTACCATGCTATTCACGCTTATAGTTGTCACAGATACAGTGACAATAGACTCGAGTTTTTGTGACGTAAGGTTGAAATTAGCTGTGGTTTGCAGGGCGTGAGGACAACTTTTGTGTCAAGTCAATGGCGGTGAAAAGGTTAAATAGCTATACGGTGCGTTTCTTAAAAATAAATTAATATAAAATAAATTTTAACTACCGATACTTTTAAGTACTTACTGTTAACATTTTTTCATAATAAATATATAGTATTTACACTTGATAATACAGCGTAACTAGTTTTTTCGAGCAGCGATGTTGTGCAAACTTTTATTTGACACTTCTGAGAAACTTTGTTCTATTTCAAATTGAATGTTTACCTTATTTTGTTGTATCAGTTGTTAACTTGTGCCGAATTAATTTGTATAAAAAAAGTAAAAATATTTTTAACAAAATATATCAATTTATGTTCTTAGGACTTGTATTTTCAGCACTTAGCAATATGTGTTCGTATTGAAGACACGATACTAGTCGTTACAAAACCAATCCACTTTTGGGGACTGGTATAATATTTTGGTGGATTCAAATACATACTTATCCTTTTTTTTTAGGTTTATCAATTGATATCTTAAGTTTATCAGGAAAAACACCGTAAAACTGTGATTCCGTATTCAATTTATAAATTTCGCAATATTTTGTTCCAAAATGCAAGTTGACGCCGTGGACGCAGACTTTAACAGTGATTTTGACAAGGTTTACATTCTATTGTCAAAGCTCCTAAACTAAAGTGGAGATGGGCAGGACACGTAGCGAGAATGAACGACGACCGCTGGACCCTACGTCTGACGTCATGGGCAGGCCCAGAGGGCTCTCGGAACCGAGGAATGCCTAAAACTAGATGGTCGGATAATATCACAAAAATTGCAGGCAACAATATTGATCCAGCTACCTAGCGAGTCTCGTAAGGTGTGGGTCAAGACTCAAGACAGATCGATCCCAATAGAGCGTAGCACTGACATTTCGAGAACTGACGCCGTTGTGTACTAAGACCATATTGAAGAGCGAGTTGCTGATGGATGATGCTGGCCACGAGGTTATGTCTTTGCAAATACTCGCCGTTGACCAAATATTCAGCCAGTTCACGGACGCTAAATAGTGTACGTTGGGCCATGTCAAGGCCTAATAGAAGCGTCCGTACAGCTCCTTGTTCTTCCATACGTTCTTGCGGCCCGCAGTGCTTACCACCGTTGGTCTGCGCCAGTTCTCGTTTGCCAAGGAAATAATCCCTGATGATATTATTATTTAGATATTTCTTTATTTCTATTATTTTTTAACAAGAATCTCAGCGAAAAATCCTGTAGCAACCTTATTCTTATTACTAAGTAAGGTGATAGGGTTGAATTTAATGTATAATTTAATTTGAGATACTGCGTATTGGCTTATGAGTGCAGAATAATAATAATTAGTATATTACCTTCTTTTTTCCCAATTTTGTATTAGTTTGGTAGTCCTAAAGTAAAGTAAAATATTCATTGTTACTTACTTACATAATTTTAGTTTATTAGGTTGCCTAGTAAGAAATTACTGTGTCTCGGTGAATGCTGTTGCACACATTCATTGGTGAATGCTGTTTGGTGAATGTTTTATCTTTACGTTGGAACTAGATTGCCAGTGAGTGTATTGTTTGGGTGAACTAGGTTGCCAGTGAGGGAATTTGCTAGCTGTCCAAAGATAGCAAGGAGGACTAATTGCAGGTAATAGTTTGTGTGGCTCTCTTTATCTGGCATCTCACATTCCTGATCCCTGTATTCCAGGCAGAAGTTCTGTAATACAAAAATATAATGTAATTTTTTATGCTGAACTTCGTCGTTGCAGACTGAATAATTCGTCTGCTGAAGTTTAAAAATGAAATCAAGTGGACAAAAATAAACGAAACAAGGCCAGTCAGTGACTGTTTTTCGGCCGTTCGTTAACTTTACAGGTCGCGACTGTTTCTCACTACTATTTTGTTAAAAGTTTGAATAAGATTTTTTAACGCTACTATGTATTGAGACGTAATAAAATTATAACGTTAAACTATGAACCTTTATGATATTAGAGGCCGTTTCTTTGAGAAATTCGCTCGTGAATACAGCAGCGGCGTCGCCGCAAGCTGTCTGCACCGTCCTTTCTGAGCAAAGCAAGTATTCTTGGAAGGAACTGAAACAAAATAACTAGATAAAACATATGCTTTCACTGCGTCCATTTTGTAAACTTATGATAATTGATAACCGTAACTTGACAAGAATGTTCAGGCGTTTCGCCAAAGCTATCACGAATATTGAATAAGATCAAGGTTCTTGTTTTTAACGTGATACATACATATAAAACATCACGCCTTCATTCGCAGATTGGGGTAGGCAGAGCTACAGAAATACCAACTCAAAGGTCCGGTTTTAAAAACGCCTGTGAGTAAATATGTCTTATAAAATTTTAGTAATTTCATACAACTTTTGACATTCCTGATCGAAATTTGATCTAACGGACATTTATAAAACCCAGCCAGGTAAGAGCATGTCGGACCATGCTCAGTGTAGGGTTCCAAAGCCGTTAAGTACTTCAAACATAAAAATCAACAAATAATAACTAATTTTCTATTTAAAGTCATTTGGTTCCGTCTTAGATGATTTTAGTAGGTATAAACATTCAAATCGCCTGTATCTCAAGAACCAATGATGTCTACTTGGTTGTGATAGTTTTCCTTTAAAATTTGTTATATGTTCTTTCATTTAAGTTTTTTTTTTCAGGTTAATATCTAATATTTCATAAACGGATTAAGTACTTAATCGAAAAACTGTGCTGACAAACCCGTAATATTTTGAAAGACCTATCCAACGACGTCCCACACTATAGGATAGACGAGAAAAAAAAATACATCCCCACGTTACGTGTAACCTAAAGATATATTTTTTTACATTTTATTGTACCACTTTGTTGGCGTGACTAATATGCATTTTCATGCCACCTTACAGGTTTCTAGTACTAAGAGTCTCTGCGCTAGGCTGCGGACGGACGGACGGACATGGCGAAGCTATAAGGGTTCCTAGTTTGACTACGGAGCCCTAAAAGCATGACTCATTGTCACGTTCCGCGTGAGCCGAGCGTGCAAGCACAATCGAACTAAGCGTTCGGCTTATCAATGTTTTCTTATGACGTTAATATAACGTAAACCGACTTTACAAACATCTTTTACTTGTTTTTTTTTAGCTTACATTGTTTCTAATTACAAGCGTGACGCCGTTTCCAATCCAATTGCGCTATGTAGTCAATATACATTGAAATGGCCCCCACCCACAACGGATTTTTTGATGAACTTCTTATCACGTGGAGTTGGATAATGGTAACGACATAATGGTGTCTTTGAACATTTCGCGTTCAATGCGAAAGTATTTCTTAAATGCTTTATAAAGGTTTATTTCATTGTACATATATTTTTAAATTAAGGTACGAGTATGCTAATTTAAAAAAATTGCTGGAAGTAACTCTATCAATAGTATACTCGTAAAATTGCCGCTTTTGATGGTGGTCGGAGTCTGGTAGTCTCACTATCGAATTACTATTTTTTTTTTATTTGGTTTTATCCTTAAATATTCACAATCAAGTGAAAATGTAAAAAGAACGATCTTGTGGAGATGATCTACGTCTAAGGACATGTTTCGGCTGACATGATGATGACAATTATGTATGTATGCTAATAATTACAAAGGTGTCCTTTATTATGTTTGCACTACTAGGTATTATGCTTACCAGCACACAGTCTTTAAATAACCCTCATGGGTGCTGCCACCATCTCTTTGGTCCGTGCTCAAAGTCATCAGCGTCTCCTCATACTTCTTGCTGCAATTCTCGCACTCCGGCCTCACGTTCTTCACGCATTTGGCATGTTGTAGGTACTCGTCTTGATACGGCCCTCGGGTACAAAGTTTCATCACCCTCCCGCTGATCCCGGCGGCGTATATCTGCGTGAAGAGCACTTGTTCGTGTCTCTCCAAACAGGTGTGCGTGAAGTTGTTGATGCACGCTAAGCCAGAACGAAGATTTCTGGAAAAGGATAATTATATCAGAGAAACCTAGGTAGGCCATGTACTAGCAATTACATTTCTTGATGATTATCTATTTTTTTTTTATACATTTTAAAATAGGAGTATTCATTAAAATACAGTTTACATTCTTTTTTAAGCGTGTTTTTTGTTATCCCTCTGCAACTGAGGTGACTTTTTTAGAAACATTCTACTGTGGTGGAGTTTGTCAGACGTAATTTATGATAAAATATAGAAAAAATACTAATGGGTCAATGATTTATCAAGTGTATAGCATGTTTTTTTTAATGTGGAATTTAAAATAATAAATAATAATAATAACATATAATAATTTATGATATATAATAATAACTATCTAGTCTTGTGCGAGTAAGTTACCACACGGATACGTTTTTGCCGTAATCGCAATCGACTCCTTTATTGCCAAGGCCTCGACAAAGGGTCAATTTTGTATCACCTCATGAGGCCCAACGTCCCACAAACGGGGAGAGATTTATTTTAAATATGAATTTGAATCTCCTTGCAAGGAAATAAAGTTCAGTTCAGTCACTTTGCACTAACGGCCGAACCCTATATTCAAACCGAGGATAGATAAGGCTTACTTCGGGTTGAAATTTGAGATTTGCCCATACAAAATGTGTCAAATTTTAATCCGAAGTAAGGCTACCTGTCCGCGGTTTGAATATAGGGTTCGGCCGTTAAAGACCAAACAAATTTGAAACAAAAATGAACTTTCTTAAAATATAGTTTAAACTAAATTGTCTTGTTTATGTCTTTCCTACGACACACCGGGTCTCTCGAGGATATAATTTAGAGAGCCTGGTCTGGCAGTCCGTCTTGTCTAAACGGTGACTTGACTGGGCCGGCAGTGAGACGGCAAAAACCAATTATTTCTCTAATACTTACTTATCACTAGTTCTTAACTTACACGCAACTCTTGTTGAGCTCTTCTCGTGTTAGACCAAAAGACATTCCCGGCGAGGCTGACAAATCAACGGTGCAACGCTGCAAAAAATCCTCTTTGTTATTGCATTTTTTTTTAACGGCATCTGTTGATAAGGAAAAGTAAAAAAGATAAAAAAAGTTGAAAGTTGTTTATTCAGTAAGTAGGCCGCACGGGCACTTTTACACGTCAAAATTCTACTAGCGCTTCACAAGAGGAGACCACTGCTGAGAAGAAGCGCTACAAGAAACTTAACAGTTTTTTTTTTATGTTGCTTATCACAATTATAGAACTTAACCTAGCATTTCAAAAAACAATTATTAAATTTTAAAAATATGTATATCATGCGTAGTTCAGCAGGAAAACGTGTCGAAACTTCTAATAAACATAAGAGCAAATAAATAAAATAATAATAATATTTAAACCTACCCATGACGATGCAAAAGTAAATAAAGAAAAAAAAAGTTTGCTAGACATTTACGACTTTTTCAAGTAATTTTTAAGTGCTGAAAATGGTAACTTTAAAACTGTGTCGGGTAATTTATTATAGAAAAGAATGCATTGACCTACAAATTACTGATATACTTGTAGACATGAAAATTTCTAATGGCGGTTTTATTTTTATTTCTAGAATTAAAATTAAGAATATATATTTTTTTATAAAATAGTCATGGTTCTTCATAACATAAATAATATTCTCATAAATAAATTGTGACACTACAGTCAAAATATTAATTTCTTTAAATAGTACTTCTCAAGAAATCACGGGAGATTAAGGTATACCTATTGAACAAATGGCCCTTTTTTGTAACACGAATTTAGTCTGTATATCAGCCGCTTTTCCCCAAACTATTCTAGTTACGTACCGTATGACATAACACTATGAAAATAACTATAATAAACTAAGCGAGGTGTCCCAATATTGGAAAGTTGCCTGATTTTCTTGTCTACCATTCTTAAACACTCGTTATTCCGAATTATGCCTCATTCCACCGGTCTAACATTAGGCAAAGTGAACCTAACACATGTAATTTTTTAGTATTGAGTAGTAAATTTTTGCAAGTAAACCAACTAAGTGGGTCTTACCCGTCTTACATAGATTTAGGTTAGCGTCTTTCCTGTGGACATGCCGGAAGTTAACGTTTTTAAGGCCTAATTTTCTGGTTAAGCCCATTCCCGCATAAACGGCGTCAGGACTGTTTTAGACCTATCATATAAAAACAAAATTTTAATGCACACAAGCTTTTAACTATTGATCACAGGAAATTCCAATTTTGTTTTTAAGAGTGTGTATGACCCGGATTTTCGGTCTACCTTGAAAGTTAATGATGTATCATCAGCAAGAAGCAAAATATCACAAAGTTTATCTACCGTTAAGTCATTAATATAAACCAAAAATAAGAAAGGGCCTAATATAGAGCCCTGAGGAACATTTAATTTAACTGCTGCTCCAACAGACTGTATTTGGTTTACAACAACTGTTTGTGTTCTATCACTAAGATATAAAGACATAAGACTTAGAGAATTATTTGACAGACCATAATGTTTTAATTTAATTATAAGAGTCGCATGATCTAGGCATTCGAAAGCTTTGGGAAGATCACAAAAAATCCCATTGCATCACAAGACTTCTCCCAAATATTATATATATTTAATAAAACCGGTACAATTAGTTGTGTGCTTGTCAGCCATCTCCATTCCATAAAAAAGTGTTTTGAATAAGATAGAATGTTCATTTCATTCACAATTCTTATCGCCCGGAAGAAGTGACCAAAGTGGCGTCTAAGAGTCAACTCAGATGGCATTTTTATGAAGTACGAGTATGTTTGTAGGATTTGTAGGATAATAACTCATGTGTAGCGAATATTTATTTTAGAGGTGTGGTGATCCGGTGGTTTGAGAGGTATTGGTACTCATAGGTAGGCTTCTATCTTCTATCGATACTTAAAACACCTTTTGATCATACTGAGCCGAGCCTGAATATTGAAGTGCATTGTATACATCAAAAGTGTGCAAGGATCAAAAAATACCTACATTATTTTGAAGTTTCGCAATGTAGCTTTAATGCTTTTCGAAGTATCAAGGGGTATTTCGACGGCACCTATTTGGAAGTTTTGTTGCGAGACAGCTTGAAACCATAAGAAGGGTTCAGCTAATGTATGTATGTTATGTATTGATCAAAAAGCGGGTGGTCAAAACTATTGGATAAATAAAAAGAAAAGGGTGCTTCATATTAGTTGCTAGTTGGGGTTAAGTTTAAACCTTTTTTCTAGAGTAATGCACCATCAGACTCACCTGAAAAAAACACGTAGACCATGCGATAACAAAAGCGCTGAGAGTGTTTGGAATGTGCAGATCAGCATATGGAAACACATGGGGCCTGAATCCTGAAGTATTGACGTGGTTCCATACCATGATGGTAAGACTCATACTTATGTACGGCTGCTTGACTTGGTAGCCAAGAACAACACTACGGACATGTAAGAACTCTCTAACGAAGGTACAGAGGGTTGCTTGTATAGCCATAACAGGGGCGTTCAGAACGACGCCGACGGTGTCAATGGAGGTCTTAATTAACCTCTCACCGCTGCATATTGCCATACAATCTGAGTCACGCAAGTCGCTGCAGAGGTTGAAGGAGACAGGCCTGTGGAATGACGCAGCGCCCAGAACCCGACACACTAAAATGACTCGCAATGTCGTTCTAGATAGAATACTTATGATGGGTTGCGATAAAATGCAGCCGAAGTATGTATTAAAGAAGAACTTCAACGTCCACATTCCGACAAGGGATGAATTGATGGTTGCACCTATCAGAGCAAGACAACGCAATAATGTACACGGATGGTAAAAAAATGAGCTCCGGTACGGGGGCGGTATTCACGCCATAGACTATAACAGTAGCATAAGTATGGGCATTTACGCAACGGTCTTCCAAGTGGAGATGTATGCGAAAATTGCCTGTACGCAAGAGAATATAGGTAGGCCTCCACAGGAGAACACTATTTATATTTCTAAGCGACAGCCAAGCCGCACTTGAGGCGCTGGCAGCGCCTAAAGTAGACTCGAGACAAGTCTACAATGGAAAAGCCTTAAACAAGCTTGGTGTGCATAACAGAGTGAAACTGATGTGGATACCAGGACACGAGGTCTTTCCCGGCAATTAAACCGCGGATGAGCTAGCAAGAGCAGGGTCCAAGGACGCATACGTTGGACCTGAACCGTTTATGGCACCCTCACCGGGCACCATAAAAGCAGCCCTGCACAGTAACGCCTTGTGAAAACAACAGCAAGAGTGGAAAGCCACGGTAAGCTTAGGGCATGGATAGCTCTTTATAGAAAGAGTTAACCAGAGCTGTACCAATAAACTTTGGAGACTCAGCAGAACACCACACCGCTACATTATTGGATTACTGGCCACTTTGGGATCAAACATCTGGCAAAAGATGATGAGAGATGATGAGATGGCGAAAGATGGGCCTTTATGACAATACAGGTTGTAGAATGTGCGGCGAAGAGGTGGAGTCAATGGAACATTTTCTGTGTGAATGTGATCCCTCGCCGGAGTAAGAATAAAAATCCTTGGCTATGACTACCCAGAACTAAGCGATTTCAAGGTACTGCCATTGCTCTCCACTACCCGCTTTCTGGAAGGAGTGAAACTGCATTGGATTATGCGCTTATAAAAAGAGGGGTAATCACACAAAAGATCCGATAGGGTCAAAGTGTATCCGTAAGGACCCTACCAATAAGATAAGATAAGATAACCTTAGAGCAAAGTGGTTCAAGTGGACAGTGTCCCCATCACAAAGTTTTTTTTCCGGTATCTATTATCTTTTGCTTCAACGCATTGAACTGGAGATTGCCTAAATAAGCATATCATACGAAAGTTATCTTATAATTCTACGTGTAATGTAAACAGCGTGATAACTCTCCAATGACCCAGGGGTTGCGTGGTCAAAATAGATAAGTCTATATAACTCTTTGTGTCAAAAATAACATAATTATCACGACATGACAATCTAAATATGTATAAACAAATATTTCGATTTATCGGGTTTGGCCACGTAACCCTCGTTTATATAATCAAGTCATACGATATAAATATTTATGATAAATAAGCAATGTTATCATATTTTACAAGAAAAATATTTTTGTAGTGAAGGCGTATAACCATTTAATATTGATTTCAATAATACAAAATGTTTACGAAATAAGAAATAACAGTATGCTATTCAAAAGGAAGTAGTCTTGGTTTACCAATTCAATACTCGTTAACTCCTTAAAGAATATCCATTGGAGAGTCAGGGTTTCTTTAGCATCATTACCTGGAAGGGTCCTGTAAATCTTCAGTTAGATAGTATTTGTTTTTGATGTACAACAAAGGGAAAAAAACATTCATCATAATTACGCAACCCGTTGTCAATACGTCTGCTTTAGTGTCAACATTGAAACGCATTACTCTGTACGGGAATGATAATAAGGCTCGGTTTCCTTGTAAAAGTAAGATGGAGTCAGCGGTCCGTACAAAAAGTTATCCCATCTAGTGCGATGACAAACGAGCCCGATGCCGAGCCGAGAAATACGTCGAGTTTCGTACCTTCGCCTGGATTTTGACACTTCCCAAAATATCTTTCAAATTTGAAAGCATTTTAGTCCGGTATGGCAAAAAAAAATATTTTAATACTCCTGACTATCAGTATTTACCATTAAAGTATTGTTTAACTTGGTAATAAATGGCCCCAAAGACAATAGGCGAAGTATAGGTATTTTTCCCTATTATTATACAAAAATATTCTCAAATGCAAAATTAACGAAATTACACACCCATTCCTCTTAGAGTCTGCCCAGTGAATAGTGTCACAAAAAAAGGGCGGCAATTCAAAAATCAGCAGTTGGATAAGCTGGATTAGGCGATACTAAACGTAGTTGATACTATTTCATTTGTCAGCAATGTTTATTTAGTGTACGAAATTAATATTGGTTGCAGATTTTTTGAATTTGCCGGGCTTTTTTGTGACACGATTCGCTGGGCAGACTCTAGAACACTCATAAGTAGCTACCCTTTTTTAAAAAAGCGTGATTTTGTGCCTACTTATAATTAAATATCACGAATCGACAACTCGTCACAACAAAGTAACGCACGTACCTAGTAGCCACCTATCCAAGTAATACGAACGTAAATAATTGTATTGAATTTGAAATGTTTTCTTCTTTTATTTTTGCAATAAGTACCTATAATGCCAGCCAGTAGCAAAAAATAAATACCTCTCGAGAAACTTACCCGCTTTACTTAACACCAAGCAAATGAAGAACGAAATCAATACTTGCAGAGACATTTTGAAGACAATTAAAAAGCGCTGTTGTTAAAAAATAACTATACTACATTAGGGTATTTATTTTTTACTGTTTCACTTCAATTCAAAATTAAAGAACTCACTTAATAAAATATCATTCGCATTTTATAATCACGAAATCATGAAGTTAATTATGTAGACAAGTTTTGAAGAGAAGCGACGTTCCACTCACTTTGACCTGTCAATCTCAACTGTTTACAAAATTGAACGAACGGCGAAAGTAACGGGACACAACTGCCGCGCAAATAGATACTCGTAATACTAAAAATAAATATATACTGCTCGTGTGTACTACACGTTATACTAAAAAGTACAAACCCAGTAGGAAAAATCGCTGATGCCGCCGATATCGTAGCACTCGTACATCAATCTCTTTGCTACGCCAAGCGTAGCGGCTGCCGACTGCTAGTAATGAAATGAATGTTATTAATATTTTTTTAATACTCCATAATACTCCATATACATTTTATTTAGTTAATCGGCATTCTGGTTGTATAGTTTTTAACATTTTAATTATTGTTGGTTCTATTTACTTTTAATCATTTAAGATTCTAAATTTCTTATACATAAACATGTATATCATTATGTTTTCTCAATATTTTCTTGTGGGTTTAATTTAAACTATTTAATTTTAAAAAAATTATCGTTATTTTTTGACATTGTTTTGCGTTTGTGTTCATATACTAAAACCTAGGTTGTAATATAATTGTATCACTAACACTTTTATGGACCCAGAGTCTGAAATAAAATAGTAATAATTATTATTATAATATTAATTACTAACACAGTTGCTCAAAAAGTGGTACTTTTCGTAGCTGTATATGGGTCATTCTCAGTTAAGAGGTAATAGCTTACTGATAAAACTTGGCATGACAAAAAAAAATGAAATTTGATTTAATTTTTTTACAGATTTATCAAAACAACTTGTTTTTTAATATGTGCTAGGTGACCAGTCAATTTTTCATTTTTTTATCATTTTACAGAAAGCCAGGGGAGAGACTTTTATGAAAAAAATTCATAAAATATAAATAAATGCATATTTTAAATGTTTGTCAGATTTTTATAAATCTATTAGATGATGTATATGCATTTTCTAATGTTTTTTTTTTTATTATTCTTTTTTACCTCAGAAAATAGTGTTTGTTGAGCACAGTCTAGTCCCTCCCCTGGCCTTTTGAAAAACAAGAAAAAAATAAAAAATTGACGGATTATTTTGCAGACCTGAATAATGGAAAGTGTAATTAAGTGTAATAGTTAATTTAAATCAATATTTATACGTTTGCTGAACATTTTTGCAAATGTTGTGCCAGGGGAGAGAAAGCCAGGGGAGACTTTTCAGTAAGAAAATCGATAATATCTCAAAAGTATTTAATATTAGTTAATAAAATGAAGTATGTTTGTTATCTATAAGTAAATTAAAGTCAATATAAATATATAATTAAGTATTTAGAAAACTTAATCCAGAAATAAAGCTGACCAGGGGAGAGACTATTTCACCAGATACCATCAAAATTGATGAACAAAGGGATCAATACGAGTGACAAAATGTGGAAAAAAGATCATTATTACAACGTTGGCTTATATTTGTGGATCAAATGAATTATAATTAGCATTAATATTACAATTATTAAGATCGCAAATACAATATTTTTTAGATTATAAGAATGCCAGGGGAAGAGACGCAAATTCCGGCGACAAAATGTATCGTGAATATATTCTATTAAAATAAAAAAAATTAGGTACTTCGGTTACATCATTACAATCATTCTTTATATTATTTTCTAATACAGACTAACTTAAAATGTTTCCATGGCTTTAAGATCACGTAAACTTACTGATTTACTGTAAATACTAGCTGGGGACAGGCCAGGGGAGAGAAGTTTTGCATGTTTGAGGTGAAATTGTGACAAAACTAAGTTAATTAATTATTTGAAATTGATTGTCCATAAAGTTGAGCACTTATATTAAGAGATTGTGATATAATATTCTTTTAATTTTCAATAGAAGTATGATTATTTATCCGGGACATCGTTTTTACCTCTTAACTGAGAATGACCCATATCGTGTGAAAAGTTGGATATTACGCACTTGTGCGTTTTACTTTTCCATATTTTTTAATATAATTTTGTTACAACTTCCAAGCCGTGCCTCCAACCAAAGAGTTTGCATGTTCAACCACTTTTTAGGGTTCCGTAGTCAAACTAGGAACCCGTCTGTCCCCCCGCTGCCTAGTGCAAAGACTATTAGTACTAGAAAGCTGCAATTTGGCATAAATATGCATAATAGTCACGCCAACAAAGTGGTACAATAAAAAGTAAAAAAAAATTTTTTTTTAGTGTACCTCCCCTACGTAACGTGGGGATATATTTTTTTTCTCGTCTACCCTATTGTGTGGGGTATCGTTGGATAGGTCTTTCAAATATTATGGATTTGTACACACAGTTTTTTAATTAAGTAATTCGTTTATGAAATATTAAGCTTTAAAGCGCAAATTTTTGTTAGACTCAATTGTCGTCGTCGTCCCGTCCCCCCCCCCTACAGAAACTACAAATACTAAAAATCTGAAAAATAAAACTTAAATGAAAGAGCATATAACCATTTTTAAATGAAAACTATTACGACTAAGTAGACATCATTGGTTTTCGAGATTTAGGCGATTAAAGTGTTTATGCCTACTAAAATCATCTACGACGGCACCAATTGACTTTAAATAGAAAATTAGTGATTACTTGGTGATTTTTTATGTTTGTAGTACTTAACGGCTTCGGAACCCGACACTGAGCATGCTCCGACATGCTCTTGCCCGGTTTTGTGATTACGTCATTTAGCATTGAAACATACATAGGTAATAATAATTTAAAATATTAAAATTAGATAAATACAAACATACATACACACATAAAATGTATCTAGTCTATCTATATTATATAGCTGTGATCAAGATGGCTGAATCTCAATTAGTATTACGAATGATCGTATAGTTGGGTATTACCCTTTACAAGCAACAAACTTTCATTTAACGCTCCACTCTTAAGGATGTGTCGTAGATATAATTGTTTGGACATAGACATAGATATATTCTCTGATAGCGCGAACAAATTTAGAACCAAATTAATTAAACAGCCACATTTCTAATTTAGCATAATTTATTTATCGGAATATAATGTAAACGCTGTGTACAATTTTATTGTTATTGTGTTGTTACCATGTAAGTGTCTTTGTATAACCTTAATTTTAAATGCTTGGTGTTCAACATGTTATTGTACCTAATAAAATAAAATAAAATAAAATAAATAAATAAAATTAAGTTGGATTCACATTACACCATGCCGAAACCGGGCCCAGCCCAGTACGGCGTAATGTTAATCAACCTTTACGCATTACCGCTGGTTAATAAGATTATACTTTTAGATTTTTAAATATAGGTAATTAAATTACTATGTGTCATTTTTTTATTTGGCTGAATGGTCACAACTGTTGCCATTTTATAGTCTGTGTCAATTAAAAGTAAAATTGTCTCTTCTAACAGTTTTTTTTTTGGAAGTCGGTTAATAATAGAGACTTAATTTTACAATAAGAGCGGTCAGGACTTGGCTCCCTTCTTTCCCACTGCTCAACTAAACTGCTCAACCAACTCGACAGACCAATAATATTAATGTCAAAATTAAATTTAACAGAGTCGACGGAGCTCCTATTGGCCCATGGAAATCGTACTATAAAAACGGTATTGCCTTGTACTAAATGAGGTTGTTCTGTTTTTTTTCATGTTGCATCAGATGTAGTGGTTATGAAAATGACAAGGTTTTCAAATTAAAATGCCCTCCGGATTATTGTTAATTACTTGAAAAATCTTGAAAATTTTGATACTTTTTCAGGTTTTGTAAATTTTACCACCGTGTGTAAAAAAATAGGAATACATGCAGTGCCCAGCCAATTTATCTTAAAACTGCGAAAAAGAGAATACAAAACTTCCTCTTATCCGGCATGATATTTTGGTGGATTCAAATATACCTAAGCATTTCCGAATCCATTCGCGTATAAGTCGTTTAGTCATTTTCGTCGTTCACTCGGAAACTTTCCGTTTTTAGCGGTAAAAAGTAACCTGTGTGCTATTCCAGACTAGTCTATTTTTGTGCCAAATTTCATCCAGATCCGTTTTGCCGTTCTGGCGTGATTGAGTAATAAACATCCATCGAAATTTTAACATTTATATTAGTAGCAGGATACTAAGGAAGTAGGATTAAAACTGCACACTTGATATCGAATATTTTCTATCAATAAATGAACGATGGGACCCTTCACTCTAACCTGTTCCAAACTATTGTTACTCAATCGTCTCGACTTCCTTAATGAGTGAAATCCGAAAGATACAAACTTCCGAAGTAACTTAACACCCGATCAATCCTTTATTTCGCTCAGAGTCCTCAGTCGAGCACTTCTTGTGAGTTTTTTCTTCTAGCTGTCAAGGCTGTAGTCAAACTGTCAGCAGAGTGATAATTGTGATGCAAAGGTAGGGTATTTTTAGTTAAAAAAAATAAATTTAAATTACGAGAAAAGTTTATTATAAATAGGTTTAGGATTCCAGGTTTCTATCGTTTTAGCTATATAAAATACTCGAGTCAGGATGTTCGTCGCGCTCTCCTGCATAACGATGCAAGGAAAAACATTATTTGCGTCTGCTACTAATTCAATTTGAATCAGACATGCATATTGTATGTTATTTGAACGTTAAAAACTGAATCCGCTTACTTAGATCATCGAGTAACTAGTTCGTAAGTATGTAGTTGATCGATCGTTAGTATCTATTTACTGCATCAATTACTGGCCCGTGAGCTTTGATCCATCTTGCTTCTAAATAATACGATTCGATTACACAGCCGGGGATCGCATGTTCAAATTCCTCTTGAACCAAATTATAGGTACGAGTATAAACTTGATACGTCCTTTTTGACTTAGTTTGCCAAGCTAATCTAACTAACTCGAGCTATTACAAAATAATTAACTTATTTTATTCCTTCACAGCTTGCACGCATTCAAATTCATTCTAATGTTAACAAGAAAAAATATGAATATATCTCGTTTAATATGTCTAAAAATTATCTATTACAAACATATTTTAACATGATTTTGAACTTGTTTTGCCCTTGACTTCATCTGCGTACGAGTTGTTTATCAGAAATCCTGCAGGAACGATTAATAGGGATGAACGTAGTCTATGACACTTTTCGGCCCTGTAGCTACCTCAGCCCTAATGCTACTGCATAATGTCAAATCACTTCGTTGCTGTGTAAACAAAAGATATACCTACTAACAAACAACATTTATATAACCTAGTTATAAGTTCTCGGTTACTCAGAGAGTTTTTTGCTCAGATCATAGAATCAAGCTTGAGGTTATTTGGTTCCGTACAAAGAAACCGCAGGTATAACTTCACAGATTTTAATAGGGATCTTATATTTCCCCCTGCTCAATAGAAAGGACTAACGAGTTAACTCCACGCCGCACGCTGCCGGATTGGCGACGGCTTTAGTTCTTCAGCGTTCGATCAAATAACGAATAATCGGCTTTCATTAGTACCCGCTGATTTCTCTAAGGAAGTGATCGATCCTCGCTTACTGGCTTAAAGGGATTTAAAAGTGCGCTCTATTTAGTTTCGCATCGAGGAAGTCACTGCAAATTCTGCAATATATTGGAAGTTAGTGTGGTTCACATCTAGGTTTTTTTCTTGATAACGATTTACAGGGTACGCAGGGCTTTTTTTAGAAACTAACAGATGGATTTTTGAAATTTTTGATGCGGTTTTTACCATTATTAATATTTAGACCATTTTTCGAGGGATGTGTAAAAGGTTCAGCTATATGTAGTTGATGTTTCACCTAGGAGAAAAGGCATTAATCGGTAAATAAATAAATATTATATCCCCTGATATTTATTTATTTATTTATTTAAATAGTGTTAAGTTTTAAAAACGTTTCTGTTTTCTATCGATGCGTGATCTGTCATCAGCTCACATCAATATTATTATACATTTTGTCATCTTCGTAAAACACGAACTTAGCGTTATGTATCTTGACTTGGCCCTCCGGACCTCTCCACGAGGTGAAAACGATACCGCGTTTGACGTGTTTTAGTATTGTTTTTTACTCGGCCGCCATTACTGTCAAGTAAATAAGAGTTATCAAAAGTTCAATACAGAAACATGTCAAAGGCAGTTTTTACCATGTAGAATCTCAGCCCATTGAGGTTATTAAGTTATTATGACCTAGCTATGCAGCTCATTTTACGGTGAGCGTAAAGGACAGAGCTATGGCAGTTATATAGCTCTGTCCTTTTCTCTGAGCGTAAACAGAACTGCATAGTTATGTCATAATGACCCCTCTGAACTATTCATCATTTTGCAATGACATTATTGTACAGTAATAAGAGATTTAGAATAGAGAGATAATAATTACATTTAAGTGAACTCATGCAAGACGCCTTTGAAAGTTAACGCAGCTGTCATAATTGACAATAGGAACCTTTTTTAATGGTGTTCTGGGAAGGACAGAGCTATATAACTGCCATAGCTGTGTCCTTTACGCTCACCGTAAAAATAACTGCAAAGCTAGCTCATAATAACCCCCCTGAACTTAGTACTAATTTCACCTTACGTTGTTAACCACTTAACAGACGATTAGAGCGTTAACAACAGTTGTCAAAATGTATGAACTAACAGTCGATGAACATTGATCAATTTTAACATCGTATGGTGAAATTAGTACAGTCAAGTTCAAAAGTATGTATACACTTTAGTACCTTGTCTATTTAACGTCATGTTTAAACTGCCATATGAAATTATCCAAGCGATTAAAGTGACAAGGTACTAAAGTGTATACATACTTTTGAACTTGACTGTACTTAATCATGAACATTAAAAAAAACTTTGCTTGTGAGAAAAACCTCTATAACCACTGTTTTTTTTTAGAAAATCATTTCAACAAATACCTGATGTCAATTCTCGATGCGACCACTTCGGAATCCGGGCGGTAGGAAATTACTTCTCTACTCAGCGCTGTAGCACATGATACAGGGAGTATTAATTTCGTGTAGCACTACGAGTGCTTTTCAGAATACCATCGTCAAAATTAGTTGAACAAAGCTTTATAAAGTAATGAGCTGAGATTCAGAGAGATTTTAGAAGAAAAATATAAAATACTAATTGTGTTTATCTACGGTTTGTTCAGCGGATTTATTTTAATAATTGAGTTGTTCATAATGAATATCGCGCATTTTATTGAAAACATTAGGAATAAAGAGTAAGTTAAATCTTTTCGTGTACTTATTCGAATAATGAAGAACTAGCGTCATCGAATTGAATTAACGTTCAAATTGAAATTCAAATATTATTTTGTCCACCATAGGAAAGTTAAAATGTTACACTTATTATTTGTATCATTATGAGCGAACAAATTTTAATGATTTCACATGCAGCTTGCTTAATAATTTGATCTATAAATACATTAATAAATTTATATCACGAGAATGAATTTGTTATACACAAGTATATCTAACTAATTATGGTCAAATTATTTCTAACAAATTTGCATGCAAAATACTCATCTCACGTATTTACATTGTATTTAAATATAAATTAGTTTTAAATACGAACGAAAAATTCTAGTACCTACAGAATAGTAGGCGTTTTCAATAAGAAACCCTTTTATCTTTCTCTTAATTAGTGCGCCATTTAATTTTTTTTTAATGATGGTGTATTACTTGGGAATGACATTTTTTTTTAAAGCAGGACACCCCTATTTTTTTTTAAAACGTATTGATTAGAACTAACATAATTATATTAACCATTTCGCATATGTGCAGACAACGCAGTGTAGTATTTTCAATTAGATAAAATAGAGTTCACACGAGTAATTTTCATGGACAAAATCACGGTGCTACCATTAGCAAAGAGAACTAATTGATGATTATTGGCTAGTGGCAGAACGTTGATATAGGTAAATCAGAAACAGCAAAGGCGCCAATACACTTCCTTGAGGTACACCATAAAGAATCTCTCTGAAATCGAATGAATAAATTTCTTCAGTACTTTGTTTTTAGGCACAACCGTTTTATTTGTGACAATTGCTTACGATTGCTCATGTATGAATTTAGTAGAATGAGAACATTACCGCGAATTCCGTATGCAAAATTTTTGTCGGGAAGAATTCTATGATCTACACAATCAAATGCTTTTGGCATATCCATGTACCTAGAGTGCGCGTACGGGAGGTTTTTGTCAATATTTATAATTACATAGTAAGTCAAAAATAGCCATGTCCATTGAATTCTTACGAAATCCTTTTTGTTCCTTGGCGAATAGGTTATCAAAAAACTTACTGTTGTGTATAACGTTCTCAAGAGATCAATGCTACAGGGGGCTATTATGACCTATCTATGCAGTTCATTTGACGGTGAGCGTAAAGGACAGAGCTTTACTATTGCCATAGCTCTGTCCTTTACGCTCACCGTAAAATGAACTGCATAGCTAGGTAATAATAACCCCCCAGGTCTGTAGTTTTCCATCTTATCCTTATCGTTTTTTTAAAAGAGGTTTATTTAACAATTGATATCTTGTACATCAAGAAAAACACTGTAAAGCTGAGATTCCGGAGACATGAATGAAATTCGCTTTATTTTGTTGACACAAATATATTTGCTGAATATACCAGTATGCGATTGAACACGTTTTCTTAACTGGACATCTCAACAATTGAGCTGTGCAATCAAAAAGAGCAAGTTGCAAGACCCCAGCCCTACTTCCCTTAAAATTATGAAGTAATATTGTCTATAACCCGATAGATTTAAACCCGTCTAAGTGCTTTTCAATGACTTTTTCGCGTCAACATAAATTGATTCCTACTTGCTATACCCTTAAAGGCCAGCATTTACTTAAGGTGCCGTTTATGAAAGATCTCGGTGTTGTCCATGACTCAAAACTTCTTTTTGATAAGCATGTCGATAATATCGTAGGTGGTGCATGTAGAGCACTAGGTTTCATAATGCGTAGTTCCACCCATTTCACTCAAGCTAAGACATTAAAGGTGCTATTTTGCTCTTACGTTAGGAGTAAACTTGAGTATGCTTCTCAAATATGGAATCCTTGTTATGCTACTTATGTCGACCGAATAGAGCGTGTGCAGCAAAAATTTATAAGGTTTCTTTGTTTCAAGCTTAAATGTCCATATATTTCTTCTAATTATTTCAACATGTGTAAAAAACACCATCTTCTCCCATTGGCCAAGCGTCGCGAAATAGCCGATATTACTTTTATTTTAAGTATTACCAGCGGCATCGTAGATTCTCCTGAGTTGCTGTCCAAGCTCGCATTTAATGCACCCTCTCGGAACAAGAGACATTACCCCCCCATATCTCTTAATTTTGCATCCTCTAAATATAGAAAAAATAGTTTTTTAACCCGTGCGAGCAGAGACTTGAATGTTTTGGTAAAAGAAATTGATTTAGATATATTTAATTGTAAGATCCCTTCTGTGAGGCGAAGTCTGACAGCGAAATGTTTTAATTGAGCGTGCTTTATTTATTTAGGTGTAGTGTTATTGTGCTTTTTATCTTGCTACCGTTACAGGATGCTATACAGCAAATCCTTTTTCACTATTTTTCACTCCTGGTGCATTTGCTTCTGTGTCGGTGTGTGGCACTTAGTAGTTTTAAGTTCAACTTTAATAAGTGTTCAATTACTATATGTGAGATCCTTTAATTGGTTCTGTATTTCTTAATCCTTTGCTCTATTCTGTATCTGCAACTGTTGGATTTCCTTTAATAAATAAATAAATAAATAAATAAATAACACTGTACAAACGAGTTGCCTGAAATATTAATGATTCAAGGTTGAAACTAAACAATAGATTTTTGAAATCAACCAACGATTTTTGAATAAACATGCTCGTATTATAGTTATCATCCTCATGTCATCAATTCATCAGTGATTTAAGCTCATATTATTACACCACTATTTTGATTTTTAATGCACTTTTGAATGAAGTGAAAGGTTTCCGCCATGTGATTATAGAAACATTACCGCGCTTTAGAAAATATGGTGTAACAAAAACCTAAGGAAAAGTTTATTCAAATATTCAGCTAACAAAATACAAAATGGATCCGATGTAGAGTTGGCAAGGCACTGGAATGTAATAATTTGTACTTTTAAATGAACACAGAATGTCTGAAATAATTTTTAAGTAGGCTATATTTCCCCTAGCGGTTTTTGGCTCTCGAGCAAATAGCCCTCGGCCGGGACTCGACAAATAGTTACTACTTTCACAAAGCTTCTATCATTGGAGCGAGCTCTGTTCAAACAAAGTGTTTGAGGGAAGACAAAAAGCACTGCTCACTTCTTATACAGAGTAGGTATATTACTCGATATATTTTCTTGTAATGAAGTGTTTGATTTTTTTTCATATAAATGCATTTTTACTGTATTTTACATGATACACACAACACACATACACATACACATGAACTTTCGACAACGCACAACGTTTTTTTTCTGAGTAAACCGACACATTACATAGAATGCTTTGCTGCAGGAGTTATATTTTTTTAGTGTGACTTCCCTAACCTACGTAACCTACTAAAATACCCTAAAACCAATATAGCTTTTTATTTTTATTTTTATTTTTACATATTTTCTCATTTTTTGAGTTCCGTGCCCAAAGGAAGTCCAACGGAACCCAATTACTTAATAAACATACTGTCTGTCCGTCCTAACTTTAGTGTTGTGTCTTTTGAACCGTAATTTAATAGTAGTACATACTAAAAAATGGAGTGAGTCTGGCCCGCGCAGATTCCATTTAAAATCGAATTGAAATCGGAATATAGTAATACCTACAGTGTGACGCTATGGTACCTTTGGTGTGCGAGCCTGACTCGCACTGACTTCTTTTATTAGTAGGATAAATACTAAAAAGAAAACGAAGGATTATACTTCCCGATCTAAAAAGATAAAACTAAATGAAACCCAGATTATTTCATTTACTTAGTTCATTTTCGTAATTAAAAAACAACGTAGCAATTTTCTTTTAAAATATTAAAATACTTAATTCAAGGAAGATAATCTTATTCGCGAGATCATACATATATCAGCAGCAACTGGAAAAACAGAATAGCCGCAGCGCCGCAGGAACCCATCATGGCGAATTCATCAGCCCCGGAATTAACGTGGAACTTTCTACATCCCTCGTTTACATCGGAAGAGTAAACCTACGAACAAAGGGCGTTTGAATTTTTTACTACAGGAACCCTAAAGAGGAAATTTTTTAGCAGCTCTACCGACCGACTTTCCGTTTTCCGGAACATTGGATGCACACTTTGGCGTCGCTTTTTACTTCTTTTGATTGAATATTTCGACACTTTTGGACAGTCTTTTGTGAGAACATCGTATGTTTTACAGAAGTCTAGTTAGGTAGGTAAACGATGTATTCCCTTAACTAAGTACCAATTTCACCATACGATGTAAAATTTAATCGAGTTAGTTCATATTTTTTTTACAACTGTGAACGCTCTAATTGTCGTTAATTAGTTCGGTGATATTTGTAGAGTTAATCCGCAGGGAACTGGTCAATAAAGTAACGGTACATAACGCTGTGTTTTCTGTTGGAACTTTTGGATAAATAATAAAAATACGTTTGATATATTTCTAATGTAACCTACAATTATAAGTAACACAGTTATCCGAATGAATGGAAAGACAAATCTAAATGAATTAAGTAGGTTTGTTGCGGCCTCAAATAATGTCACTGTCGTTTAAAAGTGTTTTAATGCAAACCTTAAATAAAAGTTTACTATACAGATATCGAATCTTTCGCTGCGAATATTATGGTGCCCTGTGTACACGTTATTTACTTTTAATATATACTAATACTAGCGATTCGCCCTCGCTTAGTTTCGGGTTAAAGTATTATTCATATAAACCTTCCTCTTGAATTACTCTATCTATTAAAACAGCTTCAAAATCCGTTGCGTAGTTTTAAAGATCTAAGCATACATAGGGACAGAGAGACAGCGGGAAGCGACTTTGTTTTATACCACTAGTGATTATTAAGAGGTAAAGTTCGTGAATTTGAGAGGTTGTAGGGGGTAACCTCTAGATCTAATGAGCCGTTTTCTGAGGGAATAGATATAAACGACTTCTACAGTTAACCACCGTTTCATCTAGGATGACGCCTGTGACAACTGATTTTAATGCGTCTTTTACTATATTAGGTAGGTACTATACAAATCGGTTTGGATCCAATCTAGGGATATCAACTCTACAATGAGCTCATGTGGGATTTTGAATCAAGATTAATATAACAACCTTTTTTTAATTCAATTTAAGTACTGTCCCGTATGGGTCAAAGGACAAACAGATCCTGTAAGCAGCAATGTGGTTTTACTTTAATCCAAGTGTCACCGTAAAACTCACGATTTCGTGTTTGTTTACATTCTTAATAAGTACAATTTGTATAGGTATTTTATGGCAATTTTAGGCCCCTATAAACTCTGCCATAATGCAAATATTTACTTGTGAAAAAGTGGCTAGATTTAATCAAACCAATATTATAAACGCTATAATTTATGTGTGAGTAGGTGTTTGATACTTTTTTACTCTGTGGACGGTGACGGATAAAGTTGAAAATTAGAATTTGGATACGTACGGTACCCTGAATGAACAAATTTTATCCCTAAAATAATAATTGTTCCCGTAGGATCGTCAACATGAACTAAGTCATGAACAGAAGCTAGCTCGACTTTAAAAAACTGTTTATTTCGCTTAACCTTATTTCGCTTCCAATTAAACACGAAAAATCTTGTTAGGATGGTTTTCAACGGCCGTTTATCAACTATTTGCCTTTTGTTCTTGTTGGTAAGATTTTCTCTTAAATAGAGTAATAATGGACCCCTTGCGGATTTCCTGTTCACCTTCAAGCTGGCATTTTAACCGTAAAGAAAAAGGGTTACCTTGTTTAACTTGTCCATATCAAATTCAGTTAAATCCTTTTAAAGACAAAGGTCCAATAGGGTTTTTACAATTTCAATATGTTGATTAAAAATAAAACACAACATCAGAATACGCACATTTTATTATTTTATATTACAATTCTAAACGACTAAAGTCTTTAAATTAATATCTAATGGATACGGATTGACTAAAATAATTAAAATTAGTTTTCGGTAGTACAATCAAAGGTAAAAATATCGCCTCTGTCGATGGAAATCCAAACTCCCCTTTAAGCCGTTCTCAGACGTTTCACTTAGTTATCCATGAAACCCTCTATAGTTATATGTACATAGGTACATTGCATATATGTATATGCAGTACGATTACTATAACGGATACACCCGTTTTACTACGGGGAATAATGTAGTCAATCCTTTTGATTTAGAAAGGCAATAAGTTAAATTCAAAACACTTCATCCGTATGTTTCTATACATGTGTGTAAGAATACTAAGAATGCACAAAGTCGACAATCCAACTCATTTAACCTCACACGAGCATCTTGACATGTATGCCCTATAGCTAGGTACTAAATAGACCACACCCATCGAGTAACTTGTGTATTTACGATCAACCGCATAATAATTTTCTATAGTTTCTGATAATTAATACGACCCAATAGAAAAAACATTCATTTGAAGAAAACTCGTTCTGGTAGTTTTTTTTTTTAATATTTTTCCTTCGAATTTGTAACCCTACAAATAATTTCGCTTTTGAAAGGGTTTTTTATCACATGCAGTACATCGGGCTTCCATCTACAGCGACGACACGAGCAGTCATCCGCGCTCCTTACATTATGAAAACAGAGTCGCGTTTACTTTATTTTTCCCCTGTTAATAAAATAACTTTCTATTGGCAACCCTAAAATATTTACAAATTTAATGTTTAAAACATGATGTTCAACGCTTGAGGATATATACACTGGTAATGATATGTAGTTAAATGTATCTATATGTACAAAACAAGAGTAGGAACAGCTTAGCAAGTACAAGAGTTTGGAATAAAAAACGTTAGTTTATTTTTTACCCCATTGTTAATTGTGATGTTGCCACTTTAAAATTTATCGATCCCGGTTTCAAACTCTTTTATTCCTTTCTTTCATTTTGAAAAGTATATTAAATGAAAACCTTTTAATATTTCGTACAAATTGCGTCAACCTGTTTATGAACTTTTTGTTAGAGCATTTAGTAAAAGGTAAAATGCCGAGAAGTTTGTATCGGAAATTAAATTTCCTCCTGAAACGTTGTTGCCTTCATTATTAAAATAGAATCTGTCGGAATCGTCATAAATATTAAAACAATACTTTTCGGCCTAGATTCCTCATTTCGTTTCCTTACTTTACCATTTCACTAGTAACGCTATAATTTTAAGAAAATCACTCATTGGCGTAATCCAAATTAAACATGTTTTATTATCGTACTACTTGTAGGAATGAAACATGTTTCATTTTTTCTTACACAATAGTGATCGAACGAATAACTTTTCATATATGGGAAAATTATAAGCAAACCTCACTTGTTTATTGTATTGTAACACTTAGTAAGTAATGCTCGTGAACTGTAAGGGAGCTGATACAATATTTTAAATGTAAGTATTATGCAATTATCTTTGCAGATATTAAAAGGTTTTTGTTCATACAAAATACTTTACCCTTTTTGTTTACGTAACGTGCTCCGGCAATCACTTAGTTCAAAAACACTATTAATGCTTACTTATTAGTAAATATTACGTAAAATTAAAGTATTAGGTATTATACTAAGAAAACATAATATCCTGCAAAGATGTCTTCGAGATCTTTACAGAATAAAATAGCGCTACATGATGTATCTAATAGGAATTCTTATAAAACAATTATGATTATAAATTAAATTGATTATTCTTATATGCCTAAAACTATCACAGGAAACTGAGCTTAATTCATAGGCTCAAACAAAAGACCCAACAAGATCATATTGATCATGGATCAAACATTGAATAAATTTATAATATTACAAAATACGCAATAAATCCGAATCCCAAATAATAATGCTGAAATAAAGATTAAAAAAATAGTTTTAAACTAATAGTTTGGCCACGTAAACTGCAGCATTTTCAATGCTTAGTAAATCTAACTTGACAAATCTCATTACAATAATGTATTAGGTAATAGTGAAAAAATAGCTAATGAGACAAAATACTTTGTACATTTTCGAATACATGTATAATCCATATACTTAGGTAAAATGTCAATAACAAGCAATTTTTTACGCTATGCGGAAACCTTTACGGATAAATTTTGTATTTGACGTTTGTTCAGTTACGGCTTTTAAAATAAAGAGAAGAGACCTTAATTTATTGAAGGCCGAAAGATATATATATTTCATTTTCGTCGGACCTTTAAAATAACTGGCATCGCTATATACTAATTAGTTTCTACTTATAGGTATTGCCAAGGTCGAGGAGCTGATGGAAACTAATGTCAAATAATATTGGAGTTTATAAATCGTCAAGTTTTGTGTAAATAATAAGTATCATAAACAGGTTATTCAATGACCTCCATGTATTATCATACAAAACATATTATCGCGTACATAAAAACGCCCTGATTTTCACGTTTTGCAAATGAACTCGTAGGTACTTCAATATACCTTGTGGTTCTGTCAAATTTTAATCACCAGTACTTACACAAATAAGTCATTTTTTTTCCATTAGCTCCCTAATCATTAGCCAAAAACTAAACGCATTGTACGCAAATGTATTACGTTATTTTAAAGGTGATGCATAAAATTAGGTTAACAAAACAATTTATTCATTCACTCACTATTTACAGTTCACCGCGCATCGCGATTTTCACTCAAGACCGAACACTCATTAAATGTTCTGATTTTAAAATTCGATTAATTTACCTAAAATACTTTGTTTCACCTTTACGTCTGAACTAGGTTGCCAGTGAGGTAAAGTGCTACGTGTCCAAAGATAGCAAGGAGCACTAATCGCAAGTTATAATTTGTGTGGCTCGCCTTATCTGCCTTTTCACATTCCTGGTCCCTGTATTCCAGGCAGAAGTTCTGTAAAATAAAAATAAAAAGTAAAATTTTAAGATGAACTTCGTCGTTGCAGACTGAATCATTCGTTTGCTGAAGTTTAAAAACAAAATCAAGTGGATAAAAATAAACGAAACAAGGCCAGTCAGTGTCTGTTTTTCTGCTGTTCGCTAACTTCACAGGTCGCGACTCTTTTGTCACTGCTATGTTGTTAATAGATTAAAAAAATATATTAACTCTTCATTATATTGAGACGTAATGAAAGTACGAACCTTTATGATATTAGAGGACATTTGTTTGAGAAATTTGCTCGTGAATACAGCAGCAGCGTCACCGCATGTTTTCTGCACCGTCCTTTCTGAGCAAAGCAAGTATTCTTGGAAGGAACTGAAACAAAATAACTAGATAAAACATTTGCTTTCACTGCGTCTATTTTCTATACTTACTTATGGTTACCTACCATAACTTGACAAGAATGTTCAGACGTTTCGCCTAAGCTATGATAATGATTAAATAGTATAGATAACTTAACTAAATTAGTACCAGGTATTATAAATTATGTACCCTAGAATAAAAACCACAGTTATATAATATTTACGCCCTAATTATTTTTTTGTTATAAATTAAACTAGAAACTATATCAGGTAACTATATAGAATTAGCAAATCAACGTTGTTACCAACATTTGCACAACTGTCCATTACAATTACAAAGTGACTGAAAATGGACGAAAATTCTGTTAACGTTACACGCCTTTGTCACTGAAAAAATAGGCGGTATATTTGTTTATCTTTCCATTGTCAGAGCACGGGCAGCGATGTGTAAATCCCGTGATAGAGGGATATTTTTAATAGCGAAACTGGCCCGACAGTTCGCAAAGCTAAATGTAACTGCATGCATAAACTACCTACCTATTTGCTAAATATATTTCAAAATAGGCTTTAGAAGCACCTTATAATGTGCGTCAAACTCCATAAACGTTCGATGTTCAATATGAAAGCTAGTTTTATCAAATTAGAGTTTTTATTTATTGACGTGACATTTAACATAAAAATAATAACAGATACATGACATAATTAATCAATGACACTAAAGTCCCTTTATTTCAAAATAATTTACCATACAACTTAACGTTATTTTGTATTCAGTAATATTTTAAGCGTAATGGGGAAATTACCGATTCAATTGAAGTGAAATGTGCGGATAACGAAGTCATTAACAGTGAATGAGGCGTTGAGTGTCCCTAATCCGATGGAAAAAATTCAGGCGGAATTCTTAAACAGTTTAACGGTCACAATGGAAGGAAAAATCGCGGAACACCATCTCATGGCAGAGTTTAGGAACCGATAAATCTGTGCTTTAGTGCCAAAAAGGTTTATGTCCGCATAAATTATTTTGCCATTTCAGAACATAGCATGCTAACAACTCGGGTTACAATCGCATGTATCTACAAATGGGTTTAAGTCTATTTTGTTCTGAGGTATAGAAAATTGATTGATTGTTGGCAGTCATTAATCTCGGTATCTTTTATGGACGCGCACAAAACGCTAATGATGGTGCGCAAATCGACTTAGTTTACTAACACCCAAAAGGATAGAATAATACCTGTTCAGTACTTTAACGTCCATGTAACTTTGGCACATTAGCACAAACAATTATATCTTAATTATTTCCGAATCTACTCAAATATCAGGGTTACTTGCGGACACAATAAACTAAACGTTTCCTAGCAAGGAATACCAAAACGCAGCACGTTGTATGCGACAGTGCTGCCCTCGACAGTCTAAAAAAGGATCTGATTTAACTCGTACACGCAAGCAACGGCTGCTGTATAAATTATATGAATCTCGGCTCAAAACCTAGATATCGCGACTCGAATCCTAGCAGCAAACAGGTCAACCAAAATCTATCGTAATACGCCTACGGAGACCAGCAGACGGGGGCCCCCAGGAGATACTACGTTCCTGGAACTTGGTGAGTGTCTGTGATTTTTCCCCTGCTTATTTGAATTGTCGAAGGATTTACCCAACATAAAATTTCGAACCGGATACCATATTACAGATGGTTATTTTGTTTACAAAATTGTTTGTGCTAGTGCTAAACTTAGTTTAAATCCGATTATCGTCGGATGACGTATGCGCTTAGCGCGGGATCTACCGCCGGCCATCGAACTAAACATCGAGTTTCCCACTACATAGCGTATTATTTTACGATAATACCGGAGTGGAAAGCACGATCTCAACGAGATCTTTCTAATTATATATAGTTTCAAGTGGTTTTGAGCAATATTTACGGAATTACATTTCTTTTATTTTTTTTTTCGCCGAATCGGTACGGTAGCCAGTGCTCGCGCGCGCCCGGCCCACGGCAGCGTTATTGATTAAGGAAGATCGAACGCTATTATTTCGCACATAATTGTTAACATAAAGTATACACATTGGATAACATTGCTTAGTATACCTTACGGGCTTGGTACGTCTAGGTTTGAGGTACAGTGCCTACAACGTAGGACTGTGACGTACCTACTTCGTGCGGCCATTTTGTGTCCGTTATATCTAAGGCAAGAGCCCTACATTATCGGTACATTATTAAATATTGTATACAAACCCCGTGTGGTTGCCGGGTTAGAATAGTGCCACTCCAAGTCTTCCCGTGGATGTCGTAAGAGGCGACTAAGGCAATAAGGGCAGAGCTTCAACTCGAGTCAGAACTTTATATTCTAGGTACTAGGTAACAATGGAACTTGAACAATTACAGTTTGAACGTGACTTAGCCTTAAATAGCCTACAACGCATTGTAGATTGCACGGACAATATATTAGAATTTCGAGTTCGTGTAAAAGAATTAAATTCTATTAAAAAAACCTTTTTTCAAGTTCAAGGTAAAATTGAAAAGCAATCAGTAAAATTAGGAGATTTTAATAAGGAACAACACTTAGCAACCCGCAACCAGTTTGATTCGTTATACTATGAAGTTCAGATAACGTTAGATAGTATCAAGGAAACACGTAAACAAAGCATTACAAGTGTGGCGGACGCCTACGGTCATGATGCACTTGCGCACAAGTCACACATTAAATTACCCAAGTTGTCATTACATACGTTTACGGGTGGACTAACCGAATGGACTTCCTTCTTTGACTTGTATAAATCGTTAGTACACAACAACGTCTCACTAACCAATGTAGAACGATTTCGATACTTATTATTGTCGTTAAAGGACGAACCGTTTCATCTTATTAAATCTATTCCAGTTACCGAATCTAATTATGATAATGCCTTGCAGGTGTTAATCAATCGTTATGAGAACAAAAGAATCATTTCGACAAAACATTTCGATAATATTTACGATGTCGAACCCATGAGTGACAAGGCCATTGAACCTAGCTTACGTAACTTGCTCAATACTTATAATGAAAATATTACGGCCTTAGAGTCATTAGGATTTCCAGTGTCTAACTGGAGTTTTGTGTTATTAAATATAGTGTTACGTAAAATTACACCTAACATACGAAAACGTTTCGAATTATCATTAAATTCGCCTAGCGAAGTGCCTTCGGTAAACGAATTAATCGAATTCCTTAACAAGGAGTTATCAGCGACGGAGGTGATGATGTCCGCGCGCTCAGCTGGAGCACCGGCGCCCGCGGCCGGCCCGGCCGGGATGCCTTCTCGTAACGCGTATGCTGCGCGACGCGCGCTATCTCTTTCTCGCTCACGTTCAGATGCGCAATACAATATGCCGCGATCTCATGATTCTGCTTTTACGCGTTCCACGCGAACTATGAGTGTGAATGCTGCGACTGCGACTGCAGTCGACTATTTAAAAAAAATCATCAAATGCGCGTTTTGTAAAGATAATTCACATCCGTTATATAAATGCGATATGTTTCAAAGGTTAAGTTTAAGTGAACGAAAACATTTCATTACTGGAAACAAAATTTGTAATAATTGTTTATTCAGCGGTCACGACACTAAAGATTGTAAATCGCGCCACAGTTGCCGCGTGTGCCATCAGCGTCATCACTCTTCATTACATGAAGATTTACGCGTACATAACGTCGCAGTGACGCCGGAATGTACCACATCCCCCGAATTACATTCGGTAGCGGAACCTTCAGCGCCCACTTCATTACATGGAGTTACTGGGTTGTCTAATAGTAAAAATTGTACAGTTCTTCTTACGACTGCGCTCGTTAACATCCGCCCCGTGGATAGAATCTCTCAGCCGCGCTCAGTGCGCGCTCTCGTCGATCAGGGCTCGCAAGCCACGCTCATCACGGAATCGTGCGTTCAGCGACTCGGTCTGCCGCGCTTTGCCGCGCAGACCAGTACTACCGTTACGGGCATAGGTGACAGTAGCGAACAACCGCGTGGTTACGTGCTTTGCGAGGTAACACCTCATAACAAGCCGGAACCTAAACTTCTTATTGAAGCGCTTGTTTTACCAAAAATAACTAGCTACATTCCAAATGTACCGACTTCATTCGAACAAATTTCACACCTTCAAGGTTTAACGTTAGCGGACCCAGAGTTACATTCGACGCGCCCTGTCGAACTCCTGCTGGGGTCAGACTATAGCGATAGCATACTGCTCCACGATAACATCAAGGGACCGCAGGGTACCCCTGTAGCCATCAATAGTATTTTCGGTTATTTACTTAACGGTAGAATTTCTTACGAAAGAATGAGACAGGTTAGCGTCAATCTTAGCACGTGTCAGTTAGACGTCCAATTACAAAGGTTCTGGGAACTTGAGTCACCACCAGAAAATACGCACCTATCTAAGGAAGACATTCTGTGCGAGTCTATCTTTGTTAATACTCACAAACGTGACCCAACTGGCAAATATACAGTTTCACTCCCGTTCAAGGAGAACGCCCCCCCTCTTGGGGAGTCCCGTGCCATCGCCCTCTCGCGTTTATCCAAACTGGAATTCCGACTGTCACGTGACCCAGCCTTACGGGCAGACTACAACAAGTGCCTTCAAGAGTATCTTGACCTTGGGCACATGGAACTCGTCACTGGAGCCGCGCACGGCGACACGCCTCCTTACTACATTCCGCACCACTGCGTGGTAAAGAAATCATCTGCCACCACCAAGCTGAGGGTGGTATACGATGCATCATGTAAAACGACATCGGGTCGTTCGCTCAACGAAAATCTTTTAACAGGACAAACATTGCATCAAGACATAGTCGAAGTTCTTTTGAAGTACAGACTTCACAAAGTTGTCTTTACGGCCGACATCAAAATGATGTACAGGTATATCAATGTCACAAACGAACATCGTGACTTCCAACGCATCCTCTGGCGATTTTCTACTCATGACCCTGTGCAGGAATTTCGCCTGTGCACGGTGACCTTTGGGGTGGCCTCTGCGCCTTTCCTCGCATTACGTACGCTTCGTCAATTAGCAATCGACGAGGCGTCTTCCTTTCCACTTGCTTCGCAGGTGCTTCTTAATGAAGTCTTCGTTGATGACATAGTCACCGGTGCTGATACCGTAGCAGACGCCGTAGCTCTTCAACGTCAGCTCACGTCTATTTGTAAGGCGGGAAGCTTTGAACTCCGTAAATGGACGAGTAATAGTTCAGTATTTCTATCTCAATTAAATAAAGACGACGTGAGCAAAGACGACGCACTTATTCTCTCAGCGCTCGATACCGACACTACTGTCAAGGTCTTAGGACTTAAGTGGAATCCCAGATCAGACACGTTTACCTATCAAACCGACGTCCCTACCCGAAAATGTACAAAACGAATTATGCTTGCAGAGATAGCAAAAATTTATGATCCTCTGGGTTTTATTAGTCCCATCACTTTATTCGCCAAGCATTTAATCCAACTTCTGTGGGTATCAGGTACCGGTTGGGATGAATCTCCTCCTCAGGGTATCTGTGAACTTTGGTACCAATTTATTGACGAGCTTCCATTGCTTCAAACCATAATTCTACCACGTTACGTGCTTCCTAGCAAATATCAAATACAGTTACACGGGTTCTCGGACGCCTCCGAAAAGGCATATGCAGCTTGCGTCTACATTCGCGTTGTTGACTCGGACGGTACCATTAGTACCCATCTTCTTCTCGGTAAAACAAAGGTTGCACCCTTAAAGCGCCTCACGATTCCACGTCTTGAACTCTGTGGCGCTCTACTTTTGTCAAAACTTTTAAAAAAGATTCTCTCTACTTATAGTCAAATCTCGTTTGACCACGTTTTCGCTTGGTGTGACTCATCAATTACGCTCGCCTGGTTGCGCTCGTCCCCGCACAAGTGGCGGACTTATATATCCAACCGCATAGCGGAGACCACGAACAACGTGCCTGCCGCCCAATGGCACCACGTTCAATCTGCAGATAACCCTGCAGACCCTGCATCTAGAGGGGTTCTACCCTCTCGACTAGACCACTCTCTATGGTTTCGTGGTCCCCCGTGGCTCACAAGGCCACAACAAGAGTGGCCAGTTTCTAACGTCAATTGTCATACAAATGAAGAACGTCGCAAACACATTTTAATAGGTAGTTACGGGCAACCCAGCTTAGAATTCCTTGAGCGATTTTCCTCACTTCCAAGGATGCTGCGCATCGTCGCCTTACTCTTTCGTTTTTACCACAAATGTCGTAAATCCCAAAACTTTCAAACGAACTATGTAACGGTTCCAGAGACCAAACAGGCTCTGAATCGTATAATTTCACTTGTTCAAGCTGAACATTTCTCCCAAGACATAGCCCGTCTCAAGGATGACGACAGGTGTACCAACCGTCTTCAAAAACTTAAGCCCTTCTTAGACGAAGAAACCGGACATATCAGGGTCGGCGGTAGAATCAATCATGCCAACGTACCGTTCGATGCCAAACATCAAATTGTATTACCAAAGAAGCATCATTTTACTAACTTACTGATAGATTTTTATCACGTGACAAACCTGCACGTTGGTCCTCAAACTTTACAGTTTGCACTTGCCCAAACTTATTGGATTCTGTCTGCCCGCGATGCAGTCCGAATGCGCACTCGTCGTTGTGTGCGTTGCTTTCGCGCACGACCCATCGCGCCGCAGCCATCTATGGCTCAACTGCCGGCAGCTAGAGTCCGTTCAATGCGTCCATTCCTGCACGTAGGGATAGATTTTGCGGGACATTTTCACTTAAAATCCAGTAGTTTTAAAAAGGCAAAGGTATTCAAATCGTATGTCTGTGTATTTGTGTGCATGTCAACGAAGGCAGTCCATTTGGAATTAGTTCCAGAACTGTCCACCGAGTCGTTCTTAAACGCGCTACGTAGGTTCATATCCCGACGAGGTTTGTGTACTGACATCTATTCAGACAACGGCCGTAATTTCGTCGGATGTGACCGCTATCTATCCGAATTACACACATTTTTACAAAACGATAGCAATCATACAATGTTAAATAAACAACTGACTGACCTCGCCATTACATGGCATTTCAACCCTCCGTATGCATCTCATTTTGGGGGCATTTTTGAGGCAGCGGTCAAAAGCATGAAAACGCATCTCTATAGAGTCATAGGTAAACTTACGTTAACTCACGACGAATTTAATACACTTCTGTGCCAAATAGAAGCTGTTCTGAACTCCAGACCGCTCTGTACTCTAAGTAATGATCCTGCGGATCCACTCCCACTTACACCAGGTCATTTTCTCATCGGGGAACCATTAACCTCGTTGCCCGAATTTGACCTCTCGAACGACAACCCACACCGCCTGGTGAGATGGCAGATCGTTCAACAAGCGGTTCAACATTTTTGGAAACGTTGGAGTGTTGAATATCTCCATCAGCTACAGCAGCGAGGAAAATGGTTCCACGACAAGTCTCACCCACTCCTCCGCGACGGTTCTGTGGTCGTGTTGGTTGACAACGCGCTGCCACCCCTGCAGTGGCGCCTGGCGCGCGTGCAGCAACTTCACCCCGGCGCCGACGGTGTCAGTCGCGTGGTTACTGTACGCATCGGTAACACTCTTACTAAGCGACCTGTAGTCAAGGTCTGCCCATTACCTATTGAGTAGGTACCTTACTGGAACTAAATATAAGCATGTCTAGTCTTAAGTTACATACTTCTTTAATTATTTCCTAATAAAATAAGCACTATTTTATGGTCGGCGGCATGTTCAGTACTTTAACGTCCATGTAACTTTGGCACATTAGCACAAACAATTATATCTTAATTATTTCCGAATCTACTCAAATATCAGGGTTACTTGCGGACACAATAAACTAAACGTTTCCTAGCAAGGAATACCAAAACGCAGCACGTTGTATGCGACAGTGCTGCCCTCGACAGTCTAAAAAAGGATCTGATTTAACTCGTACACGCAAGCAACGGCTGCTGTATAAATTATATGAATCTCGGCTCAAAACCTAGATATCGCGACTCGAATCCTAGCAGCAAACAGGTCAACCAAAATCTATCGTAATACGCCTACGGAGACCAGCAGACGGGGGCCCCCAGGAGATACTACGTTCCTGGAACTTGGTGAGTGTCTGTGATTTTTCCCCTGCTTATTTGAATTGTCGAAGGATTTACCCAACAATACCTAATTTCTACCGTTAAAACTAATTGCAAGCACTGAAAAAATATTTGACATGCACTGTTTTTAATCAAAACTTATTAAAACAACGTGAAATTAAGAAACCACCTGCTCGTACCTAAAAGTTTTTAACAATACGTCCCTGTTTAGAAATATTTTCTGTTGTGTTAGGATTGTTGGAAGCATATATGTATTTCAAAATTATAGAGCATTTAGCCAAAATACATTAGCCTTCTATTGATTGAAGTCCGTCATTTCATTATGAATCTTGGCCACTTAATATTGCAAAGATTCACGCTCCCAACGAGTAATTACTTGAGAACTGTTCGATTCGGTAAAATATTTTACTAACGAGGCTATTCAATATTCAGGGCTCCGACTCTTTGGAGTCCCAGATTCCCCTTGATAAGTTCCCGGACAGTTTAATTTGTGGAAATCAAATTGTCTAAGGCCAATTTGAAGATGTCGGTATTGGATAATGACAAATGCGGGGGAATTATTAAATACATTAAGTGTTTGCTTCGATAAATAACTCAACAGAAATACTTTTACGCTATTTATCTAAAAAATAGAAATATTTCTTTTTAAAATTTAATGGCGTTTAGGCGAAAGTATTTCTTAAATTCTTTATTAAGGTTGATTCCTTTATAATATTTCTAAATAAAGGTAAGAGTTTGCCAATTTAAAAGTTTGGCTGGTAATAACTCTATAAATAGTATAAAATTGCCGTTTTGGTCGGAGTCTAACTAAAGCTTTCAAATTACTGGATGGATTTTGATTCAGTCTTAACCCTTCATAAAATTATAATGAAGTAAAAATGTAATCCTAACGACCTTTGTGGAGATGGTCTACGTCTAGCTAAGGACACGGTTCGGCTGACATGATGATGATAATTATGTATGCAACTAATATTCACAAAGGTGCCCTTTACGTTTGTACTACTAGTTATTATGCTTACCAGCACACAGTCCTTAAATGATCCTCATGGCTGTTGGCACCATCTCTTTGGTCCATGCTGTACTGTTCGTTCTTCTGGGGGCTGCTCAAAGTCAACAGCGTCACCTCATAGTTCTTGCTGCACGTCTCGTACTCCGGCCTGACGTTCTTCACGCATTCGGCATGCTGCAGGTACTCGTCCTGATACGGCCCTCGGGTACAAAGCTGCTTCACCACCCCGCTGATCCCGGCGTATATCTGCGTGAAGAGCACTTGATCCTTCTTCTCCATACAGGTGTACGTGAAGTTGTTGATGCACGCTATGCCGGAACGAAGATTTCTGGAAAAGGATAATTACGTCAAAGAAATCCAGGTAGGCCACTATTTTATCAAGACAATCTAATCAGATAGTTATCAAGAAGTATGTCTTGATAAATACCTGATGATTATCATGTTTTTATAGATTTTAAAATTGGACCATTTGTGCGAATACAGTTCACATTGTCAAACGCATGTTTTTTTTATTATAATTGGATAGTGATACAAATTATTATTAACTTCATAGATGTCCTGATAATTTATTATGCTTTAGGACTCTATAGGTAGGGTTTGTCAAGTTAAATTCTATAAATGGTTGACCGAAAAATTCATAAAATAAGATGTGTATAGCATTTACGTAAATTGTCGCGCGATCGCGTCGCTTGACAAACTCCTGGAAGTTAAAAAAAAACTACTTTCACACAATGCAACTTAATAATCAGCGATTTAATCTGCGAGCGGGCCCACCGATGTGATATGAAATTCAAAACGAAATCACTGCACAAATTGATTATAAAGTTAGTCATTTTTCGTCGGTGAGATTCAAAAATCGCATCCCAAATCTAATTTTGATTCATACGCCGTGTATATAATTCTGTGTAAGGCAATAAATAGCCTTTAAATAATATTCTGATTATTTGAAATAGAGCTGTGGTAATGTAATATTAAATGCAAACGCTTCATTTTAAATCACGTTATTTTAGTAGCAGCTGTAAACAAAGGTCCTAATTATAGACATTTCAGTTGTATTTGCCGAATTGTATTTATTATTAGAAATGCATTTCCATTACAATAGTTGCCAAATTGAAAGCTTTATTTGATGTGCTCTATTTTCAAATGGAACAAATGTTTTGCGATGAAGCTAAAAGGTTTCTGAGAACGATAAAATGTAAATACATGAGATGGATGTAATTAGCAAAAGCGTTAACTCCGTTGATCCGGCCATTCAAAGCATCAAAGAGCTCATTGGCTATTCAGCGCTTCTATCAAGCGCCCAGTAAAGTTAGCCAGTCAGACAACTAGTTTCAAATTGCTATTTACCGCAAACAAGAACACTAAATTAAGATGAGCTAACTGCGTACCATTCCGCAGGAACTTGTTCCGCTGACGTCTACGTCTCGCGGTCTTAAGCAAAAGTTACAATTTTCACAAAGTTACCCCGTTTTCACAAAGTTGCCCGTTCTGCAAATGAATGAGCGCTATATCGCCTTACCGTGATACTGAACAGTGAAGAACTATTAATCTCAATCTCCAGCTTTATTATTACGTGAATGGTAATAAATTACTTTACCACTTTCATTGAAACTGTGAAAGTTTCAAGAACTTAAGTCACCAGGGAGGCAATTAGACTTTAATTATTTTTGGAACTCATAAACTCTGTATGAATATTTTTCAAAGGAAAATGTCTAAAGATACAGTTTTAAAATTAGTATAAAAATACTGTAGAAGATTTTAGAAAAAACAGCAAAGTCACATTCCATTCTTTTTTATTTTCATCATCAAACATAATTAAGGATAAAACTGGACTGAAATAAATCTCTTCACATATTGCTATACAATTTTAAAGTTAGAACTACCTTGTTTTTAAAGAAACCGGGCACTCAATAATGCTTTGAGTGGTTGAAACAAGTTAATAAATTAATATTACTACTCACTTGTTACCATTGTATTCGTAAAGGAGTTTATTTAATTAATCTCGTTTAAATAAAAGTATGTTCTTCATGTAAATGCATGATATTTGCATGATCTTATTTTTAGCCTAAGAAACCATGTATTGTGTGAGATGAATAAAGATGTTTATCTATCTATCTAACTCACTTGATAGCGTAGTTTCAAACATATTTAATAAACGTCGTAAAATAGTTTTGCAAGTAGCTAATAGCTCCAACAACGTCCCGTAGGAAACCATTTTGCTAGCGAAGTAACTTGATCCTGATAGATTTCACGCGGTTACAGAGATAGCTTTGAACGACGCCGTGTTGGGTAGATTGCACAAAGTGTCGTGTCTCGTCGAGACTAGGTTTGAGAACTGGATAACGTTTTCCTAGCAAGCGTTTACAATCGCCGTAAAATACAGAACAATAGAGACAAACAACTGAGCTCTGGGTTTAATACGCTGTTATTTTTGAAAATATACTCTTAAACTAGCTTTTGTGATGAGAAATCGTACACATAACTAATGTTATGTATTTTTATGGCGAGAGAAACAGGTGCTCAAAACTTATGGTAATAAGTACTATTAACTGTGGTAAATTTGCTTAACCGAGGTAACTTCCCCGTCGCATTGTAAAAACTAGCATAGGCATCGTAATCGTGATATTGTGGGTTTGGGAAAGCGGGTTTTAGACCCACAGGTATCAAAGAATCTTTTGGTACAAAATACAGATTATTACTATGTAGATTTATCAGATCGCCAGATCGTGTCAGATCAAGTTTTTTTCGCATTTCATAAAACTCGTTCTACTATCGAAAAACGGAAACCGGTCAATCTTAAAAGAATAAGCAATAAGTGCCCATGAGAGTTTAAAATGTCGATAAGTCTGTAAGAAGAACTTAGATTTTTGAGGTTAAAAAGGACTCATTTGGAAAATCTTATGATTTACTTATTAAACAGCTATCTAGTCTTGTGCAAGTAAATTACCACACAGATACGTTTTTACCATGATCGCAATCTACTCCTTCAGTGCCAAGGCCTCGATAAAAGGTCAATTTTGTATATAATTCAGAGAACCTGGTCTGGCAGTCTGATTTTGCTCAACTGTGACTTGACTACGCCAGCAAAGAGTCGGCGAAAACAAATTCTTTCTCTTATAAAAGTCTTATCACTAGTTCTTAACTCACACGCAACTCTTGTCGAGGTCTTCTCGTGTTAGGGCGAAAGAAATTTCCGGCGAGCTGAGGACTGGCAAATCAACGGTGCAACGCTGCAAAAGATCCTCGTCTTTATTGCACTTTTCTTTAACGGCATCTGTTGACAAGAAAACGTACAAATGGGTACCGGTTCGACTGGCTTGGTAATGCTGCATCTTAAAGATGTAGCGATTTTAGCAACACAACAATTAGTTGTGTACGTATCTACCGTTTCCATGCCTTAAAAAAGTATTTGGAACAAGATAGCATGTTCATTTCATACACAATTATCTTATCCACCGGAAGAAGTGACCAAACGAAGTGGGATCTAAGATTCAACTCAGATGACATTCGTGTGAAATTCTGCTGGATGATAAATTCAGTATTATTCATCCGATCTTCATGAAATCTATTAAGTCGACGCACATACAATTTTAACATGAGTAGCACCGGTCCCGTTACAGAGTTAGCCCTATAACGGAAACTGGAACGGTCTCTGTTCGGGTCGAAATACTAGTAGCAATAGTTTTAAGATACCACTCAGAAATAAGTATGTAAATGCGTGGAGACTGGAGACACTTTTTTGTAAACAAAACAATCAAACATCGCTAGTACGTCAGGTTACGCGAATGACGTGGCCCAGGCTAAATATATTCGAGGCATCCAGATCATATGGCTCTGGAGGCGGGGCGCAAATGTTTACCTGCGCAGTATCATGTGTAGCGAATATTTATTTTAGAGGTGTGGTGACCCGGTGGTTTGAGGGGTATTTGTACTCATAGACCTTCGGGATAAAAAACGCCTTCTGGTCATACTGAGCAGAACATGAACATTGTTGTGTACACATCAAAAATGTCCAAGGATCAAAACAATCCCTACATTATTTTTACATAATTTCGTAATGTTAATGCTTTTCAGATTATCAAAGGATATTTCGACGACACCTATTGGGACGTTCTTTTGCCACTCGAAACCATAAGAAGGGTTTAAGTTTATGTACGTAGGTACCTATAATATTTTGTATTAATCAAAAATCACGATTTCCACTCTAGCTCTCATAATATTGAATCGACTTTAATGAATGGGTCGTCATAATTATGTTTTAGTAAGCACGTGCAAGTGTCATAGGAAAAAGAAAAAGAAAAGGGTGTAAGTATCATATTAGTTGCCAGTTGGGGTTAAGTTTAAAGCTTTTTTCTAGAGTAATATGTACCATCGAATTGTTTCCATTAGGAGAAAATTCTATAATTAAAGGGTGAGAGGGGAGGGGGCTTTGTCGCATATACCTCTAAGTAGGCTTAACTATTATAAGGTTTTTAAATTATTTGATGATGAACTCTAAATATAAATTATAAAGTCAAAATTCTAATTTCGTATACCTATCTTCAAATGATCAGTCTTAATTTAAATCAAGTTAGCTATCCTATCTAATTCTAATGTCTTAGAAACAAGATTTGACCCTTAATTATTACTGTACAAGTGCTCACTAGTAGTTGACACCAAATCTACTTATGGCAAATTTCAACTAAATCTGTTATGTGTTAACCCGTGGCTGTGTAACAAACAGACAGCCAAACTCAGTGTCATAGTAATTATAGAGATGTAAGCGATATCAATGCGATAGGTAGATCACGTTAATCTGTTATCAGGACCATGCGGTCGGTTGGCCAGCGAGCCGTCGGCGCCGGCGCGCTATGTTACACGCGCTGCGCACGCGCCGTCAGCTGTTCGCGCACACGAGATCACAACAATTTGCTGTCTTCGGACTCATCTTTACAATCTCTAGCTAATACTAATTTTCTTTTAAACAAAAATATTACTAAGCAATTAAAGAAGATCTTTAGTAGATCACAGACACAGTCTATTTAACGTGTAGCCGTTTTCTCTTTGTAAATTGCCAAAACATTCATGCATTCTGGCAGGCTGTCTAAGTTTCTTATAAACGCTGTACATTTCGAAATAAAAAAATCTGACACCTTACTTTTATGCAAAAAAGAGTAAAAAGTATTAAAACATATCTCGACACTGTCCTCGAGTATCCGCCAACATCGTGTGTGTCTTGTTAAACAGGTAGTTATTTTTAACAGTGCCGTTCTTAGAACCATGCATTCCGCCGACGTGGTGGGGAGCCGAGCCCACGACGACGAGCTCTGCCATTGGCTGTTCAACATCATACGATGTTTTGGCCAAGTGTGTATCGCGAACGTTCACACGACACACACTCTCACCCAATCGAAGCATGATCGAGGACCAATTTAAGAAACATCGAGAGTAGATATAACCATATAGAACCGTCAATTAAACGATGGGATTGCTCGGATGCCTTAGGAATTCTTGCCTTGAGAGCGCGTGCTCAATAATCTGCAGTTTGTTAGTATTATTGATAGTAGTAAACAATCATTGCTTGCGGTTAACTTCTTAATATTTATGATTCTTCATTACCACAACATAGATAGGATCTAGTTGATTTAGTTGATTTTGAGGTTTGCACACTTGTTTTTACGTTAATTCTATATTAAAACTTATTTACTCATTGGTGAGAAAAAAGTTGGCAACAAATACTAAATTGACGGAATGAGGAAACCACGGTTTCTGTTACAATAAACATGTCGCCACGAACATAAAAGCACTTTTTATTTTTTGTTCTGGCTATTACTCTCCTCTACTCGCATATCGGCAATAAAGGTTGCTACCAGTACATGAAACAAATGGTTGACCTACAAAGAAAATGAAACCAACAACGTAGTGGTTTCCTATACGTGCCGTAACTTGGTATAGTAGCTATATGCACGTAATACATCGGTAATTATTATGAGGCAGGGCTCACATGGTAAAAAGTAACCAGTCACTTAGGTAATGATCGAGTTAAATATAGATAGCAACAATCTCACTGCATACAAGACACGCAAGGATGTTTCCAGTAGTTTCTTATTTGGTTCACAACCGTTCAATTCATGGTCAGTGGGTATTGAGACTGTTAAGCGAGTTAATTTTACCCTTGTAAATGCTTTTGTATCGAGCATGACGTGGAAACTGTTGACCATAATTCTGTGACTCAGGTGAAAAGAGTTATAGTTCTAGTATACTCTGTATATGATTTTTATTTTCACGGGAGCCACGTAGTATGCACGAGCAAACGAGAAATACCAACGAATCAATCTGGATTATTTAACAGTCTGTTAAACATTATCTTTAATTTTTGAGATTTGACTAACAATTACTTAGTAAACGGTACTTTTTATCATGAAAAATATTTACAACCGGCATACCGTTATGAACCGATAACGCTTGAACTAAACTAATATAGAACATACCTGGTTAGTGCGTATATTAAGCGTGAAGGTTGATAACATAGAAACGTGTGCCATGGAGTGAAGCCAAATTGCATACATATGTAAGTAAGATTTGAACCGAGACTTTTAAATTCATTTTTTGTAGTCCACTAATTAAGCTTAAACAGCCTTAAGGAAATTATATTGTAAGGCGGTAAACTTTAAGCGAAATGGGCAAACTTAGGAGAAGCCAGCTAACGTACCGAGTCACAACTTTACAAGACCAAGTCATGCCGTACGATGCAGATCTTCGTCCTGCAGTTGCCTTAAATTGGCCAATTACTTCAGGTTAATAATCATACTAACCTTTGAGCAAAGTTGTTCAAGTGGACAGTGTCCCCATTCAGAAGAAAGCAGTCTCGCTGAGCCAATGCAATACTTATCTACGGCTGGAATGCTTGGAATTCTTAAAGCCCGCAATACCGTAATAAGGGGATTGCATTTATTTCCAGGGATTTATTCTCTTTTGCTTCGACGCATTGAACTGGAGATTGCCTAAATAAACATACCACACGAATTTTATCTCAAAATTATACGTGTAATGATGCAGCGTGATCAGTGGTCACGTTGATTAGATTTTTGTAGGTGTACGGTATTAGTAGGCAGTGGAAGCGATTAAAAAAATGTTATCTTATCAATAAATTTGGACATTTAAATATTTTTTATTTTAAAATGTAATGAAATATTTACAAAATAAGATATAACCGTTTTAAACGTCCCTAGTATCTATGCTGTTTAAAAGGAAGCCAATTTTATCAATAAATTTAGACATATAAATATTTTTGTTTTTAATATAGCGTAATGTAACGAAATAACAATAACAGTTTTAAACGTCCCTAGTAGGAATTCCTATTCAAAAGGAAGCGTCTTGGTTTAACATTACAATACTTGTCTATAGACTGTTTTTTTATGTACGTCGCCACAGGTAGGTAAGGTACTCACCTGCTCCATTGCCGTAATAAAGGGAATGAAATTATCTTTTCCAGCGATTTATATATTTTTTACTTCAACGGAATTGTACATGAAAATTTTTGAACGAAGTAAAGTATTTTTATCTTGAAATGATATGAAAAATGTCATCGAGAAATGTAAATAGCGTGATAATTGATTACTTTGAATTGACCTATTAATAAATAGGTAGGTACTGTAAATAAGTTTTTCTAAAGATTAAGCTATGTGTCAAGTTTATCGTACTTAAAGTTATGTTTATGGATCTCTGGATCTGTTCTAAGTATAGAAGTATTTTTATTTATTTATCGATGAGGATGAGAAAGAATTGTGTAGCTATAGATTGAGCACTACCGAGGGTTACACTGTTGATTTATTAAAAAGTTATGTTAAGTGCTATCTTATCGATACGATGAAATTTGGTCAAGCTTATCATGATAATATTTGTTGTTATTTTGTCTATACATATAGGATTGGATATAGTTTTTTTTTACTGTTTTGTATAAATGTTAAATACTCTTGAAGTTAAAGTTATGATTTGCTATACCATTCGCGTAACCATTATGACATAACGGAAAAAAACCGGTCTGACAAAGCAATGGCATTGATTTCTAATAAGGGAATTAGTTGCATTAAAGGAACTTTCCTCACGTTTCGATAACAGAATCGGTTTGCAAATCTTACAATTATCTAGAAAAACGGTATCTCAGAGGCCCGATAAGTGATATCATCGTTATCAGATGTGTTACATCTTATCTTCGCGAATTTGTTGTTATTGTGTCTATATAGGGATTATATCCATTTACTAGGTCCAGCACGCCTAATAATAAATATTCAAAATCTCGTCATTATTTAAAATCTCCTGGTGATCAAGAAAAGATACCTCAATATTGCTTAAGATCAATGACCAACATCGTGAAAAATATCCTAAGTGGTACAAAAAATTGCTTTACGTTCTCGTAACGACATCATGAAAGCAAGCTGATCCCAAAGGAATCAGCGGGGTACATAAAGCCTAAGAATCTCGGAATGATGGCGTAGCAAATCGGCTATTTCAGTGGTGTCTCGGCTCGGCATCGGGCTCGTTTGTCATCCCACTAGATGGGATAACTTTTTGTACGGGCCGCTGACTCCATCTTACTTTTGCAAGGAAATCGAGCCTTATTATCATCCCTGTACTGAGTAATGCGTTTCAATCTTGACACTAAAGCAGACGTTTTGACAACGGGTTGCGTAATATAATGATGAATGTTTTTCCCTTTGTAGTAAAATAAAATACTAACTAAAGAAGTTTTACAGGACCCTTCCAGGTAAAGATGCTTAAGAAACCGTCACCTTCCACTGGATGTTACGGTGTTAGTGTAAGCTAGCCCTAATTAAAAAAATTATTCGGCCTAATGCCGTCGACTTACAATGGCGGCCTACGCATAAATCCAGGAGATTACGCACCTTTAATGTATTTATTTGTTTCAGATTTTACGGCCAAAATGTAAAAGCGGTCTCTTGTGGGGTAATAAATTCGGATAAAACAATTTCATCGGAGTGGAATCGCGCCCCGAACTATGCGGCTCAGCCATAAATCCCGATTAGCCTTTGGCAGAAAGAATGAATCCATAGATTATTTGCAATATTCTCACTCATATGTGTACAAATAAGGGAAACCTCCCGATATTCAGGTAACGGAAAACATTGCTTCGTCATACCCAAAAACGAGTCAATATTTAACTAATGGTTTACACAACTGCGAGAACCGCTATTCAACTGCTTCATTGTATTTAATTAAAACCTTTTGTCTTCTATTATTTTGTGTTCAGTTTTTCAATAATTTGTATATAGACAATAAGTTCTAACACCTACATACGTAGCTACAACCGGGGACCGGCCCGCTATCCCATTCAAGGGGTTTCTATAAGGGTTTTCCTTAGAAAAGCCGTATCGCTTAAAAGCCGTTCGATTTGCTTTTAAACCCTGCTATCCCATTCAAGAAATTTCGAATGGGTTTTATAAGGGTTTTACTTAGAAAAGCCGTTCAAAATGCTTTTTAAAGCGCTATTTATAAGGGTTATCTGTGCTTGAGCTGTTAAGGTTTCCCTTATAGTGAATGGTTAGTTTAACAAATAACTTAGTGATAAATTTCGTTCCAAGAGGTTATTCTTTTAATGAGGTATTCTAGAGAGAGGTTAGTCTTTCAAAGACTTTTATCGGTGAATGGGTGGGCGGGTCCCTGGTTACAATTATTATGGAACTTTAAACTTATGACTTTTCCATAAAGGGTAGTTAAATATATTTATCGCCTCTCATCTCACATTAGGTGCCAAATACTCGATTTTACGTGTATTTTGTACAGAAAACATGGAGCCTGGCTTTTAAACACTGTGTTGTAAAAGATGTTTCGATGTATATCGGGCAGTAACGACTTTATAGCCAGAATACAGATAGTAATAAAAACTTTCTACATGCTGAATGAATCGAGTACATTGCGACTGTGCTTATTATCAAACAATATAGGCGAACCACACGTTTTTATTGGTTCAGCAAAAAGGAAAAGAAAACGTGTGACAAGATAAGGTCAATGGATAAATCTGTGCCTCCTGTGACAAGTGATACAACTCGAGTTGTAGCAATTTTCGTGTTTTTTCATGAATCAACTTAAAAAAAAATTACGCATCTTTTGCTCCAACTCCAGTATTCGTAGGCCTTCTGGTTCCCGAGATACTTTTGTGTAAAATGATACAACTGACCCTTTTTTTTTCAATTTTCAGTGTTTAATGCTATTTCTCTAGTTAAAGCACTCCAAAAAATCAAAAGTTATTTTTCTTTTTCGTGCCTATTGATATATCTAAAAATGTATTATTAATCCCAGTTTTTACACCTTTAAAAATTTCGTGTCTTTTGATATAACTTGAGTTGTATCATTTATAACCAGAATTTGCGTATTTCGAAAGTTATATTATTATTATCCTTATATTATTTGCGTTCGCCTTAAGACAGATTACTTATTCAATTCTCTACAACTTATGTATATAGGTTAAACCGCTAGCTCCAGAAATAATAGAAAAACTTGCTTTTAAAAAATAGTTGTATCAGTTGTCACCAGAGCTCTTTGATTACCCCTTTTTTGCGTTAAATAATACAATTCAAGTTGTATCATCTTACACGAGTTAATGGAGTTCAATCTGAAATGTAAAATGATACATAAAGCATGTTTCTTCGAATATCTCAAAATCTATAACTAGTATGATTATTTTTGTCAAACCAGTTAATAAAGTGATGTTCTATGTTATGAAAATCGGTAGCAATGTTTAAAAAAATATACTCATTTAAGAGCAGTATTTTTTTTAAACTTGTTTTCGCTCTCTTGTAAAATCGTGTTTTTCGAGTTGTATCACTTGTCACAGGAGGCACAGAAATACATTTATAGGAATTCATAGGTTTCCGATTCCGATTTCAAGGTACACTCTTATCTGTCCAGCTCGTCTGAATTCCGCTTGGCAAAGAAGTGGTAGTCAATAATTGTGCATTGTTTAGGATAAAAATCACTTAAGCCATGAACATAATAATAGCACCTACTTCACAATATTGCCATTACCTACTAATTCCACAGTTAAAGATTTGCATTCCTCAATCGTTTGAACTGTAAATAACTGGCTGCCTATGTACCTAATTTACATACCCATAGTTTCTTTAAAAGTTATAATAATTTATTCCACGTTCACTGCGGTAAAATAAAAGATGGATTGAATATTAGGAACGACCCATTACCTCACTATTGATTGTTTTATGTATTTATTGTTTTTATGTCGGCAGGTTAGGTTAATGGTTGTATTGTACTTCTAAAAACAGAAATAATCAGATATAAGCGCTTACTGTTAAGGTATTTATTTATTTGTTTCTTTTTCTTTTGTTGTTTTACTAGAGGAGAAGCGATTGCAATGTATGCTGTCTAGCAAAACCAGTCCGTGGGTCCACAGAAAATCAGCGTCTTACTTCCAATAGGGGGTACGACACAGCTGAGTGGATACCATTTTCGCAGCACTCTTTTATAATTTCATTTACTTCTAAACTATTAGATTTAAAGAAAATCCTGCAACACAATGTGTAAACTTGTAAAATTTAAGCGAAATAAATATATTCTATTTCTATTTTGGTAGATGTTTAGTTTGCTGTAAATATTCTAAAACAATAGTACCTATCACGGTAAAATGTCAGCTATATTCCAGAAACAAACAGCTCAATGATCATCAACTGACTTATTTATCACAGCGTCATTGAATCAATCAAGGAGGAGTAATTACACGGATCGCGTCATCGACTGCAATCTTTACAACAATATTGCCATTTGATTTATGCTATAAACTGTGTATGAATTGGCTACTTAGATATATCGACTAGTGCAACATGACGATGATATATTTATTTTTTGGCGAAAGTTTGTTTTTTGTGCGTCACTTTTGCTGCAGAATTTTGGTTTTTCCGCCAGAGCATTATCGCTACACAGTATAAAATAAAGTCGCTTCCTGCTGTCTGTCCCTATTTATGCTTAGATCTTTAAAAGTATACGCAACGTATTTTGATGCGGTTTTTTTTAATATAAATAGTGATTCAAAAGAGGAAGGTTTATATGTATAATAATTTAACCTGGAGTGAAGCGAGAGCGGGCCGGTTGTTAAGAATAATTTACTGTGTGTATTTTGACTTGTGTCGCAGGATGCGTCGACGAAGCAGCTGTGACCATCCGTGTTTTCACCCAGCAGTCTCCAACGTAAGACAGCCAGCACATGCTGAGTTGGGACTGATTCTCAACAGTTTATTATTGTACGGTACCTGTCGTATTTGGGTCATACACAGATTTTTGTTACCGTCTTTCCTGTTTATGCCTAATTTTCTGGCTAAGCCCATTCCCGCAAAAACCGACCCATTTCTTTTCTTTTTATGTTATATTTGGTTGTTTATTTATTTCTTCAGTGTTGTTTAGGAATAAATTGTTTTCTTTAGGTTCTTCTTTTCATTTCATGTAACTGAAAAGTTACCTACAGCAAATTGGTACTTTTAATTACAAATAACAATAATATGTGACAAAAAAAACGCACCTAATTAATAAAAACGCACCTAATTAATTAAACAGCACATACCTACCCAATATTCCTGTGTCTTTGTTAATGGTATATATTTTTAGTAAAAATGGCGGTATAAAAAATTAAAAAATAAAACGATTTTTACGACACTTATCCTATAAGGTTTTTGTTACATAAAATACCTACTCGCACATGACACATCTGATCACAATGATCCCAAACGAAATATCTGTCCAATCAATTCTTTCTTGAGCCATACCGACCTCTTTGCTTGTTATACCAATTAATCGACGATGATAGATTAGTAATAACCTTTATTGCAATCAGGAGAACCAAGGTTGAATTACAATTGGCGAATGTATTATCTCAAATGATTTTACCCGAATATATCAATACGGATAACGTTTTAACGTAGGCGGTTGGACGGTCGCCCGGTGAGCAGACGCCGCGCCCCGGTTTTAGACAAAAATACTTCAACACCTACATAATACTCGTACATGCGATGTCATTCAACAATAGCAATGAACTTGCAGGAAACGCGAGTACGCGTGTAGTACCTAGTCAGTATAGATAACTATATTGTTTGTAACACCTAGTGGGCGGTGCGTATGTCTGACGTGCATAAAAAAAGCTAAACAAGTTTTTCTAAAGATTCTGTGCCAGTGAGTCAATTACGCATTCATTAATTTGTTGCAAACGGTTCTCTTGTTGCAAATCTTTGACAAATGCATCGTTTCGCAACCTATTCATTTGCCAACCCGCTTTTTTTTCTGTAACTAAAAATATTTCATTATTTTTATAAAACTAACCTAACCTAACCTATAGGGTTCTACACGATAGTCAAATGATATGTTTGTGAAATGAATCATTTGTGAAACATTGGTTACGAAATGATAGGATCCCGTTGCAAACGGTAGTTGATAGTACTCTTTCTTTGCTAGTCAACTAGAGATTTACCTTTCTCGTTATTTTTCGAGATTTTATAATATGTAAGTCCAGTAGGTACGTTCTTTGGAAGAACATTCTCGAGAATTCTCCAGAACTGCGCGTGGCCTAGTAGAGATTTTCTTTACATACATACATAACGTCACGCCTTTATTCCCAGAATGGAGTAGGCAGAGCAACAGAATACCAACAACTCTAAACTTGTTGATAAGTCTGTAACCACATTTTGCATAGTCAGGCTAAGATGTTTACCAGTGTATTAGTGACGGGTTGCAAGCCCATCGCCTAACAGTACTACAAGCCTTTATTCCCTTAGTCGCCTCTCACGACATCCACGGGAAGACATGGTGGTGTGAGATTTTCTTTAAGGCTCATTATTTAGTATTTTCATTATCAGGTCAATGTACCTATGTACTCTTAATAATACATCATGCAGTTTCAGTATAACAACTAATAGGTATACATAAATGAAACATTTGACAGAAACTTAGCATAGAGATAAACAATAATGATAACACTAGTACTTACAGTATAAAAATCTTTTATATTTTTATTGTCTTATCAATTTAATGTCAATGCGTTTTGCCTTCTTCTACCTAATACGAGTAGGTACTAATGTTATTTCTTAACACAGAATAACTGCAATTTAATTCGGACAAAATGGAAATAATGCAGAAAAAAATGAAAATGAAACGAACGGGCTTGCATTTATTTACAATCAAAACGTTGCTATGTTGATAAGAGTTGACGAAGAACGATGCTAACACAGAAATTGTCGTTAAGTTAGAAGAATTAAGCATGACGTTCCCCTTTGTTCAAGTTTGATTTAACGACGGCAATGTAAATGTAGTCATATTGTTACCGATATCGAGTAATACTGACGACGTCATTCAGTTTTGGCAACTGAACCGCTGAACTGAATCATAAAGTTACAGTTTACGATAATGATTATTGGTTTGTTACAATGTGGTAATTTCCTAAAATGTTTGCGATTCTATTATGATTAGTTCTAGCTTAACCATGAGTCAATTTGGTATATTTAGCGCAATTGAAGTTCTTGGTTATTAAATTGGAAGCTCGGTTAAGTGTTTACTTCATATTTAAATAAATAAATAAATATTTTGTTACGAGCTTTATAAGAGTTTTCATTGAGCGATGAAGTAGATGAAACTGGAGCCTGCCGTTTGGCCAAAATATTTTTGATCAAATGTATCATTTCCCAAATTTTTCATTTCAATGATATATATATATTTCAGAATTTATTTTAGTACTATCGAGTAGAACCCTTTAGGTTAGGTTAGGTTAGCGTTAATAAAATCCTGAAATATTTACGGTTACACAAAACAAAGCGGTTTGGCAAATGAAAAATTGGGAAATGAAACATTTGACCAAAAACTTTTTGATTGATACAGTGTTGAATAGAGACTCAGTTGCCACTATTAGTCATTAGAAGTCAGTAATAATACAGTTATTAGTATATATTATTATATTATATAGTTACAAAACTATGTAGGTATAGGTATTTGAGTCAAAACATAAAGGGATAGAGGCACCGACTCTTTAAGCTTCCGAAAAAAACTAACAATCCCTTTAGTTCGTATTTTTGATTTATGTACTTGTTAAGTTATTTGAAATCTATTCCACTTTTAAAATATCGAATGAGGATCTCATGTCCTATCCGGAGCTCGGGCTAATTAGCAAATTTGGTGCGAATAAGCATGCTAAATAACATCAAAACTGGTTCCTAAACCCTAAAGGCGGAAAAACAGACAGGCTGACAGAGTAACTTACATTTGCATTTATATTATAATAGCGGTATAAAGGTGCAAATAACGCAACGGGACGCCTGTCTTCTTAAAATTACACAAACAATTATTCATTATACAATTTAAAAATAACACGAAGACAAGATTAAATTACCAGAAACGTCAGGAACCTTTTAATCTGATCTGCATAACAAAACAATGCAACGCAGAGTTAATATTTGCCAGGTAACATATTATTTGCATTCCTGGGAATGGAAACCGTCGTAAGTCAATCAAAGTTTGACTTGGACTTTTTAATAAACTTGAATGCCTTTGCGATGACCGATAAGTAAACCCGATTTTAGAATTGACCAGGCCGGTCGGAATAGAACTTAAATTTATTTTAAAAAATTAAATCTGTACCAGGAATAAGTCACAGGCAATTTTAAATACCTAGGTACGTTACGATGTATTGCTTTCGGTCATTTTTGAGTAGGTTTCATTAAGACCTTGAAACCATTACGCCTAGATCTCAAAACGACTTTGTATCATAAATGCCTAAACACCGAAGTACCTTCAAATCACCGGAACCCAAATATGATTAAAATTCGTACCTTGTAACACCTTTATTCCACAACGCGTCAAATCCAAAATCCCTTATCCCAAACCACCTGAAATTTGAAATAGATTACCCTTCTTTCGACCGCTTCACTATATTCATTCCATTATTTATTTATTCGACATTTCAGGGCAGACAATTTTCCTTTCAGACGTTTAGTATTTACTTAGATAGGTATTTATTTTAAGATTCAGTCGTATCGATTTCAGTTATTTCGGGAATTTTGTAACAGTCCTTTAATTGTCCTTTGTATTCAGCCTGCATGCAGGCGTAAAAAAATAATATAATATAGTTTCTATAGCCAAGTTTAGCATCGTTTGTATTTGCCTTGAAAGAGCTATAAAGAAACTATGGTTGTACGGGGACGCGAGTGGACGGAGACGATTTAAAGGTCCAGTCATTAACACTGAAGAAGAGAGCCTTGTCATATTGAATCAGTTTGTTGTCTGACTGTCTGGTCATCTATATGTATCTGTCAGTTAATCAACAACCTTTTCTCAAAAAATGCACATAGAGAAAGTTGTTCTATACAAACAAAGTATTTTCAAAATAACATAGAAGTGTCTGTACCAGATTTAAAACGGGATTTACAGTAAGTAGGTAGGTACCTACTATTTAAGTGTAAATCTGACCAAAAGTTATTTGATTGTGGTTTTCTGAAATACGACCACCGTGGCAAGCTGGTTTTCAATTTCATGCGTTGTTTTATTAGTAGGTAATGTTCGGCGATGGTTAGTAATTATCCAAAGAACGAGGATATGATTGCAACTTCATTTTGTACACCATTTATTCAAGTATTCAATATGTTATATAGTTTACGTTATCTAGGTCCTATATTCATAAAATGATTATGAAGAGCAGATCAATTATAAATTACTGTTGATGAAGAGAGTTACCTATATGTAAGTGGATAGTCGATGTTAAAGGGAATGGATTATAAATGATTTAAAAACAAAAACCCGTTCTTTTTAGTAATCATTATATGCGGTAGTGTAGTGCCACTTCTAAAATAAGAAACTATAGGATATTTCAAGCGCACCGAAAGCAACAACGCCGCGGGAAAGTCTTAGTGTATTTATTTGAACCATTTCATTGTGCTTCGTCTTAGTCGCTCTACTACTTTCCTATCTTAATCGACATATCTTATCACCACCCTTGAAATAGGTACCTTTGAGGAGTTCCGGCGCCCACCTGTGGTCTTCACCATCAGTTCCGCTTACGCAAACGACACTCTCTGAATGCAAATGTTGGACTTATTATTGATAATACCAAAATCCTTATGCCGCGGATCCTTTCGGGACACTTATAGGTACCTAATTAGATAGGTACCCTATCAAATACAAAAAAGAACAAAATCGGTCCCCATTTGAAAGCCTTCAATAGTTTTAGGCTTTTAATGTTTTTTTCCTACTTTGTCACGGCGTATGTATGAATAAAGTTTTTTATCTCTTTATCTAGGTATCTACAGTGAAAAAAAAATACAGTCGATTTAAGAACTTCCTGCTTTTTGAAGTCGGTTTAAAATCATAGAATAAAAACACCTTTCGACAGTAATTATCATTCTTTGATTTTTAACAACATTTTAGTTATTTTTTTACCTACGCCAAATTTTTCCATAATTATTCATTAGATACGTTTAAAACTAACATAACCGGCTGCCTGTGACCATACATTATTTATTACTTATTAGACTTATGACAGAGATAATGAGAGATGAGCCTTAGATAGGTACCTGCTAGGTATTTGAGCGGTCAAAGTTAATCTCATTTATTTTGCAGTGATTCGCTCATAGCATTGTCCAAATAAGAAACCTATTGGAGGTTACACATTTACGTCTGCCTGACTGTTCTGCTAAATTAATTAAAAAACCGTTCAAGTGCGAGTTGGATTCGCATGGGCACTGGGCAGGGATTCTTTCAAGTTCCTTTCTGTAATAACAAATCAAAAATACTTTTTGTTTAGGTTGTTCGTAAACTATAAAGTAAGACTCCTAAATCGTTACGGAGATAGAGAAACAGGTTTTTTAAACTATTCTAAATATATAAAACAGTACCGTGACTGAGTGACTGACTAAAAGACAGACAACGCTGGACCTTGGGACTCCAACTCCAATGTGTTTAGTACGCTCCGAAGGGACTACTTAAACTTGCCGGATAAACGTTCATCTTTGCGTTCGACGCAGCGCTGTATTAAGAGAATCACCCCTGGAGGGAATATTCCTTGGATATTGGAGTGGGAAACTAATTCTACGCGTAGGTTCCTACGAAGTCGCGGGCGTCCTCTAGTTTTAAATAAGTAACTATATTTAAAATATAAAAATACTATGAATATTCTCTAAGACAAGCTCTTTAATTTAATACCGACACTGTCAAAAACACAGGATAACTAAGTGTGTACATTAGTCAATATGACGATGATATAAGTACGGCAGGCAGCTTCCTACCCTAAAAACAAATGAAGCTTTAAACTTTATAGCGAAAGAATACCCACCTAACATTAAAATATATAACCTATAGGTGCTTACAATAGAATACCTACTATACAATTCAATACAAATATTCTTTATTGAACACCACATACATTTACAGCATGAATAGTAAAATACAAATAAAATGTTACCAAGTGAGTCAATAGGCGGTCTTATCGCTAAGTAGCGATCTCTTCCAGACAACTTTACAAAGAAGAGAAGTTAAAAAGAAACAGAATTAAATTGGTAGGCGGTGCAAACTAAAATAACAAATGGAATATATAAAATTAAAGAACAAAAAACAAACATCCAAACGACATTTACGTATAATACGAGTATATATAAATATATACCTACATATATAAACTACCACACTTCGATTTCGCTAACATGCTAATCTATTATTATTGAATGTCTACTGGGAATGAAGGCGTGATGCTATGTATGTATGTATGTATATATTTTAAACTTACATTAATTAATATAATGTCTACGTGTTATGTGGTCACATGGATTTTTACATCATACCGATGAAAATTCGAAGATAAATTTAAATAACTGGGATAACATCTCAATAATAGATATATAATAACCTGCCTAATTATAATCACACATAACATAATATTTTGGTACAAATTCAAATAATGACGTCGTCACTTGAATTTTGAATCTCTGATAGTGAACTGGTACCTACCGTGGTAGTATTGGGACGTGATAAATTGGAAACCTTTACAAGAAGTAAACCTAAATCACAGTTGTAACTAGGTATTGCTTATAGGTACTTAATTCGATATATTCATAAAGCTTTAACTTAATAATTATTGCGCGGCGCTGAATAAATCTACTTACTTATTTAAAATAAACCAAGCAGGTATTTAATATAATGCAAAAGTAACGAAATTACCCACCAATTCCTCCGAATAAAGATGTGCAAATGAATAGTATGTACCTATATTTTCAGGCAAGAAAACAATTTATGCAATAGTTTTAGTAATACTACAAAATTGTTTATTAATATATTTATTTCGTTGCTAGGCTAATAATGCTAAGTTTGTTGTTTGACGACTAATTAAATAACACTCATATCATAAGAGCTACCCATTAAAAAAGGGGGGATTGTGTAATACATAGAATTAAATATCACGTTTCAACAATTCGTCACAACAAAGTAACGTGCGTACGTCTATAAGATCCACGTAATATGAACGTAAATAATTGTATCGGAAAACAACCTTGAAGCTAGATCACGTTACTACTTTGAAATGTTTTCTTCTTTATTTTGGCTCAAAATGTTGACAATAAAAGTACTTTTAATACGTGCCAGTGGCAAAAAAAAAAGCTCTACTAACTTACCCGCTTTACTTAACACCAAGCAAATCAAGAACGAAATAAATATTTGCAGTGACATTTTGAAGACAAGCGCTATTTTTTTTAACTTAATTCGAGTATTTTAGTTTTCACTTTAATTAAAATTTATTGACCTCACTTAACACTTGTAAAAAGAAAGTTCTAATTTTATAATCACGAATTCACGAAGTTGAATACGTAGACAAGTTTTGAAGAGAAGCGACGTTCTCTCACTATGACTTATCAATCTCAACTGTTTACAAAATTGAACGAACGGCGAACGGAACGGAACAAGTACGTGGGTAAAACTGCCGCGCAAATAGTTGACATTGACAGAAACAAGCTGTGAAATAGTGACTAAAATTGTATCTCAATTTAAATTTATATAAAGTAAGAGAGAGTAAGGAATGTATTATTATATGAGTAATAAAAACAGATTTAATAAATTTCCTGATCATTTTTATATAAACTTACAAATTGCCATTTCAGCTCTGTCCTTGTCCGATCTGTGACTGACTGTGCTGTCAAGCGCATGTCAATGTCATGAATCTGGAAAAGTGCTTTTCTTTTATGATTGAATTTGAATTAATTCATCAACTAAATAACAAAATGTTGAGAGAAAACCATACAAATAGCATATAATATTAAAAAAAATCAAGTTATTTATTTTCATGGACATATTGTGTTTATCTAACAAGCACATAACATAACCTACGATGGCCACAACTATGCTGAGAAATATTTTAAGAATAAGACCGCCCAGAAGTTTATTAAGACGTTGGGAAAGCTCGGAAAAGAAAGTGGTTGTGTACGATCCGTTTGTGAACAAACCTCAGAAGAATAAGGACACATATTTAGATGTGATTAAGATGTTTGAAGGCCGGGATAACCGGCGGCGCGGTCACGTTGAGTTTATTTATGCAGCTTTAGGAAGAATGAAAGAGTTCGGCGTTCAAAAAGATCTAGAAGTTTACAAGGCGTTAGTTGAAGTGTTACCAAAGGGCAAATTTATCCCAGAAAACATGTTTCAAGCTGAGTTTATGCATTATCCTAAACAGCAGCAATGTGCTGTAGACTTGCTTGAGCAAATGGAAGATAATGGTATATTTTTTTGCCACCTTGAGAATCAATTAACAATCCATAGTAAAACAGCTGACCCCTGTTTCTTATATGTATCCTTCCTTCGGGTAATAATGTTATTGTTTTAGGTGTGATGCCCGACTCTGAATTAGAACAAATACTACTAAACACATTTGGGAGGAGAGGCATACCATTGCGGAAGTTTTGGCGCATGATGTACTGGATGCCTAAGTTCAAAAACCTTAGCCCATGGTACCTGCCTGATGAGCTTCCCAGTGATGTCTTAGAATTGGCAAAACTTGCTGTAGCAAGGATAACCTCTGTAGACCCTGACTCTAGATTAGATGTTTGGCAGGTAATATAAGTTTGTCATCTATATGTACAAAATAAACTGTCATTTATTTTATAAAGTAACCAAATTGTTGCCCATTAACCTTATCAATGCCATTGATGGATATTTCCTTCACGGTTGACAGCACAAAATAGACCTGAGTATCTATGAGGCAAAGTTGACATTCACTCTGGTTTTGTATTTGACATAGCGTTGAAAAGGTTAAGATGTCAAGAATTAAAATCACTTGAATTGCTTTGTTTTTAAGGTTGGTTGGGTGGTTTATTACTTTACAGAGTGAATCTGAAGTCAAACACATGCAATGCAAATTGCAACTTAATCCATACAAAAGAAAGTTGTTTTTTTATCTGTACCTCATGCAACTATAAGACATCCATGACACGATACGCACAACAGCTCACGGAACCATTGTTGGTATTGAAAAGGTTAATAAATCTTGTTATCTTATTTCCCTAGACAGAAGAAATTGAAGCATCTCTAGATAAAACCTGGATTGTTAGTGCACAGAGTATGTCTCAAAGAGTGTTACTAACAGAGCAACCTGAAGATGACCCGTTAGTTGTACGAGGCCCCTACAATGTTTGTATAAAGGACCAATTTGTAAGCTATTTCTTATTGCTTGGAAAAATACGACCTGAGCTAAAGGATGACACTGATCCTGATGGTAAGTTATAGCTACGTCATGGAATAAAATCAATAGATTGTATTTAGACTGTCTCTGTTTATTCTAAGGGACTAAACATAGCAAGCATCCGAGGCTCACGTTCCAGGCGCTATGGCAGATTTTGTGGGCGACCAATTGGACGCTTGCTATATTTAACAACTTCATACAAAACTGAATCTGCTGTGCTGGAAGCGCGCGCCCCGGGCGCTAGCTATGGTTAGTCCGTATGCAATGTAGTAATTCATACATGTGCTAGCAATTTGGCAACTTTGATGAAAAATAAAATAGTGTAACAAATAACATTAAAACCTACCTATAAAATGTTCAATGCAATGACAAAAATAAAAAGTTATCACTTTCACACAGGTCGGTTTTGAAACCAGCCCTGATAGATTTAGCCATCTTTAGCAGTAAACCTGTAGTGCTAAGTTATCTGTCAATGGCATTGAGGCAGGTGAACTGGATAACTGCAATAAAATAATCTTGTATCTTCCAGATGTTTCGGATCTGAAGAAGCCCTCCGGCATACCTGGCTTTATTGGAAAAACCAAACTGCCCTCTGTAAAATGTACAGTACATGAACAAGATGACGGCACTATTCTATCCATTTGTGCTACAGGTGATTACATATTCACGTCCTACTGGGCTGGTGCCCTCTGAACATAGACAATCTTTTTTTATTTTATTTACATGTTATTTTTTGTTTAACTAGTTGTAAATTTTATGATAACCCATGTTTTATTTTTTATTTAATCTTTATTGCACAAAAGAATACGAGATAGAGCGCTGGCTTTTATGGCTAGCTAATGCTGAGTTGGGACCGTTTAGCAACAATATATCTGTGTCTTGCTGTTTTTGTATCTATGTAATGTTATTCTGTATTGTTGCAAATAAATGTCTCTTTATTTTTATCTATCATTATAAACCTGGGCTTGTATTAAATGTTGGAACTTTAACTCACCTTTTCGTAACTGTAATGCAATCTGGATAATATGGAATCCAAAAACTGGGCTGTTCAATGGTCCTACCACAGGGCTTATAAACATGTCAACTAATCCTTCCACCATGGAATTAAAGGAGTTATTTATTTGCTAGACGGTTCATTCTGTGGCGCACAGAGCACAACACTTTATTTGTAGAGTGGCGGTCAAGAGGTTAAAAAGCATCAGTTATATTCTGCTTTGTTGTCCCATGTTTAATCTATTTGACATAAATTGGCGACTATAACATGTTCCTTATTACAGGTACATCATCAAGAGATTCCCTTCTGTCCTGGATAAGATTATTGGAAAAATATGGCAATCCATTACTGTCTAGTATACCAGTAATCTTCACACTCACAGCACCCCCAAGTGACATAGCAATACAAGAAACACAACCAGCTACTGTAAATGAAGATAAAATGGCAGAAAGCAATTAAGGTAACAACACCAGTACTTGACAAAGTACCAATGTTTGGCACTGACTCTTATTCACAGAAGATAAGAGTTATTGACTTGTTTTGCAACAATAATTTATAACCAAAAAAAATAATTTTATGATCTTTGAATAAAAAGCTTCTGTCCATGATTGGTGCATGTCAGCTAAAAGTGTTGAACACTGGTGTTGTTACCTTAAAGGCAATTTAAATTAGTATATTATAAAAGTTTGTTGAGTTTATAAATAAATTACAGGATAAACTTGTTTAATTGTTTTATTACAGTATTAGTATAACTATCCTTATTAAATATTTACAGTATTTTTATTTACTTACATCAAAGTTGGATAGTTTATAACAGCTCCATACACATTTGGTAAAACACTTGCGATTAAGCTGATTAAAATTTGTAGTCACTCATTACAAGTTAATATAAATAGTTTATATAGCTTTTTGGTTTTATAACAATCATGATCTCATTAATGAAACTATATATCCTTAGACAATTAAACTGCATCAAATTAAAAACACTGTAATCTACAAAAGTGATATTTTATTTTGAATAACAAAAGCTGTATAATTTAATTAAGACATTTGAAATATGACCTACTTATTTAATTATTTACATTCTTACAACAATTATTTTTTTCCTAAGTTTTTTTAACTAAAATGAAATCACTTTCACATAAATTCAAATTATTTACATGATTTAAATAGTAGATTGATACAGAAATGTCATTTCTGTGTAAAGTTATGACTACTATAGCAACAGTGTCGTATAAAACTTTCAAAGTCATGTCCACTCATAGTCCTCATCCTCTACAAAGGATATGGTCCCCCACTGTCAAGTGATGTTGTGCCAGTCTGTCTGAGGCAATAGGTATGTCTCATTATCGCTTCTTATGACAGTAACACCAGCTCCATAGAAAGGGATCACGTAAGCTGAGCCATCTGATGGGCCTACCACCTGTCAGGAGAAATAAAAAGTAAATTTCATAAATGATGTTATAAGTTAATGAGATTTCCATTAAGGTATAACAAAGCAGTCAATAAAATTGTACAACAAATTAAACATACCCAACCCAAGCAAGTTGTTAGATACATTATTAGGTATAATAGGAAGGAAAAAGACAATTTAACCTCATGAGACCCTGTGTGTCAAAGGAGGTATATAATCAAAGCAATTTAGTTTAAACTATATTTGAATGATTGTAAAGTTCATTTTTATTTGTTTTAAGTTTAATAATGGCACTTAGTGCAAAGGTAACCGAACTTTATTTCCTTGCTGGTAGATTCAAATTTCCCTTTTTATAGTAGGGTGGGGTAGTAAGGTAAAGCATAATTAAATGGTTTTTCCTCAAATATTCTTATAATGCAATAAATTATCAATGACTGCATGTTTTGAAAGAACAACTTAAGATTTTTACTTAAAAAATACATAACATAATCTTATTATGGTAGAATGACAATATTACCTGAGCTGCTATCAATATAATATCCAATAGCTGACCCAAGAACATGAATCCTAAGGTACACAGTTTAGCCAATCCAATACCAGGGTACCCAAGATAGAACCTGTCTAGACCAAACATGCCTAGGAACACTGAAAGAAGAAGCGCTATCTCCAAGGAGTATCCATTGGTCCATTTACATGGCATCTTTCTCTTAAATGTGGAATTTCTAGTTCCTTCACATATAATTCCAGGTGCGGCAATGCATTGTACTGGAACAAACAGAATTTATTAGAAAAGTAATAAAAGCTTACAGCTTTTTCTATCTTTTACCAGTAAAAACACTATTACAGAATATATTCTACATAAAAAAGATCCCTGTACCTATTTATTTAGCATAACTATTTAACATTCTTTCACAATCAATGTTGTAAAGATACAAAAGTTTAAAATCGATGTTTACCTTCAGCTTCACCCTCTGATGGTATTTCTTTTCCCTGAATACAACCTCTGAACTGTTGCGTATCGGGGTCTATTTGATCTATGGAAGGATCCGGGCATATATATTGCCCCAACCGCAAAGTACTACAGTCCACTATCTCTTCTTTCGCCGCTTCACCAGAAGCTACAGTTGGCGAAACAACATAAAAACAAAGTAAACAGATATGCACATAGTGTTGCTTCAACATGATTCACAACCACATTAACACAGTTAAACCTTAATCATAATTGTGACTAGAAGGCTATTCACAATAGCGATACTTCTAAAACATATTGTTAAAAGATGAATAAAATAAAGTAAGGGAAATAAGAACTTCGCAATTGCAATGCAAAACAATACGATGCAATTAGAACGATTTTAACGAGTTAACGAGACCATACAATACGAGAAATTTTTCGTCGATTGGATGTCGAAGTGACATGACATTGACAATACTGAGACGTATTTTTCTGTAATAAAATTAAGCATTTAGGGAGTGTGTTCGCTTTTGTCATTGTCCAGTAGTTTATTTTAGTTTTGTTGTGGTAACATTAAAAAGGGTTTACCTTTTACGTAGCTGGCAACAATTTCCCTCCCCCCACCAAAGTCCGTTACTTAATTGGTTCCGTTTTAAAATATTGTCGCGCGAACACCTCTCGCTCCGTCCCGTAATTCACCTAATCTCGTAGTATAACTAAACAAAGTGTATTGGAGGCTCCCGGCGTGAACCCTGGACATAAATCGAAGGCTAAGTGCGTGTACTGAAGGTAAGGTTGACGGTCGATCTGGAGAAGCTGAAAACTGCCACCAACGGTGCATCGCTGCGGACGCCTACGATTCTGTATCCAGTAGATCCGGAGACGCCAGGTCAGACCACCACTCACTTTAGTCTAGCCTAATTTTAATTTATAATAGAACATACACAATATTTCTGGTAATCCCTTCCAACTCTGTCGCACCCCTTTGTCGTTTCTCGTACCCATACAGTCCACTCTTTCGTTTATCGAACAGTGTGGAATTGGTTACATGATCCATTTATACCCAAAAACTAAAAAAAATATTTTGTGATGAGCGAAACCACAATATTCTTATAGACTGGTTTTATTTGAACTTGCGAAAATGCATTTATCCTTTTAAAATACCGATTAAGTTAATCTCAAACAAACTAACCATTTAAATACAACCGCACTTTAAATACATATCTTCACGCCTGTCTCCCAATGGGGTAGGCAGAGACTATGGAACGCCAGGTGCACCGATCCAAACATACAAACTTCGCTTCCTCCACATTCATCAATCTCTTCATGCACGTACAGTCGAACTCATAAGTATCTGTACGTTTTAGTACTTTGTCGCAATAACGTATTAGACTGAGAGTGGTTCGAATTTAATATATCAATAGCTGCGACATGGTACTAAAATGTTCAGCTACTTATGAGTTCGACCGTACGTCGGTTTCGGGTGCTTTTGATTCGGCCCTTATTCAGTACCTCGCACTTTAAAATGTCAGCATAAGTACCGGTCATGTCAACTACCAAATTCAAAACATTGTTTATTGGAATACTACGCAATCCTTTTATTGATATTTTTTTTTTATTGCAATCATAATAATTTAGCTTGCATCATTGGAAAGCTTCTTGGCATTTTTGTGGTAAATCCGTTAATAATTGCGAAATATTTTCTCTTGTTTACATCGGTGACATTCGATGACTTTCAACGTCTATTGTCAAAGATACTCCTTGTCAGTAAAATAAATTAGTATCACTGAAAATTCACAACATGGTGAAGGCCAAATAAAATATTTTCAGGCTACAAATGTAAACTATCTGTCTTAGCAAACATTAGGTCTATTTTTGTTAAAACAATTTTGGCAGTCATTTCTATGGCCAAGAGTGAGTTGTCCGTTAAAAATAATAAAATTGTTAAAATATTTTCATCATTTCATTGTATAGGAAGAAAAAAATTGGAACAGCAGAAGTCGTTACGGTCGGTCGGTCGGTAGGTAGGTAGGTAGTGCACAAAACATCCTCTTTTGTTGCAGGGCAAAGTAATTCTGGGATTTCTTGTTTTGCGGTGCGTTACTCGTTGTTTGTAACACACACACAGTTATAACTGTCTGACAGTTAGAAGAAGACGAACGTCCGCATATAATACGTGAGTTGAGTATCGCTAAGGTTTGCTACTCATTGCCTTTAGAATCGCTCTTTGTGCTCTTTCTATCCCCACACATCTATGCCATAACCAATGATAGACTCAGGGCGCACACAGGGCGATGTACACAGCATCGAGGACTTGTTTGTCGGGATAATGTCGAAAGAGCAGCATCACGTGAATAACGTTCCTTACTTTTTTGGGAAGAAAAGAGATATGCTGTTTGAAAGAGAAGTGTTGGTCGATTCCTATAATTAGGTTTTTAACACTCGGCACGATCGATACATTAACAGTTGCAGCTTGTCTCTAGCTTACATGCAGTGTGTATTTTGAGTTGGGTGGTGGACTTAGGTACCGTCGCACAAGATTTGTGAAAACATACATATTTTGTTTATCGAGGTTGAGTGATTCCTGTCAAGCCACTATTTGAGATCACACATGCCTTCCTCTGCATTCCGTAGCACCACCTTCCAACTATTTTCTCTGCTGCAGTTTCATCGGCGTAATAAACCAGATCAATATTCAGGGGGTTATTCCTTATAATATATGTCGTTTATATAAAGAAAAATTAAAGTAGGCCGCAGTACACTTCCTTGCTAAACCCCTGAAGATTGATCTGGTTTGTTACGCCGATGACACTGCAGCTGAGGATATAGCTTGGAGGTTGTGCTACGGAATGCGAAATTGTCTTATATGTAAAGTAGAAATAAAGTAGGCCCCAGTACACTTCCTTGTGGTACCCCAAAGTGAACCGGCAGTTCCCCGATTACGTGGTCATCGACCCGCACTTCGTCTTCTTCCGTTGAGCGATAGCGTTCAAACTATTGTCTCCGTAGACCTCGTATGCCGAAATATTTTCTTTAATAACATGGGTACGGAAACGGTTTCGGAAGCCTTTGCCAGATCTAAATAGGTACACACCCAAATACTTTTGCCCCCGTTGCGGTGACCTTTTCAGCTCCCTAGCTGGAGCTAAGAGCGTCTTCAGCGGATTTCCCACGTCTGAAACCGTACTGAGCCGCTAGCCAAGATGCGTTCGCTAACTAGCGTTTCTATTCGTTTTGTTATTAAACCAATCGCGTCACTGGTAGATCGCGTCATAACATCCCAAAGTCACGTGATCTACCAGTGACGCGATTGGTTTAAAAACTAAACAAATCGAAACGCTAGATAGCGAACGCATCTTGGCTAGGGGCTCTGGTGCTCTGGGAATATGCCAAAGCGGTCAAGGTAACTGACCAGTCGATTATGAGTATTAAATAATTTGGTGTTATAATGATTGATAACATACCTATGATTCCTGTCTCCTCTACTGACCATGTGTAATAAGTAGTTGTAGGACACATACGCATTGTGCGGTTTCCCACATTGCAGCCAGACGGTCGGCGGTTGGCCTCAAGCAACAAAATGTATGTAAAACGTTGTTTTAGTTCACACTAGCTGCAGCACCGCAGTGTCAACGTTTTACAATGCGGGAAAACGCATAGTGCGTTTGTGCCCTTAGATACACTCTATCTGTGTATTGTAAATTGTGCTACTTGACACAGGCGGGAATGTCGCTCTCGCCGAGGGCTCTCGACCCCTCGCGACACTTTACAACAATCACGCGTCCGCTTCAATCAAAATTAATTGCGTGCCGTTCTTTGTTCGCTAAAGTGAAGTATTGTTGATTTTTTACACTGCCATATAAAGGCTTACACTATAATAATAATAATAATAATAATATAGCCATCCCCTTTCAGGGCTAATATCTGTAAAGCAGCTCAACCGATTATCATTATAAACCCTAAATTATCCCCTAATCATCCCGATTGAAATAGCTTTCTTTGAAAAAACTGCGTCTAAATAGATCTATCAGTTTGGTAGCTACGACGCCATAGAAAGACACAGAGACACGCACATTAAACTTATAACTTTTTTGTCGCAGGTTAGTCAATATTGAAAAGCAACCGATGATCGCTATGTATATACGATATAATACGATAAGTTCTAGAGGTTTAGAACTACTATCGTTTCTGAAAAATCCTCCTTGTACTTATTCTGTGCTTCCGTTTTACAATATTTCTAACTCGAGTCAACGTCGACCCAAGACGACGCATTGGCCTAGTTGGTAGTGACATTGTCTACGAAGCTAGCGGTCCAGGGGTTTGTATTTGTTCCAGAGTCTTGAATGTTTTATGTATTTAAGTATTTATTTCTCTATATAAGTATTTATATCATTATCTAGAGTACTTAAAGTATGTACAGCCAAGGACTTTAATTGTTATATAACTATGGAACCCTGTCATAATGACAGCGTCAAACCACATGAAAGAAAGCTAACATTAATGATTAATGTTGTTCCCCGTGTGGTTGCCGGGTTAGAATAGTGCCACTCCATGTCTTCCCGTGGATGTCGTAAGAGGCGACTAAGGGAATAAGGGCTTGTAGTACTGTTAGGCGATGGGCTTGCAACCTGTCACTAATACACTAGTAAACCTCTTAGCCTGTTAGTGCAAAATGTGGTTACAGAAATATCAGTAAGTCTTTAGAGTTGTTGGTATGTGTGTAGCTCTGCCTACCCCACTCTGGGAATGAAGGCGTGATGTTATGTATGTATGTATGTTATTATAACAGGTTACCATAGTGGCATAACAATTAAAGTCCTTGACCATACAAGTCTATAACTTAGTTTGGGACTTGGTCAATTGGTGCAAGATTGTCCTTTTTAGGGTTCCGTAGTCCAACTAGGAACCCTTATACTTTCACCATGTCCGTCCGTCCGTAGCCTAGTTCAGAGACTCTTTAGTATAACATGCTTGTTTAGTTGGGCATGAATACAACGTGTTACAAAATAATCCGTAAAAAAGAAATTACGAAAGTTGTGTCAACCCTAGTATACTGTATACCTAAGATACTGAACTGACGTTATTTAATAAGGGTTGACACTACATTTGTAATTTCTTTTTTACGGATTATTTTGTAACACGTTGTATAGGTACATATTAGTCACGCCAGCAAAGTGGTAAATAATCTTGAAAGCCCATAGTGTGAGGTGTCGTTGGTAAGATCTTTCAAAAACATTGCGGGTTTGTGAAAAAACTATTTTTCGATTAAGGGAACTTAAATGAAAGCGCATATAACAAATTTAAAAGGAAAATTATTACGACTAAGTAGGCATCATTGGTTCTTGAGATACAGGCGATTAAAGCGTTTATCTACACTAATATTATAAAGAGGAAAGATTTGTACCTATTTTTGTATGTTTGTATGTTTGTAATGAATAGGCTCAAAAAGTACTGGGCCGATTTAAAAAATTCTTTCACCAATAGAATGCTACATTCTTCCAATTTGACATAGGCTACATTTCATTTTGAAAAAATTAGGGATCCTTGGTAAAATTTGAACAATGTAACCGAAGGTGTAGAAAAATGACTCTTAAAATGTCTTTCGTCGAATGCGCTGCCAAAACTATTAGCGATAGAACAAAATAATGTACAACAATATTGAAGAACATCATAATGTCTACAAAAAACTCCGCGGTAGCATATGTCCAATGTCCAACTATTGTAGTTATGTCACTACAACAACTTTTTTCATTTTAAACATTAATGAAAATGCTAACTAAATTCAAACCATGCTATTTATGTGTTTATATTAATCCTTATCCAAATAAATTATTTTATGGTCAAGACCATTTAACTACCTATAAAATAGTTTTTAAATTATTTAAATTGGACTTTCCATTCAAAAGATATTACGAATTAAAAAATTCAAACAGTAAACAAAACCGCCATAGCGCCGTGGCCGTTGTTTGCGATGCAGTCTGAAAAGCGCGCCGAGCATCGCGGCGGGCGGGGTGGAGGGGGCACTGAAATACAGGAGTGGGGCGTGCACGTCTAAAAAAATTGCAGCGGGCGAAGCCGCTGGCGGGTCGCTAGTACCTACTAAAATCATCTAAAACGGCACCAATTGACTTTATACAGATAACTAGTTTTTACTTGTTGATTTTTATGTTTGTAGTACTTAACGGCTTCGGAACCCTACACTGAGCATGGTCCGACATGCTCTTGCCCGGTTTTTTTAGAAGGTTTAAAACCATTTCGGTAATTTGCAAATGCATACGGTCATTAAGTATTTAGAAGTTTAACTATAGCACCAACGAATAATAATCACTTAAGGAAGCGCTAGCTGCCATAGCGAATTCTTTTAAATTACGCGAAACCGCCACCGCCGCCTATGTGACAGCGGTGAAAAAGTGGCAATTAGTGGGGGCGTGGGGCTAACGTGCTCAATCCGGTGCTCAAGGTGCTCTACGATTGGGAGCCTTGCACACCCGCCTAGGGATAGATAAGTCTATTTATCACTCAATTTACTCAATCAAATTAGTTAACAAGTCTGCTGCTGCACTCAGAGACGTCAATTAAACTTAATACTTGATCAAAGTTGCTGCTGTCACTTTCTTTGCTATTTTAATAGAATAACACCTCACTAAAAAAGCATTAAATTTAATTGTCGTCCCTGAGTGCGGCAGTAACAGCAAGTTTTAAAAACCCGACTGCATGTTTTGATTATGGCGTAAATCTTATTTACCTAATATTTATATATTTTTATTTTTATTCCGCCTTATGATTTATTGTTTAATATTAACTGATTTATATAAATAAATATCAGGGGGCGCAGTATCACACATATTGACCTAGTTCCCAAACTAAGCTCTAGGCTTGTACTATGGGTACTAGACAACGATTAACTGACTTATCTAGAGAAATACATACATACATAGAAAACATCCAAGACTCGGAAACAAATACTCACGCTGATCACTCAAATATCTGCTCCTACCAGGATTTAAACTCAGGACCGCTAGCTTCGTAGGCATGGTCACTACCAAGTAGGCTAATGTGTCGTCAAAATACAATTAAGTAACTTATCCTGTTTGACCATAAGGCTAGCAAGTTTGGAGCCGACCGTTTGCAGGTTCTGAACTCCAGGGTGGTAGGGTGACTGAACATTCTCATTTGAATGATTGCCAAATTAGAACAGCTTGACGAACTGGTTTCCTTCAAGGAGGCTCGACTCCAAGACTACCAGTTAAGATGAATCTAACGCCATCTCGCTTTTTGAAATCGGCCCATTCATCCAGCCATCCAAAAGGGGCAAAAGCATTAGGTACCCTCAACAAATAAAATACCTTGTACCTAAGTGGTAACATTTGGCAGATTTTTTGGCAAGTGTAAAAAATGGTGACTAGGTACGTAGAAAGTATTTATTCGTACACCCGCCTTCGGAGAGTTTGTTTGTAACAAATAGTTTTTATTAAATTTCATTTCACCGAACGGCATTTTCTGCTGTAGGTAATCATGATGTTTTCAGCATATTATCTTAAACATGAATGCGGCGAGAAATACCTTTCGATAAAATGAAAATTCTGCGAATGATACGTTTGTTGAAATGTGTTTCGATAAAATTATAGGTACCCGTTGTTGCTGTGTTGGTTAGCGGAATTTCACTCCTTACAGGGGATTCTCTAAGCGAATCTCTTTTTAATTGGACGCAGCTATATTATCCGGCGAGTTTAAGTAGTCCCGTCAGAGCGTACATAACACATTTTAGTATGTCCATTTTCCATTAGGCAGCAGGACCTTCATTTTTTTCAAACACTTTTTTGACAAGCTATAGGTAGGTATCTAATTCTGCCCTATTCCAATAACGGTTTCTGGTTCATAATAATCACATTCATAGGGTAAATCATACAGTTACTGCCCGCGATCTGTGATTGCCTACTACATTTTTTGACTGACTGAATCACAGAAAAAAATATTTGCTTACATAGAAACATAGCTGTGTTACTGCTTCTTACACGTATGTAGCTTATTTTTTTAAGATTGCAGTCTCTAAAAAAATAAAGAGGGCAATCACTGGTCGTGGGCAATAACTGTATAGTTTACCTTATGTAATAAGAACTTTTATAGTACAAGACGAAATAATAGTGATATAGCTACACTCGCTATAAGGGCTGGAATTCTACAAGGTAATAACGTATCGTTTTTGACCTGTTTCCGTATTGTCAACGTTTTGATAACTCTTATGTCATTTACAATAATGGCGACTGTGACATAAACGATTCTTAAACGTGTCAAACACGATATCGTTTTAACGCACTTGAATAGAGGCCCAGGGCGGTTTTATAAAGCTTCGATTACAAATTACAAGTGGAAACAAGTCTCTTTTTAATTCCTTTTGCTAGAGACTTCCGCTGGTACCTACATTAGAGAACCTAGTCGCAGGAACACATTGAAGAGAGAGTCGTTAGAATTTAGAATATAAATAGCTGCAACACGGTAGGTACTAAAAATTACAGCTATTATACTCTAATTCGAACGTACGGTACATAACATAAGCCATGGCGTCATAACTTTATTTCACTCGGGACATAACCATCGTGCACGCAGCCTTAGAACTGGGCTCTAATTGCAGTCGCAACTAATGTGCCTCATTTCGCCAACAAGCTCTTTGTTTACCTCCGCGGAATACGCGGCATCCTCATTCAGACCCTAATTACAAACGGTATTAGGATACGAACGACTTAAGTAACCTCCTTGAGGAGGGCTAAATTAATTCTTGCTTGAATGTGTATCTTATGCTTTAATCCTTAGTTTGCGGATTAAAAAATAATTTCCATGTCATGTTTTTAAGTAAATTCATCAGTTCTACTTCACCAAATGATACTTTTTGAATGCAAATGCTAGATTTGTACTGAAAATACTAAAATCGCTATGTACTTATTCCTTTAATATTTGAGGAGTTTCCTCGATCCACCTCGAACCTCTACCCAAGACGGTTAAAAATGTCATGCATGGGAAGCTCACTGCAATATTTTCGAAGTTCTAAAAAAGACGAAAATAATCCAATTCTACCTACTCACGTATAAAGTAGGAGAGTAGGTACAAATTTAGTCGTTCTCTTTAATGCACTTAAGTGCCCTCTCTGAATATTTTATGCAATGCAGTCTGGAATGAACGGGCTCTTTTAGCGATCTATGCAGTTGAATATCGATTGACGTTAAGTCGTGTCAACCTAAGTAATAAAGGTGTTCACATTTGTTAGTGTGAACTTTACTTACATTTCAATTTTGTTTGGGAGTAGGCACAGGGAAGATATATTGATTAACATCATAGTTAACTCCAACCATTCATCTATCAGAAACAGCTGTTGCTCATCGAGATTTCTCCTATTCCAATCTGCCTACTGATGGCTGATGGCAATCTGCCTATTGGAGGAAACACGTCACCACATTTTGAGTGTCACGGTGGAACCTGAATCTAATAGACAAAATAATAGATAAAATAAAGGCGATTAGGCATCGGGTCATCAAAATTTTATATTTATTTCCCAATGCTGGGCAAATATGGATATTTGTACCCTTTCTTTTTCTTTTCCGCCATACGTCTCTATTAAGTGCATGCTCTCGCCACTCGCTAAAACTACATAACAAATAAACCGGGCAAGAGCATGTCGGATCATGCTCAGTGTAGGGTTCCGGAGCCGTTAAGTACTACAAACATAAAAACGAACAAGTAATAAACAATTTTCTATATAAAGTCAATTGGATTGCTTCTGCTTAGATGATTTTAATAGGTATAAACACTTTAATCGCCTGTATCTCAAGAACCAATGATGTTTAGTCGTGATAGTTTTCCTTTAAAATTGGTTATATGCTCTTTCATTTAAGATATTTTTCAGATTTTTTGTCACTTGAGAACAAAAATTTTCGCTTTAAAGCTTAATATTTCATTAAAGGATTACCTGTTTTCACAAACCCGTAATATTTTTGAAAGACCTACTTATCCAACAATACCCCACACTATAGGGTAGACGAGAAAAAAAATGCATCCCCACGTTACGTGTAGGGGAGGTACCCTAAAAAAAATATTTTTTTACTTTTTATTGTACCACTTTGTTAACGTAAATAATATGCATATTCATGCCAAATTGCAGCTTTCTAGTACTAATAGTCTTTGCGCTAGGCTGCGGACGGACGGACGGACGGACAGGGCGAAACTATAAGGGTTCCTAGTTTGACTACGGAACCCTAAAAACCGGAAAAAAACATTGCAACTTATAGCTAAAATTTGAACGCTAAAAAATGTGATTGTTTTTCTTTAGGTGCCTATACATTATGTTGTATAACCGATCATATATTCCGCAATACCGTCGAATAAAGAATACAGGCCCTAACAAAACCGTAAAGGTTGATAAGCCCCTGTTTCCTACTTTACTATCAAAGGAGGTCAATCTCAAGAATACTTGGCGGGTTTTCTACGTGCGCGGATGTAAGGGTTCACTCACTGATTCAACAAGAAATGAGGTTTATGGGTAAGTTAGTGCGTACTTACTTTACTCCGATCCCTTTTTAGTGATTGATTGAGTTGATATAGTTTATTATACCTACTTTACCAGTAAATATTTGTTTATTCCGTATGATCCACATAACAAAAAAGACTATGTGGGATCGCTTTGTCCCTACACGTATTGTCATCGTATTTATCGTGAATTCGTGATATACGGGACTCCATGGTACTCGGCCTAAATCTAATAAAATTACTTTTGACATAATAAATAAATATCAGGGGACAATCTCACACAAATTACATACATAGACATCGTCTACATACACCCGAGCAGACCTCGGTCGCCCACGATTTCATCGACTAGAAAAAAAAAAGTATTCAACGCCGCAACATGAAATTGGGGAAACAGACTTTTTGGACCATAAATAATTTTTAACAATTTAGTAAATTCCATAAAATACCATAAGTCGTAGCTAAGGGTTCGAATTCAAACTAAGGAACCTTACTCGATCAATCAATATGCTCCAAGCCCGAATAGGTCAGTGTCAAGAAGTTATGCAACTATACGCTTTAAAAAACAAATTGAATTTTATCGGAAGCGTATTATAAAATTTATAAAGTTGATTCAATAAAGTCCGTGGTAGTCATTAGTCAAAGGGGAAACTTTCCGATTGAATAGGCCAAGTAAACTTCGCCGGGATGGACCCATTCATTATAATATTCAGAAACTCGCTAACAAACCTTGGGATTTCTTACATTCCGCACCCGGATAGCGCTCGACTAACGAATCAACTTTTTAAAAGTAGATCGGTCAGAGTTTGTCGCGAAAGGAAATTCGTAGAAGTGTTACAAGTACTTATATGGGTCTACGAAAGTATAAATAGAAAAGTAGGCCGTTTCCTGCCCTTTAGGAGATTGTTAATATGGCTGCTCGGGCGCTTGGCTTGCGTCGATGCGCGTCGCTTGACATTTAATACTCACGCAACCAATCGTGGCGACACGGCGCAGCCCCTACTTAACCGACTCGGTACGTCCTGTTGAGTTTACTTGTGAGGGCTAGTGGCGCGCACCGTTGAGGCACACATGCATACCTCGCGATATATCTATCTTTGTTAATGAACTACTGCTTATGCTGTGGCTCTGTGGAATTACAGCTGTGACTTACTAGTGCTGATTAAAAATTATCGTGCAAGTTAAACTTGTCTTATTTATAGCTCTTCCATAGGCAAAAACAGTTGAAATTTAGATTCCAATTAGGAAATTTGATGTAAGTCATGTAATTGGTACGAGCCAGTATAATAGAGAACATGCAGAATTAAGCTTCATTGATACAATTTAGGAGAAATGTAAAAAAAGCATATAAAACACAATAGGTACAGTCAAGGTCATAAATATGTATACACTTTAGTACCTTGTCACTTTAATCGCTGTGACAATTTCATATGGCAGTTTAAACATGACGTTAAATAGACAAGGTACTAAAGTGTATACATATTTATAACCTTGATGGGGCAAAACTTAGTGTACAGAATTTTGCCCCATTTATTGAGATTTTATATTGAATCAAAACTTGTTAAAATTTTAAAACTTATTAAAAAAATTAGATTGCTGTTTTTGGCATCGTTATTTAATTTAAGTAATATTTTAATTTAAGGATATTGGCTGAAACATACTTTTTTCCGGAATAAATACAAATTTCTTTATAAGGTATATTTTAAACATGGAACAACAGCTGTGACGTCATTCCTGTCGTCGATTTTGCAGGGAGTCTAAACTACTTTTTATCTTATGAAAAAATTACATTACAATAATTTCGCGTATACAGTTCTCTCTTTCATAGCACTTTCCAGAGAGCATAAGAAAAAAAAATCATGTTCCCTATTTGGCTTTGCTGTCATCAAACGAGTGATTTCACAGCACAGTCCGGACCTACTTAGGTGGGATCATGTCCCAAAAGTTGTCGCAGTTAATCAAGATTTTCAAATCATACTACAAGTTCTAATAGATATGGGCCAATATTAAAGTTGTTTCTTTCTTTAAAGCTCCCTAATTTCAACTAAATTTCGCACCCGTCACAAAATGAGTTCGACTTCTGATCGATGTTAATAGACGCCATTTTGATGCAATTTGGCCAATTCACGTGAAACGTTGCAAGTCCAAACTACAATCATTTGGGTTATCTCAGGGTATCTTAGGTTAGGATAACACAAAAAAATTATCAATGATTGTATATAAACATAATTGCTTGTTAGTAATTTTGCGAAAAATATTATTTCTTTATGAATTTTCTTCCTTTAAACCTAAAATATCCGGGGCATTCCAATAATCTTGATTTAGGCCGTTTGTTTCAATTTTCATTTATCCTAAATAATTTAGGTAACGCACGATTTTTAAAATCCGCCGTGGCTAATTTGGCTCAAAAACATTCACACTGCAATATTTAAATTTAAATATTGGCATATTTTGGTGGAACCGCAATAAGAAAAAAAAACAACAATCAAAGACATGAATTTCATATTATAATTACATAACAATTCAACATGCACTTTTAATTATGATTATTACACGATTATACTGTTTTACTTATGGTTTATAGTTTTATTTATTGGATCAGTGCAAGTGTTTCGCGCGAGAGCAACGCTCTCTGTGGAGCTGTCATCAGCCTCGCCAGCCGGTGAACGATGGAGATCTAGAGGAAAATAATGATATATTAATTCACGTTTAACTGGCTGTTACTTAGTAAAACATTCACCTAAATAAACCCTAATTAAATACATAGTTGTTTTTAAATTAAGCCAATATTGTACAGGACTGGGAGTCTATACGGTAAAAACGATTTTGCCTTTGACGTGTTTCCGTATTGTCAACGTTTGAGTTAAAAACAATACTAAAACACGTCAAACGCAATATCGTTTTAACGCAGTAGAATTGAGGCCTTGAAATGATGTTCAATGCTTCAAAACAAATAGAAACAACATGTAATTGTATACAGTACAATATAAATAAAGGGACGATAAAAGATTTGAAGCCAAAGAGCATCACAGACTATTAGTTTCTCTTAAGGTTTCATGCATTTCTTTACAGATTTTGGACTGTCAGGCGGCCTATTAGAATTATGTGTTGTCCTTGAGCGAAACAGTTAAGAACTGCAATCAATATACCGCACCTTCGGTAGGACACGGGCACAATTTCCCCTTTAGTCACATTGTACATTGTGCGCTTGTTCTACCGAAGTTGCGTTACGGTTATAAGCTCAGTCAGAAAGGACACAATCATACCGTCAAAACGAACGATAGACGTTGTAGCCTCATCATAAATAGATTAGAATAGAAACATTTTATGTAGGGCAACAAGGCTTATAAATACGTTACAGACTTAACGTAAAAAGCATTATAAATCTTAAAACGAACACCAACGTGACCAAACAGCGTGGTCCTGATTTGCCGAAGTTGACGACATGGTTGCTGCTGGTAGGACACGAAACTGGAACGCGACATCTTTCGGCAAGAAGTCAGGCCACTCGGTAAGATGAAAAGTGGGTTCTACTTACGTGTTGAAGCTAGGCGCAGGCTGCGCTTGCTGCGGCGTTTGCTGCGCGAGGTTTCCGAACGTGAGCGTGTTTTGCGTCGCTAAGCTTTCGAACGTAGCATTCGATTGGGTTGGGGAGCCAAAACCTACGCAGACGTATTGGTTAATGGGTGAATCAACTTTTAAAGTCCTCCTTTTCTACACGCTAATAAAAACTTACTAGAATATGTGAGATTGATAATGGTTTACACATGTTAAAATTAGATAATCAGATTTTCGGATTTCACTATTCATAATCGTAAACCAATTCTATAATTTTGTAAAAACATGGTAACGCAGTGGAAAATGCACGTTTTTCATACAAAACCCGGGGACAACGTCGTCCCCTGCGTTACCTGATATATTTGTGTAAATCATAGAAGAATTTTTAAAATTGTCAGCTAGAAAGTAAGTTTAATTGTCTGATTTATTCAATATATTGACCACATCAAAAAAAATATTGCATTCTACCAAATTAAGGTGACATAGTGAGACATGTCGATAATCGGGGAGTACCTTAAAAGTTGATTCACCCTAATACATATGAAATTATTTTTTACGGCATGGATAAGGAGATGAGCTCACAGACCTACTGATGGTTGCTGGGCTCCGGTGCCCATAGACATTGCAATCTTGAGAATGTTGCCAGCAATAATTGGTGTGGGTGCAAAATAATCGGCAATCGCACATACAGTGATCAGATTCGCGAAAAACCGACGTACGTGCATAAAGAGTTTACGTACTGTGGGGTATCTATATTGAGGTTTCTAATAAATTTTCTTTCTAAACTGTATTGTTTGCGCGAGAGACACTTCCAAAGTGGTAAAATGTGTCCCCCCCCCCCCCCCCTCTGTAACTTCTAAAATAAGAGAATGATAAAACTAATAAAAATATATGATGTACATTATCATGCAAACTTCCACCGTAATTGGTTTGAACGAGATCTAGTAAGCAGCCTTCATGGGCGAGCGTGGCTTCTCGCACTTGGCCACGTTTTTTTTCAAAATTCTATTGTTTACCAGTTGCCTGGGTGGCGCCTCCGAACACGGATCCCGGCGAGGTGCTGCCGAAGCCCGCGCCGCCGAAAGAGGCGCCGCCGCCGAAGGTCGGCGCCGCGCCGAACCCGCCGCCGGGGCTCTTGTTGAACCCGCCGAACGCGGCCGGGGCGCCGAACCCGGAGCTGGCGGTTGGAGACCCGAAACTGGGGAAATTAATGCCGAATTGGGACACTCATTATTTTACAATACGCCCATTCATATACAGTTCGATTAAATCAATCAATCAATCAATCATTTAATTGCGTTTCATGTTGTTACAATTTGGTCTTAAAATGAAATACAGCTCAGAACATGAACCCTGCTAGGGCACAGCAATCCATTATTCAGTGTCTTTTTTTTCGTTCTACTTACTTTTTTTTCATATTCCTTTTGTTAGTTTAGTTTGCACCGCCTAACAATTTATTTGTTTCTTTTTAACTTCTCTTTGTAAGGTTGTCTGGAAGAGATCGCTACTTAGCGATAAGACCTCCTATTGACTCACTTAGTAACCTTTTATTTGTATTTAACTTTTCATGCTGCATTTGTATGTGTTGTTCAATTAAGAATATTTGTACTGTATTGTATTGTACAGTGTCAGGGAACGCAGGGTTATTGATACGTTCTGATTTTAAGATTCCTTAATTTCATTTTCAGATATTTTTATTTCGGCCTTTACACGCAAGCGCGTATATCGGCCCAACCTTCAAATTTGCAATATTTATCAAAAGAGCTTTCAGGTTATATTACATAAGACTTCAAAATATCTGAATTAGGCGACGTATTTACTAGGAAGGGAAAAAATAATCCTTAAAATAATAAATCTACGGTCTATTTAATTTTTTTCTAGTTAAAATTATTTAAAATCTAATATCCATATTAAAATTAAAATGAGTCATATTAAAATAATCAGTGCAACCAAGGCTTTGATAAAATCATCAGTGGAAACGGTGCCTGGGGACCCGTGCGATAACACACCCCTAAAGATGAACGCCCAAGGAGTCCGAAACATTTATAAGGTCGTTAAAGCCGGATAATCGCAAATATACCGTGTTTATACATATACGCGGTAATTTTCCCATTTGCGGTACAGTCGGCTAATAAGTAATGGGCGGACGACGGATGCAAATTACGTCATGTCAAAGGATGTACGTAATATAGATATGACTACAATTGGTTTAAAAAAGAGAACAACATTGCAAAATTGTTGTATAATTTTATTGTTGTAGTAAATAATCATATATTTTTTTCTGTTTTATATACGCTTTTTCAGTCCATTCGTTTTATGGTTTACTAAACTAAAAAGGAAAAAAATACAAGTAGCCAGTATTATCTTAATATACTAATTAATTAATTTGCACTTACTGATATACATAATATATGTGCAACAAAAACTACACATAACTTTATACATAAATATTACTCGAAATCTAATTAAATTCTAATCCATCTTATGCTTTCGTCACCATATTGCATCCATCGTCCGCCCTTTACAATAAGTACCTGCATACTTTTATATCTTGTCGCTTTAACGTCTTTAACAGATTAGTGCAGCAGTTCAAACATGAATTTAAAATGACAAAGCACTGTAGTAAGTACCTAGCTATTTATAAGACCAACCATATCCTACTAATATTACAAACGCGAAAGTTTGTAAGTATGGATGTTTGTTACTCTTTCACGCGAAAACTACTGGACGGATTTAGGTGAAATTTGGAATGCAAACAGCTTATTCTTTGGATTAACACATAGGGTACCTTTCATATCGCTATTCCCTCGGGAACTGATTTATACGCGTACGAAGTCGCGGGCGGAAACTAGTATTCAAATAAATTAAATTGTCTTGAGATGATTGCGAGGCGGAAAATTTCCATACAAAATACAAATAACGTTTCTCCCTCAATTTTTACGATTTTTTAATTACTTATAGATAATATGAAAACTTGGGTCTGTATGTTTTCTTTTGTAATAATATAATCCAACAAATACTATACATACGTAGCTTCGACTGCGTAATGGTTATACATACATTTTAAAGGACTGGTGTATCTACCGCAATGTGTAGATAAGGTAAGTCGAAGCATAGTATTTTTAAATGGCTTTTCTGTTGTATGACGTGATTTGTCCATGTGTATAGAATGCAATTGGTCAACCTTACAATCCTCTTAAATAATGTAATTATCACATGTGTAAATAAATCACGCAACTTTAGACCTTACACATATTGTAATAAGGGTACCACAGCACTTACCCAGTTGGCTGTCCGAACACTGCTTTACCACCAAAACCACTGCCGAAACCTCCTGTAGCAAAATTATTATTTCATTTTGATTTCGCCAATTCACTCAATTTGTTTAGGTGCTTAACTAAATGAGAACAAAAAATAACACGTGATAGTTTGTCACCCAATGGAAGAAGAACACGCGTCAAACATAGTTTTGATTTGCTGTTTCACAGAGTCACGTGGTGTGTTTTGTAATGGCTTCACTGCGTATTTGTATAATATTTTTTGCCTATATTGATTCATTTAGAAAAACTGGTGATGACGCAGTAACACGTATGTGCTATTGGGTTTGTTTTTCAAATAGGCAAATAATGCCAATGTTCAAAACATTGGCATTATTTACTATGCCGTCTACATTTCGATTATCTGTCAAATATTCCTAACACGCGAAAACGCAACGCCAAGTGAAGTACCACCATAAAAATTAAGTAGTTATGCGGGACATCGTGGCTTGAAAACACTCTACCCTCCTAAGCAAAAAAGCAGTATCTCAGATATAATGTCCAAGCAGATTCAATCCTATACTGTTAGTAATAAGGTTACATTTGCTACAGAAGTTTTGTCTAAGATACTGCCTTTTATGTTAGCAGGGCAGCACTATAGTGGTGACGGTATCTACTCGTAAGTATATCAACTTACCAGATTGTTGTGTTGGGGAGCTGCCAAAGCCTTGCCCGGCCTGCGGTGTGCTGAAACTGCCGCTGCCAAAAACTGACGCTTGTGTGGTTGGTTGTTGGCCTGTAGGCAATGATGAGATGAGTATTATGAAATTGACTAAACTCTGAGATTTTAAAGTTGGTCTTACATCTGTATATCACTAAATGTAAAGCTAGACAAAATGGGCGATGTCGATCCAATCTTTACCTAAAAGCTACTGAGTAAGGCCGTAACGTTTTATATACCTTTGGACGACTGTTGTTTATAGCCTGTTCCCATATCTCGACTGTCTGTCTTGTCGTGACTTCACACTGGATTATCTGAACTATCTGTCGTCACATTTTTATCGTGACGTTTCATTTATCGACTATAATTCTAGCTCGTCCCATCTCGACAGTCTTCCGTCGACCACAAATCAGAGAAGGTTCAACATTTGAATTTCGAGGGACTATGACTTAGTTTAGCGTCATTTTTTACACTTTTTAGTTGCTCTTGTTTCTAGTTTTCATTTACACTCCCTGTGTAATTATAAAAATACAGATATCTTATGGATAATTAACGCATGAAATTAGGCCCATTTTGCATAAGTCCTAGACCTGTCATTTAATAAATGACGAGCACGAACCAAATCCAGTGGATCCAAATCCTCCCCCGCTGTTGTTATTACTGCCCCAAAGGCTAGTGGCGGGTGCGGTTTGGCCGAAGCTGGCAGCACCGCCGAAAATGGACGACGCTGAGGGTGTCGATTGGCCGAAAGTAGACTTTCCACCAAAAACGTTCGTGTTACTGCTGCCAAACACTGATGAGCCAGATGAGCTAAAATAATTAAAAATAAAAATTACACTTAAATTTAGTACACTTTGGTATCTAATGGCATATCTTAAGTACAAAGATTTCCATAGCGAATTTCATCTAAATCGGTCCAGCGGTTTATCCGTGAAATCATAATAAACAGACAGACAGATAGTTATAATATTAGTATGGATGCAACTGTATCTTACCTGTTTCCAAATATGCTTTCCCTGCTTTGAGCGGGAGCGCTGTTTGACGAAATATTAACCGAACCAAAAGACAAAGTTTCTCCACCACCGAACAAGGAACTGGCAGTAGTAGTAGGAGCTCCAAACACAGAGCCCTGACCAGGGCTCCCAAATACAGACGCTTGCGTAGTAGGCGTTGGCGTCCCAAATACAGAGCTTTGTGTGGTTTGAGTAGGAGTACCAAATACGGATGATGACTGTGTTGGACTACCGAATACTGACGCTTGTGTTTGTGCCGGGGAACCAAAAACTGACGCCTGTGCCGGGGTACCGAATACAGATGTCTGATTCGCTTGTGTTGGCGTACCGAATACAGACGTTTGAGCTGGACTACCGAACATAGAAGCTTGAGTTGTTTGTGGACTACCAAAGACAGAAGTTTGCGTTGTTGGCGCGGCTCCAAACACAGAGGCCTGGGTGGTTGTTGGGCTCCCAAATACAGAGGCTTGGGTAGTTGCTGGGCTCCCAAATACAGAGGCTTGGGTAGTCGCTGGGCTCCCGAATATAGAGGCTTGGGTGGTCGTTGGGCTTCCAAATATAGAGGCTTGGGTGGTTGTTGGGCTCCCAAATACAGACGACGCTTGGGTAGTTGCTGCGGTCCCAAACACAGAAGATTGAGTTGTTGTAGTGGCACCAAATACGGAAGACTGAGTCGTAGGTACCCCAAATACGGAAGACTGAGTCGTTGTAGTAGCCCCAAATACAGAAGACTGAGGCGTTGTAGAGGCACCAAATACAGAAGACTGGGGCGTTGTAGTGGTACCAAATAAGGAAGACTGAGTCGTTGTAGTAGCCCCAAATATGGAAGACTGAGTCGTTGTAGTAGCGCCAAATAGGGAAGACGGAGTCGTTGTAGTAGCCCCAAATAAGGAAGACTGAGGCGTTGTAGTGGCCCCAAATACAGAAGACTGAGTGGGAGTACCGCCGAAAACAGACGGTTGTGTTGTCGATGTCACAGAACCAAAAATGGACGCCGAAGTTACAGCTGGAGTGCTAAATAATGATTGTGTGGTAGTTGTAGTTGAATCCATTTCACTTTGAGTGGTTGCAGTAACGGAACCAAATACACTGGAAGGCGTAGAGGCAGTACCGTCAAATACTGGAGAGGCCGTGGAAACAGAGCTTACAGAGACAGATGAACTAGTGGTAGTAGATGCAAAAGCAGAACTAAAAACCGATTTGGCAGTTAATCCAAAAACTGAAGACGGAGTTGATGGAGTTGACGTCGCTGAATTATTTTCAATAGCAGTTGTTGTTTCTTCGCTCACTGAAGTTTCCACGCATATAGAGCTTTTCTTGGTCGCTGGTGTATCAAAAATAGAATCATTAGATGTTCCAAATATAGTTGAGGGTGTGGAAGAGGCAGCAGCAAAGATTGAACCTGGCTCAGCTTTGGTAGCTGGTGGAACGGTAGTTGTGATAACCGCTGACGCAAATATAGAAGCAGATTCAGTTTTAGTAGGAGACGCTATGGTCGTAGATGCAACTGTATTTGCGAGTAAAGACGTAGCTGCTGAAGTTGTTTTTGGTTTTGCAACCGTTACTGATTCTGAAGTGACTGCAGGAGTTGACGTAGAAACTCCGGAGGTCAAAAGCGGTTTAGGCACTGAAAAAGGAAATATTATGATATAGCTGCAGCAAAATCTATGACAAAAAGAAAAATTGCATCATAAAAAAACTGTCTAGCTTTACCAGTTATAGTACCGTTTGCAGAATCTAATATTGATGATGAGTTCACAGAAGCTTCTGATTTTACTGTAGGTGTATTAGTCGCTGTTTTACTATCTGACTGAACTTGTAAGGGTTTCTGAGTATCGCCTAAAATAGAAGGTGCGATTAAATTGTAAAGTCATATACTATTTCACTATTATTTTGTGATTAAAAAGGACATACCAGATGGTGCAAAAGCACTGGTGAACGCCTGGGGTGGTGCCTTAGGTTCGTCTATCTTTTCTTCTTTAATTATCTTCGGAATAGATAGAATCACATTCTCAACACTGTTTTGTGGCACGTTTTCTCTAGATTTATCCGTTGATTTTTCAGGTTTCGGATCAGATTTAGGATCAGGTTTAACAACATCAACTCTTTTGAAGGTAATGGATTTAGAAATTGGCACAACATCGACTGCATTTTGAGAATTTGTTTTTAAAGGTGTTGAAGTTTTCATTGCAAATAGATTTGTCATTTGTTTTTCTTCTTTTTCCTTGGTGCCAGAAGTTTGTGATGCAACAGGGTCTGATTCGCCAGTTTCACTTGATTTTGGATCCGAACCAAAAGTTTGTGGTGAGAATTGGTTGAACATGTTATTTAATTCCGATATGGGCTTTGAAGTGAATGAAGTTGGCGTAGCTACGATAACAGATGAAACTGAAAAAAAAAATAGTTTCTAATTCAACCTTACTAGTAATGAACACCTAACTTTGCAAGGCTAATTTTAAGCCCATGCGTCGGGCTCTTGGTTTCATTATTCGTAATAACGATCAAGTTAAATGATAAAAACATGATTTCTTCAGTTCATTATACAAATTAATCTAAGATAACTGTTAATTGTTTGTAATCATTTTGAATGCATATCATCGAAATGTGGTACCTAAAGTTAAATTTATAACTATACTGCTCGAATCAATTCTTCAAAATCTTGATGGTCATATTCACATTATTGTGAGTAATGACGCTAGGAGTGCGATACGTACAGTTAAAAGAAGACGGCGAGCAAATCTTCTGGCCCATGAAACTGTTCGTGTCGTCGATTTTGGGGCCGACAGTGACTTGTTTGCTCTGAAGCATGTCTTTGAGCAAGCTGCGCGTGTTATCCGACACAGTACTGGCCGCGGTCGGTGTGGCTAACGGTTGTTTGGGTGCCAAAGTTTGGGCTTGTGGTTTGACTGTTTCTTTTCCTGGCTCTGAAAGAAGAATTTGGTAAAATTAATACCTTACAGCAATTGCAATTTCCATATTAAATAAAAATAAGTCTGTGCGTAGATTGAAAAGAACATTTAAAAGAGGATAGACTGAATATCAATTAAAAAAACAGTGATGTATAAGTTGAAGAATAGCTCTCGCATAATATTTCTCGCAATAGTCTGGCTTGTAACCTGCCACTAATACGCTGGTAAACATCTAGATTGTGCAAAATGTGGTTACATAATTATCAAAAACTTTAGAGTTGTTGGTATTCTGTAGCAGTGCCTACCCACTGGGAATTAAGGCGTGACGTTATGAATGTATGTAACTGTGGGTCTGTCTGGCATCGCAGCTCCTAAACAGGTGAACCGATCCGGGCGCGTTTTTTATGTAGGGTCAGCTCTTGAGTTTTATGAAAATTGGTTGAGCAATGAGATATCAGTTCTAAAATTAGGGATTGTTGTTTCCGGGGCGTTTTATCCATTTATACAAAGTCTTAAAGAAATATGTAAATCATAAAGGGGGTAAGAATTAAAGCAGCCTCGGGTTGAAGCACGCACGGCTCACCTAATTTGCTCAAATTCGTACGCGCTCACGCGCTGTGCGGAACCGCCGAGAGTTGGTCTTTTGACCGTGCTCAAAGGCGTCTCAGTATGCGTGCCTCACGTAAATTGGACGTGTATCCGAGCGTGCCGCGGTCAGAACGACAAGTTCTAACTTGTCTTTGGGCGAGGCGCGTACAAATTTGATAAAGTTGCTGAGCCGTTTCACCACCGAGGCAATTTATTCTTTTTGTTAATAATTCGGTGAAGTATGATAAACGCAGCCGCAGCTGTCATCGTGTCCGACGCCATTTTGAAATGTCGGCTCGCGGCCAGCACGCTGTCTCACCCGCGCATTTTTATGTGCAACAATTTAGCTCGCGAGCATGCCTCAGGCTGAGCTGCTCAGATTCGTAACCGGCTATAGATTCTCTTACCACTGGTGAACAGCGTCCTAGCGACTGGTGGAACAGCGACCGGCTTCGCAATGATGGGGGTGAAAGAGGGCGCGGGCGGTGTTTCAACTTCAGCTTTGATTGCTGGCTTCGCTAACCCTGGAGGTGGCTCAGCTGTGAGATATAAAGATTACAAGATGACGCCTATATTATTATAACAGGTTGAAAATTAAGCTAAGGCTTTCAGTAAGATGTTTCTTTGGATATGGTTTGTTCGTCTGAAATTATGCCGTCAAATGCGTGGTTTTATTTCTAAAGTGATGTGCATACTACGGATAACGTAACGTAACTATTGAAGTTAGTTCTTCAACAAGTTATACCTTTACCAATACAACCACATCAAGTAAATGGACCAGTCACTCAATTAGCCTTGTGAGACCAGAGCCTTAAGCCAAGATACGTTCGCTAACTAGCGTTTCGATTCGTTTTGTTTTAACCCTTTAGTGGGTAGCGGCAAGATATTTGCGTCATACCTCTCAGATTTTTTTTTTTCCCATTGAATGTGTGTTAGTTAATATAAATTTTGGTTCGCATAATATAATTATACTCGTACCAATCTACGAAAAAAAGTAGAGCAGATAAACGTTATTCCAACCCTGGTTAAATGATGATTCTTAGGCCTTAACGTTGATTTTTAACTATTGCTTAAATTTGAACAAAAATGTTTGTAAATAAAATTCACTTTGCTGGATTAATCCGATAGTCACAATTCTCTACTTTCAAAGACAAGATTTGCGATATAAAGTTTAAAGAAAAAAAATCAGTTATTTGATTAAAAAAAAAATGAAGACGGCAATATATTTGCCACTAACCGTTAAGTGTCTGGTGCTTATTAAAGAAAAGGGTAGGTTAGGCTACTATTGTTATTGATTTATACACCGTGTTTTTTTTGATTTACGATAACTTTAAGGGCACGTTCTTCAAGTCAAATTAAGCTAATTTCCCGAAGACAGACATATGATAACTCGTACGGTTATAAAGATATTCAATTATTAAAATTAATCAGTTAATCACGTTAAACTAATGTACAAGGCTCTTAATTGATACCTAACAATTTTCTTTTAATTACCTATTATGAGTAAAGAGTTTTCAATTGTTAGGTCGTGCACCTGTCAAGTGTTATCTTTACTTGTGTGTGTGTATGTCACGCTGACTTGACGTATTTGACACTAACTATGAGTTAACTCTAAAGACCCTTTTAGAATGATTGAAGACACAACATTTAATTACTTTGTTCTAAACAATTTTTTTTATTTTTTTTTGCAATATTTTAAAATCTAATGTACCACTTAGTTTCTATACGTGTACCTAACAATATGCCGAAGTTATCGTAAATCAAAAAAAACACGGTGTATATGGAGCAATATCTTAATTCAATACTTCAATTTATTACATCCACAGTTTTGCTGGGATTACAATACAGACTTGGAAATAATATACAATACCTACATATAACAGTATATATTAAAATATTATAAATAAACAAATCTTTGGGGGCAATCAGAATTAGGTCTAATGTTTTGTGTGTCTATCGCGTACCTACTGACAGACAGACATGTAATTTTAGGTTGCTGAAAAGTAGTGGATAGGTACTTCGTTATTTCTCTTCATTGATGCTCCGTACTCTTATACACAGCTTCGCTAAGCCAATTTTTTTGCTGAATTAGCTGTGCTCGAAATGACAACGAAAGAAAAAAACTCGCAAAAAAAAAGTGTTGATCATTCGACTGATATTACAACTATTGAGCTAAGGGCCTACTTAGGTATTTTAATACAAATGGGCATTCATAAATTACCCTGTGTAGAAGACTATTGGTCAAGCGATCCATTAATCGGCGTGCCTGAAATCGCAGAAACAATGACATTAAAAAGCTTTCAAAGTATAACTAGTCGGGCAGCTACGGAACCCTGACTAAGCATGGCATTGATTTGAAATAGTTCAGTTTTAAGTTTAGTTAAGAGGCCGTACACGAAATTTTGCCGATTTCGCTGATCTTCGTTATTTTACAGACGTGATTTTACTGTTGAAATACTTTATTTCTACAAATTTTAATGCGCAACACGAAAGATAATTTCGATTTTCAACGAATGTATGAAATACTTTTTTGTTTTTATTATTTAATTTTGATTAATCGACCTGAAACGGGCGACTGTTTCGTGAGTTTTGCTGTAAGAGGTTTAGAATATCGCATATTCACGAATCGTTTTGACGTCTTAAAGGTATGAAAAAATAGCTATTGATTGCTGTAAAAGTTGGCTAAAAAATGTATGAATTACTTTTTACCACCGATATACATTTTTTTTGTGTAAAAAAATTAGAATCTTGGTAATTTTTTATAGAAAATGGACAAAAAATTGTTTTAAATTTCGGCTTCTTAAAACATTCGTTCATAAAATTAAAAGAACAGTAATAAACTTCAGTTCAAAATCAATCCATTACCTTAAAAACATACCCAAAATTTAAATAGCAATATATAGTGTTTTAAAATAGCCTAAATGCCGAATTTAAATTCTCGACAAAGATAAAAGTAGCTCATTCATTCGTAACTCATTTATTCGATCATAACTGAAATGATATATCTTGATGTGCATTAAAACTTATAGAAAAGCAGTATTTAAACTGTAAAATCACTGTGCGTATCGGTAAAGTTCTCGATTCATTGCTATAAAAAAATAATGGTCAAAGGGTTAAACTAATCTTGACACTGGTAGATACGAAAAACCAAACGAATAGAAACGCTAGTTAGCGAACGCATCTTGGGTATAGGCTCTGGTGGCATACGAGGTACATAATCAAAGCATTTTAGTTTAAACTATTTTCAATTAACATAAAGTTAATTATTATTTGTTTCAAATTTGAAAATGGCATTTATGAGCAAAGGTAACTTAACTTTATTTCCTTGCTGGTAGATTCCTACTTCCTGTTTGATCTTCAATTATAGCATGATTTTGTAACTTAAAACTTATGTACCTTTACTCCAAAAACTGGGTTCGTCACTTGCACCTAACCAGTGACTCTTGGGACGATTAATAGTCTTCACAGCCAAAGCTGGTATAGCTATTTCTTGCTGAACCTTTTTAATCTCCTCCTTTAACGCTTTCGATTCCGCATAGTCATCAAAAACTAAAGCGCAATTGAGAAATACACTTGTAAGTGGGGCGGATGGGTTAGTTACATATGTATAGGATTATTACGGTGACATTTTAGTTATGGTCAGACATCGGAATTTTAAATGTTTCATCATGTTAGTATTGATTTCATAAATAAATAAAATCACTAATCCACACTTGTCACCTTAACTAGAGATCGATAACTACAAAAATACAGTAAGTAATTGATTTAAATTAACTTTATATTAAACTTCTTGAATTTAATTTAAAGTATTCATTTTCATTAAAAAAGAAATTCTAAATTGTTTACGCTTACAAGATTTTTTTAACACTTGGATAAGATAACTAGGAGTAAAATTTAAATTTTGTACATCGATAGTACATCGATTTTGTCGATATACGAAATCACTACTCTAATCAAATGATTTTGCACAAAACAACGGTGTTTAGTATGATACAGATACGTATGATACTATGGATAGAAAATAAGTAGGCAAAGAACATATGTAAAGCTCAAGTGAAAAGGTATTACTGACCCAGCGAATTTCTTTTGGCTTTCTTTTGGCTTCGCAGTTTGTGCATCTTCACCTTAACCCAAAATATTGAATATGACTAAACCTGTTGCACTTTCTGATAATCCCAAATGGCGGTAAAATTTGTTTGTTAATACGATACGTTCGTGGAATTTGTGAATTTCATTGACTTACCATGTTGTACAGGAGGAGATTGTGGCTCAACTTTCACAGCCAACTTCTCATCAGCTTTCTCTTTGACACTCTTTTCATAGCTCGTTCGCATGGCCGCCAAGTGATGTCGCATTTCCACATTAACTGGCTTTATTTTTACTGTCTTGTGGTTTGACAGCATGTCCCTCAGTGCGTCTAACTTTTGAGGCGTAAGTGGATTTCTATCGTCGTTCTTTTGTGGTTCAATGCTCATATTCAAAATGTTCTTGGTCAGCTTTGAAAGTGGGTCTCTGTAAGTTTCTTGACATATTATTGACAAGTATAAAGTGATCTTTGATTTTCCAAACGATTATTTTATAACGTAAATTAATCAGTGATGGATATCGATCCAAACCACCGACTAATTATGTAAAATAAAAAAGACTAAAAAAGACAAAAGAAATACTTTTTGAACGTGAAATAATAGCACAATACATGACAATAATAACAGTGTAGCATTTTTTTAATAAAAAAGGAATTTAGTTTCGACTTTATTTTGATACACCATTATTTGCTTTCAAAACACTGCTAATAACATTATTGCTTTGCAGGCTTGAGACTAATTATAAAATGTAACTTCTAATAAACCATACTTGAATGGCGTGCTTCTGAGTATGTTTGTGGACTTGAACGTTGGGTTAACATTGCATTCGTTGAGCGTGTTCCGGAGGGTCTTGAGCATCGCCTGCTGCCGGCCCAGGATCTCTTGCTGCTTCACTAGCGGCTGGTAGACGTCGTCGAGTATCGGCCGGGTCATTCTGTGCCCCGGTCTGAAAACGCCCAAAAATGATAACTGTGATAAGTCATTTGTTTTTCTCCCCTCCTTAGCCAACAGTATGTCAGATTCAATTGCCAAAGTAGGTACAATCCTCTCCTCTTAGCAATAAGGTTATAATTGCTACAGGAGTTTTAACTGTGAGCAAAGTCGGTTTGTGCTGCGAGTGTTCATCTTAAGTTCAGAGCTCAGCGAGAGATTAAAAAATACGAGATACAAATAACATTAGTCTCGTGTTGCACATACAACTTTTCACCACAGCAGCGAGAGCATAATACACCTATACCTTTTCAACGCCATTGACGGATATTTCCGTCATGGTTGACAACGCAAAATAGACCTGAGTATCTATGAGGCAAAGTTGACATTCGCTCTGGTTTTGTATTTGACATAGCGTTGAAAAGGTTAAAGTAAGCTACCCACTCATTTATATAGCGTGTAAATTTCATACGGGCATACATTTTATCCACACGTAGTTAACGATGTAAGAAAGATATTTTGCTAGTAACTTTTATTATTGAAGCGTAGTAAATTTTTTAAAGTTTGTCTTTGGAGCAATGTAACGCATGCAACTTCCTATTACAAATCGAATTTATGAAGAGTGAGAGCGTGCACCAGTCGTGCATATCTGGAAAATAAGTACCTATCTCAAACAAATCAACCGCCACATTAATAAGTATTTTAATTTAAAACAATACATTAATGTTGTTTTTCCATTTATTGACGAGCAAATGGCCAACCGCAATTCATGACATGACGTTTACGAAGATGCTTTAATTTAATTGGCGCAATGTGTGATACGTTGTTTGCTAAATAAATTAGTAAGAAAAAATAAAATACAACTAAATTTTTGCTGTTATACAAGTTTTTATGTTAGTAGATGTGAATATTAACTGTTGTTAAAATGTATGCCCATATGAAATTTACACGCTGTATTGACCCATCGTTGTTCGGCATTAAATGATGCTTTACCCTCGTGGGCCCGGTGTGCTATGAGGTACATAATCAAGGCAATTGGGTTATCCCATAATTTTGTAATGTATAGTGATTCAAAAACCATTTCGAGAAAAAGGGTTGTAGAACCATTCCCTGTTATCAGATTATTTTACAAAATTAGTATTAAATAGTTATTTCTAATTTATCATTTGTTTGACATTATTTGACCTGTAATTTAGTGACGTCACGATCTTCATTGGTAAGTTGTGTCTAATCTGTGATCATCAACCATAGTACTGCATATAATATGAGTCCGGAATGCAGTAATAAATAAATAATGTATATCGAATGTTGTCTTATTTATTTCTGTTTTATTTTAACGCTTATTAAAATTAAGACAATTTTTAACTGTATATAAACATGACAAGGTCAGATCTTTAAAAAAATGGTATGACTAAAATACAAGTCCGTTTTGGAACCTCCGCCCGTAGGCTAGTCTGTGGGTGACATTGTCAAACTCAACAAACTAAAAATAAAATTTCGGTTTGTTTGGTGTGCAACGTATAACTACTCGTTTTCTGATTTTCTGCATTTTAACAACATTGCTTCCAATTCTACGGAATTCTACACATATTGACCATCGCCAGATCTTGGATACCGATATTCTTGCTTATAATGACGACCAACGCTGTACATTTATTAAACTTTGTAAGGGCTGATTCCACTAATCTACCCAAAGTGGATATAGTCAGGATATTGACATACTTGGGAGACAGCTCCAATCACAACGTAGCTGAAATACGTGGAGCTAAAGCTCTAATGTAAGTATGATTTAGGTATAAGAATATACCTAACGTTCACAATACCATTAATACTGTTTACCTATATTGACATGACTTGACATTGACATTTTACGTGATCTGACAGAAACGCGTACTCTCAAACAAATTCAATAGTTTTAAAGCATTTCTCAAACAAACCAGCTTGTAGTGACGTCATAAAAACATTTTCTTTAAAAATTAAAATAAATTAATATATTGATTTAAATGCAAAAACCGTGAAATTAGTGTCTTCAATTAGTCTATTTTATCGAAAAAGAATTAAAAACCAGTGGTATTTTTTTTGGGATAACCCAATTTAGATTAAACTATATTTTAATAGGTGTAACGTTCATCATTATTTGATTAAAATTGAAAATGGGATTTAAGAGCAAATGTAATTGATCTTTGTTTCTTTGCTAGTAGATTCAAAATCCCGAACACAAAAAAAAACTGTTGTATGGGCCTCACGAGGTGAAATAGATGCAGTGCTTTTATTTTCTTAATGTCTTTCGGCTCGCTGTCGCTCTCTCGCGCACACGCATCTGACAGTATATTTGTCACTCGTGTTTCTTAAGGTGGGTACGAATTAGAGAGCCTCGGGTTGAGGCACGCACAGCTCACCTATTTTGCTCAAATTCGTACGCGCTCAGGCGTGCGCGAGCAGCGGGCGAGCGGCGCGCGGCGAGCCGCCGTGAGTCGGTCTTTTGACCTCGGTGTGCGTGCCTCGCGTAATTTGGACGTGTATCCGAGCGTGCCGCAGGCAGAACGACAAGTTCTAACTTGTCCGTGGGCGATGCGCGTACAAATTTGATAAAGTTGTTGAGCCATTTCACCACCGCAGCGATTCCTTCTTCTTTTTGTTAATAATTCTGTGAATTATGATAAACGCAGTCGCGGGTGTCATCTAGTCCGACGTTATTTTGAAATGTTGTCTCGCGGCGAGCACGCTGCCTCACCCGCGCATGGTTATGTGCAACAATTTGGCTCGCAAGCAGCTTGCCGCATGGGGATTATGCCTCAGGCTGAGCCGCTCAGATTCGTACCCAGCTATAGAAATACGAGGCTTGCCGAGATAGATTAAGAAAATAGAAGGTCTGTACTAACTTGCTCAACTTGAGATCCCTGTCAATCTGCTGGTTCCACTTGTAGTCGAGGGCCCGGTGCGCCTGGTCCAGCTGCGTTTGCACGTAGTACGCGAGTTTCTTCACCGACGCCACTCGCTTCGTAGTGAGTGGGTCTGCTTGCGTCCACTGGTCGAGATCCTTTGCGCTATAAAGTATAATAAGGTTAAATAAACCGGTGGCGTATTTTTCATTCCCTTACCAAACCTAAACATAATACTTTTATCTATTTCTTCAGTTAAACATGTGTAATAAGAGAACTCTTGAGCGACACTTGAAAATACAGTTGCGCACGTAATGCTAAGTTTACACGGGCTTATTAGCTAATGCTTAGTACTTGTCACTTACACTTGTCACATGTGTGTAATCATGTTGTATAAGTGCTTAGAATTAGTGCAACTGCAAGTGCAAGTAATTAGAAGCCGGTCCTATTTACTAAGCGACAAGCACCTACCGGCAGCTAAAAACCTACTAATACTTGACACTTGTCGAGTGGTGGAAACATTTAATCCATGACGAGATCTTGTAAACTAATACCATTCTCTAACACCAATGTGTAGACGGTTACTTGCCACTCGTCACTGTGCATATAAGTGCCTAATCACCGATACTAATGACAAATACTAAGCCGGTGTAAACCTAGCATCATTCGTTTAAGTAACCTAACATTTTTTTTTTAGGACTAGACATAATTTACATTATTATGTATGTATGTGTTATGTAGGGCTTGTAGTACTGTTAGGCGATGGGCTTGCAACCTGTCACTAATACCTTAGCCTTCTTCTGCAAAATGTGTTTACAGAATTAACAACAAGTCTTTTTAGAGTCATTGGTATTTCTGTAGCTCTGCCTACCCCACTATGGGAATGAAGGCGTGATGTTATGTATGTATGTATATACAACTTACTTGGAATGTGTCCGCGCCTCGGCCACCACTGCGCATGCGCGCACCAAGTCCAGCTTTTGCGCAATGATCGTATTGCGCAGATCGTCCAAATCGCACTCCTTCTTTATCGAATCCGAGTCTATGTTCAGAAGGTCGGAGTTCGTAGTCATGGACAAGAGGTCGCGGTAAAACTATAAACAAAGTATTACAAATGTATTGAGGCGAATATGTGAATTATCATATTAAACTATGAAGGTTATAATAATCAGGTCGCAGGCTCAGCCTAGTTTGGGGTTTGGGGTCCTGGGTTTAAATCCCGGTAAGGGTAGATATTTGTTTCAAGAGCGCGAATATTTGTTCCTGAGTCTTGGATGTTTTCTATCTATTTTCTCTATTTAAGTATGTTTATCGTTGTCTAGTACCAATAGTACAAGCCTAGAGCTAGTTTGGGACTAAGTCAATTTGTGTAAGAATGTCCCTTGTTTTTCTTTAGGTTTTTGTACCCTATGTGTAAACCGTTTATTTTCTATTAATAAAATTATTCTTATTCTTATGTGCAATAATAAATAATAAATCACAGGACAATGTCACACAAATTGACCTAGTCCCAAACAAAGCTCTAGGCTTGTACTATGGGTATGTACTAGACAAAGATAAACATACTTATACATAGAAATATATACATAGAAAACATCCAAGACTCAGGAACAAATACTCGTGCTCATCACAAAAATATCTGCTCTTACCTGGATTTGAACCCAGGACCCCTAGCTTCGAAGGCAGGGTCGCTACCAACTAGGCTAGCGTCTCGTCAAAATATGATTTATATTGCTCATGTGCCTTCTCTTTCTTAGGAGGCAGTATTATAATTATAACATAACTCCTCACACGCTTTCGCTGTATCAGCTAACCGACGGCCGCGAAATCGCCGAAATATGACACCCCGCGACCAGAATTCCTCCTTTTAAATGGTCAACAGATGTTTGGTGGGTACTCCCATCGCAAAGGACTTGAAATGAACCATGTGGCGGGGTAACTCCGGTCTTAACTCGTACATACTCTACGAGCTCTTTCGCCTCTTGACGCCATGGAGATGCAGAGCGTTGAGCGGCGCAACCCGCATGGAATTAAAACATATGGCGTGTATGAGAGCGTTCATATAAAAGCGTAAGCATACTAGACGCGAAACGCGACGCGCAAAGCGCCGCATTTCCATAAACCAGTGTTTAGAGTGGTTACACAGATAATACGATCTTAGAGGTTAGTTTGGACTAGGTTGTGTGAGATGTCTCATATTTATTTATTTAGTAGCGACTCCCCGCGACATCGTCAGCATACATTACAATTATAGTTATTCCCTCGCGCTCGGGAACTTTTAAATTTTTCGGTATGAAAAGTAGACTATGTGTTTATACGGTCCGTCCAGTCGTTGCAGTGTGAAACAGTAACCAGCAGTAACCAACTAACACACACAAACTTTTGCTTTTATAATATTTGAAGGATAATTATTTTATCATGCATGGAAATTACTCGCACTGCTCGCGCCGGACTGCGTGTTTGAAGCTCAGAAATTCAGCGGCAAACGCGTAGCTTTTGACCCTTTAACCGCCAAAGCCACCACGTCATCGGACTTTAGTATCGGGGACGCTAAGCGCTTAGTACGCTACATACATTATCTATCAGCGCAGTCGCGGCATGTGATGTTGTTGGCGTCTGGGGAACGTAAGGTGACGAGGAACTTATTTCTAAGCCAATACCTGCATCTGCGACTGCCGCGTTTTCAACACAAACTTGTACAGCTCCATTTGAAACTCGTTCACTTCTCTAATCAGCATGCTTTTCAACTCCTGATTAGCTTTTTGCTTGTTAGCCAACTCTTGCTCCGCTTTCAGAGCCGCGTTTATTTCTTGCGTTTGATCCTTTTGTTGTACAGGGGCAGGTTTCTGAACCTGAAAATGATTATGCAACTAATCAATATAAGTAAAACACATAGGGAATAGGCATCTTCTAGGTCTCGCTTCATCGTCGTCAAAATCTTCGTCCAAGGGCAAGAGTAAGTCAAGAGCAAACCCATCTTCAATAAAAATAAACAAAAAACACTGGGCTTTTCGAACATGAAAAGAAGTATTTTAAAATGATGAACAAGTTAATGCGCGACCTTTCCGCGGGTCGATTAAGTTGAGAGGGAAGGGGGTTAGTCGTTCGGTGAGCGTATGAGAGCGAGTGAGGGTGGTGCAAAACAGAAGGTTGTTTTAGAGACATCACACTGTAATGTTACAAAGCGGAGCAACCTCGCACAAACATTGTCTATTACAACGTCTATAAAATGAAAAATCTTGGCAGTACTATCTAATTCTGGTGATACGTCTCTCATATTTGACATACTGAATAAATGAGCTACAAAGAAAACAATAAACATGCCTCTGGTATCATGGGAAAAGATAGAAATATTGTGCCATGCTGACGTCTCGCCAGCTGTGTGGCGAAAGCTTTACGGCTCTTTACAATACTAGTTCTTACCTGTTGCGCGGGAGGCGCTGCGTCTACCGCTGGTTTTAACTCCGGCGGTTTTGGGACGGGTACTTGAGGCTGAGTGGCTGCAACTGAAGACAGGGTGGTTATACAATGTACAATTCAGACAAGTTCCAGTCAGTGGAAGGGAATGAGATATGAAACTGCAATAGCGCTGTTTCTTTTACAGTATGAAACCTCGCTGGTTTTGACAATTTATATTAAGCCCTCTGCGCTGCAAGCTGATGTAAGTATACAACTCAAAAATGGTTACAAAATTTTCAACTTTTATTATTTATTCTTCCCTACCACTGTACAGTCGACCAAATGGCCTTTTTTTAATTTATCGTGTAGTATAATCTACGTTCGATTTGACAGACTCATCTTATGGTCCTTACGGAATTGAACCTTATCTGGCCAACTGCGTATTTGAGTTAGATGGCATACGCACCAGGTTGTGGAGGCGTCGCGAAGGCCGCGGGGGGCGCCGCGAAGGCCGCGGGGGGCGCCGGCTGAGGAGCGGGGAGGGGCGGCTGCGCTGGCTGCCAAAATAATAAAGTATATTAATTATTTTATTTTATTACACTTTCATTTACAACAACAATTTTGTCTCTTCAAAATTTAGACAACTTCACTGTCACGGAAATTAGCTATCACAATACCATTAAAATGAAAAGTACAATTGAAGAATATGGAAAGAACGATTTCAAGCGAAGGTCACAATTTTTTGTCCATAACAATATTATCGAATATCAGCCGAATTCAGTAAAAATAGAATGTCATTAAATGCATCGCTATGCCGTATGGAGGCATTTACACTCAGTCCTTCCCGCTGCTCCGCTACCAGACATATTGCCCTAAATACTCAGACGGTAACATCGACGCGAGTGAGTGTTCACATTCAGCCTTCATACTGCAGGGAAGTGATCAGGGAAGTGGCCAGCGCGAGAATGCAAATAGATCACTCGCACTGTCACTTCGCAGGGAGTTCTGGGAACGACGGCAGCAAGTGTGCTGAATGTAAACACGCATTGCCGCTCGCGCTGCTGGTCCTTTCACTTTCGCACAAAATACCGCCATTTTGTGAACCGCCGAGCAGCGCGAGTGGCAATGGCAGTGGCATGAGAACTATCGTGTTAACTCACTCGTCCTGCCCACTTCTCACTGGCTGAATGTAAATGAGGCATACTCAGCCCTTGAGGGCAGGGAAGTGAGCAGGGGAGTGGGCAGCACGGGAATGTAAACAGGTCACTCGCGCTGTCACTTCTCATGCCGCAGCTATTGCCCGGCGCTTCCTCAATTGTCATGTTTCCGTCCAGAAGTCAAAGGACAGGCAACGTGAGCGCAAGTGAGTGTTTACATTCGGCCCACTCGCCGCCGGCGTTCGAGCGGCATGAGAAGTGACAGCGCGAGTAAGCTATTACATTCTCGCGTATACTTACTTCCCTTCAACATGAAGGCTCCGTTTGAACACTCACTCGCGTCGATGTTGCCGTTGAAGTTAGGGCATATATTTTCGGTAGCGCCGGGAGCAGTATAACTTACCTTAGCTTGCAGTGCCGCGGCTAAGGCCGAGGGTTGAGGCTGGCTCGGCGCGGGTTCCACAGTAAGACTATAATAAGAGTTAATTAGCAATTAACCAATTATTAAGGACGTTAGACGTTGACTGGATACCCAAAATTCAGTAGTGAGGCGTGACTTCGTGGATTGAAGACTATATTTGGTAAATTTAAACCAATCGTGGGCTAATTGAATTAAATAAGACTGTCAAACACACAAAATTAACATTAACAAAAATCAATAATCAAATCATAAAAAACATAGTAATAACTATCAAGACAGCTTGAGGCCTGCCCCGCTGCCAGCGTCGCCCCTAGGTTAGGATCTTTGTGTATTTGAATTAGTATTGTTATTTTACTTTTATATATGTACGAGTAAATATAGTAAAAAAATAACCTTATGTGAAATAAGTACTAAGAAAAAATTATCCCACTTAAATTCTTGTCCAACTTGTGTAATACATGAAGTCATACAGAAAAACGCGCGCCGGAATATTTACCTATAAAATATTTTTTAAACATTAAACCCATAGTCATGTTTAACTTAATGATACACAACGATGCACTTACTGAAGATCAAGTGAAAAGTGTTTAAGTCTAGTAGGTACGTTACTTCGTTTATATTATAAACCTATTCCTTTTTCACAAGGACAATAGTAAAATATTCGATTAAGTGAAATCCATTTTGGCAGGGCAAGAGGTCATAAAGAAGACTTTGGTATTCATGTAAAGTCTGTTAGACTAGCATTAACTTAATTTTTCACGTAAAAACCCGGAGGTTGTATCACGTGCTATTGCACTGTACAATGTCGTGAAAAAAAAACTACCTTTTCATAGAGCCTGCGGGCAGCGCCAGCTGTTGAGGCGGCACGCAGATCTGAGGCGCTCCTGGTTGCAAGTTGACGATGTTAAAGATAACAAGCAGGCCTGTCTGAGACACCACGAGTAGGAGCGGCATGTGAGGGAGCGTCTCGTTTTCACCTGAAGGCGAATAATTATCCTTTTTAACACCTTACATCAAATACAAATGCGTCACTGACACGCCCAACATGTACTAAAAGTTATGCAAAATTTAACTTTATCCATACGAAATACGTCTCTTTTAAACTGTACCTGTGACAACTATAATTGTCGGTGGCGTTGTAGGCACGACAGCACATGACTACTTTAGGCGTCGTTGGCGTGCAAAGTAAAAAGCAATACGATAACATGACAAAACCAATACCTTTTTGCAGAGTAGAATAGAGCTACAGGTCTCAAATATTAAAGCACAGCACTTCTGATGGTAATTGGGTTCGAAGGTTCGTAGCCAACCCAGAGAAATAAATAAATTGCCTAAATGTTAAAGCGCGGACGCGGACGACGAAGAATTTCGTACATTGACCTTTCTTACTGAAGGGTACAGTACAATAAAATAACTGTAATTGTAACTGTATCAGTGAGTCAAATTGTAGCTCTCTGAGGAGTGCAATAAAGTAACAAATTGAAAAAAATAATGGTAATCAACAGGGGCGGTCTAATCGCATAGGGTAGTAATAAAGGGAAAAGGTTTACAATCCATGATGCCGGCCGTCAAGGTCTCTCTCTATGCGAGAGTTATAACAGACAATATCATTGTCATAATAAGTCAATGTCTTACCCCTATGAAACAGTAAAGAGAATAGGTCATTTATAGTTATTAGTCATTTCAATACAGTGGTAAAACTAAAGTAAAAAAAAAAGAATGTATGAGTTATACTTACCATGCGATATTTGATGAATTGCTGCCGTGTCAATAGAAATCCCTACAGGATAATTTTCTTGCTTTTTGTCAGTAAATGGCAGCTCAGGCCTTGTTTCATCTGTCTGTCGAAATATTAAAATAATATCATAACTGACAAATAAATTTAAAAACTATATAAATAAAGTTATTTCATGCCTACTTGTTGAGGTAAGCTCTTGGCAACGATATTTATTACAGAGACATAATTGCATAAGCTGGTTGACATTCTGCAACATTATTGAGATAGTTTTTAGGAAAAGTAGGCATCATATTAAGCAGCTATCAGAGAGGAGTGGCGGTGCGTTGTGAAGCTTACCACCAGCGCCTGACATGATGACCACGACCACTCTGTTAAGAGTGAAAACGACGAATAAGAGGCTTTATTGTGAATTCTATCCATCTACTAATGACACATCGACGACCGTAATCTAAATTGATGTAAGGGACAAAATGGCGAAAATGAGTTATGAATGCAGTTCTATTCAGTTTTTTTTTCTCTATCGATTGGTATAGGTGACGTCTCGATAGCCTTAAAAAACATGCCCCTTACAGCCTTAAAAAAATGTTACTGTGACTCCGTATTTCAAAAAAATACGACGTATCTACAGCAATTAAAAAAACTGCAATTTACTCTTGGTGTAACCTTCATCTCGCAATTTACCTAACGCTGTAAGGCGCCATTAAATAAGTAAAGGTACGATACATCATTTAACGTTCTCAAAATTATCTACAAAAATAAAATTGATTCTATCACAATTAGACGTAACTATAATTTTCTTAATTTACCTGCGTCGTAAAAGACTATTATTCTGTAAGCAATTGTACGATACGCAGTTTTGCTTTCACAAATGTAAGGCAACAGTGACCCTTACGGTGATTTGTAAGTGTATCAAATATTTGCTAAGAGTATATACGACATTTTTTCACAAATACAATCATAAAACTACCGTCCCTTACATTAAAATGTTAGCGTTATCTCTTTCGTTAGATGACATACTCAGTGTTCGTTAATATAGCTAAATCACTCTCACGCACTTAAAGTTGCTTGAGGGTGAAAGAGATCTCACTATCACCTCGTTGTACGCGACAAAAAACATTTTAGAAAGAGCATGTCGCTGCTGGTTGTGGTTGACAGTGTTACCGGTTAATCTGATTTTTACGAAATCTACTGAATTTTCTTGACAATCTATTGATTTTTCTGCCGTCCTTAAACTAAAAGGCGACTAAAGGATCATACGACCTTTTTGAGTTATCTATACAGCGCGATTCAGCTAATTATTAGCTATCGATCTATCTAGGTTTGGTGCCAGTATCTTTAAAAACCACCGAGATACAGCCTTCACACTAGCGGCTAAATGACGATTTTTTGGGCTATTGCTACTAATAAGGCAGTTATTTAACACTTGCTTAACTTGAAGGTGATTAAAAGTTGATAGCTGCCAATTTTACGTAATACTGTACGTGTGTGTACAAGACTTAAAAGCGGCTATTTGATTTTCAACGACTTAACAGCGGCTTTTGGACTTTTGCCGCCTTATAGCTTACAAACACAATACTCACCTGCAAAGAGGTCACAGATTAAAAGGCGGTTAATCCGTGTATACTTAAGAAAAAAGCGGTTAAAGTCCAATAGCCACCTTATTGTTTTGTAAATAACATTTAATTTTACCAAAATACATACCATAAACGCCGTCACGGCTTTATAAGCTAGCAATAATAGTAATAAAAATATATCCCTGCTTATTTAAATCACAGCTACACGATATTGCCTAACTAGAAGGCGGCAAGGCGACCCCCGCGCAAGAGTCTCGTTTGAAAATTTCTGCGAGTTTCAAGTATTGTATCTCAGTAAATATTGGGTATTTAGAAATAATCCAAAAACCTTATTGTAGCGAATTTAGTCTCCTTATTTTCTTTATAGTAAAACTTCGCTGTTAAAACCAAAGTTTATAACATACAGGGTGTCCCAGATATTAACGTAAATATTTTTACATACCTATAGTTTTAAGTTTCTAATACGTTAGTTAGTTTTAATTTTCTTATCTGTTAATTAGTTTACAGGTATTAAGGTTTGAATGATTCTGATAAAAAAATTACTTTTGCCGCCCTTGGCTAAAGTTACCTATAATTCGTAATTCTAAAATTTGATACAATTCTCAATGACGTAGAAATGAAATAAAATTGCATTAAACTATTCAATTCTCAATGACGTAGAAATGAAATGAAATTGCATTAAACTATTATTCCAAAATATTGACGTATTCGGAATAAATTCACACTTTCTAAGCCATCACAACAATCACAACATTTCTCGTTTTTCATTCAACAACTTTTGACTTTTCGTATAGGAAAAAAATCCTTTCGACCAAGGTGGCATGTCCTCAAAAGTTGGCGCAGTTAAACAAAATTTCGAAATCGTGTAACAAGTTCTACTTAATATGGGTAAAAAATAATGTTACAGCTTGCTTTTCTTCTAAGTGACCGAATTCAATCGATTCAATTTCGTACCCATCCGAGGCACTCAGGAAGTCTTGGTTTGGGTCGTTTATTGCAATATTAAGTAATAGCGACCCGCCCTTGCTTCGCTCCGGGTTAAATTATTATACATATAAACTTTCCTCTTGAATAACTCTATGTATTAAAAAAACCGTACCAAAATCCGTTACGTAGTTTTAAAGGCATAAATAGGGACAAACAGCGGCAAGCGACTTTGTTTTATACTATGTAGTGATATTTTTGAACGTTCAGACCTAGTTTTAAATAATATATCTACGACATATTCAACGGTCATCGTCAGAAAATAGATTTCATCCCAGAACCTTTTTAAGTTTAGGAATCAAAAATAAGTCGCTGGGGGCCAAGTTTGGACTAAACGATGGGTGAATAATAATTTAGAACCCTGACTCAAAAGCAACAGCCTCGGCAATATGAGCAATATGCACAAGGGCGTTGTCGGGCAGAAGCAGAACGTTCCTGGGTAATTTACCCGCATCTTCTCTTTGATTACTTTCTTTAACTACCGTTAAATATAAGCGTAGTACTGTCCTGTGATATTTACACGCTTTATCTCTATAATCGATCAGTAATATTCCTTCAAAATCCCTGAATATTCTGGCAAAGAGCTTGCCAGCTAAAGGGACGACCTTGAACTTCTTGGGGTGAGGTGTTCCTTTAATGTGCCACTGCATGGACTTTTGTTTGCTCTTTCGGTCGTAATGATGAAAACATCTCCAGTACCTAACATTCTTTTGGAGTACCTCATCAGGATTTTCATTGCATAGCTCAGTTAAAGTCAGATCAACAAGCAACAGGAATATCTTTCTGAAGCGTTGTCAGCATTCGCGGCACCCACTTCACACTAACTTATGACAATGTTAAGATGGTCAAGGACGATATCGATGTAGAAATATATATTAATTAATAAGAATTGGTTGTTTGAGCCGTATTAAAAAAAAACTAAAACGGTTGAAAAATATCAATACCGAGAGCTTATTGAAGGTCCCTCGCATTATTATGTATAGGCTGTATTTATTTATATATGGGTTCAGCGTAAAACCAGCGCTGCTGCTTCGGCTGCTGCACTGAGCATGTGCTGCAGCCAGAACAAAAGCTGAGTCCTATTTGACTTCACAGTGCAGTGCAACATTTTTAAATATGTTCTAATTTTGCTTTTTTTGTCCCTAATAATAATATGTCTGTTGTATTGTAGTGTATTTTTAACAAGTAAATGTACCTAGTGAATTAGGAGTTTTTTTAGGACTGCATTTAAATTTCTAGCTTTACATTTCTCAATTATTAGAATTACAAATTACATATGTTTTTAGCCAACGTAGGCAAGGGTGGTACTCCTTGGCTAATAACATCACGTACCGCAAGGTTATTTACCAGTGTCATGAAAATCATTATAACTATTAAGTTAATTAAATTTGATTAGAAACTTAAAACTAAATTCTTGACCGGTATGGAAGAGGTTTTCTTATACGTAATATTTGCGTAAAATTCTGAGACACCCCTTTATTTAATAAAACAGTAATTTTGCAGTTATTTCACGTATTACAGGTTGCACGACTTTATTTTCCTTGCATAATGTAGTTTCACATTCCTTTAAGGGATCCAAATAACATTGTGGCAGTAACTTCCCCAAGTCATTGGATATAAAAACATATTTTGATTGCAATTCATAACAAAAAAGCAGTTATTGTGATTTGATCTGCAATTAACTGCCTTTTTCTCAAGCATTGAATATTAAAAATATATGTCAGATTCCACCTCATTTACCTATTCTTAACTAGAAGGCAGTTAAAGTCGCGTGGCCGTTTTCTAGTCATGTATGTTTGCATAGTTTTAACTAGACATACATAGCTAAAAAGTGGCTATGTCATGTAACCGCCTTTTAGTTATGTTTTCTATATAACTTTTGTTATATTTGTAAAATGTAACGGGGATAACCTAAATTACTGAGCTAGAAGGCCGCTAAACATACTTTAACCGTCATTAAGCTATGTAAAGTATTACATTAAATTCAACGGGTCCATAGCTAAAAAGGAAAATTGAAGATTTCACCTATAAAAAATAAGTAAAAAAATATCAAATTCATATAAAAATATAAAGCAACCCTCATTACTTACTATATAAAAAAAATTACATCGATATCGTGCACCAGTTTGTAGAGACATAGTTTCAAACGTTTTTTGGCCATAACTCAAAATGACCCTCTTGCATTTAACGGCTTTTTAGTTTGAGGACGGCAGTTTTGAGCCTTGTACATCGATTGAAAATATGCCTATAAATGCATTTAAAATAATATTCCAAGGGTTAGTTATTTGTGCAAACAGATTATAAAGTATTTACAATGAACACGACACGTGATAACTATTTTTTTTTCAATTGAAATAAAATAAAATAATTTTAATGAGAGCACTATAATTCAATTGTTAGTTTTCCAATAAAGCTTTTACATACATACATACGTACAAGAAAAAATCCAGATTATTAATCGTTTATTCAAAGGTATTTTCGACTGATAAAAAACTATTCATTTTTCAAATTACACCTGGCTACACTGGATTGAGTGCTGCCGCTGCTTGCTCAGTTCTGTTTTGCACGAGCACGTCTTCACGCATGTTTCAAGTACTTAATAATAAGGAAGGCAACTGAGATAACGATGAATATAAACAGTATTGAATCACTCTTAGCTCGACGCAATAAATTACTGCGGGATCGAGACAAGTTATTGCAGTAAGTATTTTATTTAATAAAATATCAAATTGTCGGCTACATGCAATTACCGTGTTTGTGTCTACTTATGTAGGTATATTATTTTGCAAGTCTTTAGAAATGCTATGAGGACCAAAATACTTTATCACGTTTCTAAATATATTAAATACCAATTCCTTCTATACTAGAAAGGTTTAGGTACTTAACTAAAAGTAAACAAACGAAACCACGTGGCTCTGTTCAGCAGCCAATAGAAGCAGAATACTGATACGTGCGATACGTCATAGGTCGACAAAACAGTCTTGATTGGCTGTTGAACAGAGCCACGTGGTTTTGTTTGTTTACTTTTAGTTAAGTACCTAAACCTTTCTAGTATAGGTACTATCCCAAAGCGTTTTCATAACGAATATTTAACTTCGCCTCATTCTGAAATGATAACAGCTACTTTAGCTGAAACTGACGATGATAATGAGAGCAGTGATGAAAATTAAGATAGGATTTGGCCTACTGCTAATTGTACTACTATTAGTACCTAGGTTCTAATTGATACTGTCGAATTAAAATTGTTTATGTTTTTATTTTATATCTCTAATCGTTTTTACACCGAATCGTGTATTTTGTTTTATTTTATTACTTGTTACTAGTCTAGCAATCGACATATTAATGAGAGCTCATAATGGCGTATGTAGTGATGTATCGTTGAACTATAATTATAAAACTAAGTATATGTTCTTCAGAACACTTTACTTTAATTGCGAACCTCGTATATTGCTGGTAGTAACAAAAAAATTAAGATTCAAATAATGAAAGTCCTGTAAACACTCAAATACCACTAAATAATTGCGATTCTGAGCTCTGGATAATTATGTCTATACTTCCATGATTGATTTCTTAATTATCCTAATAAATAACACAATTACATTTTATGTTTTCGTTTATTATTTCACCTAAGATAATTTCCCATGTACCTTTTACACCCTGTCATTGATTACTTTCAATGGAGTTACGATCACTTTAATTTCATTTCTTTAAATTTATTTGTAGATACATCAAATTTACTCTAAAGGCAACTGTTGGAGAAGGGTGGTATTGGACATTATGAATTTATTTTTTGACGTAAGGGACATGCTATCTCAGTAACTAACCGTTGTATGATAAATTGAGTTATTTGTAGTTAAAGAGTGGAAAAAAGTAAGTAATTGGCTATTTTTAGTTACATGATACGTAAACAAACAACAAAACTATGAATTTTAAAAGAAAAAAATACTGTTTTTTGGCTCTCCTGAAAAGTAGCCATTTGTCCGTTACGTCAATTTAGATTACGGTCGTCGACATGTGCCAATGTTATGTGATGATGATGATGATGGGTGGGGACGCCTGGCCGGAGCAGGCGGGCGGTCAATCAGTGTCCCGTTCATTCCGCCCTGTTCCCCTTGGTTGAGCCATAGGTTACTGGCCCGGCGGCGCTCCCATCCAGCATGGATCCCATCTTCTTGTTTTCCTTCAGAACAAAAGTGCGTCGTGTAAGAACTAATGATACATACCTGACACCACTGTATCCAACTGGAGCCATCACGTGAGCCAAGAGTAGCCATTTCTGTACTATTTGACGAGGCACAAAGAATTATATTCCTGAAATATAAGATAAACCAATATAAGAACAACTATTCACATGCAATACATATTTTTTTTCAGTTTAACCTACTTGTATTACTATTCTGTGGCACTTGAGATGAAAATACCACTAACAGCAAACTAACTGGCAAACATTTTCTTGGTTTGTATCATATATCGGACGATCTATAGCGACCGGTTAATGCTCGATTTGGTCACGTTTTGTATGATGACAGACGATGGCGGGAAGAGATAAGGCTAAGGTCTAGACTTATCAGTTTTCACGCACTACGCAATGGATTCCCGCAGAGCAACATGTATTGTGTACTTGGTTTTAAAAAATAGAACACAAAGAAAACAATGCCATAATAGGTACTGGTTAGATTAGACCCTTTAACAGATGATAGATATTTGATAAATGTGCAGCTGCACTGCTTTCCCTCAACATATGCCACCGCAGGATGGTTGCAAATGAACCTAGACTATAGAATCATAGCTGTACTCTTCAACTTACCATTGAGGCAATCCCTGCAGGTAGTAATACCAAGGGCGATTAGATCCCATGCTGTAGCAACAATCCTCATAGTTTAGACATGTCGGCTGACCTCCTTTGGGTGTGTGTGCAATTGTCACAGCTATAAAATGTGTTTAAATAAAATGTATTTTACATAGGAATTAGTTCAACCTGAACCATACAATTAAATATGTATGTAAGCACATATGAATAAAAACTGACATTAAATGTTACATAAACACTGGAACATGTTTATGTTTTTTTTGACAATATTTGCAATCTTTGCTAACAAGACTTCATCCAAGAACCTGTAGATGATTTACAAGGGCACTACCAGTGGTCCCACTACTTCAACCCACTGCTCTATTCGCTTTCGTCAGAAATCATTTATATTCGCAAAAGTAGGTAGGTTAGGTTCGTTAGGTATCTTCAAATGCCCGAAGGGCAAACTGCTCTGAAATAGGGCTCCTTCGAAAAGAGCTGTGGGACGAAGTAATGGGATCACGGGTCGGGACCCGATTTACACAGGAAAATCCTAATACGGCATGACAATAGATACAACACCAAAAAAGCTGCTTTATATGGAAAACAAGAACACTAACAAATTACATAAATTCTAACAACCTGGTTGACTATTATCTGCTACATTCTTAAAGACCACAGCAAACTGGTAAGTTGCTATCCAGTATATGGCCAAAGCTTCAATTGGTGCTCCTCCAAAGAGCTTGGGTGCACTAACCATCTTCATTGGGGATAAGTCTGGCTTGAACTGGCAGAGTGTGCCGTCACTATTTCCCACAACCAACTGTTTCCCTTTTGGACTCCAACATAGACACCTGAAAAGATTAGAAAAGCTGGTCAGAAAAGTGTTGAAAACATTGATAGTTGAAAGGCAAAACGCTTCAAGCGACAAAATGTGTGATATTGAGTTATATACATATCTGCAGTCAGCAGATTTTTTTAATACATTGTAATCACTTTGAGAAATTTCAAAAAAAAACCCTCGTAGCATTTTGCCTTCAACCATCAACATGTATTTACATTCACTTGCCTAAAGAAGGCCTTCATGACTGACCTTGCTTTGGACTGTACTTTCTTAATTTGTCCATTGCTGGCTTGCAAGACCATAAGGGTGCCATCGAAAAATACAACAGCAATAGTATCTGGAATGCATGGATTCCATTTCAAATCCGAGACGAAAGTAGATGGGTTCACATCACACTTCATTGACAATACTGGTGATACATTCTGGAATATAAAAAATATATACATTCAGTTTTCCAGTGCCCCAAATGCTACTCAAAATAATGATAATAAAATGAGAGGTCTGAAACAATTGATATTTTTTGATAAGAATGTTTGTTACCTGGTTTTGAAAATCCTGGACTCTATAAATGACAATCAGCTGTGTTCCGACTACAGCCAAGAGTTCATGATCACAGCTGACAGCGATGTATGATGGTGACTCTTGTAATTGTACTGACAGATGTTTCGGATCACACTGTTTATCAATCAGTTCCATTAGATAATACACTGAAATAAAACAAAGTTAATTATTTATGTGACAGCCAAGGCGAGATGACATGTCAATGGTTGCAAGGCAAAACAATTCAAGCAACATTATTTTAAAAGTCACAATAAAGTGATTACAATGAATTAGAAAAATCAGCTGATTCCAAATATACCTGTAACTCAATATCACAAATTTTGTCGCTAGAAGCATTTGCCTTTCAGCCATCAATGTGTAAAATAACTTAGTAAAATACTTAGTTATGAACCATCAACACACCTTCAGACCTGTTGCAGATACATACAAACATAAAAATTATATAATTCAGATGCCATCAACATCATGTCATGTTACGCCGATTATTGCACCTTTATAACAGGGACCTTATACATTTGTTAAGAATGTCCTCAAGCATAGTTGGTAGTGACCCTGCAGCTAGCAGTCTCAAATAAAAATTCCAGAGGCAGATATTTGTGTGGTGAGCAAGAATATTTGTTATTTGTTTTGGATGTTTTCTATGTATTTAAGTATGTATTTCTCTATAGCAGTAAGTTTATGGTTGTCTAGTACCCACAGTACAAGCCTAGAGCTTAGTTAGGGACTAGATCAATTTGTGTGAAATTGTCCCCTAACATTTAAGTACTATTTATTTAAATTCTACATACATCACAGCCAAAACTAACATAATAATAATTCAAGCATTACACATAACAATTACATAGGGGAACTGTTAGATGCAGGTATCTTTATCTATTTGTCGAAACTACCTGCCTGATAATAATAATAATAAATTCCACTTGTTCCACTTGCCTGCTAGTTTTCCATCAGGGGATCCAATAAACACTACCCCATACTTGCTGGCACTGGCTACTAAATTATAACCCCTATTTGGAAGCGGCTGGTTTGTACTGAACACCTTGATTTTTCGTTGTAGTTGATACAAGAGACTCTGAAACAGTATTACAGTTCAACTAGAATTTATGAAACTACAGTCACGAAAGTACGTTTGCCACTATCTTCTTGTTTCTAGAAATTCTCGGTGAGTTGAAAAATAGCGGGTAAACTTTATTGGTAAAGTAGGATGTAGTATCATAATAAAACAATCATACCATTTCGTCACATGGCTCTGGACCAATTTGCGATTCCATGATTTATTTAACGGTCAATATACCCAGTGAACGTTAAATATGATGGCTTACAAACATCAGAGTATTATTGCGTATAGGGATCTGGGAGGGTTTTACATTTAGACACGTAATTCTATACATTTATTTAAGCGGCATAATATTTTAAAACTGCTAAGTGCAAGCGAGCGAGATACATTCACAAATGTCAAATTTAACGTCAAAACGTAACTGTCAATTGCATAGACGTTTTTTCATTGCCTAGGTATTATGATCAGAATATTTTATTCGTTTTTTGTGTAAATTAATACGATCTCTGACATATACTGTTATATATCTGTTAGTATATTAATTATTAAGGCTAATTACTAATCAATTAATGTTCGGATGTCCTAAGCAGTCTAGTAATTAATGCCATGTTTTCCTACTGTCTATTTTAACTGGTCTTTAACCAAAAATGCCTTAAACGTCGCGCTATTTGTGTTAATAATAAAATCGCAGTACGGTTTCAACGCTTTTTTGTGTAGTATTTAAAATTAACCCTAATAGTTCGGAACTAAAATTATAAAATAAAATCCGGGCAAGAGCATGTCGGACCATGCTAAGTGCAGAGGGTCACAGATTAGAAGGTATGTCTACAGAGGGTTCCGAAGCCGTTAAGTACTACAAAAACAACTAGTATTGCTTTGCCAACAGTTAGACCAAAACAGATGGACAGACAGACATGGCAAAATTATAAGGGTTTCTTGTTGACTACGGAATCCTAAAAATAAGGTGAAAGTAAAATGTGGTTTGTGAAGTTCGTCTGCGAACTGCGAATAACTTGCTTACCATTGTTCTCCCGGGAATAATATTTACCTATTTAGCGTGAAAATTAAACTACTTATCCTACGAATGACATTACTTGTTATGTCGACAATTTCAAACATATCTTTGTGCTACCTATTTTCCTAATTTCTTTAAAATCGGTATAGCGGTTTGTAACAGACAGACACGTTCTTGTATTTTTATTTATAAAATTACCTGTGAAGAATGGATTTCCTGTGAAATACACTTTTTCAGTTACTGCCCGCGAGTCCCACGCCTTTGTCCGCATATAATTCGTTTATCACTATTCCCTCAGGAACTGTCTAATTTTCTGGGATTAAAAGTAAGGTAGACAAACAAATAGAATTACAGACACATTAATAATACCTATTAGTATGAATTAGTAAACTGGAAAATATCCTTGTCCGTTTGTGCAAAATGTGGTTAGAGTACGTATATATTATCAAGAAGTCGTTATTTCTATAGTTCTACTCACCCCACTGTGGGAATAAAGGCGTGATTGTTTTGTTTGTAGGTATGTAGTATACGAGTATAATAAATTATTCATATGAATACTAATTTGGGTACTACTTAAAATTCCGAATTATTATTTTCCGAATATTCTCTTGTGCAAATTTTCATTTTTCCGAAAGCTATGTTATGCTGGAGCTGGAGCTGGAGTCACGTTTGTAGTTTGTTGGGAGCCCTACTTAAATATTTAATTTATTCTGTTTTTATTATTTAGTGTTATAGCGGCAATAGAATTAGGTACATCATCTGTGAAAATTTCAACTGTCTAACTTTCACGGTTCATGAGATACAGCCAGGTGTCAGACAGACAGATAGACAGACGGACAGTGGAGTCTTACCCTTTGGGTACGGAACCCTAAAAATAAAGTCTTCTATCAAAGCAGTATATTCGGAACTATGAAAATTCGGTAATTTCATTAATTCGAAATTATGGCTCTCCGGATTTATGCATTCTAGGTAGGTACTCTACTAATTTATAAGGATAATTTATTATTAATATGAAACCGGATAAGTTGGACTTTGAAGGGTTCCATATTTAATAATACTTTTCTTTGTCAAAATATTTTTTTGACCATATTAAGGTACCTACTCTAAGTACCAATTTCACAATACGATGTTAAATTTAATCAATGTTAATCGACTGTTACTTTATACAACTGTTAACGCTCTGTTAATCGTGTTAAGTGGTTAACATCGTATCGTGAAATTGGTACTAAATCTGGAAAATATTAAAAGAAAGAACAAACACGACTAAGTAAAATCGGGTCAGATCGTGGTCACACCAGGTTGTCACACCAATGTGATGACGAGTAATTTATTTTCCTCGTAGCCACACTGTTTGGTGTGACCAATAGTAAGTTACCAAAACTTGAGACTTGTGATCACACTACTAGTGCGGGAAAACATCTATAATAGAACACGTAGGTAGGTTTAAAGATTACGTTAGTTTTGCAGCAGGCCCGGAGGGCCAAACCACCCAGAAATAGGAGGTCTGCGATAGCGGAGCTCCGTCGACACCGTCTAACTTCAAATAAATAAGTGTCGAGCTTCTGTTTCTGGGCGGTTTGGCCCTCCGGGCCTGTCACAAAACTAACATAACCTAACCTACCACCATATTAAGGCCTAATGTAAAGTGGGAAATTGTAATTAAAATTATTAATGCCGTTGAGTGCTTCACAACACTCAATAAATACAATATTCAGTAAAGTGCGATCTTGTTTAAAGTGATGTGGCTACGAGGAAAATAAATTACTCGTCATCACACTGGTGTGACAAAACGGTGTGATCACGAGTCTGTAGGTAAAATTTGTTGGTTCTTGAGTTGCAGGCGATTACATTTTTTAGGTACCAAAATAATAAAATTTCTCCGCCCGACAAGCTCTTGACCGGATTTTCAAGTAAAAATTGTATCATATTGCCAATTTTACTTCGAAAGGTAGCGTTTTATTCCCTTAAGTTTAAGTTACGGATGAAAGTAAAAATACAATTTTAATTTATTGATTTATTTTCGTATAGTTTGTAAAATACGTCTTTAAAAATGCACTTTTGCACAACAATAAATAATTTCAATTATTTCTGTAGTCATTATTTGCGTTACCATACTTAAATAATTATCTTAATTAAGGTCAACAACGGAATATTAAACTTCTGGAAAACTCAAGAATTTTTTAATTAACCAATAATGAGCTGCTTCCGGCAGAGGTAACTTCATCAAACTGTAATAGAAAGCGTATCTCCACGATTCTACTTTATACATCTCTTTAGGATGCTCATCTGTCAATGCCTTAATAAAACATTCAATTACATTTATGTCTGTTAGCGAGTCAAATCTGGTGTTTTGGGTTGCGAACTGAAGGTAACTGCTAAGTGATGTCACTCTCTTTTCGTAGAAAGATCGCTGTTCCGGGTTCATGCATTGAAGCATATCGTTGCATTGGACAGCTTGCTGTGATAATATGTTGCTGGAGCCGATAAAACCACCTGGAAGTAAATGATTTGCAACTAAAATAATAAATTATAGGAAAATTAGAAGCACATAATGAAAGGTGGCGTTTGCGTTTGGATGTAATGTGGCTTGTGTGTTTAAAAACTAGCATTTTTATCTACATTGTGGACCCTTTAGTTATATTATACAGTCCTTAATGTTGATTCCAAACAAGGTGGATGATGATGATGATGATGTGCTCCTGTTATCCCTCATTAGGGACATAGGGCTCGCAGAAGAGTTTTCCATTTGTCGCGATCTTGCGCGGCTTCTTCCAGCTCTTTCCAACCGAGACCAATTGAGCCAGCCTCCTTCTCAACTGATCGCCTCCATGTAGTCCGAGGACGCCCCGGTCGTCTTCTGCCAGTAGATTGCCAGCGAAGACCTTGCTTGGACAGGTGGTTGTCCGATCTTCGAAGCGCGTGTCCAATCCATCGCCACTTCCGTTCCATGATTTCTTGGCTTATGGGCTTTTGATCAGTCATCTGCCACAGTCTTGCATTAGAAATGGTTCGTGGCCAGAATATCCCAAGGATACGCCGCAGACATTTGTTGACGAACACCTGCAAACGTCTGGTAATGTCATTCCTAACGAACCATGTCTCGCATCCATACAGTAAGACTGACTTGACGTTAGAATTGAACACTCGGATTTTGGTGCGTTGAGTTATAATGGTAGACGTCCAGACAGGTTTGAGTCGTGCGTACGCTGCTCGCGCCTTGTTGATTCGCGAAACAAGGTGGACTCTTATGTTTATGCGCGAGCTTGAGTTATTCTACAGCGTGTAAATTTCATACGGGCATATATTTTATCCTGACGTAGTTAACGATCATACAAATCATGTGAGAAAGATATTTTGTTGGTAACTTTTATTATTGAGGAGCAGTAAATTTTTTAAAGTTTGTCTTAGGAGCAATGTACGAAGTGTGCGAGCGTCCATCGGTCGTCAATGTATCGCCTGTATCCAAGTGCAAGGACGAAATGTGTGGAAACTAAATACCAATCTCAGGCGAGTGCACCGCCTGCATTAATGACCGAATTTTTTTACTTTCATGGGCGAAGTAAACAAATGGCGAACCATAACAATTCGTGAGCATAACATGACTATTATGTAGATGCTTTAATTTAATTGCGCAATGTCATACATTGCTTGCTGAATTAATTAGTAAGAAAAAAAGAAATACAACTAATGTTGCTGTTACACACGTTTTTATGGTAATTAGGGTGTATATTAACTATTGTTAAAATATATGCCCGTATGAAATTTACACGCTGTATATTAAAGCCCGTTACGATAGCAGATCATCAAGGTACCTATACTGTGGAAACCCATGAATAATCTTCTTGAAACAGCTTGCTTTGCAGCTCAAGATTCTTCATAAATATCTTTGAAAAAATATCTTCAAAGTGAGGTCTCAGAGTTACAGATAAGTACAAAGATATTTCTGCACTATTGTACCTAATATTTACATTATCTTTGTCCTCAATTGTACACTACCATATTTTTTCTATTAATAAAAACTAACGGTATGATAGTGGCCCTAATACTACCACCAGAATTAACCATATTTAAAAGATTTTTATACATCCTAGCTAAGTTCTAACCCGATTAAACTAGCTTCCGTTAAAAAAGCCGCTTCCAAATCAGTCCTTACTTATAACACTCCTCTTTTGGCATCAGGGGTTAACCATGTTAGAAATGTGAAAAAGTTCAGCTTTTCTATTCTCATCGGTGAAACCATATGGCCTTTGTCATGTTATCGTATCGTTTTTAACTCGGCCGCCATCGTCAAGTAAATAAGAGCTTTCGTGAAGTTGACAGTATACGAGTACGATAACATGTCATGTCAAATGCAATATGGTTTTATTGCGGTAAAATCATATCGCCTTTGACGTCTTTCCTTTCCTTATTTACTTGACAGTAATGGTGGCCGAGTTAAAAACAATACCATGACAATATCGTTTTTACCGTGTAGAAACTCTGCCCTGAAAGTAACGATGCACAGGTAAACGGAAAGTCAGCGACAAAAGAAAGTGAAAGGGAGACTCGTGCTGTCTCAGACGCCATTACGGCTATGAGCCCCCTTTGTATTAGCAATGGCTTAAATCAAGATTGAGTAAAATCACCGCCTTGTGTGGACTACCAATTTAACTAAGTGGTTTCTGGTAATTTGACAGTTGAACGAAGGGTAGTTACGTTCCCTCGTGATCACGATCAACCATAATTTTGTGTTGTTAAGGGTTGTTTGTTTAATAATAGTGTCCTATATTTGGAGTAGATAACGCTAGTTGTTTAAACGAAACTCAAGTCTTCTGGGCTGAGATTCTACACGGTAAAAACAATATTGCCTTCGACGTGTTTCCGTATTGTCAACGTATAGATATTACTGCTCCAGAGGATTTTGAAAACTATGATTTTTGGATGGTGACATGTCAGGAAATATTACAACGTATGACCCCCTGCCCTGATTACTGATAATATAAGGCTCGCGTTAACCCCATGGGCCATGTGTTGTTGACCCTTTTTCTGACACTATTATACTTTGTTCAATCTAAGTTGATCCCTGTGACAGCCGTATTTCGTAATTTCAATCACCCACTATACCTACTCACAGGCGAGGTATTTTAAAGTTAGGTGATTAAATTTAAATTCCTGAACGACGTCGCTAGGTGTGTACCAATTTAGTATATATGTAAATTTAAAGAAATAAATGTAATACGTGTTTATATGAGCTGTCACAGACATCTTAGATTTAACAGAGTTTAGCACGCCGTAACTCTAAATAACGCAAACTGGCCACAAATAAGTCAATAAGCAGAATTATCTGAATTCATATTACCAGGTACAAACGCCACGGCACTTAGTCCATAGGCGCTAAGCTCCATGCGTAAAGCTTTAGTCCAGGCTAGGAGGCCTGCCTTGCTGGCACTGTAGGGTGCAAAGCTGGGTAGTGGGTGCAAGCCGCAGTGGCTCGCCACGTTGATGACACGGGGTTGCGCTGCGCTCTGGAAAAATACGAGATTGAATTTTGCAAGGAAATCTGTGTTTTGGATCTTTTTAGTGGTAATCCTCGGACTCGGCTAGTATTTATAACTAAGTACACCCCGTTATCGGAGTTGCAATTCAGTAGCTGGACGTTCTTAGGCATGGGTATCTAGAAATATTTTTGAAATATAGCTATGTCGATACTTTTTCTCTACCATATTGATTGTCTTAGACAAAAAATTCATGTCATTTTATTTGTTTATTTTATGCACTAGCCTGCACCTCGAACATTGAAAAAGGTTAAATTATAACTTGGAAGAATTGTGTACCTAATAACGGATTTTGCTTCTGATAACATTGATTGTAAGAATGATCCGGACCGTTTATTACTCCAAAGCGACATAAACAGACTGTCCGACTGGTGTACACAAAATAACATGACGCTGAACCCAAGCAAATGCTATCACATCTGCTTCACTAGAAATAAAAACATTGTGGATACCAGATACCACATAAACAATAAGCAACTGCAGAAAGTGGATACAATTCGCGATCTAGGCGTGATTATGGATTGTAAATTAAATTTCACCGCACATATTGATAGCATTATACAAAAAGCATCTAGAATGTCAGGATTTTTAATTAGAAACTCCGAACCTTTTAAGCGTCTGCGCACCAGGATAGTATTGTATGTTGCATTGGTGAGAAGCAACCTAGAATACTGTTCTCAGGTATGGTCCCCTTTCTACGAAGTTCACAAAAATCGGATAGAAAAGGTGCAAAGGCGCTTTTTAACGCACCTGGGTTTTAAATCTCGGATTAAACATAAACTGCATTCGTATCAAGGGCGGTTGAAGTTTTTCCGGTTCGCGACGCTTAACAGTAGGAGAAAGATGCTTGATCTGATGTTTCTTTACAAACTCATGAACTGTAGGGGACTGGATTGCTCAGAATTGCTTGCTAAGGTTGATATTGCCGTGCCCACCAGATTGCCGCGCCCTGGTATCTACAAGTTGTTCAAGGAACGGTTTAAAAAAACAAATTTGAGCCGCAACTCTGCTCTTTCGAGAATGTTTCATCTCTACAACCATCTTCCGAACTCCTCGGGGGCTCGGGGGAAAGGTGCTCAGGCATTTTAGCTCTCAGGATCTGGCGAAATCATGATGTGCATCGGTTGCCAGGTAACTTTTCACCTGCTTCTCCATAGTGTAGTAATGGCTTCATAAAAAAAAAAAACTTTGTTGACTAAATAAAATAAAATGATAGTAAGTCGTAGATTACTTCCTTAATGTATGACTTACAAGTTTCAATGTATCTTCTATTTAGAATATTGTATCATTTGTTCGAAGATACTTAAATAAGATGTGGTTACCTGTAATTAGATAAGCATCTACCTAAAGGTTAAATAAGATACTTACTTAAGAGTTTTTAAAGATGTATTATCTGTTGGTGATCCTTAATAAATAAATAAATAAATAAATTGTATTGGAATACAAAATAAAAATGTTACATATTTGTCTAAAAATTTGTATTCATATAAAAAACTAAGAGTATCGATATCGACATCATAAATATTTGACCCACGCTTAAGAACGTCCAGCTACAAATTGCACCTCCTAAGCTATAACGGGGGGTCTATTTATATCTTACTTTATTAGCACTTTTCCTAAGTTGCGGCATCAGCGCTGACGCCACCCTCATGGATCCGAGCAGGTTTACATTGACCGCGGCCTCCAGCATGGCGGTGGTCTGCCACTCGAAGTCACCTATCGTCATCACGCCGGCGTTGTTCACCACGGCATGCAAACCTAGTCACAAGGCAGTGGTTGTTCATAACAAGAAATAAACAAAGGAATAGTACATTTTCTCATAATTTATACGTATTAGTATTTTGGTTTCTATTTTTAATCGTCATTTTAACACTCGCCCTTTGGTCTCGTGGAAAAGGTTTAGTACCAATTTCACCAAACGAATGTTGTTAGTTCAAACATTTTGACAACTGTTAACGGTCTTATCGTCTGTTAAGTGGTGAACATCGTATGGTGAAATTGGTACTTAGCGGATACCATTTTTAATTTAATGCAATGTGTGTGTAATGTAATTAAAAACAATATGAAGCAGCGTCTTGTGTTGGTGTTGGCAAAGAAGGTGGCCAGCGTGAATAATGAAGTTATTGACCTTGATCTACTACAAAACGGTTTAAAAATAAATATAATTAGTTTAAAACATTTAGTTAAAAAAAAACAATCTTAACCAATATAGATGTTTTTGTAAATATATTATTTTTTCCCCTCTTGTAACTTTGTATCTATAAGGCGTAGGTACATAATAAATACAAAAGCAAAAAATAATTGAAATTGTATTGTCTTTATACTTATCATACACATACATACATACAATCACGTCTTCATTCCCAGAGTGGGGTAGGCAGAGCTACAGAAATTATACCAACAACTCTAAAAAACTTGTTGGTAATTCTGTAACCTCATTTTGCAAAATCAGGTTAAGATGTAAACATCTTACACATTTTTGTCAATTAGTGAAATTAGTGGTTTTGGTTAATTAGTTAAATCAATTAGGTCCCTATGTTTATTTTTAACTTCCTCATATTTTCACTTTTCTTACATCTTTTATTTTCTAGTTAACGGCGGGTCCCAATATACAATCTATTTAATCTACAAGAAGCCATAAACGTCGTCCTTAAGTCCAAATAAATTACAGCTATTCTTATTATTATTATAAACAAGACATAAAACAAATAATGGAATCGTGAGATACCTAAGTGATATTGCAATCCATGGTTTATTCAGGAGTCAATTTTACCACTTACTATAACTAGGATTTTCTTCCAGAAGATTGTTGACAAACTTTCCAAAATTGGCGACACTCTCCGTGCTAGTGACGTCTAAAGGACATGGTTGTGCAGTTAATTTAGCCAAGGACTCGGCTGCTTTTGAGTCAAGTCCATTAAACATTCCCGCTACAGTCACCAAACCTTCACGCGCAGAGCGAGCCGCCAGTGCATATCCGAGTCCACTGTCGCATCCTGTTATAGCCACAACACGAGTCATAGACATCTCAGGTTTGTTTATAAAATCTACCTACAGACGTTTTAAATTACTTTATTAGGTACCTACAGATAACGCGGTAGTTGCACGACTTACCCGCAACGCTAAATAATATTATGTTTGCAAGTTCTCGGGCGCAGTCTAGATAAGAGCAAAGCCGGCGTTAAACTGGCGGTGAACAAGATCCTGGGCCAACTTGTTGCATATAAAACGGGTTTCGTATTTCGTTGCATATTAACAACGAATTTCATGTATACATTTTTGTTGTTTGCTACGATATTTTGGTTTACAAATTACGAGACGTGTGACCTACTTTGTAATTCATATAAGTTGGGAGGCAACTAAAATTGGTGTCGACTATAACAGATAGAAATGTCGGATTTCGACAAAGAGATGCCAATAAAAGAGGATCGTTTCAGCACGAATACCCATCTGAGAGATTAGACCTATTGAACGGAAACAATCTTGTATATTTATGGTTGACTTAATTCACGGGATCTTTTCGAGTTGAAAGTGTTTCGGCAAATTCCTACGCCGCAAACAAACTCCGTCCGTCCCTTTCGGGGATCGTTCAGTTTAATTACTTCATGAATCCTGTAATCTATTTCTAATTCAGTGGTAATCCAATCCAGAGTAGGCTTTACTTAGTCATCATAAATGGCATTAGTAGATTTCACAATGGCAAAAGTAGCCTAGTCTCAAAATACAATATAGATAAGTTCTCTGAAGAAGTTAATGTTAAAATCTCTTGTATCAAGTTTATCCAATTTCGATTTAATCAGGAATCATCACAGCATTGGGTATTGAACCCACGGAACGAAATAATTGGCGAAAAGGCTGTAAATATTTTGTTGGTAAAGTTTTCCAATTATTTATCAATATCACATGGCTCAGTGGGCGCGTTTTAACATGCCATATTATATCTCTATATAATTATATCTACATGAGCCTTTGCTCGCTACTCTATCCACGTTGAAATCCTACTTCCTACTAATATTATAAATGCGAAAGTTTGTGCGGATGGATGTGTGGATGTATGTATGTTACTCTTTTACGCTGCAACCGCTGGACGGATTTGGATGAAATTTGGAATGAAGATAGCTTATACCCTGGATTAATACATAGGCTACTATTCATCCCGGAAAATTTAAAAGTCCCCGAGGAAATAACGATAATCAAAATGTATTCGGATGAATCGCGGGCAGAAGCTTGTTATTTATAATTATTCCCCCAGAAACTATTAAAAAATACCGAAATAAAAATATCCTATGTCGGTCTCTAAACTAGATAGTGTATCTGTCACGTCGTCGTGTCACGGTTGAGGTGTGGAACTCTGAAGACGAAACATACAAAAATAAATACACTACTACTTAATAGGTGGAATTTGCCTCCTTCGTCTGTATTTAGTGAGAGACTTAATTTGGGTGTCTTCAAATCAAGAATGCCAAGTGAGTGAAGTGAGTGAGTGAGTGGGCTTCTGCTAAATCCGCTAGTTTCATCCTATTAAAACTGTTAGCAGATAAAAGGTGAAGAAAAAGATTAATAATATTCTTTAGTTTGTATGAAATGCGAGAGATAATTATGTGCAAATAAAAATATAACTTTGCATGCTCAACCGAGCAAAATGTGGCGGAATAGTGAATAAGAAAACAGGTAATACCTGTCATTACCCATGTTCAGCAAATAAACTATTTCATTTGATTTTCATTTTATAGACTTCATCATTATTTACCATCAGAATAAAAATAAACTTTCGCATTTATAACATTAGTAAGGATAAGATGCACCTTCTTAGTTTTTCCTTCTTTTCGTTCTTTCTTTCATGAAATTTCAGTAATTAATATAGGTAATAACCATATTTCATTTTTCATTTGTTGAGCTACTATAGAATAGAATCTTGTCATAAGGTCTAAAATAGTCATTAGTTTTCTTCGACAGGGTTCTATAGTGGTCTAAAAAATTAAAGTCCATGACCGTATGCAATCTTCACTACTTTACGCACTCCGCCGTCCGTACATGTGTCTGTCAGTGAGCTGTATCTCTTGAAACGTAATAGCTAGAAACTCTTCACAGAGTGTGCATTGGTACAGCCGTTATAACAACAAATAAAAATAATATCAAGTTAAATAATTGGGTTCCATACAAGACACGTGTTTTTTCGGCGTGGTACGGAACCACTCGTGGGTCCAACTTGAATTTGGACGTTATTTTTCTCTCCACTTTTATCTATTCTGTGTTTTTATCAGTATGACTATTTGAGAACTTATTTTTTGCCAATTTTTTTATTATTCAAATGACATGGCATCTAATCTCTAACGGAATGCGAGAATTAATGTTGAAGCATTTTGCTATCTTATTCCGTGAATAAGTATCAGCTAGAGGTTTTTTGCTCCCTTTGTCACCAATTCTGTCGGTAATTTAAAACAGTTGCTAAAAATTCATGACCAAGTAAGAGGCAAGCAAACGACGCTACTGCTATTTTATAGTAAAAACCGGCCAAGTGCGAGTCGGATTATCTATACAACCCAGACACCGTGGTTGTATATTAAGATCGAGCAAAAACGGCAAAAAAATCACGAATGCTGTATGGAAGCCACCTTGTTTTAAAAATAAACTCTAAAGTGACAATACAACTAAATATTCTGTGAATATTTCAAGCGTACCTGGTGTTAATTATTTATATTATTCTGTTTTTAGTATTTATTATTATTATTTATTTAGCAGATGGCAGTTGGGACAATTAATAAATGCCTGTATCCATTTGTACCTTCATCAAGTGTTCTTTGTACTGCTGATGTATTGACTAGTAAACTTCTTGGCCTGTGCGAATTGTGGCATGATGGATGAAGGCATGATGTCATGTATGTATGTATATATATCTATATTACCAGTTAAAATTTACCGTTACTCAAAAACTTAGCGGTTTACCTATAAAAAATTTATTCGCCTGTAACTCAACAATTAATGCAGACTGCTTAGTCGTAAAATTTTTCCTTTTAACTTCGCTCGAAGCTCGAAGTTCCTTTCTGCCGTGAATTTTCACATATCAAAAAACAACGGCTTTGCTTCTAATTCTGCCCTAACATAAATAATAACTTTGAATATTTCACCAACGGTTCCTTGAATGGAAAATATTTACACACCTAAAATGTTTTGAAAAAGATATCTGTTTACACCTCTTATCTTATCTTACAGAGCGGCACACTTCGACTCCTTTAGGATATTTTAAGAAATTACCCTTTTACACACTCAGATGCACGGATCTGCAAGTTTCCTCACGATGTTTTTCCTTCACCGTAAGAGCATCGGGTACTTACCTATAAGGTAAAAAAAAAACTCATCGGTACATGGTGGCCGCGGGGGTTCGAACTCGGTACCTTACGATCAGGAGTCGACTAACTAAGCCACTAGGCCTCCGAGACTCTAAACCAACACCTCTCTTACAATGATAAACGAGTAAAAAAGAGCATCCCGCTTTACGTGCGCTTTACGAGCCCGAAAAACATATTTTTGTCAAGATTTATTTTTCAACTTTTTTGGTGTGCAGCCATGCCAAATAACAGCTTTTTAGTGGTTCTCTGCCTTTTCGCCGACAAATCTTTGACAAATGCATCGTTTCGCAACCTTTTGCTAATCATTTGCTAATCCTCTTTTTTTCAGTAATTCCAAAAATTTCAGGATTTTTAGTAACTAACCTAACCTAGCCTATAGGGTTCTACATGATGGTCCTGAAATAAATCCAGAACTATGTACAGTTTCGGAAATAAACGCGGGTTGTCAAATGATAATGTTTGTGAAATGAATCATTTGTGAAAAATGGGTTATGAAATGATAGGATCCCCTTTTTAGTACATGTACCAATAGTCTCCAAGTCAAACGGTGGATAGACAGACGTAGAGGCAGGACGAAACAATTATGGTTCCTTGTTGAATATGATCTTCCGTGTGGTTACCGGGTTAGAATGGTGCCACTCCATGTCTTCCTGTGGATGTCGTAAGAGGCGACTCAGGGGATAAGGGCTTGTAGTTCTGTTAGGCGATGGGCTTGCAACCTATCACTAATGCACTGGTGAGCATTTTGGCCTGTTTGTGCAAAATGAGGTTGCGGAATTATCAACAAGTCTTTTTGGAGTTGTTGGTATTTCTGTAGCTCTGCCTACCCCACTCTGGGAATGAGGGCGTGATGTTGTGTGCGTGTGTTGAATATGAAAACCTTAAACCCTAGTTGTAGAAGGCTAGAAAATTATAATGTTTAAAAAAACTAAAAACCGTCTTTAAAAAGCAAGAAAGGCATCAACTTCCTTTAAAATGATAGGTAATAGGTCAGTCCAACTGAGTTCGGCTTTTTATTAAAAATAATAATATATAGTGGCACGTCGACTTCAGTTGGACTGACCTATTACCTATCATTTTAAAGGCAGATATTTCTTGCTTTTTGCTGACGGTTTTTAGTGGTCATCATAATAATATCTTGTCGTCCACGTATAATATTTGAGGAGTTATCTCAATTCCTCACGGATCCCCTCATCAGATACCAACTTGGTAGCAATGGGACTACCTCGGGAGTACACCCTATCAAATAAAAAATAATTTTCTAAATCTATCCAGAATTGACGGAGTAATCGCGTAACAAACACACAAAAAAACATACAGTCAATTGATAGCTTCCTCCTTTTTTGAAGTCGGAAAGACACGTCATGATACAATTGTATAAGAAAATACCCGCGACTTACGTAAGTACTTAGTCCTCGTAGATTTCGATTAACGGTATTACTACTGTGTGCCCTTAATAAGGCAGAGGCCATATAATAATATTTACTACATTACAATAAGCTGAAATTAAACTTTACTACCTACGTTTTATGATGCAATTTTAATTGTATTTTACTCAAATATAACATCATCTATTATTAATCTTTAGAGACTTGCGATTCCATCGGCATCCTATCATTTCATAACCAATGCTCCACAAATGATTCATTTTACAAATATTATAATTTGACAACCCGCGTTTTTTTCCGAAACTGTAAATAATTCTTGATTTATTTCAGGACCACCATGTAGAACTCTATAGGTTAGGTTAGGTTAGTGTTATAAAAATCCTGAAATATTCGTAGTTACAGAAAATAAAGCGGGTTGGCAAATTAATGGGTGGCGAAACGATGCAGTTGTCAAAGATTTGTCGGCGAAAAGACAGAGAACCATTCCATCACTGTATTTCATTTTGGTCTAGAATTTTTGCTTCGACGGGGGCCCTATTAAGGGTTATTCCAATCATGCAAAGGACAATGGGCAAATTTGTATGGGCACTGTCCCCCCCCACCAACAGTAACGGGATGCATGTCTATATGTTTATAAGGACCCAAAAAAAGACAAAATACTTATTTTAGTAGCAAAATCAATGGGATTTTTTTAATGAAAACAAGGGCCAAATAAGGCAAATCATCCATATATGTGTTCATTTTCAAACAAATTCCATACGATACGATTATGGCTTTCCAAGAAAACCCCATACATCTGGTGATCGTCTCCATAGTAAAAATACATAATGTTGCTGAGATCTATTAAATGAGACATGTTTCATTTCTGTTGGTGGGGGGGGGCATTTCTGCCCATGGTCCTTTGATCCAAATCAGCCGTTGCAGCGTGAAAGAGTACCTAATAAACTGACACACATACACCCAAACTTTTATAATAATAGTGGGATAAGTTGGATTTTTAATATTGGTGGGACTAGGTGAATCACCGCACTCGCCCACAGACTGAACACGAGTGAACAATTCCATTAAATAACCAAAAAAAGTTTGCATATGTGTTTGTGTTCGGACAGGCCCACGAGAGAGAGCATGCATCATGATCCCAGTGGGATCCCTGCTAATTGTGACATGGCGGATATTTACACCGCACCGTACGTTCTTTATTTGTTGCATTGATTTTACATAAATTACAGCCAGATAGGGCAGCGTAGATTGCGAACACGCTTTGGGAGCTAGGGATCACTGATGAAAGCGGTGACAAATTTATGTTCTCTTTATTGGTGCGATCGCTGTTTTTGTTGCCAGTGGCGAATAATGCGTGCAAACCTTGAAAATTAAGTTAGAAAGACACAAGCCGCATAATGCTTGCCGTGGTAAAAACCCTTCGTTATTATGAGTGGTATCATACTTGTATTAGTTTTTAATTTACACTAAGGATGATTGTATAAAAAGTTGGATACAAATGTTTTGATTAGATTCTTACTAAATTTAACAGTACGATTGTGAAAAAAACTGAAATAATGTAAGAAAAACAAAATACATGGTTACCTAGCATAATTAATGAACTACAAAAAAAATACAGTAGCTCAAAAAATATGTTTTTTTTTCACACTAATAGTGTTTTTAGTTTCGACTCACCTTGGGATTCCTGTCATGACATACTTTCCGCACTTGCATTAAAATGTACAATTTATCATGACTAAAATAGTAGATTGTTCGACAAGGGACTTAAGCAAGCCATTATGACACCAGATAAGTGACGGTTGATGGAGTTCGGTCATTATGGGTTTCTAGTCTCGAGTTAATCACTCAACTTTTCACTTCGTACAATAAATCTTAAACTATAATAGATGTAACATGGACACATCAAAATTACAACTAAATAGCGCTATTATTTTTACTCTCAACCCGTCACAGTAATGCAGAAAGAGACAAAAAAAGTTAGAACATCAAATAGTCCATAGACAACATTTCGGATACGAAGACCTCGGCAGTGGAGGTTATATACCATCATCAAATGGAAACATGTATCTGACTGTTTGTGGGTTTCCAAGGCTTTCACTTATTAGGAAATTAAAACGAAAAAGTGCTTTCCCTAGGCAATAAAACGTCACTTTAGTCCATAGGGATTAAATGGGGTGTCTATCATTTCATCGAACGCATTTTTTCTGCTGAAACCCATTTCCAGTTTATCTTGAACATATAACCTAACCTAACCTACGTAATTAATGTTTAAGATACCCTGAAAACATTATGGTTTCTGCAGAAAATAGCGTTCGTAAGTGATACATTCGATGAAGTGATGAGTTATGATTAAATGTATCACTTTATTCCGCCGATACATGGCCATAATGAGTCATTATAGAGCCTGAGAAGTGAAAAAACATTTAGCGTTTCCAAGTTCGAGTAAACACCTACTTGTCCAGCCTTATCGTGTTGGTACTTAGTGATATCTGCGTTAAATAGCTGTGACATGTAGAGGGACGGACAGACCAACGGACAATTTGACGCAAATACAAGGGTCCAGGGCTAAGATTCTGCACGGTAATAACGATATCGTATTTGACGTGTTTCCGTATTATCAACATTTTGTTAGCTCTTATGTCATTTGCAACGTCATTTGTGACGTAAACGATTCTAAAACATGTCAAACGCGATATCGTTGTAACGCTGTAGAATAGAGGCCCAGTTTTTGTAACTAAAGTTACAGCCGAAAATTTCAGTTGCGGTAACAATCATACCAAATCACATATCACGAAGATCCCTGCATCGAGCGGTCATCTCGATTTAAACGTAACCAGCGCCACGCTCTTGGATATGTGTACAATAAAAACACGATGTGGAGTTTTGGGCACCGTATGTATTTAAGGAGAAGGGCACTCCTGGGAAATCTCGTCCCGGCTGATAATAGTGTTTGCTCATTTGAGTGGTTCTTCTGGATTGTGTCCGCGTTTAATGGAGGCCTGCGTTTAAGAGTGCGTCAACACACCGCTTTGAGCACGCATGCAAGTTAAATCGACCCGTCCGCGCGCCCCTGTGCAAACTAAGGGTGGCTGACGTGCCGGTTTCAACTCTTACGTTCTTAGGACAAAAGCGGGCTCGTATGTAACCGACACAAACATTTTATGAGCTTAGACGTTGCATTAGTTCCATTACATCATTGTGTTTAACTAAACATTAAATACTGATAGATTTGACGTAATTCGCCAATGACGAATTTATTTTTAGATTCTAACTTTCACGACTTTCCTAATAGTTGGTAGTGACCCTACCTTCGAAGCTAGGGGTCCTCGGTTCAAATCCCTGTAAGGGCAGATATTTGTGTGATGACTGTGATGAGCACGAGTATTCGTTCCTTAGTCTTGGATGTTTTCTATGTATTTAAGTATATATTTCTCTATATAAGTAAGTTTATCGTTGTCTAGTACCCATAGTACAAGCCTAGAGCTTAGTTTTGGACTAGGTCAATTTGTGTGACATTGTCCTGTGATTATTTATTGATTTATTTACTTTGCATCTGTTGAATGAACGCTTCTTGTCTAGGCCTACGTTAGCCTACTATGATATCGTCGATGAAACAACAATACCGCGTAACTACCAAATTCATTAAGTTGCAAAATGTGCCTTACTGTCTTACTTGATAAGGAGTACTTTGCAACTTATTCAATTTGCTAATTACGAGGTATTGCAGTTTTTACCGACGATATGGTGTGTAAAATAAATCTATACCCTTCAACGTTTAAGTTGATACATTCATTAGTTATAATAAAAAGTATGTACTCTCGTAAAGTCGTTATTGCATGATTGAGCAACAACAAGTTAAGCAGTAAAACATAGTAACTTTTCAGGTAAACTAACTACGAGTTTAGTTTATATACCCAACAATTAATCTTACCGTATTAAAAATCGCATCAATGCCTTAACCCCTGTTGTAATTTAACCCCTTAAAGTGTCAATACATTAGCGCATTCAATCACCCAACCACAGCTGCGCAAGTGTTAACTTAATTAACTATTTACTCAGCCGGAAGCGCTTAAGTACGTTGATTTGCGGCCAATTGCATTTCGCGCCATCTATCATCATCCATCAAACACTTGCTAGCTCCATTAGAAAAAAATAACCAGCGTTGCCATATAAAAAATAAATAAAATATTTCTTGCGAGTCTCGCTTATTTTTCATCTGAAATGTGAAATAACTTAATTCATATAGTAAGTACTCTTGTACGAGTATACTAGCATTGTGTAGGCAGTTTACACATGGAGCCAAGAAGTGTTCCAGGAAGTCATAATAAAGCGGAAGTCCAGAGGTAGGGCATCTCAAGGAGTATTATAAAAATCATTACTTTGTATGTTCCGCGATTTTCATTTGTTAACAGGATTTTTGATAAAACTTCGTAGTTGTAGCAAAACCGATCTGTCTGCAGTCGTGATTATTGTTCTCAAAAGAGGCCAGGCCAGAGGTTGTTGGTCTTGCGGTTGGCATTATAATTCTCAATTAAATAACCATTATACAATCGAGAGGCACAACCAATAAGCATAAAGTATCAAAATCAAGTTTTGCTTATCTTCACTAGAATTAATTTGAACTGTCGTATTACTTTAATATAAGTTTCACCTACCGTTATTTATTGTAAAATAAAAGCGAAACACGTGATACTTCTCCGATCAATTTTTTCTTGTCGCAGTATAAATCACTAGTGCAGTTGGCGCCACTACGTTGCAATTTACGCAACAACGGGCCTGCCAACAGCATTGCAAAATAGCTACAAAATATTACTAGCTCGGATATTCAGAAGCATTTTTCAGTCCATAAAAGTATATTCCCGCTTGGTTCGAGCGCTTTTCGTCAGCGCTTAGTCCGCTGTAATACGACGTGCCTTATTGGAGAGCTGCTTGCGCCTAATTAAGTGATGCTAAGTGCTTGAGTGGCAATTATAATGGGAGGTTTTTTAAAGAGGTTCTGCTCTAATACGCTTTTTTATGTGAATCCAACGTAATAGGTTGAAAGGTTTCAATATACTTACATACATAATTTTAACACCGTTACTGCCTTTAAGATTTTACTTTTTGAAGGTACGATACAATACAACATGATAGACAATTCTTTATTTTAACGAAAAGCTAATTGCACAAACTTATTAATTCTTAGTATTACTCTTAATCCAATCCAAATAATTATAAACGTTAGTATAAAGCGATGGTACGGACGAGCCACAAGGCGAGTCCGCACGCTTTCCGCTCACAATTCCGGCTACGAAGTAGTTTCCCCTGTGTAGCGTCATCAGGGGGCCTCCGGAATCACCTTTACACGTGTCCTCTCCTGTGTGCCCGGCAGCACAAAGATGGCGTCTGGTCAAGTGTGGGTAGTTTTTCGTACATTCCCCTTGTGTTACCAGGTGAACTACTGTGGATTGCTTCACGTCAGATTGATACCGCCCGTTCCGGCCCCATCCGGCCACAGAGAGGGGCAGATTCGAAAATTCCGGATTGTCTATGTTGATTAGCGGCAGGCAAATCGGACGGATGAAGTCTGGAAAGAACAGTTAGGTTAGGTTAAGTTAGGTAGTATGTAAGGTTAGGGTAAATTGAAAACAAACTCTTGGGCATAGGTTCCTTTTAGTTATTTGAATTTAAATTGGTTATTTTTTAACTATTTTTATACATACATCACGCCTTCATTCCCAGATTAGGGTAGAAGAGCTACAAAATTACCAAAAACTCGATACAACTTGTTGATAATTCTGTTACCACATTTTGCACAAACAGGCTAACGGGTTGCAAGCCCATCGCCTAATAGTACTAAAAGCCTTTATTCCCTTAATCGCCTCTTACGACATCCACGGGAAGACACGCACTATTCTAACCCGGTAACCAAACGGAAAACTACTACTACAATATTGTTATAATTAAGTTATAAAAACCTTATTGCGGCTGTATGTAGTATATATCTAAGTAAACTCATTCTAGCATAAATAAAATTTCGACAAGTTTGATTTCCGAGAGTTTAAATATTTTAAGGTCAACAAAACAAATTATAGTGCCAAATTATAAAAATAAACCGAAATGATCCATATTTGTACGTTATTATAAATAAAGTTTAATTAACAAAATCGTCTATAATAATAAACAGACAGGAAACAATTGATAAACCGCAAATTATACGCAAGTAATTAATTAGATACACGACCAAAACCTGATGGTTATATTTTGCTTTTATAATTTACAGAAATAATTTGCAATGTCATTACCTATTTCATTACCCTTATGGTAAAATTTAGTTTTGCAAGGTCCAATTAGATTCTTGTTTAACATGAATAAATATATTATAGTTCCAAATCTAATATAATAAAACGTCTAAATTTAGGGATTAAAATGTAACTATAATAATTTCAATTTTAAATGGATCAGAAACTACTTTCATAAATTTAGAATTGTGTGTGTGTGTGCATTTCCCATGCCGTGAAAAGCTAGCTTGATCCGATTACTAATCTATAAATATCATTATTATCTTATTCTATATATAAATGAATCCCTATTTCCCTTGGTCACGCATGAATGGCTGGACCGATTTCGCAAATTATTTTTTTGTTTTGTTTGTCACGAGAAGGAAAAAAAGATGAAAGAAGAAAAATAAGAGAGATACACCAAAAAATAGAAAATAGTTAATAATCCATCTGTTTTAAACGATATTTGCGACACTACAGGTAAACAGTTAAGTATGCTATTATTATTTTTTAAATTATTCAAATTTGATTCATTATTCATAGTTAAGGCAGGACTAGGTTTGTCAGGTTAGCTTGTAATGTATAAAAATAACATGCATTACCAGTGTACGGAGCAGTGCCGCGGAGACGTATCAGAGCGATATCGTTCTGCAGTCGCGTATCATCATACTGCGGGTGCAACACCACGTTTTCGGCTTTCATGGCGATGTTGTCCACGCACCTGCGACCTTCGCCGGGGCTGACCATGCAGTCCCTCGGGAAAGTGCGCTTGTCATACTCTGCCAGAAACACTTCGACCCTGGAAATATAGACATCTTAAAAAATATATATTTTCACTCCAGCATCTCAAAAAGGCAGGTTTTGTCGATTTGGCTGCGAGCGTGAGGAAAAGTGACTTTTTAATTTTTCAAAAAATAAAGGCGGTCGTGGTGTGGCACCACGCGGGCTGGGGGACAAAATTAAATGTCATTTAATGTTAACCATGTTATCTTTTTACCTTAAGGTAATATTTTCGCTCTGAGGTGAAAAGTTGTATGTGCAACACGAGATCAAAGTTATTTGCATCCTGTGTCTTTGAATTCCTCGCTGCACTCAGGATTCTAACCTAGAATCCTTCACTTGCTCGGGATTCTAAATCAACACTCGCAGCGAAACCAATTTTGCTATCTTTTTGCACAAATAATTATTAATTAAATTAAATTATTATATCAATGAGAAAATACCACGTTTTTAAAACCTAATCAATAGCTTAAAGGGGCATTTAATAACAAGCGTAGCATTTCAATGGCTACTTTAATGTCTCGTTTGTTTGGCGGTCGCCTCTTCCTTCCCTCAACTTGAACCAAACATTTTACATTTAAAACATCGTCAACTCTGCTACACTGTATGGAACATAAAACACTTTACCCTCTCAACGGCTAAACTTAGCCGGCCATCCATGCATGGCATGTTAACTTCGCAGAGTCTTGCGACCGCGTCATACAGCAAGAACGTCAAGCAGCGCGAGCTTATTAGGAAACCGCCAACACAACTAATCTCAGCTTGTCTTCTTCGTTTATAAACTTGAAATCGAAGAGCGCCCTCCAAACGAAAGGAATTATCTATCGTAGGCGTTTTTTTTTTTTTATTAGGATGGAAATACTTTAAAGATCGTTTTATGAATTGAACATTTTGCAGTAAAGACCTTTAGCGAATATGACGTTTTATCATTATCGTAACCGAGAAACCTATTGAACTAGCAGTAAAGTAGACTCCACTAGAAGTACCGCTCGAAGAAACTTTTTGGTTCTGGGAAATTTTGTCCCTTGTTGTTATTCTATTCTACTCAGCTATAGATAGAGATATAGCTCTAGGTTGATACTTCTTTTGCGCATTAGTGATCCGCAAGAGCAAAAGATGTGGTTTCTCAGTCAACCTAACAGGAGATCGTCCCTGTTCAGTATAATATTTAATTTCTTATGATAAAGATTTTTATTTTCATTCTGTTCGTATAACTTACTCGCTCAGTCGAGCAACAGCGTCGTACAAACAGTGCGCCGCGGTGAGCACATAGCGTGAGCTTATTAGTGACCCTCCGCAACTGAAATCGTTTTGGCTTCTACCGTTTATAAACTTGGAGTTGAGAAGCACCGTCCATGGGAATTGGTCGAGCTCCGTCGTGTGCCCGCCTGAAACACAGTTTAATCATAAGTAAATGCGATCAGGGGCCCTAGCCAAGACGCAAACGCACCTAACGTTTTACTTTTCTATCGCTCAAAATGTATGGGATGACAGTCGACCACGTGGTTTATCGAAACGCACGAGAATGTCATCCCATACATTTTGAGCGCTATAAAAGAAAAACGTTAGGAGCGTTTGCATCTTGGCTAGGGGTTTTCAATCGTCTCGTCTAACTTTTGCTTTGTAAAGAAGAAGAGGGAAAAACGAAACAAAAAACAAAACGATTAGAAACCATTTTAGGTTAATAATCTTGCGGACTAGTTTGCTTTTTATTATTCGACTTTATAAAAGGAGGAGGTTCTGAATTTGACTGTATGTTTAGCGTTTTTGGTATTTAAAAATAAATAAAATCACAGGACAATGTCACACAAATTGACCTAATCCTAAACTAAGCTCTAGGCTTGTACTATGGGTACTAGACAACGATAAACTTACTTATATAGAGAAACTAGCGACCCGCCAGCGGCTTCGCCCGCTGCAATTTTTTTTTGTTTCTTTCATGTCACTTAAAGGTATGAAAAATAGATGTTGGCCGATTCTCAGACCTACTCAATACGCTCACAAAATTTCATGAGAATCGGTCAAGCCGTTTCGGAGGAGTATGGGAACGAAAACTGTGACACGAGAATTTTATATATATAAAGAAATATGTGCTGTTTTAAACCAAATATTACTAGTACTTACTAGTGTCTTGAAGTTGGAAATGTAACTTGCCAGGATTTTGATATTGACAAGTAGCAAGGTGAGATACTAGGTTTGAGGTTCCTGTATCTTTAATTCTAAGCACGATAGAAATATGGGTGTTTTTGCATTACACGCAGCTCAAAATTTACGGAATAATGGAGTAATAAAGGCATTTTGAAAAATTTGGCTCTTTCTAGATTTTGGTTTTGGTTTTGAACAGAGGGTGATTTGTTATGTTGCAAACATAACGAATACAGCTTTATTCGTTTAAAGGTGGTTCCAAACTATAGGGCTCCGTCGCATCGGCGGGGGACTGCGTGGCAAATCTACAGGACTTATTACGCTAAATCACGAAATTGTAATTCTAAATAATATAGCGGCTAATTATGACATCTCGGAATATTTGTATTGTAATAGTGTAAATGTATATTAATTGTTTAAGAAATTGTTAGCAGTGCCCTTTACAGGGTTCATATTGTTTCTTTATGTATACATAATACATATGTATAATCTCAAGACCTTTGTACACATAATACAATAAATGAGTACAAGTATGAGTATGAGAAATGTGGACAGTGTAAATCATGCTCTCGAGATGGGTTACATCGCGACGGTATGTCGTAGTATGACAAATACTGTCGTCATTAACTGGTACGCGCGTTACCGACACAACTTTTGTTACGGTCACGGAAGCGTGTTACGGTGAAATATCACGTATGTGGACCCACCTTATCACTTCCCTTGTCACGTCACACGCATTAATAAAGTAAATATCCAAAATTTATTCTAGAATCGGAAACAATAAATACATAGTTTTATTACATAATAATTTACCGCTGCACTTTTATAAAACCACTGTAAACAGAGTTTAATTTGCAGAAAGCTGGAGCGCTTTTGAAGTATAATAACCTGCCACGTTAACTTCCTGTTTTTGCATTGTACGTTACAGAAGAATGCTTACCTATAATCCTGTCAGCGTCAGACACGTCCCGGCCGCAGCAGCCCGAGCTGGGCTCCGGCGGGAAGCTTGTTAAACCCGTGCACTGCCCGCCTAAGTTTGTTGTTCCCGCATTACCATATCTATTCCCGCCGCTTGAAGGGTTTCGAATACCAGGATTCTTCATAAGATTTGGATTCTGTAACCCGCCACCGCCATACGGATTCTGCATCGGTTGATTAAAAAAACCCGTGTTAAATGGCCGACGCTGCTGCCAGAACGGTGTACGCTTGCTATCGTATTCGTTAATGTCCTTGTAAGCTGCGTTTGGATTTGATTCGTCGCTGCTCATATAATCTGGTTGGTCTTGGTTTAGCCATACATTTTCAGAGGCTTGTCTTTGGCTCTCGTATCGGTCATCACCTCGATTTGGGCTTTGTGTTGGTTCATAAGCGTCAGCTGATCTTGTATATTTGGTACTACTACTCCTACTTTTAGAAAGACGAGTTTCAAATTTTCCTCGAGTTTGAAGCTGGACAGCGTTGGTCCGAGGACAACAGATCTGTGAATACAAATAACACTTTAATTCGCGAAGACGTCTACGGGGTTTGTCGAGACGTTATTATGAAAAACGTAATTGTTTTTAAGTTACTAAGCGGGATAAAGTTGTTAAATCGACATTGACGCCGGAAAAGGGCTGTTAAATTGACATTGGCAAAGTATCATTAATTTAGTTCAAACAAAAGCGAGCGGGAATAACACAGATTGTGTTTTAATTATTTGACATGTAATTAAGGGGAATTTAGAATTAAATTCGGAACGAAATACGTTTGAAGGGAACAGAGTTGGGTAATTATGTGGGTTTGAAAGCAATTTATCAGCTGCACCGGCCAACTACATGACGGAACTTCGATGATTAATCACTATATCGGGTAAAATTGCTATTTTAATAACAATCCGATAATTTTAACAGTGGTCTTTTGTACCCAGCTTTGTTTATTCAGTGGGATTGTTGACACACAATTATTACGATTGGTATGAAAGAATAAGGATTCTTTGTGTCTTTTTGCATTTTCTTGTAAGGAACTATAATGTTTATATTTATAACCATATTATATTTTCTTCTGTCACATGTATTCTTTTACTTACCAGGGGACCACAACTTACATTATTGAATTATAGAATCCTTAAAATACTTACAAAGTCTCTCTTCGCATAAGGAGCAAATCCGAAGGTGGTGCGAGTGTCCAGTTTAGTCTGGCTGCACGTATAGTCTGCAGCCCAACGCTCCTGCTCGGCCTTGGTCAGATTGCCATACACGAGGCATTCTTCCACGGGGACGCAGTTAATACATGCTTCTGGAAAATGAGACAACTCCTAAAAAGACCATGGGTAATTAACTAAAACCCAAGTATGACTATGTTTTATCCATTAACTGCATGACCCGCAACGAATCCAATGACACCTTCATCAAAATTGCTAAAATATAATGATAATACTGGCATACATAGACTGCTAAAAATATAACCTTTTATTTTCGGATAACCGTAGATGCGTTAAAAGAATTAATAAGAAAAATTGCTTACATTTAATTAGGTATCTCGTTATTTTATGACGGGTCTGACTAGACGATTAGTACTTTAGCAAGATTGAGATCAAGGTACTGTCAAAATGCAGAAAAGTGCACCGCGGGCTCTCTACTCATTAAAAAATATTGCTCTTTTCATGTCATGTTGTTCTGGTTCTTATTGTTTTTAACCCAGCCGCTATTACTTTCAATAAATAATCAATATTGTTTTACTGCGGAGAATAAAGCCCCAGTTTCGAGTATATCTCACCTGTTTCTATTCTCAACGTTAAAGTTAAAGACAGGTGACATAGTGACAGGGATAAGACATCCAATCCTGAGGCCTGAAACTGGACAAGTTACTTACTTTACCTCCCAGGATCATTATTGTCGAACTTAAAACTAAATTAATTTTGGGGTGTGATTCTCTCAACACAGCGCTGCGTGGATCTTAAAGGTTAAGTTTTATCCGGCAAGTTTAAGAAGTCCCGTTGGAGCGTACAAAATACATTTTAGCGCGTGCCTTCTCAATTAGGCAGCAGGCAGGTGAGTCGAGTTCAGTGTCGTATAAAGCTGCCTAATTAAGAAGGCACGCGCTAAAATGTGTTTTGTACGCTCCGACGGGACTTCTTAAACTTGCCAGGTAAAACTTCACCTTTAAGATCGACGCAGCGTTGCGTTGTGTTGAGAGAATCACCCCCTGAATAAAATAAAATTCCGCAATGAAGTTAAATTGTTTTACTAGGGTTTTAAATTGAAATTCAAAAATGACTCGAAATTTATGAATGGATTTTAATAGAAAAAAAATTGTTCATTTGTAAACACTTTTATTTTTTCTGAACATTCATTAATTGTTTGAATTTTATTTTGCCCGCAAGCTTTGTTACTATAGAGCTATTTCATATTAGAATGAGCATTATAAAAATATTGTCTTCATAAAAATATGTTTGCAATTATAATATTTGTATTTTTTTTATTGCATTATTTTTGGTTCAATAGTCCGGTTTAATAGCAAATCGGATAAAATGTTACGTTAAAAAAAGTAGCATAATATTGTACGTATGGGTGGGATTACGTATCTACTGGCTTAGCGAGGATTTACCCCAGTTAGGAAATTCTTAATCCAATTAAAAGGTTCAACAACGCTCTTAATCCGACAAAAAAGGTTCGTTACTAACAAATTGATCAAAACATAGTTAGAAAACGCTAGCCTCGAATCAATTACAGGTATTAGTGGGGATATAAAACTGAAGATGGAGTCATAAGCAAAACCAACTACTTATATATATGTATAATATCCTCGTATTTTGTCTGTCAAAAATGGGTATTAATTACCTACTCTACAATGCAATTGCTAACTAATAAACTGAGGTTTAAAATTATGTAGAATTATTTTTGTTGATATTTATAAATTATAACATGAAACAGTATCCGTTTTTAACAGAGGTAAATTGTACATCAGTTTAAATCTTAGTAAAATAAATTGAAAGAATCATTAATATGGGTCAAGTACTTCATGAATGGTGGTAAAATTCCATACCAGATATTCTTACGTAAATAATTATAAAAAAAAATAACGCGAACATTTCTAATTATCTGGTTGCCACTGTACATGTATGTTTTTAACATACCTTGAGATCCTTCAGCATGAACTATGAACCCACTAGTGATGAAACACACACACAACCACCATAAAATCATTTTCACTGCACTTTTCAACACAATAATCGAATAATGACTGACATCAGACACACCAGCCACTCTAGTTATCCTACGACAATCTAACGAATACCTTTTTAATTATTACAACGGCTTGTGGGTATTTGTCATTTAAATGGCTGACGTAAAGTTAATGAATGTGCCTTGTTATCGATCATTATACCACTTATCGGAGGGTTTCGATGTCCGATGAGACAATTAAGGTTCTGGGTACTTTGTTAGGAAAATAAGCTAATGAGGGGACATTACTAAAACCAATAATGGGTATTTTTGTCTCTTGTATCATTTTGTTTGTATTTTTCCGAAATTAGTTGTAATAGCCTTGTGTAGTGACCTCGTTTCAAAGATAAATGAATTTAATACAATTTGACTACTAATATTTGGTTTATAGAAGAGCGAAAATAGTTTATAAAGTTCAAATTAGATCCTTAATCACTCTTCTTAACCAATCACTTTTAACGTAAACTAAAAACAAAAACACATCGATTTAAAAATGAGTATTACACTACTTTTTATCTATTTGTTATTACAATTTAAGACCCTCAATAAGTTCGACGAAGCATCGATTAGAATGATCGATCAATTGTAACAATTAAATGCAATTAGAGATCTCGGCGTTGCGTGTGATAAATAATGAGCTTGAAGGAAACATGGGTTTTTCCACACGGGTTTTATCAAATACTCGTATTTTCCTTTTTGCCAGGTACCTACATTAAGCGTATTTGTTCACTATACTATTTTTTTATCATTATGGAATAGTTGGGGTTTATCTTTGATTTTCGTACAGGGGCCAATTATACTCTCACCCCAAAATTGGTTCATCTTGCTTTTATGGACACGATAATAATTTGTAGGAGTAGCGTGTAAATAATTTATTTCTACGTGATTTTCGTACCTATACTGCCCGGCCGATAAGAAGTAAATCCTTACACCTGTCATCGCAGTACAATTTATAATCTATTCTTAGGTTTGAGTTTATAATTTGTACTGGAATGACAGCTGTCAGGATTACTTCATATCGGCCAAACATTGTACTGTATGTTCACTAATAGAAGTTTACAGCTAAAAACACTTAATTAAAATGGTTTTCGTTTTAAATTACTTACTTATAAGTTGTGTGTTTTCGGCAACTCGACCTCGTAATTATGCGCCTATTCTGCCGAGGGGGTTCGTGGCATACTCTTGCCAACCCAGTTCTAGCAGGAAGCCTAGCAGACGACTTCTAGTAGCTATAGCATAGTCTCCTCGGGTCTAGTCCGAGGCGTCGTGCCCTGGTATGTTGTGCTAATTACTTACTAATCGTTTGTTATGTACTTTAGATTTTGTTGTTATTATATACCTAGGTATAAGGTTAGAAAGGCGTCTATAATCGGTTAACGATTGCTTACAAGGGGCCCTAGCCAAGATGCAAACGCTCCTAACGTTTTTCTTTTCTATCGCTCAAAATGTATGAGATGACATTCTCGTGCGTTTCGATAAACCACGAGGGCGACTGTCATCCCATATATTTTGAGCGATAGAAAAGAAAAACGTTAGGAGCGTTTGCATCTTGGCTAGGGCCCAAGGTAGCCTACTTAACCTGGGGTTAAAACACAACTACATAGATGGGTCCACAGTTGTATCTTTTTGTCGTATTGTATCTCAGTCGCGTAGCACCGACGCGTATCATGATCGTTAGTGCGGACGCATAAATATCGCGATCATGCTACGCGCCCCACACACTAGCGATCGGATACGCGTACCAAGATCGGTAAGTATGGACAGGTTTTGATACTGTATCATGATACGCAGTGATGATTTAATAATAATAATAATAATAATATCACGGGACAATGTCACACAAATTGACCTAGTCCCAAACTAAGCTCTAGGCTTGTGCTATGGGTAGGTACTAGACAACGATAAACTTACTTATATAGAGAAATATATTACTTAAATACATAGAAAACATCCAAGACTCAGGAACAAATACTCGTGCTCATCACACAAATATCTGCCCTTACCAGGATTTGAACCCAGGACCCCTAGCTTCGAAGGCAGGGTCACTCCCAACTAGGCTTGCGTGTCGTCTGATATGCCGCGACCCACCTCAAGTTGACTTTTCTCGATCAAAAGCGATACGGCGTTATGACACGATACGCTGCTAAGCTACGGCTATTAGTATGGAAGCATTTTTCAAGCGACAATGCTAGTGATAGGTACCGTTTGCCCAAAGTGAACGTCCATACTTAGCATACCTACGCGTGCTCGATACGATACGCATGATAGTGATCGCCAATGATACTAACGTGTACCTTAAGGCGTATATTTAAATTATTTTTAGCTTGATGTCTAGAAATAGGCATCTAGGCAAAGTAGGGCTCCATACCAGTTTAATAAATAGCTCAATCCACATCGGCAATGGTTGCAAGTTACAAACGACTTGCCTATTACCACAGATAATTGCAGGTAATGACGAACACAAAATTCTCAAAGTGAATCGGCAATTGGTCAGTGCAAAATTGGACGATCGTCGGGACGCGGAACGAAATCGGAATAGATACAGGATGGGGTACCGACTCCGATACACTTAATTGGAAATTTCGTGTGCCTTCTCTCTCTCTCTCTAGGGCGAAGATGAATTGGAGTAAATGTGACACGGCTAACGTAAAATCGAATGTTGTTTTTGGAGTAAGTCCCTACGGTGGGTATGGACCACGAGGGCAGAATTTAATTAGTAGGGAAACATCCGTTTCCGTGTTGCTGCTGATGTGTAATGAGAGGGCAATCTGGATGTTTCACGTAATGTCTAGTCAAAGTAGTGTTGGAAATAAGGTCGGTTTTATTTGATAACTCTATTATTAACAGGGAAATTATTAATAATTTAAATATCTGACAGCCGTACTCAGAGATATTTTAAGAGTCGTAAAATTAACTCGCTTTTTCTTGAAAAGTGTATTAAAACCAAAAAAAGATCATTCACGATCATACATTTCATTAAAAGATCGTCATTAACTGACTCTGATTGCGGCGATAAAGTTATCACTACATACTCGTCGTAGTATAAAACAAAGTCGCTTCCCGCTGTCTGTCCCTATGTATGCTATCTTTAAAACTACGCAACGGATTTTGATGCGGTTTTTTAGGGTTCCGTAGTCAAAATAGGAACCCTTATAGTTTCGCCATGTCCGTCCGTCCGTCCGCAGCAAAATCAAAATCAAAATCAAAATCAAAAATATCTCGTCTACCCTTTAGTGTGGAAAGTCGTTGGATAGGTCTTTCAAAAATATTACGGGTTTGTGAAAACAGTTTTTCGATCAAGTAATCGGTTTATGAAATATTAAGCTTTAAAGCGCCAATTTTTGTTAGACTCAAGTGTCCAGTGTCTCATGCTTCAGCACCTCGCCGGTCAGCGTGTAAGCGTGGTCGGCGGTGCGGGTCGCTCGCGAGTAAGACATGACGGCGCACTTGCTCACATTCAGGTGTAGGCTGTTATCCTTGCCCCACCAATAGATGTTGTCTATATCACAATGGAGCGCAGACGCATCAAGAGGATTTTGAATCGTCTTGGCTAGTTTGACATCATCGGCGAACATTAATACCATAGAGTGCCTTACATAGGTAGGGAGGTCGTTGATGGTTATTAAAAAAAAGGAGCGGACCAAGATTGCTACCCTGCCCGACGCCTGATTTAACTGGGTAGGTATAGTGCAGATTTAGTTTTTTGATACACAACATATTGACGACCAAACAGGTAATTTGAAAAAAGTTGCAGTAAAGAATGTGAGAAGCCTGCCACAGCCATTTTTCTTGATAGTATGTCACCGTCAATTCTATCAAAAGCTTTTTGAAAATCAAAATACGCCACGTCAACTTGCTTCTTTATAAGTATCCAGATTTTGAGTTATGAGAGAGACTACGTTGAGCAAATTTGACGATGTAGAGCGACTAGGCAAGAAACCTTTATGTTTGTAGTACTTAACGGCTTCGGAACCCTACACTGAGCATTGTCCGATATGCTCTTGCCCAGTTTTTAATAGATAGAATGATTTAAGAAGATGGTTTATATGTATAATACTAACCTGGAGCAAAGCGATGACGGGTCACTAGTTACCTAATAAATGTTAAAGTGCAATGATATTGCGATGTTTCGATCCTAGCAATTTCAGAAGACGTATCTTTATCAAGAAGCCAAATCAACCTGTTTTACTAGCTATACCCGTGACTTTGTCCGTATAGAAGTCGTTAATCATTATTCCCGCGATAACTGAATCATTTGTCTGATTAACATGTACACATCGATACGCTGCTAATTTATAAAACTAATTGTACAATTATTTTTATTTAAACTGGCGAACAAGATTTGTTGCCATTTTACCCTAGGCTGCGTTTCCATGAAACAAGGCCCAGTGTCAATTTCTTGGCAGGGAATGGGTGAATTTTTAATCATCGTTCCAAAGGAAAGTCGCATAACACAGCGACGGCCTGTGTCTGGGGCTCATGGCGTACTCTCCCGACCGTTCTGCCCTGCTAACACAAAAAGCAGTATCTCAGACAGATGTCCTGTAGTAAGTGCAACCTTATTACTAACAAAATAGGATTGAATCTGTTTTGGCCATTGAATTTGAGATACTGCTTACTGGCTTAGAAGGGCAGCATTGTCCGGGCGCACTAACAGCCAATTTAATTTACTTTTAAACACCCTGGCCGAGCTCCAAGCGATTCACAAAACTGGAACTAATTAAATAAACTATCGATTACTTTTATAAGTAAAAAGGCCGACTTTGTCCGTGTAGAACTTAATTATCGTTATTCGGAAACTATTTTTTTTTTCTGGAATAAAAGTATCCTATGTCAAGTTAATGTTCATGCTGTTTCCATCAAACCGTTAAGAGTAACAGAGAAACAGGCAGATACGCTTCTGTTCATTGGATTTAACTATAAAGCTTTAATTTATTGACTATAAGCAATTTTCATTGTTAGCCACAATTTAAATTGGCAGGTCAAGCCTGGTGTGGTTATGGGTGTAATAAATACTGGAGTTGTTAATAATACATAGGTACTTACTCGTTTCTTTTATTATGCGGTCGTCTACAAAATACACGATAAATAAACGTACGATTACCAGACATAGAAGTTTTTGTGGCAGGAAGGTCAATTAAGTAGGGACTTCCTTCCGATATTAAAATGATCGATATTTTTTTCATTTCACACACTTATTTCAATGTGGCATTTTATAGTAGATAACTTAAATGCTGATCACTACCCATCGATGGTTTTCTTACAACAAAACTTCTTTTAATGCTACTCAGTCGATTTCCATACAAAATTAACTGCAACCATACAAAAAGGCACATTAAGGTAAATTGTATGACATTTTGATATAATCCTTACCTACTCAGTTTTTGGAAAATGTATAAAAAGGACTCAAACTTAAAAAGTATTATAGGTAGATAATCATTTATTTTTATCGTTATGTTCATGCCACTTTTAAGTTTTGAGTTACGGTGTATCGAAATTGCATGTTCATATTATACGTTATGTCATAGTCACAAGTATCATAAGAAAGTACAATTTATCGATAAATTAACATCGTTCGGAAGTCCCTGGGACAATTTTATTCGTGTCAGAAAAACGTCTATGTCTGATGATTATATACATACATTAAATCACGTTTTCATTCCCAGGCAGAGCTAAAGAAATCCAACAACTCTAAAAATACATTCTGATTATTCTGTAATCACATTTTGTAAAAGAAGGCTAAGATGTTCACCAGTGTTTGTGTGTATTGTGTTTACGTAAGGTTATTAATACATATTAACAGACTGTAAGATTGAATGCAAAATTAACGATTTGTTTTGGGTAGGTATCCCAATTGTGGATTGCATTGATAGTTAAGATAGGTTTAGACAGGGTCAATTACTGACACCAAATTTAAGGCAAATCAGTGCTGGGGGGTTATTATGACATAGCTATGTAATTCAGTTTACGCTGAGCGAAAAGGCTATAAAACTGCTATTGTGTAATTGATTTGGACTCTGACGCGACAGCGTCGTACTAACCCTGATTGACCCTGTCTAAACCTGCCTTTATAAGTACAAAGAGTTGCAAGCGACTGAAAAGAAAATATTGCCACGTTCAAATTCATTTTACGAGCGGCAGTCTAGTTGAATAGTACATCTAAATTCAAATATTGAAAAAGAATATAAAAATAAAATACGATAACTCTATGGAAGTTATCCGTGATTCACCGATACAAGCCAGATGGAGTTTTATTTCGTTATAGAATAGGCAGTTTCGGGAAATATGGACTATAGTTACTGTTGGTGGAGTTCAAAGGTTTTATGGAGTTTAAACTAGAATAGGAATGGATAGAAGTGGCTTAACATGTAAAAATCGGTTTACCATTAGTCGCGTAGTAGAACGATAGTGACATGCTGTTCCTAGTATTGTAGATCGAGCAAGGGGGCAATTTCTGAAGCTCACCGAAGAAAAATGGCTTAATATATAAAATCGATTTGTGCAGCGATTTAATCTACGAGCAGGCCCACATTTTGGATTTGATATGATAACGGCGTAATGATATTATCAAATACAAAAGGTGGGCCCGCTCGTAGATTATATCGCTCCACAAACTGATTTCAAAGTTAGTGATTTTTCCCCGATGGGCTTCGAAAATCGCCCACCCTGGAGAGGCTATTTTTAAATCGAAGTACTAGTGATTAGTAGCTAAGTTTTAGTGGTGGTAGGACCTTGTGTAGAGTTCGTCCAGATTGCTACCGCCATCTTACCCTTTAACCTACCGCCAACGTGTTACTTGCGTTCCGGTGTGGAGATAAGACAACCGGTGAAATGACTAGCATTCCATCTTAGTCCTCAGGGTTGGCAACACATTAACGGACTTAGGATTGCAGTCTTAAGATTGTAGTGTTAAAAATGCAAAAGTCTATAATTAAAATAAATAAATTAATAAAAATAGTCTTTCCGGTAGAAGAAATAGCAGTTGTTTGTTCTTTGTTGATAATTATTAACGGGCATTTTCATAGCTTAGTTGAAAACCACTTTTTTAATATTTCTATTTAAATTTGTTTATAAGTATATTTAAATTGATCTCATCAATCTACGACACCAAAAAGGGGTGCTAAATATGTGTTTAAAGTCCTCGTAATAGTCTGTGTCTGTTTATGTTGTGTATAAGATATTTATCTAACTTTTAACAAAGTTGTTTGAGCTAATAGTTTAGGAGTTGTAATCAAGTGCAGACTTTCCATTGTACGTTGGGGTATTTTCATATTTTAATTAATAGTTAGGTAGGTACCTATTATTTATAGTTTTACAATCCACAATAACGCGGTTGCCACGTTAATTTAACGTTGCACTATTGCATAAATCTACGTAAAATAAAGCAATGAAACGCGCTTTTGAGGAAAAATACAATAATGCACATTACAAGCACAAACCGAGCTTAAGGGCATTTTCATTATTAAGTGTACCCTAGTTAAGGAAAGTTAACGTTTCTTAATTTTCCTCAACTAGGGTACACTTTATTTTGAAAATGCTCTTAATTATCATTATGAATATAAAAACAGAAACATACTCAACATTTTCTACCACTATGCTCTTATGCATGCATTTAGGGCACATTTTAGATTTGCATGAAAATTGATAACGATGAATGATTGATTGACAATTAACATTAATGGGTAACATTTAAATTCGCTTTTCATGTTTATTTCTAAATATTAGAGTAACAGTTTTAATTCTGAAGGGAACTCAGAAACGGAATCTCTTAACAATACAAATACTAGGTAACTGGTAGTGAACAGTGTTGTTTATCTATCTGTGAAGGTATTTTTTTCAGAAAGTCCATAACTTTAGATTCATTGTGGTATTCCATTCTGTGACACTTCACTTCACTAAACGTACTAAAAATCTTACATTAGTTTTTAATGTAAAACATAACAGAACATACTTGTACTTCTAAAATAAGTTCATAGATAACTTTACAACATAGGCTCTGATTTATTTAAACCTATACAAATATGCCGTCAAATAGCCTTCATGCCTTGTTTTTCGGTTGCCATTGAATTATTTTCAATTTAAATCCAAGTGGTATTTACGGCAATGGCTTTCAAAGTGGAGTGGCGAAGGGGTGCGTTGCGTGTGCATGAAATTAAAGGGTTTAACTTATGCAAGTCACGGGCCTCGTGCATGCTGTTTTCAATTTTAATTTACATGAATATTTACAACGAGAAATCATTTCGAAGTTAAATTATGAAACGTGCATCGCTTGTTCAGGATTCCTCATGTGCATAAGATATAATACAATTATTGGATTGCGATACACTAACCTTTGGTTTTTTGGTTAGAAAAAACAGGCTATGAAAATAAACCACAGTAAACTACGGATATAAATTGTAATCTTTTGTTTTTTTCTGCTTGCCTATCTGGTTCAAAATATATTTGTGTGGAGTCCTTAATTTTACTATAATTGTTTTTTTTAAATAAATTATGACCTGTGCATGGTAGGTACAAACAGCAACACTCTTAACTGGTACATAGGTGGACCTTATTACAAAAGGCATAAGATCTACCGATAGACACTTTAGATGGTACATGTAAAGCATGGTTTGTTGATACCTGGCATAGCTCTTTCAGGTCGTTATTCCAAACGGAAAAATGTGTAATTTACCGGGAGAATTCGATTTGTTGCGATTTTTAAGCTTATTCATATTTTTAATCTAAAAGAACATAATTAACCATTTTGGAGCTCATAGCGGAAAAAAGAAATTAGAGCGAGTAAGGCGTGAGAGAAACTGAAATTCAATCTCAGATAGGGTAATTGTTCTATTTAATTTTCTTCTGCAGTTTTAGTATTTGGTACTTTACCCGTTAGACCATGTATTTCACGACCTCCTTACGATTGTATTAGAGAATACAACCTACAACTTTGTTCAGCAACTAAAATACCTACGAAATTAAGTTAGAAATTTAACGACCAAAAACATGCTCTTAAAGAACGGCTTGTTCTAAGGTAAATGTAAAGAAGGAGTACAAAAACTGTGCCAGAATACCGTAGCTTGCAGACTGCGATGCGAGCATTTTTCTTTTACTCGAGAACTTTGCATAGGTACGCTGCTTTGTCGGCACTTTGCAGTTTCGTCTGTTTAAATTAAATTATAAGGTATACCGTAAATTGGTAAAAAAGAGTTTTCAGATTTGAGTCAATATTTCATAATGATGCCAATTTAATTGCGAACAGTTCCTTTATTTGTTCCAAACTATCTATGTACAGGTTGGAAAAATCTATGGGCTCTGGAGGGGAACTACCTTAAATCATTTAGTTAGCTCATTTTACTGAAAGGAAACATTCCTTTATTTTTTATAAGAATTAAAACTACGTTTAAAGATCTTCTTAAATTCTCTTGTTTCACCCGGGAATTGAACTAACTAAAAAACCCTCGCTACCTTATCGTACGAATCGGTAGGATTATTGTAGTAGTTACCGGATAAAATTTAGAATAAATTTATATATCCGGAACGAGGGGGGCCATTTCGAGCAACTTATCAGTTACATTATTATGATTCTTTTCTCTTCTTAATATCCGTCTACGATAAAAAAAAGATTCGTGTTTATAAATGTATATTGAGGGATCGTTTCCATAACACAAAAGTAACAACTTAATTCTACAACTTTTGAAACTAACTTATTGTTAACTAAATATTAATTAATATAGATTTTCCAAGCAAGCAATGTATTGCTGAAACTACGAAGTTTGTAGGCTGACAGTAGATATCAACTAGACTATTGGATGGAGTACATTGAAGATGCTATTTAGATTGTTCGAAAAAATCCCAAATAATAAATTACACATTTTTTTAAAGTTGTAGATCAAATGTTGCTACGTTTATAGAGTAGAAACGATCCCTCAATTTATTGCTTCTATTACACGCCACGCGCGGTATGTTCTTCGTATTGATTTTAAATAAAATAAATATTAGATTTCTCTTTTTTTGTTTCAAAGACCAAAATATGTTTATATAACAGAATTTTATCCTGAATACCGATTCGTGTAATAAAATGACTAGGGTTTATTTTTTAATTTTTAGTTGCTTCGATTCTCTGGTGAGACAAGCGAATTTTAGAAGATCTTTTTATGCAGTTTTGTTACTTAAAAAAAAAAAGAATGTGTCCTTTCAGTAAAATGAGTTAACAAAAGTATTTAAAGTAGTTCCCCTGCAGGGCCCATAGATTTTTTCCACCCTGTTTAAGTACGGTCAGCTGCACAGTTTAGTCTTGTGCCAATTTATCGTTATGTCAGTAATTATGCAATTTAAACTAGCGTGAGTCATTACTATTACTTTTGCTATTATAAACTAGAGCCTGCTAGGACTTTAGGACTTATACCAAGTCCGAAACCTGTTGGGCAATTCCCAGACGTAAGACATTACTATAATTGTGTTTTCTAATAAACTAACGTATTATCTTGTAATTTAGGGTTCCTTAGTCAAACTAGGAACCCTTATAGATTCATCATGTCGAAGCTCGAAGAATCTTAGTACTAGAAAGATTGTTATTTGGCATGAATATTCATATTAGTCACACCGACAAAAGTGATGAAATAAAATGTGTATTTTTTTAGGTTACAGCATGGTGTGTCGTTGGAAAGGTCTTTCAAATGGGAGCCTTTCGTTTTGTCAAAAAGTTTTTGCCAAACTAATTCATTTCCCAAACTTATCATTTGACCAAACTGGTTCTTTCTGAAACTGTAAATAATTATTTTAGAACCATCGTGTAGAAAATTGGTTAGGTTAGGTTAGTTTCATAAAATTATGAAATATTTACATTTTCGGAAAATAAGCAGTTTGGGCAAAATATGTATTTGGAAAATTAATCAGTTTAGCAAAAACTTTTTGAAAAAACGAAGGTAAACACTTTCAAATATATTGCGGGTATTCATTTGTACAGCGAAAAACAAAGTTTCGAATTTAAAATAATACTTAACTTAATTACAAAACCAGATTATAGAAATGATGGCACCTCTGGATGCTCGTTGCAGTCTTAATACTTGATTAGGAGGCCATTTGGTTCGATGTCAGTAATGTTTTGAGCAACAAAAAAAACAATAATTTAAACTTATAATTTATAATATGCATCTGTTATTTAAAAAATAGAAAGGATTTTTACCTCTAACATGTGTCTTAAAAGACATCAATCAGAATTCTAAAGTAAACACGTCATTTTATCTAAGGAATAGCTCTCTCCTAGTTAATATACAGATCGTACCCTAACGTCTCAACTAGCATTTCGGCGCCGCCCGACGCTAACCCGATTTGTCTTAATTCGGAAGCGAACATTCATTTCCGAGGTTTACTTTATTTCCTTGTAATTACCGGACTACCTGAAGGGTCTCCAGTTTCTACGATTGTAAAATCAGACGTCAAAATGCCACAAGTTCAGGCTCAGTTTAGAAATTCATCCAAATACTCCGAGACCTGAATTAATACTTGAATTAATTAAATCAAATGGAGGCCCTTTATGCGCATATTTTGAAGGCGCTCAAAAAATAAATTGTGCACTGCGACAGCTGGGAACTGGTTACGAATCCGAACACATTGCGTCTGTCACGAGAGTAAAAAATGTTTTCCTATATTTTAAAAGAATATCCAATTTCAGCGGCAATTAAAAAGGCATGGTAATTAAAAATGTTATACTGAACCGAACGAACATTTTATCTTAATGGTAAATTGTGTATCATTGCGAACACCTTATCAAGTTATAAAAGATGCAATGTAGGGGCAGTCATCTGTATGTTATCTCGGCGAATCATAAAAAGGTTTTAAACTTAATTTGAAAAAAATATTAAGAAATACTAATTGCACTCGAATTAACTTTTGCTTTGATTGAACTTTTTATCTTAATGGTAAATTGAGTATCATTGCGAACACCTTATCAAGGTATAAAAGATGCAATGTAGGGGCAGACATCTGTATGTTATCTCGGCGAATCATAAAAAGGTTAAAAACTAAATTTGAAAAAAATATTAAGAAATACTAATTGCACTCGAATTAACTTTTGCTGTGTACTAAAAAGGTTTACTTGCACTTACGTATGGTAATTAACTGTTATGATACTGAATGATTAAACATCAGTTTTCGCATACATGTTAGTATACTCGTTATTCATATTTTTTGTCCCTTTTAGAACCCTTACTAATGACTTCAAGTATCTTAAATAGAGTAATAAAAACATTTTGTAGTAAAAAAAGGTCAATAAAACCAATCCACTTTCTAAACATCGATTAGGATTATAACTTCGACAATTAACGCGGATCTACCATATGCAAACGTACCTTACCACGTCAAATTTAACTCAAGCGCAGTGGAGCGACTCCTAGACGCATATTTTCACACGCCATAAAACGTGGCTCGTAATTTGAAACACTCGCGCATTCACCTGCCTCTGAAAGGTCTCTTTGCCTATGACTCCGAGCTCCCCCTTTTTGCAGCGTTCGCAACCTCCTCGTGCCGAGTGTTTGTCACAATCGTCAGCCGGGCACAATGATCTTTTGACTGCCACGACTTGCAGCGAACGTTTCGAAGTGTAGCTCGCTTTAAAAATGCAGAAAATTAGACCTGCCGACAATGGAATAGTTTTCAACGAGTCGGAAAGACCTGCGCTGCGAAATTTTTCGAATACTGGGGATCGTATTTAGTTTCCCCGGAATATTAATCTCACGCTATGATTATTTCAGTCACGTTATTACAGCAACGTTTTCGAATTTGTAATTTGATTAACGCTCTGAGGCCCGAGACAAGATGCGTTCGCTAACTAGCGATTCGATTCGTTTTTAAACCAATCGTGTCACTGTTAGATCACGTCATACGAAAAGTCACTTGATCTAGCAGTGATGCGATTGGTTTAAAAACCAAACGAATCAAATCGCTAAGTCTAGGGCCTCAGATAATCCAATATCTTGGAAATAAAAACGAAATAAATTGGATAAAGATAACATAGCTTCGTCGGTAATGTAGAAGAACTTCGTTCTTCATCATCGCGAACATCGTTAGATTTTACGATCCAAATTATGTATTTTAATATCTCTGTTTTTCTTCGGGTTATCTGTTTTACTTTCGCTCTTCAGTAAATAAGGAAGATTGCTTTTTCTCGCGGTTATAAAATGGCTATAATAAAACATTATGCGTCCCTGCCGACGGGGTTATTTGTGGTTGCACTCCAGCTGGAAAGGGAGAAGCGGTAATAAGGCAGGGGTACACTGGCACCAACTGTAATTTCACCCCAAGTTACTACATACAAAGCTCCGAGAACACCGAAATGTTAACGCTGAATTGTAATCACGTACAGTGTGCTCATAACTTTACGAAGGGGTGTGTAGACGTAGTTGGTAATCTTTCCGATGATATTTGCAAATGTTTAATAATAAATGCGGAGTACGGGGGAGGTGGCGTTGTTTTGCCTTATCTGTGTATAACAGCATTGTCACCCATTTATTTGCATCATAAATATACTTGAATTAGTAATGCAGCGGGTATCTTCATAAATAATGCATACCTGTGCAGCTGCGATCGAACGCGAACGCTTGCTATCATGCGTGAGTTTTATTTTCGATCTTTGCCGAGTTGAGCCTGTAAGGGTGTCTTACGTTGCTGTGGATGCGTTTGATATCCACCAATCATATTCATTGGTCCACATATGTAGCATAACACTGGTGAAAAATAGTAGCTTTCACATCCTCGCAGCATATTTCTGGTGGAAAGGCACCCTAAGGCGTTAGTATATTGTCCTATTGGATTGGAGCAATGTTTCAACTAGAACCTGGTTCCACATAAATAATATTATTACAATTTCTAATTAGGTCGCTTGTTTATTACATTTAAAGCATTACTTAAAAACGTGAAAAATTTCGTGTGCTAATATTTTCTATCGAGGGAGGGAAAATTGGCTGCCTTGACCAGGGTAAGTCCCCGCATTCTCACAAAACATTGGCGTGTAATTAGTCACTATTAGCGTCTCCTCAGGCTGAACAGAGAGGCAAAGGCTTTTTGAATTATCTATCCCTTGTCCCTACCCTCTTTATGCCGGAAAGGAACTCTTATAGTTTTGCCATGTCCGTCTGTTCGTCTTATCACAATGGCTTTTTCTTAGAAACTATCAAAGATACAAAAAAATGTTCACAGATATTTATTCCGCGCACTAAGGTCAATGGTGAAATAACAAAAAGTAGGGAACCTCCCGTAAATGTAAAGCAAGGGTTTTTTTTTACTTGAACATTGTGTGATATATTGTTGGATAAATATTTAAAACTATTATGTGTATGTCATTATCAATCTTTAGATTTCGGGGACCTTTTAGGATACATTAAACAATACCATTTTCTAAAATTCTGGAAAGTATCTTAAGAGGCCGTATACGAAATTTAGCCGATTTCGTTGATTAACGTGATTTTACAGACGTGATTTTACAGTTGAAATACTTAGCTTCTACAAGTTTTAATGCGCAACACGAAATATAATTTCGATTTTTAACGAATGTTTGAGCTACTTTTTTGTTTTTATAATTTTATTTTGATTAATCGACCTGAAACCGGCGACTGTTTTGTGAATTTTGCTGTAAGAGGTTTAGAATATCGCATATTCACGAATCGTTTCGACATCTAAAAGGTATGAAAAAATTACACTTTATTGCTGTAAAAGTCGTCTAAAAATGCATGAATTACTTTTTACCACCTTGATATGAATTTTTGTGCAAAAAAATAATTAACCTGGTAAAATTGTATACAAAGAGGCCAATATTTTTTTGTAATTTCGGCTACTTAAAGAAACATAAAAAAAATAAAGAAATATATCATTATAATACTTTTTTAAAACAACCTCGACAAAAATAAAAAGTAACTCATTTATTCTGTGTGTTTCAATTAGGTAGAACTAGCTATATGAAATTGTATTTTATTATTTGAAAAATAACCAACGGTTAAATAATTTGTACATTAATTTGTTACTCTTGATAAAAATATCTATTTAATGTAGACGACAGAGTCAAGTTAGCTTAAAAGACAAATTTAAAAAGTAAGTTTTAAAACCCGACTGCGTGTGTTCAATATGTCGTGTATAAATAACTATGTTATTTTTTTACCGTGTCTATTATTGTTCGCTATATTGTTTTTTGCCTTAATTTAAGTACTTTATGACGTTAAGACGAATCTAATGAAATCGGCCCATCTACCCGGCTTTTACGAGGGCACAATATTATATACATACATGCATACAGGTCAATAAATAAAAATAAATTAATATCAGGGGACAATCTCACACAGATTGACCTAGCCCCAAACTAAGCTCTAGGCTTGTACTATGGGTTACTAGATACATACTTAAATACATAGAAAACATCCAAGAACAAATATTCACGCTCATCACACAAATATCTGCCCTTACCGGGATTTGAACCCAAAACCGCTGGCTTCGGAGGCAGGGTCACTCCCAACTAGGCCAACGTATAGTCGTAAGTATTAAAATCATAGACTTATTGTGTCGTCAATGACACTATGGTTGCTAACCAACTTTAAATTGCTATCTATCTTAAATGATCATTCAAAATGTTTTTTTTTTATGTTAAGGAGAAGGCACACGAGCACTCAGGCCACCTGATGGTAAGTGCAATCTGAGACCCATAGACATTTGAATTCTCAAGACTATAATGTTAAGACCTCAAATGCGTTGCCAACCCTGAGGACTAAGATGAAATGCCTCTATGCTAGTAATTTCACTGGTTGTCTTATCCCTACACCGGAACACAGCAATGCGAACACTGTTGCTTGCCGGGTGGTTAATAGATAAGATGGTGGTAGCGATCCGGCGGACCCAGCATAAAGAGACTTATAGATGATTTTTAAATACCCATTCAATGATATCCCATTTGTCATGTTGGTAGACTTTTTTCCATTTTCACAAAATGCCGTCTGGTCGCGGCCATATTGAATTTTTATTGCTGTCATTATCTTCAGTGCGTCACTCACCAGATTAAGACAAATCGATTGACATAAGAATCATTAAATACGGACTACACGTAAAATTTAGAGCGCCACAGAGGAACAAACGTACATTATATAGGCTGTGAAACACATTACCCTCCTTTACGTCGCGCAGGTAAAAAACATTTTAACGCAGACATAGTATCTATTTTTGCCGGTACCGGGTTGTTCCACCATTCATAATCTAGTCTGTTACTCACGGCCGGCATGAACGCGAAGCTGTCCGTAATGGCCCGGGTTTTATTACTCGTGAACCCTAAATGTATTAACAAATTGCAGACGAATAGGCGGAACTCTTTTAGAGCTCCGTTAAAGCGTGAGGTTTATTGTTTGTTTCTCCTGTCAGGTCGGTATTGACGCCCACAGCCGGTTACGCTATAGGCACTTGTACGTACTAAGCAAAGTTCATGTTTTATAAAAACAATACAAATAGAACAATCGTGGTGTATTCAAAAACGCACAATAGCTTTAAGGATGCGTATGGTGGCCCTAGACACTGCGTTTACGTTACGCTTAACGTCGCGTCGAGAGCTTATCAATACCATACATTTTGTAGTTTTTTGTAAATAAATTACGTTAGCGTCATGCAGGGATCTCCTTGAATCATCGACACTCATTTCACCGAAATTCATTTCTTCTTCTTTCGGTGCCTCTTCATTTACTATAGGTTATCAGTCAGCTCTTTAGATCTGGTCCTGTCCAGAGCGATTCTGAACAATTGTTCGACTGTTTTGATGCCATTACACTCCCTGATGTTCCAGAGCCATTTCATTTCATCGACAGCTAATTTCTGCTGAATCCTTATTATTTTTAGGTTATATTAAGCATGAGTTACGTAGGTTAGACCTGTGAGTTCTGTGACCAACACAAAATTATAAGTCCAGTGGGCCGAGCACGCTGCGACGGGACTTATTGGCCGTATTGATAAACTCATCTCGCATTAAATGCCCATCTCAAGATATGTCAAAGTAAACGTCAAAAAATAGAAAACTACCATTTTTGGCATATCTTGAGACGGGCATTTAAACCGAGATCAGTTTATTAATACGCGCCTTAGTGTCAAATGACGTCAAACGGAAACTAGTGTCAAATACTATTATGAAATTATTAAAATGACAGCCACCCAGGGAATAAGTTGCTTCGTAATAAAAGGACTCAAACCACACAAAGCACACTTTTATTTTAAACCTTAGTACTTTATACTTACGTTGGAATATGGAATAGACGAATTAAAGTCCCGATCCTATGTCAAAAATTATCCCGTGACAGCGTGCTCGGCCCACTTCACGTGGATATGCCGATGAAATGAAAATTCGGCGAAGTAAAACATTCTATGAAATGAGTGTCAGTGGTTCAAAGGTAAACCCTTATGCAGGAATTCCCTTGAATCACCCACGCGTGAGATGGAGATGAGCCGATTCATGGCAGTGTCAAATTCAAATAATTATTGTTTACGTTTTAACCACAACTTTGATAAAAAAATGGTTTACCAGTAATAAGAAGTTATAAATACTCAACTATTTTATCTTAAACTGTCGTTAAAGATCATAGAGTTTCAAAGATTCAGCCAAAAACGTGCGAAAAAGGTATCATGTTTTAAAATAGGCTTATCGAGGATTTTCATTCTAATCGTGTTTTCACTTATAACTTTCAGTCTCGAGGACATATGACCAAGTTTAATTTATCCAAAGAACGGGCACACAGGCGTTTTTTGTTCTTGAGTTTCAGATCGCGGAACACTACCGACTTTATTTGTGGCCTCTTCAGCCTTGTGTTACCAAATTGAACTCGAGCTTTAATATTGTTATATTATTGGTAATTGAGTATGTAAATACGACGCAATCAGTGTTTGTTTTGTTTTGGATTTGATTTATCAATACCACCCTTATATTAGCTTTACTTTTGTATCATTAACTCCCCAATAGATTTGATTATAACCGACTTCAAAAAAGGAGAAGGTGCTCAATTCGTCAGGATCATCTTCATCGATTACCTACACAGAGACAAAAAACATTTTTTTTCGATTGTATGTATTTTCTAGTTGGTTCCATTTCTGGCACGTCAAGATCTGATGAAGGGATCTTGGGGAAATCGAGGGAACTCCTCAAATGTTATAGAAATAAATATACGTGGACGACATAACAGTATTAAATTTGATTACTAAAATGTTTTTAAAAAACTAAAAACCGTCTTCAAAAAGCAATAAATAACTTCTTTTAAAACGATAGGTCAGTCCAACTGAAATAGGCGTCCCACGGTCCCACTATATTTTTAATCAAAAGTCGAATTCAGTTATAACCTATCATTTTAAAATAAGTTATTTCTTGCTTTTTAAAGACGGTTTTTTTTTCTGTTGGACGGATTGCCTTAAAGTTTGTCACATACGGAAGTCCCATGACAGTGGAATAATATGGCAATATAGACTTTAATGTTTCAAGGAGGAATCCTTCAGTCCCTAATAATTAGGTCGTCCAATTTTCAAATTGTGCAAGATTTTAGAGCTTGTGGTAACCCAATGTGTTAGGATCTTTGAATAGTCGACATCAGCAACAAATATAATCCTGTTCAATATTAGTTTTCTGCATTTTGTGCGCGAAAATGATACACCGCTCTAAGTACCTACCCTAATGGACTGACTCCTTTTGTTCCTACAATGTTTTCAGTTCATATTATTGGTTCATAAGTGTACAATGCACCTTTTGCTTACTGTTCTTGCGAATCTTAACATATGAATTTGCTCGCCATTGGGTTTACGCTTTCACATAAACTTTTCGATGTATTTAAAACAAGGTTGTACTTAGTTAAGGACTCAATTAAAAGTCGTTTATTGTCCCTTTGTGTGTCAAAAATGAACCGTAATAGGATTGTATATCTAATTTTCGTTACAAAATCAATGGAAGAAAACAATCACGAGTAAGTAGCTACTTAACAATATTTTTGAAATTCACCTTTGTAATGTTATGACTATGTACAAGAGTCATGAGTATTGAGACTAAAAAAAATATATATAACGTATTGTGTTTTTTAGGGTTCCGTATATAAAGGGTGCCAATGAGACCGTATATACTTAAAGGTACACTGCTAAAATGTACACTTTTTGTTACATTTTGTCTTTTTTTATCAGTTTGTGCATTTTCATTGCCGTTTTAACATAAAAGAATAAAAATTGAAGGAGCCATACAAGAATGGTGCGGAACCCTTCTTGTGCCTGTGCCCACCCTAAGTGTGAGTCCAACTCTCTCCGGCCGGATTTTTGGAATTGTACACGTTTTGTAAAGGGCATTTTCATACATTTTTATGGCGAATTTCGTCACAAAACTGTCAAAAGTTAACGTTTCTTAATTTTCCTTAACTAGGGTACACTTTATTTTGAAAATGCCCTACAGCATTAAATACAAAACTATGTAGGTACTTATAACTCTATTAACCTGCCCCAAACATATTTTACTATGTACTGTACTGACCTGATGTCTCGTGTATTGAAATAATGTGTATTCGTTACACATTTGAGTCACGGAGGGTTTTGACCTCTTTGGGAACTTTGACAGAATTTTTGAATATGACGGGAAAGAAAAGACAGAGGAGGATCGCGGCGTAGGTTTTTGACATCGGACGAAAATTTGGGGAAAAGATTGAAAAAAATTATTTAAATATACTATATCTAGATAATTACGATGAATATGCGGAGTGTTAACAAAGGAAGTGATTTTCTTAGTTGTGTTTTTGTAATACCGTTTCTTTCGTTATCTGGTTTTCTAGAGAAGCTACAGTTGGTTCTGTTGGTTCTATGTTATGTTTCAGTGCTCCAGACGTGTAGTGAAAAAGTGAATAGATGGACCATGTCAGCGAGTGTGTCTCGGGCGACTGGTGATGAATAAATCAGATGTTCGGAAGTGAAAGATAACATCGGAAGCTTAAGTTAAGTATAAATGAACTCTCTGGGGTTGATTTATAGGGAATGTTGGTTTTAACCATGTGGGGGGAGGTTATTAGGGACCTTTGTTAGTTCCGTTATTAATAGTTTCTATTCAAGTGCGAAACTGGCGGAAATGGTGACTTCTGCGTTAGTCCTGGAACGAGACTACAAGCGGAGCTTCGGGCCTCAATGCCGTGGTTTGACTCGAGAGCTGAATGACTTCGAGGGATTATAAGAGCTAAGTGTTTTCTTTATATTTTAGAAATAATATAGTGATTTGAGTTTAATCTTATTGTTATCGTAGATTGTCTGTTTACATATTGTTAATGGTTATATAGCAACCATTGTTTATTTACAACAAGCTAGTCATATCTTTCAAAAAGAATGTGGAATATATTCTTGAAAGTTATTTAAATTCATTTTAATTTTGGATATCGACCGGTTAGGTTGTTTTTTAAAAAAGAATTATATTTAAATATTTTGACTTTTTATTTTTTAAATTTAAATTATTCTTTTAATAAATTTGGAATTCTCTATAAATATTTTATATTTAAATGATGATTCGAATTTTGATTTTGATATTTTAAAATTGATGAGTTATTGAAGTGAGTTGAGATAGTCAGAAATAAAATAGATTGTGTGGCCCTCGTAGAGGCGTTTGTGCGTCTTTTCGTGCCCTGTCGGTACATTCGCGCTCGAAAGCACCCGCTGCTGGCTGTGCCGGTAGCGCGAACGCGTACACACGCGCAGGCGCCTATCGCGCGCGCTCTTGCGCTGCTCAACTCCGTGCTCGAGGCGGCGCCACAGTGTGATCTGTTTGCGAGTCCGATTGGGCGACTGACGATAGAGTGCAAGAGAGTGATAGAAGGAGAAATGCCCAAGACCACGATAGAATGATGTAAGTTTAGTTTAGTTGGACTAAGTACTTAGCTGTAATTTTGTGCTGTTTTGGCTTTAGCTGTTAAGGTACAAATTTGTTTTGTTTTATAAATAAATAAATAAATAAATTCTAGAACAGACCCGTGTGGAAAATATTTTGTAATCAAGTTACGATTATTTCATATAAATTGAAATACTTCAAGTAAGTGATTATTTACTTTTATTATCATTGATTTATCCTTTCTATTTATAAATTTTAAATTTAGATAACTGACTAAATTAAATTATTCTTCTAAAATTAAACTAATTACTCCTATTCTACTATTCTGTTCGAATGAGTATGTTACATTCATGATTCCACATAATTCTATTAAACCCGAGTTTATAAAAGAAATCATTCGCAGTTTATATTAGTTTCTACTCTATCATTATTCTGTCTTAATTAGACAGATATTCTAAATTGTACCCGATATATTTTATTTAACGCTCGGACCAGTTTAGATCTGTATTTTGGGGTTTAGTAGCGGATTCTATTACAAGTAAACACTGATAATCTAACTAATTATTGATACCTTCCTGAATAATAATTTAAGGAGATTTGGTTACATTTCTTTGCTCTACTATACTACTTCTCTGATGTAGAAGAAGACTTTAGTAGGCACAAATGCTAACTCCTATTTAGTCAGATAAGTATGATGGTTAGTAATAGCGCGCAGTGACACTTTGCAAAGTACCTTTACAGACGATCATGAAATTTACTCACACACGTATTTAGAACCCTATCTCATTGATTATTATGAAGGGAATGGGGTTGAACCGGATCCGCTAGCTTAGAGTAATCATTCCGTGGAAATTTAAAAGAGTTAGGGAAATCCTGCTTCTTGGAATGATTACAACCTTTGCGTTCCTTCTTCTCTTTTGTATACCTGAACGAATTGACAGACTTTATACTTTAATAATCATTTTCCCAAAATATAATTGAAGCAGGCTGTAGGAGGAATGTCCCGTCTGGTGACGAGTTCCACTGTCAAGTGCGGGGCGGAGCACTGACTTTAACAGAAATACAATGTATTCAAGGTCCTTATAATGTTAGATTAGAAACAATTGTTTAATAGATTTCTTCTAATTTTTATTTAGCTGATTTCATTCCATATGCTCATTCCTACAGTTTAAAAGAGTTTTAAATAACTCTAACTAGCAACTCACCGTGCCGACTGGGTTATTACCACTATTATTGTTATTACTACTACAATACATAACAAACACAACGTAGAGTCCGAAACTAGACAAGATCATGCCATAACATTTACTTAGAACTTTACTAAGTAAAATAAAAAATAAAAAAAAGTATAAGACCTAGGGGTGAGGGTCAGTACAGTACACATGTAGGTATCTATGGTAATTCGACAAACATTTAAGAAAAAGGCCATTAAAATAATTTAAAATCAACAAAAGGGACTCAAGTTTGAAATAAAGAATAAAAGTTGGAAGTTGTTTTCGGTATTTCAATATCACCCGTTAAGGTTTTGTTTTGGACATAATCTGATTAAGTTGGAATTTCCTTTTTAAGATATTCATAAACCTCACAGTTTTCATACTTTAACACCTTAATTTTTTTCATTTTATGTTCAAGACTCAAGTTAGCACGACTAGCGCAGTCCATCTGCCGGTGATTACATTAAGAAAACGCTTAATTACGGCGCGTTATCCGGCAAGTAACGGTTTACGAGCCCGACCGCCGCTACCGCAATCAAAATGTTACCACACTTGCCGACAAGGATGTAGAGCCACTAGTTTAATAGCTCCACGTGTTACAATGATACGTCTGTTTTGTTTTTGGTTGTTGACCTAACAAAAAACCGTTAAAGTTCATTCGAGGAATTTTACGAAGTTCTATGGTTATGTGAATAAGTATATCCCTCTGCAACTGTGGTGACTTTTAAGAAACATTCTACTGAGGTGGAGTCTGTCAGACGTCATTTTTGATAAAATATAGAAAAAATACTAATGGGTCTATGATAAGTACCTATTGTTTATTTAGTGTATAGCATGATTATTCAATTTTCATGTGGAATTTATAATAAACATTTATATGGGCTTTTCAATAAAAAAAATGTAATTAACTTGAATAAGGTAAAAAAAACAAGAATTTTTAACATAGGCTACTTTATAATGCCCCGAGTCTTTAGAAGAAGTTACTGAGCGATACAGAGCTATTTCACGCTATAAGACGATTTTTTTTGGCGGTGTCTGATAGACGTCACGTCAGTTGCAGAGGGATATAGGTTCAGTAAAAGTTAGCAGCGATTATTAGCGATGCATAATTTGATTTATAGAAGTTGGATAGGTTAGACCTTATGGTTCAATCTTTCGATCTTTCGTCAATATTAATGTAACATCTTGCTTTAACGAACGTTGAAGCCGCGCTGTTCACTTGAAAGATAGTCTTGATCGATATTTAATGAATATTCTCGGTTAAATCTGTTAGCTTAGGCGCTTCCAGAGAGTTCCAAGCCATGCCAAGCGAGCATCTGTAAGGTTTTCGCTACTAAGTTTACAGAGATGGATGGATCCATTTCAAAGTGCACGCCTAATTGTAAGTTTTGGGTAGCCGTGACTAGTGGAGGGCGTCAGCCGATGTGTTTTGCGGCAGCCGGAGGACCTAGTTGAGGAAAAGTTTAAATATTGTTATAGTTGGATACTTAGTAGAAATTGTGGGCAATCAATATTGTGTAACTGCTTTCGTCTCTTTAAGCGCAAAGTTTGGGTAACTGCGTGCCAATATGGCGGGATATTGTTGGAAGATTGGAGAACTTCTGCTCGTTAATGGTACAAACTTATTTGAGTATTTTAAACTGGAGATATTCTTTATTATCGTAAACATAAGGTTAACTAGTTTAGTAGTAGTAGAATAAGTACTTATGTACATATGTTTTCAGTAAAATTAATACAGTTTACCTGCGATGAATTCTTCACTAACCGCTTTTGTTTGCGTCACGTAAGCTAAGGAAAGAAGACGTTTCGTACCGCTTAGATTTCACATTTATCTCCAGCCGAGTGTTTTGGAAGTGTTCAAGGGTCTTCGTCAGGGTTGCAAGAAGTCAGGATTTATGTTTCGACCCGGCAATAAAACAACGCCCAGCGTGATACGTCCGTGTTTAGGGCGCGGTCAGGGAACCCTGTTTGGCCATAGGCCTGAGACATTAAATCAGAAAAAATAAACATACGGGTACCGTTCCGTGTCCGATTGTCGTTTGTTTTGGTTTCTACTACAACCTCAAAGTCATAAACCGTCCGTTTGAAGTAACGAATCCGAAACTTTAAACTTTAGTTCAAAATATCCGACTTTTTAAGAGATTGCTTTTTAGAACCTAGCGTTTAACTAAAGCCTACGCGTGTACTTTAGTGCCTTGAATTTGTATTATGCAAATAAACGATATATACGACTTATTGTTACTTCTGTTTAACGTTAGTAAAACTCAAGATTGCAATTTACTTGTGATTTGAGTAAGGTTTTATTGATCCTCTTAGATTAATAAGTCTGTATACATTGACATGATGTTCTCCCCTATCATTTCCGGTCAAAAACCAAGGCAGCTTTATCAAAAGGCCTCCCCGGGATTGTTAAATAGATATTGGTTTCGTCCAAAATGAGATGAAATTTGGAGCCTTACAAAATTTCAAAGGTAATATTGCATGTCACATTTTTGATGAAACATGTTTTTGATAATTTGATTAAGTGTAGTGTAATCCTTTAGAGTGCGTTATAAATAATTAAGCATTTGGTCACTTTTACCAGCTAAAGTGACGATGAGTTTAAAGGTCGTATCGGGTTTTATTAGCTACCTATTAATAGTTTTCGGTTATACATCGCAAAGCTCAGTCTCGCAGTAGATAGGTATATTAAGTTGTTTTTTTTTCGGAGAATCGCGAAGGAAGCTGAAAACTATTGATGATATTGATATCTTAAATGAAGGTACTGACCAAACTTTGGGCAATCATACTGACTGCTCTATAAAACATTTATGTCGATAGCTGAATGCTGGGTTACCACGACATACATATGCAGTTCAGTTTGAGACGAGTGTAAGGGCTATATACATATATATAGCATTTAAATACGGCTGTCTCTTTCTCGCATCGTTAACTGAACTGCATAGCTATGTCCAGGTAGCCCCCTGGGGGGTTATCATGAGCTAGCTTTGCAGTTCTGTTTACGGTCAGCGTATAGGACAGAGCTATGGCGGTTATATAGCTCTGTCCTTTTCTCTGAGCGTAAACAGAACTGCAAAGCTAGCTCATGATAACCCCCCTGAACCTAAATAAGAATAGCGTTGCTGTAAATCCATGTGCCCATAAAAATAAAACCTGCCATATTCGCGGGTGTTCCAGCGTTTGCACGGACTTATCACGTATCAGCTCACGGAAATAGCACGGATCCTTCCAAATAACATTATATAAAGCGAGTGTAAAGCCAACTTACATTACCTAGCGACAGCTGGTAACATTTGTTTGAAATCCCCTGAGAATTTCATGGACATTTTGTTTATTTCCGTTTTGCGCAGTCCATTTCAAACTGAAATGTGGCACGTGGAAATCGGAACATGTTTTATCATTGCCCAGATTTACTAAAAAAGTGCCATTAAAATTCAAATACTGTTCGATAGTTGTCGAACCACTATAGTATTTCTAATCTCCTACTAAAAATGTATCGATATTGGATTGTTATTATTTCACTTCGTTCAGTGAAAGTGCCGAATGCTCAATAATTATCTTATCCTATCTTTCTTTACCTTTGCCCAAGTTTCAAATAATTTCTTAAAAGTTGGTGTTGCACCGGTGATTCCTATGGTGTTGCGAGTATTTATGAGTAGCTTGTGGTGATCGCTTACAATCACGTCATCAATGCTATTAAGCGGTTACCAAAATGCCCATTGGCCTTTGTCCACTTGCTAAAAAACCCAAAAAACCACTTTCAACATTTGTTTGAAGATGCAAAATACTTCTTATTTGCCGAAGTACTCACCTACAGTAAATACGGCAAGAGGGCCACTACGACAAAGTTGGCGTCGGCGTGGCGGGTGTGAAATCAGAAAGTTAGTCCCTCCATCTGTTTCCATCCAGTTTGATGCTAACTATTCCGAACCGCGAGCCGATGTTGAAATATGTTCGCGAAAACCCCTACGCCATAGTTGCTGTAATAACTCCAGAATGGGCTCATCTAAATATATTTAATCAGTTTTCATAATAATTGTATTATCTATATGAGTAAGCGGTTATTCAAACGTAAGGCAAAGTTCTTTAAATGCAACATTAATAGAAAATCCTAAAGACAAAGATAGACTTATCACAAGAAAAGTACCTATTATTAACCTGTCAGTTTCTCTCGACTAGCCAGCTTCGTTTAATTTTCCGGTCAAAGAGCGAATACATTATTTATTATATTAAGAGATTTTCAAGTTTTTATTCATAAAATGCAGTGCAGGATCATTTACAAGTCGACGGCGGGAAGCGCAGCGAGCGTAACGAGCAGATTGACTCACGGCCCCCTTTCTCTCGGGGGAAAACGTTTGTCGACTGCACAAAATCCGCTCAGCACCATGTTTACCGTTCGGAGTAGGAAATGACAATTAATATTCCAAGAATCCTAGGTCTGTAAAAGCACCGTTTATACTAGTTTGGAAATGGTTCTGTAAAATATTTCATGAACGTAAAATGGGTTTAGAAACTTCGTTCCAAAATATTTTATCTGATCTACATACCTTTCGTTTTTCTTTTTCTTATCACGTCATTTTTCATTTAGCCGTTAAGTTTTTTAATTTCCCAAGCCATTATTAGTTGCTCTCATTATATTCGTACCTCACAAAGAAACTAATTAGCGGTATTTAACAGGCACTCTTTTGACGAGCCCTGCAACCTCGACTCAGTCACAGCTGGAGTCGCGTTTTTCTATTTTCTACTTTTCCTCTAAGTCTCGCCGCGACGGTGTGCGTGACTTCAACAGTCTCGTAATTCCCCGGTGATTCGGACGTCGTTAACGTCTATTCATGTAAAGTAGAAGACAATTTGAAAAGCGATTTGAATGCCTCTTTTTAAGAGATTTGGATTCTCCTAAAGTACCTATCATCGAGGAAACTAGCATACTAAATAGCTGTAAAATAATCATATAAAGTTCGAATCATTAACTAATTGAAATTTTCAAATATTTTGTTGACAGATTTTAGGGAAATATCTTTTTTTTTTTTTTTTATGTTAAGGAGAAGGCACCCGAGCTCTCAGGCCACCTGATGGTAAGTGGAATCTGAGACCCATAGACATTTGAATTCTCAAGACTATAATCCTAAGACCTCAAATGCGTTGCCAACCCTGAGGACTAAGATGGAATGCCTCTATGCTAGTAATTTCACCGGTTGTCTTATCCCCACACCGGAACACAACAACGCGAACACTGTTGCTTGGCGGGTGGTTAATGGATAAGATGGTGGTAGCGATCCGGACGGACCCTGCACAGGGTCCTACCACCACTAAAAAAATCTTGTGTAAATAAAGTTCTTATCAAAGGAATATATTAACGAGGTTTGATGTCATAGAGTAAATGTGGAATTTCTATGATGTTACTACGTTGTGCCTAAACTATACCTCCCCTAATATTATTATGTCATGAATTTGTTGCAAGCCTTAACGATACTTAAGCATCCGATAATTTCAGAATTTGAGACCAAGTTTAGTAAATTTAAACCTCAGTTTTGTGTTTAAACAAAATTGAGGTTTAAATTAATATTCCAAAATAATCTGTAAGCCTGTTTCTTGTTTCTGTAGCTATAGTAAAGTATATGTAATTATGCATAAGTGTATACTATTTATTTTTTGTTAAAAACGTTAATTAACTTACGTTCATTAAAATTGCACAATTAGTGAGTAACAATATTTTTACAGTCACTTAATTTGCGCGGCCAAATAAATATAGTTCAGTATTGTAAGCATTTTTTCCGTTCGACGTTTATTTTATTTTTATATAATATTCTGATTAGCGATTGAACTCTTTCTCACCTGATGTCGAATGTGTTGTATTGTATTACTCTGGTTCCACAGCAGCCTAATGACTCTTCTCGAAAATCTCCTTCGAAATAAATATTTCAATGTACTATTTAATTACTAGAATAATGTAATGATCACCAAATGCTTACTATTTCTTGTGACAGAGTTAACACAACGACTTGAGCAAGCGTATGCCAAGACGACGGCTGTCGGGAAATTAGCTTTTTAATCTCTTTAGAATATAATTTCCTTCGAACCTCGCCCTCGCCCTAAACAAGGTTTCCACTCTCATCATATACCACAGCACGTGGAGACATGAAAATAACATAATATAGGTATAATTTATTATTTTCTTTGATGTTTATGTCTACTCGTATTTGACCTGAGCGCCATTTTGTATCTGTTGATAATGTAAGATTATACCTATTCGACAACTCGCTTTTTATTTTGGTACCGAATATTAATTACTTCGACGTGTCTTATACCTAACAAGTTGTCGTAGTTGCCCGATACATAAAAGGCTATAATTCCGGCATTAATATGATTCTGTATACATTACTTAAGCCCAGTGTATCATCTAGTTTGTAGACATTACAATAAAAAAAGTAAAGAAAAAATTACTCCGGTGTTGCTCCGGTGTTGTACAAATTTCAAGTAAAACCACATGCAAACTCAACTTCATCACGCCGTACTCCACATTTATTGACAATTAACACGTTTAGTTTTCAAACTTGTGTGTGAAAAATCGTCGCTAAGGAAGGACTTAATTGTCATTAACTGACTGTGAAATGCGGCCGTTTTAGCGTCAAAACTTGATATCGGGTCGATACGCTGTTTTTTTTACGAACTTACACTAGAGTGGAATTACTCTAATACCTGTTTTTCTTGACTTGCGTAGAAAAATATCGGAAGTCTGGCAAGTAATGGGTTCAACGAGTCATCTATTTTTTTTATAACACCATTACAACTCCGGTTCTTTTATCATCAAATCCCGTGATTACATTACGTTTCTTTGTTTACGAGGCCTAACTTAACAAAGGTTAAAAGGGATTAAACCACGCGCCGGGTTTGTTCAGAGCTTTTCTAAGCTTCCGTGAATGGAGCTTTCATAAAAGCTAACTCAATGCTTTACGAAAAATAAAGAGATCTCACTTCGGAATTAGAGGGTGCGCTTTTGTTTTAATTACAAACATTTTAATTAATTTGCCGAGTTGAATTAAATACTCGTGCGTTTAGTGGTATTCTTTTATTATTTTTGGGGTATGAGTATAATTATGCGTGTGGTGCTTAATTAGATGTGACTATGTGTTTTAAATTAATGTAAAGTTAGAAAGTCTTCTTAAATGACCTAATTAAAATTATACTATGTAATTTTTATGACTTGCGTGCTCTATAGTAAACATAAGAAGGTTAATTTGTTTATAGAAATAATTTCGGCCTATATCAAATGTATTGCATATATATGCATACATTAAGATACACAGTTTCACTCAGAGTTGCCAACTTGCAATCTTGACTTTGCAAACGATCATGAGCTCCATATCTCTCTTACCAGGTGGCGTGTGCGCTTGTCATCCTTCTTCACGACATCAAATAAACTAAAATGATGTAAATGGGTGTCTTTCATTTTATCGAAACACCTTTCATCAAATGTATCATTTCATCGAATTGCATTTCATCGAACGCTATTTTCTGCGGAAACCATAATGTTTTCAGGGTATCTTAAACATCTAATCTAAACAAGCCTACGTAATTATTTTTTAAAATGAAAACATTATGGTTTCAGCAGTAAATAACGTTCAATGAGATAATACATTCGATGAAGTGAAATTCGATAAAATGATGAGTTACCTTACCATAGTTGTTGAGCATCACCAAATATACGTTCGTTACTCATTCACCTGAGCAATGCAAGCGTTGCATAAACTGCAGAGATGCATCGCTCGGGCTCTAATTGCATAACGAATAAAACCCTACTCAAACCAGTGCGTTCACGGCTGCAGGATTTGTTTAAATCTCGACGACATAAAAACATGCAGTTGGGTTGAAAACCTTCTCTTTTTTGGAGTCGGTTAAAAATGGGACTGATTTCGAACTTTTTGCACAGTTCATTTGAATACCTCAGTGTCTCGGTTTAAAAGTGGGAGAAGAATTAGGTTTGTATCGTTTATCAAAATCTTATCAATATACCTACTGAATAAAATGTATAAAAAGTATAAGGGTATGGTTGCGTACGAATTTAATTATGAATTTAGGTTTAACTATTTATGAATTAATTTAATAAAATATGTGGATTTTGGAAATTTTATTATTTTTGTATTTACTTTTCGTGTAGAGTCTGCGCGTCGAATCAGCCTCGTCACGGTGCAGTTGCAGTGTGAATCTTCCTTAATTAGATAACGAATTAACGTCTTGTGACTCGGTGCTGTTTGCCTCATCAGGATGTCCTTTGCGCGGCTTGTTTGGACTCCATCCCAGTCGTTAAGAGCAAAACGACGACGAAGCTTCAAGAATTCTGATGACTTGTTGCGTTTTGGGTTTGGACAGCCAAGTTAGTTGATCCACTTACAGTTTGTGGGGTGCCTTTGAACTTCATTTTACATACTCATTAGTTTAACGTTTAGGTAAAGGAAATTCTTATTTACAGTTATGGTAGACTAGTTAATAGTTAGTCGTGTCGACCTCTCTATACATATACTCTTGTTGTAATAAAGAGTTTACATACATAAATTTATAATTATAATGGTCTAAATTCATATACTTTCATTTTTTCTTGTTCTTACTTCCAATTGAAATCAGAAGATTTTACCCCGTGTTTCTTCTAAACTTAGCTCGTTTTCCAATTAGCAGTTGTTCCCGACGATACAGACTTATATAACACTAATCTACAACTAGGTTCGTACACAGGGAAAGCGTGTAAGTGCGTTAAAGAGCTTATAATGCTGCGTCTAGACGCAGTGGGGCACCGCACGATGTCTTCACGGAGGGATTTGTCGCGAACACGGCAGCCTAAGAACAGGGCGTATAAAGGCACAGAAGAGGAAATGGGTTTAATAAACATGTCCCAGAATAAAGAAACTTTTTAAAAGGGGAACCAAGATTTAACGTTGGCATAGGCCACTATAGGCTATGTGAAGAATGAAAATTATGCGGATATCCATGAAAGAGGGAGGATTTAGAGGAGAGATTTATGTTTAGAAGTGAACGATTTTCACCTGACATGAGGTTGGGGATGGTACACAACTTTCACGAGATTTGCCAAACACCATTTGTAAAATTATTGATGAAACATTCAGATTAGCGTACCTATAATTAAAAAAAAACCCGTTTGGCAACCCAAATATGTCTATGTGCCATGTATATTTTCCCACAGGTAAAACAAGGCAAATCACAACTTTTCTCGTACAATCAGCCTACACTTAGCGTACTCTTATTTATCGAAATTGATTAACACTGACACTATATAGAGAAACAAGATATATATATATATATATGGTGTAAATTCACGTATCTGCCTATTTATGTGTTTAATCATTTCGACTTGTAAAAAACAAGCCCTCTTTTTTCCAAAACAATACAATGATAATTTTGAAATACCCGAATAATTTATGAATATTTCATATTCATAAATTATTCGGGTATTTCGAGATACGTGAATTTACACCAATCATACTAACCCTTTTAAGATATCAAATCGATGGTTAAAATGGCAATTGACGTAAGGGACAAATCACTACATTTTAGGACAAAGGAAATAAAAAATATATAGAAAAATTACCATATCTAAAAAAGAAATTATGCTTTCGTTTTGGTGTAAAGGACATTATAGTATATTTTTTCGAGCTGAATCGATTACAACCATTAAATTGTACGTAAATTAAATAGTTTCCAAGATAGATGTCCTTTACGTTTAAAATTTTACAAACTTGCCCTTTAAAGCCTAGTCACAAAAAAAATAATTCATTTTTAGGTCTTAAAAGACTATCCAAAGCATATTTATGGGTCGTATTGGACAAATTTGTTAGGAATGTAAGCATAATGATCGTTTAAATCTAAAAAAGTGTACCTATTTAACATCCAATTCATAAATAAGCTAATAGCTAACTATAATCTTTTTCATTAAAATATGAAAGAAATAATATTTCAACTTTTAATAAATTTATAAGAAATTGGCAAATTATAAAATAAATACGTAAGTAAAAATTTTTTTTTATTAGAAAATCGTAATATACTTTCTAGAAAATGTAACACTGAGGAACTTAACTTCTTCATTATTCTTCATAATTAATACTAGAACCATTAATTTGCATATTAATAATAATCTAGCCAATTTTAACAGTCATTAAAGTCAGTCATTAGTTACTGAGTTCTAGGAAACACAACATAACATTTAGGAACTTATTTTTCATTACTATAATGAACTAAAATTAAAATAAAATGAACTAACAAATCGTATTAGTTTTAACGATTCTTCTATGAGAAATCGTTATAAGCATGCAAGGAAATATAACATAATAGGAACTTAAACTTTTATATTAGGTTTATAAACTGGAACCTTTAGCATTATTGCATCTAAAAAAAAAATACAGTACTTAGTCATCGAGTGAATTATTAGCCTCATCATCATTTGTACTTAGTTCTTCTTCATCTGTCTCAGGAAGTCGGTCTCGAGTCGTTAATGTAGTTGGTAGCGATAGGAATTCAGTATGAAACCTCTTTGGAATGGTTCCATTTAGACATAGTTTTCGCAAGTCATCGTATTTCTGTTGAGATATACTTTGTTTATGTGAGTAAAGAGGTCGTAATTAAGTCTTATTCGCCCCAAAGTTCTTCAAAAAGAAAAATTGGATGCGGGTTGTAAGAAGAACATTGACAATGTCATTTAAGAATAAGTTATTAAGACTCAAGTCCTTTAAGAACCATTTCGATTTAATTTATAATGTATACGACCAAAAATGTCTTTTTTGCTTATTTTAATTATTTAATATCTCGGTAAATATAGTTCATAGCGAAACTTTATATTTACTAGTCAATAGAGCTTTGCGTCTGGTTTAAGATTATGTAAAAAAAAATTTGGCCAAATGTCCTATACGTCAATTGCCATTTTAACCATCGAAATGTCGCTACTGTTTGATAGTACACTATGTACCCAGGTGTCTCCACCCTTCTCTAGCATGAAACGTTATTTAATGCATGCCACAACGTGTGTAATCTTTGTTACATCGATTAAGCCTTTCGCATTTTTATTACGCTGTAGGTGACGTACAAGGTAATAAAGTCTATAATAAATACTTTGTACCTAGATTGTAGGAACGTTCTCGGAAGTGTACCCAACTTACTCAAATACACTGCCACGACTTATTAACATACATTTTGTGTCTAATTTGGTCAAAACCGCTTTAAGCTTTGGAAGAAGAAACAATATTCTTGCGTTATTTATAATAAAGAAAACGTTTTATTCAAAGTAATTAAAATACCGTAAACTTCTACGACTATGGTCCTATCCTGCAACATTAGTCCGATTTTCCTATTTTGATAGTATTGTTTGGCCTAAATTAATTCTCCTAAACTCTAATTATACCTTAAGCCCGTATATATTTAGAGGTTAATGTAATAAGCAAAATTGGAATATTGTTGAAGGCTAGCCATACGACACGGTGGCCTAGTCTGGAGTGACCCTGCCTCTCAAGCCAGCGGTCCTGGGTTCAAATCCCGGTAAGGGCAGATATTTGTGTGATGAGCGCGAATCCTCCTGAGTCTTGGATGTTTTCTATGTATTTAAGTATGTATTTCTCTATATAAGTATGTTTGTCGTTGTCTAGTACCCATAATATAAGCCTAGAGCTTAGTTTGGGACTAGTTTAATTTGTGTAAGATTGTCCTCTGATATTAAATTTATTTTATTTATTTTTATAGTTGTAGGAGTTTACGGTACTTAATCAAAGAAAAACGTTTACAGTTTTTTTTATATAAACCACTAAAATATCCATATAGAAAAATTAGGCTTTAAAGATAAGTGTTTTTAAAAACTATGCGCCTTACAAATGAATGGCAATTACGTATGCAGCATATGTCAAGGAAATGCCTTACAGACGGACATTAATCTTCAAAAGCACATTTTTTGTTCACTTGCCCAATGAATATTTTGGGAATAAATGGAGAAGGTATAGATCCAAGCGCCAGATGCTCCAGATCTGCAATAAACGATGTGCACTAGAATCCTGAAGTATTAGGACTTGTTGATATCCGATCGGAACGTTTTAATATTTTTCATCCCGTCACCGCGTCAGGTGCGCTCGACTGTGATTTATGTTTCCACTTAAACGAAAGAATGGGATTTTTGGCTTGCTCTCGGGAAATTTATTTCTTTGTTTTTTCGAGACAAACTTTGATATAATGATATACCTATTTAGCATATTCAAAATAAAAATAAATATTCTCTTTTGACCCCAGTGATTATTTTTATACTTACTGCACTAATTTGAAATTCGTGTACAGGTTTGTGATAATAGAGAACATGCATGTAAATCAGAATTGAGTTTCATTGATACGATTTAGGAGAAAATGTAAAAAAAAACGTATAAAACGCAATACACTAAGTTTTAACCCATTTATTAAGATTTTATATAGAATCAAAACTAGTTAAAACTTTAAAACTTCTTTTAGTGCTTAGATTGTTTTTTTCGGCATCCTCGTTTTATTAACGTAATATTTTAATTCAACGATATTGGCTTAAACATAGTAATTTACGAAATAAATGCAAATTTATTTTTAAGGTCCTTATATTTTAAACATGGAACAACAGCTGCGACGTCATTCCTGTCGTCGTTTTTGTATAGTGTTTTTGCAGGGGGTCAGGGGGTCAACTATGACTTTGAAAGTTTCATATCTTATGAAAAAATTACACAACAATTTTATTATTTCTCCTATGAAAAAAAATATGCATGTTCTCTATTTACCCGGAAAAAGGGGAATATTACCATCGTTGTGAAGGCTAGGCTCCATAGGAAATACCTACTTACTCAGTCATTATATTTTAAACTATCGGTATTCGGAAAATATACAAAGCATACATTTAAATCTAAATTTTGAAGTAATTATTGTTCTTTTTGTATAACTACTTGCGATTTAAAAATATCCTTACAAATATTATAAATGTGAAAGCGTGGATGTTTGTTACGCTTTTACGCAAAAAACACTTGACGAATCATCATGAAACTTTGTACACAAATTCTGGGAGGTACTAGAAGTAACATAGAATACTTTTATAATTTTTTTTTTTTTTTTTACAAAAATAAAAAAATATTTTCAAGAAAACAAAATTGCAGCGGGCGAAGCCGCTGGCGGGTCGCTAGTATGTATATATAAAACTGTGTGGTTTTTCCCGTGTGGTTGCCGGGTTAGAATAGGGTACTCCATGACGTCTTCCCGTGGATGTCGTAAGAGGCGATTAAGGCAATAAAGGTTTGTACTGTTAGGCGATGGACTTACAACCTGTCAATAATACACTAGTAGGTATACATCTTAGCCTGATTGTGCAAAATGTGGTTACACTGGTTACAGAATTATTAACAAGTATTTTAGAGCTGTTTTTCTGTAACTCTGCCTACCCTACTGTGGCAATAAAAGTGTGATGTCATGTATGTACGTTTGTCATGTACGTTTTATATTTCTAACCGAATTGACATCGTTTCCTAAATGGTTCCACAACATAAATATTGTCCCCAAATTGACTACGAATAACTCGAGGGCTCGTCAGGAAGATAAGCCATGACGTATTCACGTTAATAGGAAACAATTCTCACAAGGGTAACAAATTGAGAAAAAAAGGGAGTTCACTGTTTGAACAGAAAAAACACAAATAGGGAAATCGAATACCATTTCCCATCTGATTTGGGATGCGCAATAAACAGCGGAGGGGACCCACACAAGCGCGTCTGTATGTGTAAAACACGCCTTTTTGTTGTGATCGTGACACTGAAATAGTATTTCGGTGGAAAGGTGCAGCTTTGTAAATGTATGCGGTGAAGTGGTAAATTAATTTCTAGAATTCTCTAGCAGCGCCTTAGTTTAATTCGACGGTGGCAAGTTTTTTGGTTTCATTTGTGTTTTGAAAAAATATTTAGTTTAACTTTTGCTTGTGACGATTGTTTTACGTTCAGTTAACGCTTGAATTATTTATTATTATATAAATTAAACTATTATCCCCAATCTGAAGTTCTGAATGGCAACACTGCGCGAAAGGTTGGATTTTGAAAATAAACATATTATGTTATCATCATCATCATATCAGCCGAAAGACGTCCACTGCTGGACATAGGCCTCCCCCAAGGCTCTCCACTTAGACCGGTCTTGTGCCTTCCGCATCCATCGCGATCCCGCCATCCTTACGATGTCGTCGCTCCATCTTGTTGGAGGCCTACCAACAGCTCGTCTCCCGGTCCGTGGACGCCATTCGAGAACTTTCTGGCCCCATCGGCCATCAGTCCTGCGAGCAATGTGCCCCGCCCACTGCCACTTAAGTTTCGCTATTCTTCGGGCTATGTCGGTAACCTTAGTTCTACTGCGGATATCATCATTTCTGATTCTATCCCGCAGAGAAACCCCGAGCATAGCTCTCTCCATAGCCCTCTGAGTGACTCTGAGCTTTCTTATGAGGCCCATCGTTAGCGCCCACGTCTCAGATCCGTAAGTCATCACCGGCAACACACACTGGTCAAAGACTTTTGACTTCAAACACTGCGGTAATTTGGACGAAAAAACACTGCGAAGCTTCCCGAACGCTGCCCAGCCAAGTCGGATTCGACGAGTGACCTCTTTCTCGAAGTTGGACCTACCTAACTGGACCGTTTGTCCCAGGTATACATAGTCGTCAACAACTTCGAGTGCAGAGCCTCCGACAATCACGGGAGTTGGCACAACATGGACATTAGACATGACTTTCGTCTTGTCCATGTTCATTTTCAGGCCAACTTGGTCGGAAACTCTGCTGAGGTCAGCGAGCATAGCACTGAGGTCCTCCATGGTTTCAGCCATGACTACGATATCGTCGGCAAATCGAAGGTGAGTAATGTACTCGCCATTAATGTTGATGCCTCGTCCTTTCCAGTCCAGAACCTTAAAAGCATCCTCCAATGCAGCGGTGAACAGCTTCGGAGATATCACATCCCCTTGTCTGACTCCTCGCTGCAGAGGAATAGGCTTTGTGCTCTGGTCCTGTAGTCGGACGGACATAGTGGCGTTTTCGTACAGACACTTCAACACTTCGATATATCGGTAGTCAACTTGGCACCGCTGGAGAGACTGCAGCACAGCCCAGGTCTCGATCGAATCGAAGGCTTTCTCGTAGTCCACAAATGCAAGGCAAAGAGGGAGGTTATACTCTTCAGTCTTCTGTATAACCTGCCGCAACGCATGTATGTGGTCTACGGTACTATAGCCTTTTCGGAAGCCGGCTTGTTCGGGAGGCTGGAAGTCGTCAAACCTGCGCGCGAGACGATTCGTGATGACTCTCGAAAACAGCTTGTAAACATGGCTCAGAAGTGAGATGGGTCTGTAATTCTTCAGCAAGGTGTTATCACCTTTTTTGAAGAAGAGCACCACCACACTTCTGTTCCATGCTTTTGGCGTTCTCCCTTCGTGGAGGACGGAACTAAACAGCGTCTGAAGGCCTTTAAGAACTGGTTTACCACCCGCCTTCAGGAGTTCGGCTGTAATTCCATCGTCACCTGGGGCCTTGCCATTCTTAAGCTGTTTGAGAGCCATACTAATCTCGTACAGGCTGACGTCCGGAATATCATCGGTATAGTGCCGGGTTAGTCTAGCCCTCGGGTCTTTGGCTAGATTTTCAACGGGTGTTCGGGTTGTCGTGTAGAGTTGCCCATAAAACCTCTCGATTTCCCCCAGTACCTCAGGCCTGGATGAAACGATCCTGCCGTCGTCGGTCTTCAGCTTCATCAATTGGCTTTGGCCAACAGACAAATCTCTGGTAAAAACCTTAGAGCCCCTGTTACGCTCAATAGCCTCTTCAATACTTTTAGTATTAAATCGGCGTATATCGCGCTTCAGAGACTTTGATATCTGTCTGTTGAGCTGCCGATAGCGACAAGCATCACCAGAGGACTGCAAAACCATCTCGCGCCTAACCTCCATGAGCCTAAGGGTGGAGTCCGAGAGCTTCTTGGTTCTGGCACGGCGGATCTTAAAGTACTTAGACCCAACCGCATGGACAGCTTCCACGAACCCGTCGTTGAAATCGTCCACGTCACTTCCTAGGCATTCGAAACGGTTTTGGAGTTCGAGCTGGAAGCTCTCGGGGTTTTGGAGCTGGGCGGGTGCCGGGCGGAGCGTAGACTTCATCAGTCGAGACCTTTCAAGCTTGAACTGGATATTCAATGAGCCTCGTACCATACGGTGATCACTCCCGGTTTTAACCGCACTGATCACGGAGACATCATTGAATATGTGCTTCTTCGTCGACATGATAAAGTCTATCTCGTTCCTCGTTACACCATCAGGGCTCATCCAGGTCCACTTCCTATGCTCACGTTTTCTGAAGAAGGAGTTCATCATATAGAGTCCCTCTTTCTCCATAAAACTGGCCAGTAGGTGACCCCGGTGATTCCTACGCCCCACTCCAAATTTCCCCACTCTCAGCTCTTCACCGTCTTGTTTGCCCAGCTTTGCGTTGAAGTCCCCCATAACAACCGTGAAGTGAGTTCTGGAGCTGTGCATGGCTCTGGAAACATCCTCATACACAGCCTCCACCTCATCGTCGGAGTGCCTCGAGGTCGGAGCGTATACCTGTATGACCTTCAACGAATAACGTTGAGTCATTCTTAGTACAAGGCACGCTACCCTGCTCGACACACTCTCGATCTTCACCACGTTGTTTACGAGGGACTTGTGGACGATAAACCCGACACCTCCCTGGGACTGTTGGTCGCCCTCCCGGAAATAGAGCAGGTTCCCGGACTTCAGGGTTATCATGTCCTCGCCCTCTCTACGGACTTCTGATAACCCTATGATTCCCCATCGCAACCTGCTCAATTCTTCCTCTAGTTCCAGTAATCTTTCGTCGGTCCGCAGTGTTCGGCAGTTGTATGTTGCCAGGGCCAAAGGTCGTCGTTTTTGGTAGCCGGGTCTCTGCCGGTGATTCACTGAAGCACCCCCTGCCCCACCGTTACCATGGCCGCTACCGGAGCCAGGAATAGCAGGGCCGCCGGGGACTAGGGGTCTGGGCCGATATTGTGGATTCATTTTTTTTTTTTTAATTTGGGGGGAAAATGCCATAGTCGCCACGCTTGGCAGGCGGGTTGGCGACCGGAGTAATACCTGGTAGTTCGCGGAGGACGCTGCTGCCCATCCCCCGGTTTATCCCTTAGTCGCCTCTTACGACACCCACGGGAAGAGATGGGGTGGTGCTATTCTCGACCGACACCACACGGCACTATTATGTTAGTTGTTAATTAAATGTGAATCATGAAGATGGCGAAGAGAGATCTAATGTGATCGTATTTACGGCTTTTAATTAACATTAATTGGCTATATAACCTTTAAATTAGGCTAGCAGTGTCATCAATGCTGGACTATCAATTTGCAACACGTTAAGTTAGTTAGACGTAGCTATGCACCCCATTTTTAGATACAAAACAACTTATAGCAGCTGAAAAGTATTTTGGCTCGCTCTTTTAGGGTTAACGCACACACATAACCATTCGGCAACGGACCGGTACCGCCTCGCCTCAATTATATAAGGCGAGGCGATGCCGTTAGTGCCGGTAAGTGTGCCTTACAGTATGGAGTTTGATACAAATATACTGAACAGCTCGAGTTGAGGTGGGCCGGATCCGGTGCCGATTGGTTGTGTGTGTCAACCTTTATTGGTTGATTGTGGTTTTGTTGCGTTGCGTAGGTATCAAAAAGTTTTTTTATGCCGTTTATAAAAAGTCTCTTTAAAGTTAGTTTAAAAAAAATACAAAATCGCGTTTGGAAAAACCTAGAAATCATGATACTGCATAGACGATTAAATAAACTGATTATCCACTAGGGTGCCCGTTTCAAGACTCTTCAGAGATGACACTTTTCTATCACGCGAATAGCAAAGGGTAGGTATATCAGCTTAGAAACCTCTCCACGATCAGGACAAAGTAAAATTTAATTCTTAAAGCATTCTTTTGTCTCGAAAGAAAATGAAAGCAGTGTCGTTATAAAACAGTTTAAACTAGCTAATTACGTCGGAGAAAAATCCAGCGGCACACAGAGAGCCTTCAAAGTTCGTAACAAGTTTCACCGAGCCCATTAAAAGTGTGTTTGTGTCCAGCTTTGGCCAATAGACAGTTCTAAGAATCGTTATTTTCCTTCGCTAGTTTTGACTCGCCACTCTGTCCATGTAGAATTTGAAAAACCACTATTTTGAAGAAGCCTTTTTCACTCTTTTAGTATTTAACGCACAATAAATAATAATTCACTGACAATTTTGAATGTGAATGAATGTCAAGCAAAGACCTTCTCGCTTATAGTGTTTATGAGATTATAATATAAAAATCTACTTATACTCGTAAGTAGCAAAAAAACATTGTTATACCTATCTAAGTAAATGTTTCCTTTCAAATTTAAAATAAATTAGGTATATTTTATGTAGATTAAAATGCACGTTACCAATGTTTTGACCATGCGTGCAGATAGATTTGATTGTTTTAAATTAAATACGACACATTTTGTAAGTGGTAAACGTAAACTAAAGTAACCACTATCGAGACGACCATTAACTCTGCAGCTTAACACCCGTATTTATAGACAAGAAAAGTATATAATTACTTGATCAAAAGTAATGACTAAAGAAATGACTTTTGTATGACTTGACATAACTATTACTCAAGTAATTACTTTCCTTGTCTATAAATACGGGTGTAAGTATCCAAAAAACCAAACGCAAAATATGACTGTGGAGTAATCTGTGTAAGTTTTCTTTGTTTTTGTCTTCCCTATATTATAAGTGTAAAAGTTACTTTGACCGTCTGTGTGTTTCGTTATGGCATTAGCTTAAATCCCGAGGAAGAACATAGGATAGAAATTGGCAGTTTAGATGGAGATACATAATAAACAAGTCCTACGCACGCTATTCTAGTATAAAATGAATTGTTTTATGTTCACATTTGATTACTACATGTTTCCCGGATTTAATTAGTTCTAAACAGCAGTTAAGCACGTTCTCACAGGATTAATACCCCCCTTTAACAACGTACATGATAAATGACATTAAGTGAACACATGAATCAACTGAGTCATTGCTGCATCTCCACAACTCACGAAAAGTATTACGATGCCTTCCAGAACATTAAACTTGCCTCCAGATGACCAGCCAAGTAGGGCCCCTCTAAGTCCATATGAGCAGCTTTGTAATTAGACAGCGGATGGGGCCAGAGTAATTTGGTGCTATTAAAGGCAGACACAATGTCTAAGTTGTGCAGGTACTTGGCATTGTCTCGGAATGGTGTCTCGTGGCGTTTTGTTCCTTGACGTACCTAATGAAGTTGCGGAGTAGAGTTCACCCAGTGAAAATCATAACACTGAAAAGACGTTAAGGATTGTTTTGAATCGGCTGTACTTTGCTGAAGCCGCTATGCTCTAGAGAATAGGTGAAATTACAATAAAAAATATAAATCAAGTCAAGCCTCCTTAAAGGAATGGTCTAATTAAGGGCAATCGTTCAGATGGGTGTTCAGTCACCCTATCACCAGGAGTTCAGAACTTGCAAGATCTGCTCCAAACTGGCTGACCTTATGGTCAAACAGAAGTTTATTGAAACTAAAGTGTGACTTTAATTTTGCTAAGCTTCCTATTGTATTAGTTACTTTAATATTTATTTCAGTGTGTTGTTAAATGTCTTGCTACACTAGAAAATGTCTTGCTACAGCAAGTCTCTGCTAATCGATAAAACTGCGAACCATATGGATAATCAATAATGAATACAAAAATGCAATCCAAGCGTTATACTGCATTTTACCAGCGTCATTTCAGTGTACGCTGACGTTCTTTTTTAGATATGCGAGTTATTTGTAAAGCAAAAGAAGTGACTATAATTCATAATTTTACTTGCATCTGTATCGATAATACCTATTTTATAAGTGTACAATTTGAAGAAGATGTACGATTTTCCATAGATGGAAAAAAGAAGAAAGAAGGGGAAATTTTGTGGTTAGTTTAGTTAGATAGGGACGGCAAAGGGACAACAAAAGAGTTGATGCTACTATTAAATAGTTAAGAATTGAACAATTGTGGAATGGATATTATTATGATATTAAGGCTAAGGAGAATTTTACGAGAAAGCTTTTAATATTTGGCTTTTTAAACAGATGTTTACTAACAGAAGACAGAAACTCGTTCTAGAACCAGAAAATGTTACGATGAACCCCAACACTATATTATTATTTTTTCGTTTAAGCTAAGAAGTCTGATCTTTGAACTAAAAGCTTCAATTCATAACAGGATGGAAACTAATATTTGGATATTTGCTATGTTTATTTATACTAGGAGAAAAAAAGTATGCTTGCGATAATGGTATCAAGTAGCGTTATTAAAAAAAAATCTGCTGATTTAAAATAGATTGAGACATCTATTTCTAAAGCATTCCTTGTCTTTAGTTGTGAACAAAAAAACAAAGCTTAATTAGAAACACACTCAAGTGAAACATGACGAAACTTTATTCATTAAGTGATAATGTTCTCGTTAAAGTTAATAACCAGTTTCAGACAAATAAATCGGTTCTTTTCTTTAATACGACATAATAAAAAATCATAATAAGTATAAGTATATTTGACATAGTTAAAATTATAGAAAAGTAAAAAAAAGCCTTACATACCTAGTGTCCCACTGCTGGGCAAAGGATTGGCCGAAAATTGCCACGGAGAGAGAGGTGTGGAAATCAAGGGAGTAAAAATGATCAGTTAAAAAACATTACCTATTAAGAATCATAACATTTGAATTGAAACAGAACGTGTAAAGTAACTAGGCTTTGATTACTGAGTCAGTATGAAGTTATCGTTTTTTTAAGAAAACATTTACGGCACATTTATTTATAAGTTCAATATAACTTGTGACGGTATATTTTAATTTACAAACTTTTTTTTTAGATATCATTTATAATAAAATGCTTTTCATCTTAAGTGCTAGAGCTATGAAGAGTGACAGTAACTGATACTTTCTTTTGAGTTAGCAAGAGTCTCATTGAATCAGTCTGCCTATTCAGGGAGGTCCCTAGATCCCAAGACTTTCAGGGTGACTTAACCTGACATAGCTAAGCATTATCAGTTGCGTCGTAAAAACGGTTTTATAGTTAAACTCAGCTACCTAAATACGTGATCGTTCTTGTTTGAACATTATAGAATATTTTAATTTATTACCTGTTGGTCTAGACAAGCTTGTTTTATGTATTTAGTGGCTGATTATTGTTAAAATAGTAATTTTCGTAACCTAAGGCGTTGTTTATTGAGTTTCAGGAACAATACACAGTGCCCGATTGAAACACTTTATGCGATACAATAAGTTTCGCTATAAACAAACACACTCATGACTTCGTTTATTTATTATGTCAGAATGTTTGGTTTTTTGTGACTTTTCGTATACCGTGACCTACCAGTGACGCGATTGGTTCAAAAACAAAACGAATAGAAACGCTAGTTAGCGAACGCATCTTGGCTAGGGCCTCTGTTTGTCTAAGGAGAACGGTATTTTTTTTTAAGTACAGACAAACATACAGAGAGTTTTTTGATTAGCAACTTCTACAATACTATATTCATGATTCTGAGTTTAAAAACATTTTTTATGCTCACTCGTGTCCGTAGCTACGAAAGGGTTAGCCCGCTTATCGTCACTGGGCGTTTTTCAAAAAAAGTGTACATCGTTAAGGACAAAATTAAGAAAATGATACTTTTTCCATTTTGTAACGAAAATTAGCCATACATTTGTACAACATACGTTAATTTACGTGACGAAATGGAAATTTAAAGTTTTTTAATGTTTGTCCTTAACGATGCACACTTTTTTTGAAAACCGCCCCACGACGATATTGTTTGATACTACCCTCTCAAAAGTAAGCCCGTAACAAGTATGAAGGGTAAGATGAATCAAAACATTGTGCACGGTGATTACACTGATTGCGTTATTAAAGTGTTCGGTAAACACGGCGTGTGGTGACCACAATAAAGGGAAACAATGAGAAAAAATAAAAATGCAATTTCTCTGAAATCGTAAGGTTTTTTATTTTTTAAATGTGATATTCAGATTCAGCATTGATTAAACTATCTCTCCTGTTTTGCAACGTGTCGATCTAAAAATAAAAACTGTATAGAGGGAGTCCCAGAACTTGACTTAAATATTACAGAATAAGAAAGATCTCGTTATTTGTATTTTTAATATTTTTTGAATGAATAATGTTCGTCTGATTATTTGTGGCAAGTAGATGATGTAGGTGATGTGATCTTCGATTGGAAAGTGTCACGGGTTATATTTATTTATCTCTATAAGGTGTAATAAATAACACAAACATATCTAACCACAGAAAGTTGGGTTTTTAAAGTTTGATTTCTGAGATTTGTGTTCAATAGTACCCATACTTATATGTTAAAATGGTGGACACGTAAGAGAATTGTACTTGCTTACGTAGAATCAAGTAGAAGTTGATTCCTCCTTTTCCTATAACTTATTATTTACAGTGCAAGTTTACTAAAATTATTTAATACTGGAACACATAGGACAATGTTGAACCTAAATTACTGTAAACATGTAGTTACAGGGGTAATAGCTGTCTAAATAACCTGATCTTGACAGACACTTGTCTCAAGATGCATCATAAGCGACATTTTTCTATGACGACGATTTACTTTAAAATCTGTTAAGACTGGAGTCTCACGCAAAACCAGTTTGTTAATACGACTAAGCACCGAAATGCATATTTACTTATTACTACAAAAACCGGGCAAGAGCATGTCCGACCGTGCTCAGTGTTTGGTTCCAACGCCGTTAAGTACTAAAAACATAAAAAAGGAACAAGTAATAACTAATATTCTATTTTAAGTCATTTGGTGCCGTCTTAGATGATTTTAGTACCTATGTACCTAAACACTTTAATCGCCTGTATCTCAAGAACCAATAATGTCTACTCAGTCGTGATAGATTTCCTTTTAAATTGGTTATTATGCGCTTTATTTAAGATATTTTTTTCTAATTTGTAGTTTTGTTTTATTTGTAGTTTTGGGTGTAATGGACGAGGGCTTGACTTCAACAAAAATTAGCGCTTTAAAGCTAAATATCTCAAAAACGGATAGCTTAATCAAAAAGTTTTTTCAACCAACCCATAATATTTTGAAAAGATCTATCCAACGACACCTTACACTAAGGGGTAGACGAAAAAAAAAATTTTTAGATTTTATTTGACCAATTTGTGGGCATGACTATTATGTATATTCGTGCCAAATTACAGCTTTCTAGTACTAAGAGTCTCTGAGCTAGGCTGCGGACGGACGGACATGGCGAAACTAGATAAGGGTTCCTACCTAGTTTGACTCCGGAACCTTAAAAATGTGAGGCGCTCTATTCTACGCTGTAAAACCATATTGCTTTTGACATGTTACCGTATTTTCACGGTGATTTTTGATTTGCTTGTCAGTAATGACGGCCTAGTTCAAAACAACACGATAGCATGTCAAAAGTAACATAATTTTAACAAGTACAATAGACCCCAGTTTCCATGACGACGTTTACTTTCAAATGTACATTATACGGTTCTAAATTCGTAGGCATTTCATCTACAATCACTGCGATCAATACGTTCAACATCAGACCTATAGGCAACTATAGTTCAAAATGGACAAATGGCGTACCCAACGCATCGGGCGCATTAGTTTTAGGGATGGCTTTGTAAAAGGGGGGGTTATAAATGTTCGGTCAGTCGGCGGGAGCCATTCGGCCCTTAACGTAGCTTATTCACATAACATTTGACTTAGTTATTTGGTGATTTGGCTTATTTATTTGGTATTGGATTATTGTGACCGCGGCTGCGTCCGGCGGAGCATTTCCTTTGAAAGTTATTTTTTATATATTTAAGGAAAATTTACTGTCCTGATTTAGGTTTATTTTATACTAGCTTTTGTCCGCGACTGATTCTGTGTAGAAATCGAGTATGTATGTATGTATGTATGTTTGTTTGTTTACTCTTTATTGTACAAAAAATAAAATGAATATATTATTATATGTGTTAAGTTTCACGTCGATAAGTTGTGGCGTTAAATTGTGAAGACGGAACAAACAAGCAAAGAAACAAACAGAAATCGTTGTCTCGAAGTCACTCCGTAACATGAAAGATGATGATACGCATACCTGCCTGTCACTCTTATACTTAATTGCGAATATATGAGTACTTACTCGTAAATACTTCTATCTTAGCTAACATACTTAACAAATGTATTTTTTGTTTTCATCTGTTTCATATCAAATCTATATCATTATTAGTCATAATTGCATTGTCTCAGTTAATTATTCTCACTATGTTCTTTCAAATGGGGAATTTCTGTCGTGTGGCTGTTTTTTTATTTGTGTATTTATTTATTATTATCTATGTATTTATGTTAGCCATAATAATGTATTTCTGTATTAGTATGAATTTGATTAGGTATTTTTTTATTAGTTTGGTAAACTTACCTATATTTTATAGCTATATTATGTTTTAAAGCTAGCATAGATTTTGTTTTTGTTCGCAATAAGTCTGCACCACCTAACGTCCTTTCTAAGGTCTGTCTGGAAGATATCGCTAATCAGAGATAAGACCGGCTGTTGTTTACCTGGGTCTTTTGAATTGTGCTATTTTTCTGTAATGTTTTGATTTGGTGGGCAGTAAATTGTTTTGTTTTGTATTGTATTGTATTGTATCATTCTGCGAGATCGACGTGTTTTTTACGTACGGATATTTTAATTGGATAACTAAAAAGTTGTATTAATTTTGACTACGATTACGATTGATCTACGATGTATAATTTTTAGACGTTAAAACTAACTAATTAATACGTAGCGAGTCACTGGCATCACTAGTATTCTTTAATCAAAGAGAAGAACACGGATTTCACGCTATTGCTCATTTAGCTGAACAATCACAGTAAGTAGATATTTTCGTGTAAGTTTCCATAATTGAGAACTTCCAAACTCACTCATATTATACGAGCTGGCATAATGAAGGAACCAGGCTCACTTTAATTACTTCTGACATAATAAACGAAGTCATGAGTGTGTTTGTTTATAGCGAAACTTATTGTATCGCATAAAGTGTTTCAATTGCGCACTCTGTATTGTTCCTGAAACTCAATAATTGGTGTTCTCCTTTATTGTTCCGTATCTCCGTTGGATTGTTTTCCCTAGCGGAGACTATTCAAAATTCCTATCAAAAATGAAAATACATTGGCCTCAGTACTTATTACAATTCTTTAGAGTTTCAAGAAGTTTTAACTGAACTTTAAATAGAATGTCTCTCAAACCACAAAGCATTTTTTCATTCGGGTCAGTAATTTCAAAGATTTTCCTATTAAAAAGGCTCAGTAGCAGTTTGGTCTTTTGTTTGTAGCTAGTAGGGGTCATTGTTATTTGAATAATTCAAAGGGAATGAGATTCTAGAACAAAAGGTCGAACAAAAATCGTCAGTAAAACTACGTTAACCCGCCATAGCTCTCGTTTAATTTATTGTTTGTTTTTTTTAAGTACTTCTTCGTTTAAAGTAAGTGATAATAAGTAACAATTGGTTTAAACTTTGCAACAGGAAGCTAATGGAATATGTATTAGAACTTAGCGGCTAAATTCGGAATAACAGTGCCTGCGGCGTCCGGAACTCCCGCAGAATATTCGACTTAACAGGCCCTGACTACAAACTTTGATTAAAAACAAACAGTAACCGGAGCTGGGCAAAATACATGCTTTGTTTCAATTGAATTACAAAAAAATATCTCGTAAGTATTTTAAAGACAAAATATCTTTAAGAATGTATTTGAAATATAAAGTACAAAGTACAGTATTTTACTTATTTTTATTTGAAATACAGAATACAAATCACAAAATATTGTCAATTTGACGTACTTACAGTAGGTAACAGGTGCAGTGTTGCCAACTCTAAAGATCGACATGTTTAGCGGTCACCATTTTGCTTAAGAAAGGTTATAGCTTTGTTCTTGAAAACGCATCCATTAATAATATCGCTTAATTAAGGTTGAATGTACTTATGTTAAAATGCATTTTTAAGTATTTGAAATACTAACTACAAAATACCCCGGCGTCAGATATTTGAAATATGAATAAAAAAATACATTTTAATTACATTTTAATTTATGTAAGTAATTCAAATACTGCCCAACCTTGCAATAAATTCATTTTAATTATAAAAATTGATACTGGTTATCTGATGTCAAAATATTCGATTTTTAAGCAAGTCAATCTAATCGTGAGGATCGATCTCAGTTTGGCCATGGTCACGCCATTCTAAGGTTAGATTTGACAGCTGTCAGCTCAGGAGCATTGCCTGTACAATTCGGCAAGGCTGAGGGTGGACTTGACAGGAGCGCGTGGAGCTAACCTCATGTGCTTCTGTTTAGTCTTCTAGAGTAAATACTCTTTAACCGAACAATCGTTGTCGCGTGTGATATCCATAGATTTATTTCTCTATAAGTTCACGGTCATAAGATGTCTGTAAGTCGAAATTGGTGAAATACACCTTGGTAAAATAAAGATTGAAAGCCATTAATTAAGAAAAAAGAAAGATTGATCTATATTGATGCAAATATGTCTTGTAATTCTTTATGCGCAATAAAGAGTTTATATACATACATATTATTATACAGGGTGTTAGGTAATGAGTGGATAATCCTTGAACTACGAATAGAGGGCACTTAGGACGTTATGAAAAAGCTAAAATAGGTCTAGTAAAAGTCGCACGGTTTTCGAGATATTTGGACTTTTAATCGGATTTTTGTTATTTTTCCTTATGTCCATGTTACGAAAAACCCTTAATTTCATGTATTAATTCATATATTTTTTTACTTTTTCTTGCATGATTAGAATCACTATGAACTAAGGAAGTTTTTAAAGCTACATGCCAAGTATTTTTCATGACAACTTTTTGAGTAAACTCACTAAGTTACTTTTTCCATACTAAGAAATCCCCGCGTTTGTTTTTCACGTAGTATGGAAAAACAAACTTTGTGCGTTTACTCAAAAAGTTGTCATGAAAAAAAACTGGGCATGTAGCTTTAAAAACTTCCTTAGTTCATAGTGATTCTAACCAAGCAAGAAACAACGAAAAAAAATTTGAATTAATACATGAACTTAGGGGTTTTTCGTAACACGGACATAAGGAAAAATGACAAAAAATCCGATTAAAAGTCCAAATATCTCGAAAACCGTGCAACTTTTACTAGACCTATTTTAGCTTTTTCATAACGTCCTAAGTGCCCTCTATCCGTAGTTCATGGATTATCCACTCATTACCTAACACCCTGTATATTATGTGCTGCGTTGACAGCTGTCTTATCGGGCCTCTTAGAACGCCGCGACTATAGTGATTCAAAACTATCTAATAACTGCAGGATAATTACCTACTGTCAATACAACAAGTACCTACTTACCTATATTATAACATTTATAACTTTTGCTATCATCAATAATATAATTATATGACCGTTTACAAATTAGCATATTATTAGATTCACAAAACTAGAAATAATATTATGAAGCAAGAATAAAAATAGTGCAATTTTACTCTGGGCAGTTTGCATAAAATCTCCACAGAGACGCAGTAAAGAAACCCAACACCGTTTTCAATTTGAATATTCCATATCTAAGTTGTTAACACTCTTGTTTACATAGTAAAGCAGAGTTTTTGAGAGCATTATCACAGTTTCAAAGGAGAAAAATGTCTTTATTTAATGGTAAAGTTTACATATATTTTGCATTATTCGCATACCCGCTTAAAACACAACAGCCCGACACTTCTCCCCCGGAGGGCGCTCTTGTAGTTTATTGACATTTACTTTCCGGGGGTAAACAGGGCGACAGTGGCTGTCTGTCTCCGCCTTGACTTCCCGCAAAATGCGTCTATTCCGCACTCGCCACACTGCGGGAAATGCGGAGCAGCATTCTCGCTTTACCATTCGAAAGTAGGTATGCAAAATATGTGCGGTCTGTTATTGAATCCGCGGGCACGTTCAACGCAATAACTTCTAAATTATTAGAAGCATTTGCTGTTTGCATTATACAGCGGGTAAATTTTATACGGGCATATATTTTAACAACAGTTAATATATACACTAATTAACGTAAAAACTTGTGTAACAGCAACATTAGTTTTATTTTATTTTTTCTTAGTAATTAATTCAGCAAGAAGCTTCGCCAATAAATTTTAAAATAAAGATCACTCGTTTATTTCGTTATAAATTAAATTACTTATTAGTCGTGGCGGTTCACTCGCTTGAGATAGGTACTTATTTTCCACGTGTTATCCTTGCACTTGGATACAGGCAATAGGTACACGACGACTGATGGACGCTCTCACTCTTCGTACATTGTTCCTAAGACAAACTTTAAAAAATTAACTACGCTTAAAAATAAAAATTGCCAACAAAGTTTAGATAAAATACCTATATGCCCGTGTGAAATTTACTCGCTGTAGGGCTGTAGGTATACAGAGAAAATTACCGTTTTTGAACAAAAGCCTCAATTTTACATGCTTTCAACAGTTTCAACGTTCTTTTCCCTATTGAAAATAACTTGTGTCACGAGTCACGACCGTGCTTGCTTTCTGGATACTTTGCAAAATCTTTAGTTTTAAAAATCGATAAGTGGACTTAGGAACACTGTTATCGGATTACGCAGAGAGACCGAAGCTAATGCAATATGTATCAGCGTCGAGTATTGGAGCGCTGACCCTTTCAATCCCGGCACTGTTCTGAGGCTACTTATAAGATTTCAACACTCTTTGTCTATCCTTAAAGTTTCAAGCTGTTGAATTTTTCAGGTAGTCAGTTAAGCATACTCGCTCGATGAGACGCCGCAGGACTTTGTGTACCTACGTAACGTTGAAGTTCGTACTTACATTATGGCTCTTGTGATTAGACTAACTTGTAAGAAGATTACCCTAATGGATGCTTCAAACTGACGCACTAATTTCGTGTGCACAGAAAACACGCTTCAAACTAAATATATAACGGTTTTAGGTAGAGTAAGATTTTATTTGCTCGTATATTAGATGGGATGAATTTAGTGCATTTAGGGGAAAATAGTGTTCGAAAATTGTAAAGAGTTGACGGCCCGTAATTAGTAGAAGTATTGCGGATGAAAAGTTTCTACGTTAAATAGAATAAATAAAAATTCGTGGTCATTTTTCAAAACAATTCCAACTAAACTTAACTTTTTAACAATTCTGACTGCATTGACCTTACGCGAAGACAATGAACACGTCTCGTCATAAAAGGTTTAGTATTTGGTTCGATCTCAGGTTCATTATGTCACTTTTAACCGATTTCAAAAAAGGAGGAGTTTCTTCATTCGATTGTATGTTTTTTTGTGTGTTTGTTACTCGTTTACTCCGTCATACCATTTCAAGAGAGCAGAAAACATCTCAAACATTATGTGTCGCTACTTACTTGTTTCGTCCCATTACAGCCGGAACTCTCAATGGATTGCCATTAACGACTTACGGGTAGCAAGTCGCAACCCGGTCAACCCAAATATCTATGCTGTGCCAATCTAAAATTTGGCTTCAGAAGCACCACAGTTGGCTCGAACACAAGTAGGGTAATAACAACCGGAGTTCCATAAACTCAAAGCGTCAATTCCAGTCAGGCATAATAGTGCAGTAAGTGAACATTCATTCTAATGTTTGCGACAAGTGCATTGAGCACTGGCTAACATATGGGTAATTTTTTTATCAGTGCACAAATTTTAACATATGATTTTGTATCGTTAATATAATATATTACGATAGTAAACGATTTTGTTTTTTTTTTTTGCAAATTATCTTTCTTTTACCTTCTCGTGTGGACACAAAGTCACACTAGAAATGATGACATGGGTTGTCAAGCTGTAGGTATGTGATTCACTGTATTGATATTCGAAATTTGAAATTTCATGTACAGCTGTCAGACAACAAGCCCCTCTCCTACTGATATTCTAAATTTGAAATTTCATTTATTAACTTACTTAACAACACTCCCCTCTCCTCGCACTCCTGCATTAGAGGGTCCATGAATATCGTTAAGTTTGTGGAATCATTGAATCGGCAATATCTGTAATATTTTTTAAGCTAGAGTAAAAATAACACATGTGTTATTGATTAACAATAGCGAAGCAAATATTAAAATTTGTGCACCTATTAAAAAACTACCCTGTATATTGGCTGGCTTTTTGCTGAAATGATGTTCAGCTATTAGTTTTCACCGCGTTCCCGAGAGAGTAGTTTATCTTTCCGAGATAAAATATCAATGTGTTAATCCATGCTCTCATACATCACCATTTCTGGGCAGGCAGGCATATTTAACGCACATAAAATGGAACCATTTTTTTTTCACCGTGTGGTTGCCGGGTTAGAGTAGTGCCACTCCATGTCTTCCCGTGGATGTCGTAAGAGGCGATTAAGGGAATAAAGGCTTCTAGTATTGTTAGGCGATGGGCTTGCAACCTGTCAATAATACACTAATAAACATCTCAGCCTACTTGTGCAAAATGTGGTTACAGAATTATTAACATGTCTTTTTAGAGTTGTTGGTATTTCTGTAGCTCTGCCTACCCCACTCTGGGAATGAGGGCGTGATGTTATGTATGTATGTATGTATGTGATGTTCAGCTATTAGTTTTCACCGCGTTCCCGAGAGAGTAGTTTATCTTTCCGAGATAAAATATCAATGTGTTAATCCATGCTCTCATACATCACCATTTCTGGGCAGGCAGGCATATTTAACGCACATAAAATGGAACCCTTTTTTTGAAATCCTCAGTGAAATCGCATTTTTAGCTGTCAAATAAACTAAACGACTCAGGTTTGTTCCATATACAAGTATAAACGGATGTGTCAATGCCACTGTTTACCGACAGTGATGAATTGGGCACCACGGAACTCTTATTTCAGTTTGACCTCTCCCATCCTGCGGAGTTTTTTCAAGTCTCCAGTGAATTCATACGTGATGTACAGTCCACGATGTTAGTTGAAACCACTATTTGCATTTAGATGTGATAATACCCGAGCCGGCGCATATAATTGCTTTATAAATTGTGAGTTTATGCACGCTTTACGTAAATACGCACTTGAAAATTTTTTGTCACGTGCATTCGCACGATAAAAAACCGGGCCAGAGCATGTCGGACCATGCTCAGTGTAGGGTTCCAAAGCTATTAAGTAATTCAAACATAAAAATCAACAAGTAATAACTTTTTTTTACTTAATGTAATTTGGTTATACTTACTAAAATCAATAATTTAGTAGGTATAAACACTTTAATTGCCTGTATCTCAAGATCCAATGATGTCTACTTAGTCGTGATAGTTTTCCTTTTAAATTCGTTATATGCGCTTTCATTGAAGATTTTATTCTGATATTTTGTATTAGTGGTTTTGTAGTAGGGGAGGACATGACTCTAACAAAAATTTGCGCTTTAGAGCGTAATATTTTATAAACGGATCCCTTAATCGAATAATTGGTTCCATAAACCCGTAATATTATTGAAAGATCTATCCAACGACACCCCACACTATGGGATAAACGAATAAAAAAAAGACATCCCCGCGTTACGTGTAGGGGTACAGTAAAAAAAATATTTTTCATTCTTTTATTTTAAGTACCACTTTGTTGGCTTCTCTAATAGTATATTCATGCTAAATCACAACTTTCTAGAACTAAAAGTCTCTGAGCTAGGCTGCGGAAGCCCGAACGGACGGACGGACATGGTGAAACTTTAAAGGTTCCTAGTTTGACTACGGAACCCTGAAAATTGCTCTGAGCACCCTGCAAAGCCATTTTAAGGTCTTTTAATACATCCGCTTAACATAAATTTTAGTAGGAAACTAAAATGGCGGCTGCATATAGGTCTGCTGGCATCGGGCGGTGATAGAGGCCGCGGCGGTGCCAAATTGCCCTGTTCGCTTATCATCAGGATTACGTCTAGCATCCATGTGCTGCGGGGACGATATTTATAATTCATTGTTACAGAAAAAAATACTATAAAATAAACATCTGGGTTAGGCCTCTTTTCCACATTATCTTATTCCCCCCGGTAAGATTCTATTGTGTTTCAAGTTCCCCGTTTAGATTTGCAATAAACGTGTGCGTTATTAAATATAATGTAAAAATATACATAATTATTATGTCTGAGTAGTTTTTAGTGTTTTCATTTTCTACATGAAGTCGCTCCCTAATAATTAAATAACTCTACGGTGTACCATTGCGTGAATGATGGTATTATGGAATAAGGGTGTCCTTCGTCTGAAACTGTCATAATTAACATGTTTTATTTTTCATATTATGTTCTATTGCGCATTTAAAGTTGTTAAATATTTATACATTTTGTGATACTTTCAGCCCCTGAGCACTTTAATATGATCGTTGACTTGGAAACGATTGCTCCGTCCGCTCGGTTAACACTGCAAATTGATTTTTATTTTGATCCATGGTTGCAAATTCGTTGGCCAATTTACCCCATTGGCCATTTACTGGTATTCTGAGGTTTCTTTAATTAAAAAACACATCGTTGTTGATTTAATAAAGCAGCAACTACAAATTTCAGTAAAATAAACGGCAAAAGGTAGTCTTTACTAAACTTTTAATTATGAAAATGTGTTCTATGCGACAGTATACCTTTTATAAAGAAACTTTAACAAATGTATGGTGCCACAAAAGACAACCAACTTAAAACGTAGGTACACATACTTACTTTTATTCCATAAATACTAACCACATTTATATCTACGTTGTCATCTGGTTACCTCAATTGTGAAAACTGGAATCCAGTGCTCCCTTTGACGAGGTAGTCTTTCCTGTCGCGTCCCACGTAATCGTAGCTGCTTTTGCACCCTACTTGCTTTACGTATAAAATCCTTAGCGGCCTTTGCTGCATGAAATACCGCGAACCTTTTGTGCTAGAAACTCCTTTAGACTTCATAATCAATGTATACCTACCTAAAACGTGTAAGCCAAGCGTTTGCATGTGTGTAAGCATGGATAAATGTTGGCAACTGCACGTGGCATGCAGTCTTATAGTGTTTTCAATACACGAAGGTGCAACTCGCCATTAAAAATAACGTTGCGCAGAAGCTTCAATATGTACCTACATACTCGTATATGTAAGCCTTTTCTTAAAGTTGAAACACTGAACGAAATCACCATTACGGGGTGCATCAACTTTGTCCTGAATTTTTGATGTGCCACTACACCCAAAGTCTTTCAAGTAGGTATAGATATATTAACTGAACATTGACTTGGTTGAAAATGGTCGTTAGAATCAGAATCAGAATAATCTTTATTCAAGTAGGTTCACAAATAATAAACTCTTTTGAAACGTCATAGTAGCGACTTAGCCTAAATTGACTGCAGGTTCAAATCGCGACCGATCAGAGAAGAACCTGTAAGTAACTCTGTCGGATGTCTTTTTTTTTTCGACGTTCGCAACCTTTTGTCGTAAGGACTAAACATTTTATTACAAGCAATTCAGTCCCAAGCATTGTTATCATTAATATAGTCTTTAATACTATAATATGCTTTAGAAATTAGTTTACGCTTAACGTAACTCTTAAATTTATTACTGATAGTTCAGTAACATTACTTGGGAGCTTATTATAGAACCTAATACAATTACCCATAAAAGCTTATATTTATTTCTGGTATTAACATTATGTATGTCACAGTTCTTTCTAAATTTAGCGATGTTTTTATGAACATAAATAGTGTTTTCATAAATGTATTGACTGTGCATGGTAATATATTAATTTCTTTAAACTTATCTCTAAGCGAGTCTCTCTGGCCCATCTTGTAGACAGCACGAATAGCCCTCTTCTGCAGAACAAAGATGCTATTTACATCAGCAGCACTACCCCACAGTAAAATACCATATGACATAATACTATGGAAGTAACTAAAATAAACTAATCGAGCGGTATCTAAGTCTATTAATTGCCGAATCTTATTAACTGCAAAAACTGCTGAACTGAGTCTACCCGCCAATCCAGAAAGATGAGGACCCCATTGGAGCTTGGAGTCTAACGTTATACCAAGAAACACTGTATCATTAACTAGGTCTAGTTTGTCATTTTTAATAGTTACAGTAGTTTGACTATTTTTCACATTAGTAGTCATGAACTTTATACATTTCGTCTTTTTTTCATTCAGTAATAAATTATTAACACTAAACCAATCGACTACTTTTGATATAGCATTGTTTACATCGACATTAAACTGCTGTTGTCGTTTAACTTTGAACACAAGTGACGTATCATCAGCAAACAATACTATATCATGGTCGTCCTTTATAAGGTAAGGTAAGTCATTTATGTAGATGAGGAATAAAAATGGACCCAATATTGAGCCCTGTGGTACGCCCATTGAGACCAATGACCCAGGTGATCGTACTCCATTCACGTCTACCCTTTGTATTCTCCCGTATAAGTACGTTTTTATTAAGTTTAGCGCAGTACCTCTAACTCCATAGTGGTGTAGTTTCCTGATCAATGTATCATGGTTAACGCAATCGAAGGCCTTGGACAAATCACAAAAAATACCTAAAGCATCCTGTGACCCTTCCCAGGCATTAAAAATGTTTTTAATCAACTCAACACCAGCTTCGGTTGTCGAGCGACCCCGAGTAAAACCAAATTGTTTATTGTGTAATAAATTATTATACCGAAAATGTTCCGCTAACTGTGACAAAATCAATTTCTCAAATATTTTAATGAAAGTGGGTAGTATGGATATTGGTCTAAAATTTGTGGGGTCAAAAGTACTACCCGTTTTGAATAATGGAATTATCTTACTATGTTTCATAAGATCAGGAAACTCACCACAATCAACACAGTGATTAAATACGACCATTAAGTCAGATGCTATGACTTCAATTAAGGATTTGAGTACATAATAGACAAATAGTTATCTACAACTTACCTACTTTCTTATTCAACTTCAGTCCCATCGATAAGCTAATTGAGAAAGCAAGATGAATTCGAATTTATCAGACACAGCACGATGTCGTTTGTTTATTTACTAAATCTATAATTCCTCACCATGTAGTTTTTCAGTAAAATGGGTCGGATTTCTGGCGCTTATGCTTCTCTTCCTAACTAATTGTACCTTCTTAAAAAGTTTCTCTGTTATGCGGAGTTTGCGTTTTGTTTGAGTTTGTTCCCTAATGCGAGGATTTGGGATGTAAAATCTTGGGAATATATATTCGTGTTTTACATATATGTCGACAAATTGTATGTTCGTTTTCTTCTCATTTACAAAATGAAGAGGGTGCATAATTTAACTTTTGCTGACTAAAATATGATTGTTTCCGTATGGGTTGTAGAAAACATTATGGATATTATTTAAATATACAAATATAGTATAAGACAATAATAAAGTCTTTGGCTTTTGATTGTTTTAGACTGCGTAGCCGTTTTAAATAAATAATAGTGGAGTAGTGTATTCGGAGATCTAAAAGTAAAAAGCCCTGCCCAATAGCGACGATTAATCAACCTTTAACTTTTGATTTGCAAAAAACCCTTTATATTAGAGGGTATATTATAGGCCTCTTTCTCTCGCCACTTTTCTCTGTTCGACTAAAACGTGCACCATAAAAAAGGATTGGAATAATCACAAACAATTCAATTATTTAAAAGCAAAGCCTTTAATCGTCGGTAATTATTTTACTGACGAAATTCACAAGCCTTTGAAGTTCTTGTTTTCTAAAAATAAGTATTTTTTCGTGACCGACTGTAACTCACATATTTTTCAAGCTCCTGTAATTGACAGCACCCAATGTTGGTCCCTGAAGGGCATGTAACATATCGTTCGGAATATTTCTCTGGGCCCTGTTGTGCCGTCACTTCCGGTCTCGTCCCCACCGGAACAGGAAAAAGCGATAAATCATCCGCCATTGTCGCCAGCGCCCAATTGACATTGATTTTTCTACGTGCGTGTTGTATTTGTTTGATTGTGCCGTATTGTGTTAGTGGAATGCTGAATTTATTACCAATTCAAATCATTGATTTATTACATTCCTGTAAATCACCAAATTATTACATGATTTATTGTGAAACGTGCTTTAAACCATCTCTTAATCAGCCGTGGGATTATTTAGGAATGATTAAAACTAATTTGTTGATTATTGTAAAAATTGTGATATATTCTTTGTTAAACTATGAATATTTAACTGTACAAAATACACGATGTTCTAATTTACATTTTCAATATTATTAACAAAATTATAAGATTTATAAAACATTACTCAATGGCAGGAGACGAGCGATCATTCGTGAGTGCCTTCCTTAGCTTCACCGTCGCGAATTGCTGAGCCCTGCGCAAAAACTATGACTTACTAACCATTATTTCACTATGGTAAAAAATCTCATCCACCAATCCTCATTTACTTTTACATAATATACATCAATATCGTACATATTAATTTGTATACTAATATGGCCTTAAGTAATTGTGAGTTAATGTAAAAATATTTGTATAAGGCGATTAACATACGGTATTCTACAAACTACAAAATGATGTCAACTTAAATCTTTAGAGCAATAAAATAAAACAAAAACACAACAAAACCTGCAGATTTATTTGTAGACACTAGTTTCACGTCCCCACAAGTCGTACCAGGGGCCAAAGGTGTGACCATCTTCAGGTAGTTCGTTTCCTTCAGCGGGTCTCTTGAGCAATTTGGTTCGAGGCAGCAACTGCGGTCTTTGTTGTTTTAATGCCTCGTTGAACTTTTGGTCATCTGATTCGCTGTAGGGACCTTCAGTTCGTCTATCCATTAAGCGCCTGGATTCAAGTCTTGCCTCCTCTTGGCGTATTTTTGACTTCTCAGCTTTTTTAGAGTCTGTCTCATAATCATACCGTGATACACGCCGCTCTTGATCGCTAAAATACGAAATGTTAGACTCGTAGTATCGGTCTTCCCTACGCCCGTTGTAATGTAATGAACTATCATCATAACTTCTTTGCGACCTGTTTCTATTTCTTGGTTCTCTGTTATCCTTTGGACTGGTAAAATCCTTTCTTCCATGTCGTCTGTCTAGTGAATAATCGATTCTTGGCTCTCTGCTTTCGTATGTTTTCATATCTTTCTTCGGCGTTCTGGTTTCAGCTTGTGGATATTCCTTCTTGTAATGGTGCCCATTTTCAAAGTTCTGTGAATGTCGATTTTTTTCTTCCTTGCTGGAACGTTTTTTGTTATACTTCAAAGTCCCTTCGTCGTGTCCGTTATATGGATTTTCATTTCTCATGTCACTGTTATTTCTTTCCGTAGGAATTCCATATCGGTCAGTAAGTGGTTCATTTTCTTTATATTTCAGGGTTTCCGATGAAGCAGAGAAAGTTTTTAATTCTTTTGAATTATCTTTAAATGTTTTGAATTCCATAGGTTTAGGTGGAGAAAGTTCGTGTGAAGACCTTTTAGCTTTATCAGAAGATAAAGTAGCACGGACGTGTGGTTTTATAGGGGTAACTTCTATTTCTTCGAATTCCGGCATATATGCATTTTCTTTTCGTTTCTTGATATCATCATCCATAAGTTGAGCGTGCCGACGTTTGTCTAGCTCTTGTTGTTTCCGGGATGTCATATGGTCGTCAACTATGATACAGTCATATGGATCGGTACTGGATGCAACTGAATTAGCATCAGAATTGCTATCATTGTCATACCTCTGAAGAATTTCACGACGCTTAACAGTTTTCATAACAAAACCCTCCCCATTCTCATCGTTATAGAAACTGTTTTCGAAATTAGTTTTGATAGTACTGGAGTTAGTCAAATCTGAATGACGGGACTCATTGCGGGGAGCAACTTCTTCACTTTTTTCATCTGAAGTGTTTTTTCCTGATGCACCTTTTTTGTTCATTGCCGGGTTTTGATGGTAAATTTCAAGACTCTTTCTGCTTTTTTCCGCACGATCATCGGTTTCTATTGAGCCCAAACTTTTTGCTTGACGAATGCCATTGTTGACTTTAATGTCCTTTCTATCAATTGTTTCTTTTGGCCGACTCTGACCATTTTCGATGGGAGGTGTCTTTTCTGGGCTCGACTGCTTTCTCACATCCGGTACTTCGGGAGCGGGTCTTAGTTCTTTTTTAATTTTTACAAAAAGTTTCTTTTTATATTCCGGGACTGTGTCAACGATATCTCGGTGCTGCCAAAGAGACATTCCTTCCATTATCTCTTCATTAGTCGTACGACCAAATTTCCAAAATGACTTGGTTCTCTTGACCCTTTGTGAATCCTTGTCCATGTCTAACATGCTCCTTAGCATAAGTTGTTGATCGTCCGTTAAGTAGCCGTTTACATTATTTGGCTTTGGTCCTCGTTTTAAGCTTTGAGTTTTAAGTAAATAAGCTTTATGATCGTTGGTATGGTGAGCAGATTTACTATGGGAAAGAGGAGAAAATAAATAAATTAAACAAGCGCTACAATGAAACATGAAGCAACGTAAAATTAAAAGCAAAATACTAATTATACTTTAAACTGAATTGATTGAAAGGGTCTTACCTGATTGGTACTCGCAAGCGTTGCGCTTCTTCGTCACTGTAGTCAACATCGGGCTGTGGAGGGGGTTCGTTGGAGAAACCGGAATCATTAGAGCTGTGTAGCGAGACATTTCCCACTGCACCAACTGCTGATACTACGGTCTTTGCCGGGCCAGCTTTGTTCTGGGCCATCTGGTAACGAGACAAAAAGTAAGTCACAAAAATTTTTAATGTAGGGTAAAAACACAATAGACAAAGCACAATAAAATAGGCAAACGTGAAAAGGGCAAAGAAAAAAGTGATCATGCTAGAGCGTGCATGTCATAAGTGTACGAATATTACCTGAGAACGCATGGGCAGCGTCTGCGGTCCAAACGTTCTTGTTTCGATGACAGCATGAGTAGTGAAGCTGGCAGCTGAAGTAGAGCTCTTTATAGCGCTGGTGGCAACGGCAGCAGGTGTAGAAGAATGGAATGTGGCACTTGCTGATGAACTAAGGGCGCTGGGTGATGGCGCCGGCAGAGTTGGGGGCAACCCAGGAGAACCATTGCCAAGGCGACCCTGTTAGGTTAAGAGAATTATGTTAAGGTTAAGCTGTCGACATGACCTTGATCTTAAAAATATAAGAGATTTTTTGCGCTTAAAGTCGGTAATGGCCCTCATGGTTTATGAAACAACGCAAGCACCTGTAGCTTTAAGTTCTATTTTGATATCACCTCCGCCTTAAAATCTGTATAAAATCTTTCCAAAACTTAGTTTTATCGTAAGATCAGAGGGTTTCAAAACACTAATTACTAAGTTATAAAGTGCGTATCAAGTCTTTCACTTATTCTTCTATTTTAAACAGTAACTTCAACTTTCAAACCCTTTCAAAACCTTCTTAAGTGACACGAGTAACTTTCTGCTGTACTCATGGTTATTTCAATCTGATGGTACCTTGTTTACATGATGAGCAGTGACGGTGTCACCGAACATGCGCGTGGGCGGGTGATGCGCATGCGTAGTTGCGCTTGGCTGCGTGTGCGCCACGGGCGCCGGCGGCGGCGCTTCGCCCGGAGTTTGCGCACAGCTCCAGCGGGCTGGAGAACTGATAGAAAAAAAGTTATTTTTGCTGTAGTTAAAAAGAAATTAGGAAACACACCGCAGCGAATAGACTTAGCGCATGACCGATCACGGTGGAGATTTTTGAGGAAGGCCTATGTCCAGCAGTGGGCTTGTTTTGGATGACAGTATGAGCATGATAATGAAATAAAAAAATTGAAAATTACATAGGTACATCATACATACATAACATAACATCACACCTTCATTCCTAGAGGACGGTAGGCTAGGCAGAGCTACAGAAATACCAACCACTCTAAAAAGACTTGTTGGTAATTCTGTACTTAACCCATTTTGCACAATCAGGCTAAGATGTTTACCAGCATATTAGTCACAGGTTCACGGGAAGGTAACCACTCGGGCGGGGAAAATTATAATTAATGTAATAAGAAGTTACTATTAATAACAACTCATGCTGTGGTGTGACGTTACTATTAAAATTTAGGACTCGCGCATCAAGGGTACCGTACCCTGTACAATATTAGATACTTTATAATGTTTTTTTTTTTAAGTCGGCTATTAATCACGTTTGTTGTTTGGGAACCTTAATTCATTTTATTTTAATTTTATTATTTCCCTTGTAAGTAAAATATACTGTGAATATTTGAAGCTTCTACATGTTGCCGTTATTGATATCGAGCAAAAAAAGGCCAAAAAATCTCTTTTATTGCATGGGAGCCCCCCTTAAATATTTATTTTATTCAGATTTTAGTATTTGTTGTTACAGCGGCATTATCTGTGAAGATTAAACTGTCTAGCTATCACGGTTTATGAGATACAGCCTGGTAACAGTCAGACAAACAGATAGACAGACAGACAGATGGATAGTGGAGTCTTAGTAAAAGTGTCCCGTAATCGTGCACTACTGAGGGCATAGCCAAGTGGCAAACGCTGCTAACGTTTCTGTTTTCAATCGACTCGAAACGTATACAGAACCCTTACCATGGGTTACAGTTACGATACTCGCTAGAAATTCTAAAGCTCTGTCCCTTTCAATCTACTACAATACTGTGAGGGACAGAGCATTCAACTCTCTAGCGAGTACGGTAATTGAAACTCATGGTAAGGGTACAGTTGACAAAAGCGTTTGACGCCGAATGACGCGATCTGTAATCAACTTAGTAAATCCTATACATTGTTTCGATTTTCGAAAATTGCTAAGTTAGCGTAATGCATGTTTACTAGGCCCCCTGGTCACCTCGAAGAATATTCTCACTGGCTATACAATTCATTAATACTCAGTTTAGCCACGAAAACACACCCACCACTTTGTTTTTCTTTTTTTGTTTACTGTTTTTACTTTTTATGTGCCTTGTTGTATTCAGTGAATAAATGTATTTTTCTTTCTTTTTCTTTCTTTCTAGTGTAACACATTGACATCTTAGTAAAATAAATAGAATCATTTGTCTCTTCGCACTTTACAAGTGTACAAATAAATGATGCTCTATTTAGTTAGTTACGAGAAACCTCAAATACCTGCTTCTAAATGGTTGATCGTCAGCTTTAATTTCTTGTTTAGGTCTTTGTATCATTTAAACCCACAAAAGAATAATCTAGGTACTCACCTAACTTCGTTGTCAGGTATTGGTTCAGTGTACGCAAGCGGGAACCATCCAGCGTGATGCGTGCGCATATTCTCTCCATACTGCCACCCCTTAGTCCGTTCGCCCAGCAAGGCCAGCACGTCTCCTTGTTGGAAACTGAGCTGATTCTCTCCAGCCGCTGCGTACGCGTATAAAGCGCGTGCTAGGGGTGGGTCGCGAGATGTGCAGGATGGTGGGGCTAGGGATGATGGACGAGTTGCTGGACGAGAATCTATGTCTGAAATAATAAATAAAGGCTTTGCAATTTCGGTCAAATATGGTAGGCTCTCGTGCAATACTTAAGTGTTCCCATGTTTCAATAAATAAAGGTACAGTTATTTAAAAATTGTATTACTATATTGGCCTTATGAGGCTATTCTATACATCGATGATATGGAGTGAACCTACGAGCTCTTTCGACAAGACACAAACCCATGATTTCAGAGAAGTGGCTTTTCAATCATAAAAAACACCTAGTAAGATACATCTCTCTTCCTGCTCGTTTTCTCATGCCAATCAGTACTCGTAGTTGTTTAGCTCTACAAAGCGCTCAAAGTTACATCACAAGACAATAAATCTGAGTACATGCAAGGTGCCGAAGTAAATACTTTGAATTTGTATTTATGGAATTTCCTTTAAAATACATAAGATAAACTAAGTATTTTAAATCATCCATCATTTAGGTTTTTATTTTTCTATTCGCAGTATTCACTTGAAGCATGCTTCCAGAATTTGGACGTTTGTTTTTATATGAGTAAAAGTCAAAATCATCTCAATCCCGTCAAACTTACTTTGATCCCCAGTATGTAAGCTCGCTTGTAGATTGAAGTCAGATTTGGCCCTGGACAGGCCTTGAGCAGGCGATCCCAGGTCACCGATAGACCTGACGTCGAGACACGATGCGTCCACGGACCTCGTCTTCCGCAGAGCTGAGCCGACCGACGCACGGTCGTCGTCATCGTCTCCTATTCGGGGGCTAGCGTAGACGTCCTCGTCAGCCCAGAATGACACTTGCTGTTGAAGTAATAAGGTATGTATGACTGGTTGGCCGATATTAGATACCTACCTGGTTATTCCAAGATATCTGTTTGAGAATGTTACGGAAAAAGGTTTGAAAAGGAAAGGAAAGGCACTTTGAGTTTTAATGTCTTGGATCCCATCCTTTTGGTTTAGTAGACGATCAAGTCTTGTCAAAGTATAACGATTTTAGGATTATTCGAATAATATTTTGAAAGAAATCAAGCCAGCATTATATTCCGACTCCATTTTTTGATACTGTTGTCTATGCATGCCAAATATTCCTGAACTTTGAAATTACCCATATTTTTTTAATCAATACTTGCGTCGCTATATAATACTAATCTAACGATAGCTTGTTTGGTAAAATCAGGCGATCCGTTCAGTCTCTACGAGGGAACAAAGAACCATACATACCCTACATGACAAAAACATTAACCTCCGTCTTAGGCAGTTCATGCAATAATAATTTTAAAGTCATTGTGAACTTTTTTTAAATCATATAAACAACATTCCTGTGCATTCTTGGCGTTTTATTACACAGGTAAAAATGCCATCGGAATGAAGTCATTACGCATTTATTAAATTTTTATGTTGTTTCTCGATGCTTTCATAAGAAAAATTGAAGGAATAATACGAGAATATATGTGTTTTTCCGATTCTTTAGGTCAATACGAGTTTTAAATGGGCCATTCGGGTTATAATAGCCCATAAAACCATTTTACGTTGCAGGAGACAGATTTAACGGTTTTCCTCAGAAATGCTCATCCAAAATTCATGGCGAATCTTACTGATCTCTGAATGCAAGCAATTCAATCAAATCTTAATAATAAAACTGGTTTTTAAGGGGTGGTTTACTGAAAACGACAAGGCGCGCCTTTGTGAATATAAATCTAAACTCGTCAGGTTTTTTGTCCTTTCAATACATATAACAAAAACTCTATAACAAAATTAAAACCAAGGATTGATGATTATTTTCTCATCAAAAACCGCGTTCATAATTAATATTGAAAATCAGGCTAAAAGTTAACCTAACCTGTACTAAATATTTTTACATTTCATAAACCTTTCGGACTAAATCAAGCGTGTAAAAAACCAATGTTGAAAAAGTTTTACTACTAAAAAGTACTAACCCTCATCCTGCTAACGAACATGGCTTCCACATTGGGCGGCAGGAACTCCCTGGTTCGAGACACCTCGAGCCACTCGTCCAGGCCGGTGTTGTAGGACGCTGCTCCCGAGGTGTGGTACGCCAACCAATGCTTGGCAAGAGAACACTGTCGTTCCAGTACGAAGCCGTAACGGCGACGCTCTTGAGTCATCGCCTGTGGGTAATAATAAGCTAGGTTAGGATCTGCTATTGCGTGAAATAATTGTAAAACTTCTAGAATATACTCGATATTGTTTAAACGATATTGTAGCAAAGCGTCTTGGTACACTCCTTTATTTCGTAATTATCATGTTTTAGGCAAAAATTAAAACAAAGCAATGTAGACATTAACCGTAGGTTTTTCTTTTATATTGCGCCGACTTAACATGGGCCGCCGCTAAATTTGTAATCTTCTCAAAAGAAATACTCACATTTTTCAAGCTTTGCTCGCAAAATGCGTCCAGTTTAGTTTTCTCTTCTTCCAATATTTGCATGTTCTGGAATAAGAAAAGATTTATAGAATAAAATGAAATAGTTTTGCAGGAAAACACCTGTCTGGCCTTATTATTAACTTTCCTAGCCTGAGAATTGAAAAGTGATTAGCTTTATTGCAAAACGAAAACCATTTGCAAAAAATTTGATCATTTTGATGATAAAAACAGAATTTTAAATTGAAAACGAACACTTGCAAAGTTTGTTGAGGGTTTAGCTACGATGATACTTTAAATCTTGGAGTACGAGTACACGGAAGATGTCAAGAAAGGAAATAAAAACAGTTTTGCAGAAGCTTCTTTTGTTTAGGTCAATGGAGGTCCCTTATAATATGATTGTTTTCTCCTCGTATTTTTCGTAGAGTTACCATGCCGCAATGTAGTAGTTAAATTAAGTAGAAAGGAAGCAAAAGTACATTAGCTAATTAAAAACTGACAACTTCATAAATCTGCTTAATTTAGTTTTTATAGACAACTTAAACTAAACAAACGTCAGCTAAGAAACCTTTTATTGGATAATCCATTATACTCTGTCGACGAATATATGCAACTTAAATTGTAAAATTATTATTGATATTTGACCTTTATTAGTTTTGTGTATTGACATCGGAAACTGACCATTTATTACTTGTTTATCATTGTTGTTTTTGATTATTTGAGTGTTATTATATTATTGTATTATTTTAATATTATTTTATCATTTTGTATTAATGTTTTGTTGACGATATCAATGTAATTTCGTATTTTTTGACATGCAATGCAATCTATATTGTAACATTACATTGATAAATAAATAAACTAAACTAAACTAAACTAAACTAAATTACCATAAATAAATGTTACTTTTCATTAAAAAGTCGAGGGTAAATTATCATGTAATACCTTCATTTCTTTGTCCATCGCTGACCCAACTTTAGTGACATTTGTCTTCTTCTTCCTTTGCTTCTTGATTGTGGCAGCCGCCTTGCTGTAGCTTTCTGATCTTAATTTGTGTTGTTGCAGGAATCGCTTCTGCTCCGACTTGGTAAAATAACAGGAACAATTTTAACAACATTAAGTAAACAGGGACCGAACCCTACACCCTCGATTTCCTAAATTCAAGGACAACAGCTGCGAACAAGCGGCAATATTATCCAAGGCCTTCAGAACTAATTAAATAATCTTTCTAAAGTTACTCTTGGGCAAAAACTTTTCTAAGTTCCTGTTAAAGTTTCCTTAGTAACGTAACTGATAAGAACGATTCGCCTTTCATAGCTATGTCCGAGACTACAATGGACGTAATGTAGTGGCACACCCGAAATACGTTCAAGGAAAATATAAGGGAGACGTTTAGTTCCAGCAAAACTTTTTTAATAGAAATCCTTATCTCCCGCTAAACGAGATACTCGCCTAAGCTATTTGAACTTGGGGATCCCTTTCTAGTAAACAATTCTTGGAAACATGGGATTGTACACGAAGATAACTCGAGGAAAATGTATTTTATCTTCAACTTACCTGTACTACTTTTGTATCTTTCTCCAGATTTGTCTCCAAGGGAACCAGAAGATCCACGTAAAACGCCTTCAACTGAAATAAACACAATCGTTTTTTATTCCACACAAAACAAAATTATAAATAGACGTTACGACATAAACAAGAATTAGTTTTTGTACGAAGCTCCAACGTGTATAAAAATTGTCTAGATAGGGTAGAGACACCAGTAGTCAGCCAGGATCCTGTAGTCAGCCTTTTGCGTCGTTTTTTGCTTGTAAATAGCGGTCTTATTCAAATAAGCGAATCACCTGTGAGTTAATAGACGCTTTGATTCCTTATTGGTCAAATCATCAGACGATTGGTGCGGTATGAGGTCAGGGGGGTTAGTAACGCTCGTTCAAACAAGTGCTGTCAGTTGACCAGTGAAGTTGTGCCATGTCCGCCATTTTTTTGATAACTCGAGGTGTCATCTTCTTAAGTAAAAAAAGGTTGGTTTTTATATTCGCAGATATACTGTTTTATCATATGTTTATTATTTATAAATGTACCTGATATTATCGACTTAAAAACTTAGAATATAGTATCATTTTCTTTATAAATTGAGGGGCTGGGCACTGGGTACAACTTTTTAGCCAAAAATCCAATGCTCAGCCTCCCACGGCTGACTTTTGGGTTTTTGCGATATTTATCAATTTAATTCAAAAACATTACCGTTAGTAAGCTGACAATTGAATTTTCACATTAAATTAAGCACTCTCTATAAAATTTTGAATGAAACCCAGTAGTCGGCCGCATTTGAAAGTATGTATTTTATGCGGCTGAGCACTGGGTTTTGTACTTCCAGTATTCAGCCGCATATTTTTAATGCGGCCGACTACTGGGTTACGAAGCTCCAGTATTCAGCCGTTTTTAAAGTTAAATTGCTTATTAAAATACAGAAATTAAAATACAATATTAACAGGTACTACAATTAAAAGTTAAAACTAAACTTATTTAAATTAAGATAAAACTAAGCTACTGAAATATTAAAGATGTAAATAATAGAGACCATGCCGCGAGCGGACCTGCGTGAGGGGGTGTTCTTTTTATAGTGGTGATTATCATTTACATCTTGAATGTTTGAGTAGCTTAGTTTTATCTTAATTTAAATACGTTTAGTTTTAACTTCTGATTGTGCTTATATTATTACTTATATTAAATTAATTAACTTATCCATTAATTTATTAATCCAGTTCAGCTCTTTATTTTTAGTCAAACATGCCGCCAAGACCGATACACTCGTATCCACCAGAGAAACTCAATTCCGCTATGGTAGCAATTCGAAATGGAATGCCAATAAGAGAGGCTAGCAGAACGTTTAAAGTTCCTCGTGGTACATTACAAGACCGGCTTCACTTACGGGTCCCTGAAGGCCCAAGAAAAATGGGTCCTGATTCCGTTTTAAATAAATCCGAAGAAGCTGCACTTGTAGACTGGTGCGAAAAACTTACTAAATGTGGTTTTCCCCTAAAGCATGATAACCTATTAAATACCGTGCATTCAATAGTACTTGCTGATGGCAGACCAAACCCATTTACAAACAATAGACCAGGAAAAAAGTGGCTGAAGGCTTTCTTTCGAAGGAACCCTTCATTGTCGACTAGAACAGCTGAGGAAATTTCTAAAGGAAGAGCGATTATAACCGAAGAAAACATAAGAAAGTGGTTTAAAGATTTAAAAGATTATCTCAACCGCGAAGGCGTCTCAGATATACTTGATGATCCCAGAAGAATGTTTAACGGCGATGAGACAAGTTTCATGATTTGCCCAAAAACTGGTAAAGTGATAGCCCCTAAAGGATATAAAAATGTCTATCAAATTGTCAAAGGCAATAAAAAAGAGACAATCACCACACTGGCGGTGTTCTCAGCAGATGGAAGTATTTTACCACCGTGCGTGGTATTCCCGTATGTAAGGCCACCTAAGGATGTTATTTCTAGCATGCCTGACGAGTGGTTCCTTGGCAAATCTGACAGTGGTTGGATGAAGACAGACATATTTTTCGATTACGTTTCCAAGGGATTCAATAAATGGCTGGAAGACAACGGCGTAAAGAAACCTGTGATTCTTTTTGTTGATGGACACAAAAGTCACTTGACGATGAAACTGAGCGAGTATTGTCATGAAAATAATATAATACTATACGCTCTTCCACCTAATACAACTCATATGATGCAACCCGCAGATGTTAGTGTGTTTAAGCCTTTAAAATCGGAGTGGAAGAATACAGTTCATAGGTGGTCTTCTGCACCTGAGAATGCTAATAAATGTTTATCGAAGACCACATTCTGTCCATTGCTGAAACAAGTATTAGAGAAAGATAATATAAAGGACTCTATTAAAAATGGCTTTCGGAAATGCGGGCTCTATCCTTTTGAGCCTAATGCAGTGGATTACACAAAATGTGTTCAAAATAATGCGGAGAACTTTAAAAGGAATAAAAGTAAATCACCAAAGAAAAGACTAAAAAAAAGGGATTTTGATACGGCATTAAAGGTAATTACTCAGTTAAACAAAGAGTTAATAGAGCGTGGTGTGGATATAGCGGTTGTTTTAGAAGTTGTTGAAACTGCGAAAAATACAATAGGGATTAATAACTCAGTTCTCTCAGAGGATTTGACTGAATTACAAAGTGGGACCAATAATGAAAAGAACGCCGTCGAAATGGATACTATTTTGGATATAAGTTTGCCTTTGCTAGGAGATAGCACACTTTTAAACAACTTAGATGGGCCAGAAATTGAATCGGGAACTTACGAAATAAATGACAGTAACACGTTGATACCTGTAAGTTTGCCTTTGCTAGGAGAAAGTACAATTTCAAACAACTTGGATGGGCCAGAAAATAAATCGGGATCTTACGAGATAAATGACAGTAACACATTGATTCCTATTTATGATAATTTTAATATTACAAACCAACGTAATCAGGACAATAATATCATATCGATACCTATGAGAGTTTCACCAGCAGTGACCAATATTTTGAAAGTTCCGTCTCCTATAAAAAAAACCGTCACACCCAGAGTTATGAATCGAATCGGAGCCATATCTTCAAAAGACTGGAGAGATTTTGAAAAGAAAAAGGAAGAAGACAAAGAGAAAAAGAAAGCTGCAATTCAGGAGAGGAAACTACAACGGGAAAATACTAAACTTAAAAAAATTGAAGTAGCTGTGAACAAGCGAAAACAAAAAGAAAGTACCAGCAGAGTCAATAAAAAATGTACAAAAAAAAGAAAAATAGATTTTTCCAACGATTCAATGGATTTGTCAGATGACGATATGGCTCCCATTCTAACCAACCAACCTAAAGCAAATAAGTGTACACAGAAAGTGCAATCATTAATACCATCTGCTGACATCTGTTCCATCCCAAAATTGCCAAACAAAGAAAATGTACCAAAATATATAAAACCATTGATAAACGACAGAACAATATGGGATATGTTAAATACTAGTAGTAGTGATGATGAGTAAATTTGAAGTATGTTTAACAAAACTTAGATCACTACGTACTTACTTATATTTTATTTTTTATGATATCTTAAAGGCTATGAGTAATTATTATATATTAGGTGTAGTCATATTGTTGTTTAAAATAATTAATAATAACTGTTGATTTTGATCTCATTATAATTAGTAATTGTGAAGGCTGAGTACTGGGTGCACGGAGGCTGTCAACTGAACATTCGAGGCTGAGCACTGGAGAAATGTGCCATTTTTTGTTTAAACTTTATTTTTTTTTATATAAAGAGATTTATTATTTTCTATCTAATTTGTTAAGAAACTTGAATAAATAATGAATAACATCGAGTGGCATATTTATTAATGCAACCTACCCTGCTTAAAATAGAAGAGATCAAACTTCGAAAACTCGTTAAAAGGCTGACTACTGGTTCCTTTACCCTATATTAAATTTACTTTTTGCAGAGACGCTGAATACGAGTTAAGCATTAGTGGTATGATTGCAATAAGAAATTACTTACGATATTCATTTGCTGATCCTGTATTTCTCGGTACACTTCTACGACTTTCATGAGGGCTGTTCCTGTAAATAAGTGTTATGTTAATTGGAAAAATCGCAAGCAAATTATTAGATCTGTATACTACTGTTGTATTTAGTGATTAAGTAATACTCGTGATAACCCAGATCAATACGGTAACGCTTCTGCTGGGTAACCCATAACTTCATCGATTGTATCATTGAATCGAACGCTATTTTCTGCTGAAACCGTGATGTTTTCAGAATATCTTAAGCATTAAATACGTCGGTTTGTTTAGGTTAGATTTGTGACTAAACACATGAATTCTGCGTTCGTTGAAAGGGGTTCGATTCAATAATAGGTACCTTTTCTACTGACTAATATGACCAGTTTAATAGAACCTGTTTAGTTTTTACGACAAAGCTCAGTATGTTTATAATGTAAGTCCCGTAAACACCTACGCCTTTGGATGTTATTGAGGTCGTTGACCAGGATATTGATATTGGTACTCGCCAGTTCAAATAGCTTAATACGATATTGGATGGTAATTGGTAGAGAATTTACCTATGTCTGCGCATCCTCCCCATGTACCCTGCTGGGCTTGCCGGCCTAGCTTGCCCACTGCGTCCACATAAAGACGCGATGCTGCGGCCGCTCCTTAAAATAAAAACACGTAGTAAAATATTTAGACTCATAAAGCATAGTAAGTACAGTCGAACTTTTAAATAGCTGTTACAGTTAAGTACCTAATCGCTATAAAGTATAAAAGTGAGAGTGGTTTGAATTTAGTGTATCAATACCTGCGAGATGATTCTAAAATTTACAGCTACTTATGTGTTCGTCCGTAACTACACCGTACATACTTATTCTTTGCTAGACGTTAGGCAACCCCCAAGAATTGCTACAATGTCCAGCATTAGACGTCTTTAGAATAAAAATATGATAATGCTGTTAAAAAAAAAATCTCATTTTTCATAACCTAACAAAGAGCGATCATGATCGAGTGTTTAATGAAACTCACGCAGTGTTACTTACACAATAAACGAGACCGGGGCGTGTATCGCCAGGCTGAGTTTACAACACTTAAATAGTCCAAATAACCCATTTAAGTGTAGTTTACTGAAATAAATTAGTTCGCCACAAACCGGCCTCACAATAAAGTAGGGGCTTCGAGACCCATACATCGCACAATGCAGCAGTTTATGGCTGTCGGCTATAATACTCTAGATAAGCCAGCGGAGACAATTTGGCACAAACCACGCCCCAGTTCTGTAGCCAAGCAAGCGCGGTACACTAGGGTTTTGCATATAGATGCACCCATTTGGCTTACGGTATATAAAATTAATTGCTTACGTTTCACTGAATACGCGTCACTTGGAATTGAAAGTTAGTAAAAAACTTACCTTAATAGGTAAACACCACAATACAAGGATTCGAAAAAAAACTAATTACAAATTGGTACCGTTAAGCTACTTTCTGAAAGTCCTTAACACGGAAATCGACTCAACAAACAGGGTAAACGAACCTTTAATGTCTCAGATAAGGCATTAATGTTTAGAGATAGCTTATAATAAAACTTATAACGGCTTCGGCGTTCGAACTGGCGAGTATGGCTTCTCAGCCTATCAGTAATGTTTGCTTACGTAACACACGGAGTTAGGTAACACGGAAAACCTGTGGTTTGTTTCAGTTCCCTACACAGTTATTTTAAGTTGAAATAAATCCAGGAGTCATCAAGTTAAGTATAGAGATATAGTAAAAACCCTCCACGGGGCCTTCCTATCTGTTTGTAGAAAAATATAGGTACACTTGCTCCTTATGCTTAGGTATGATGGATGCAAAAGTGTATGTCTTGAATTTGAATCTTTTATATTTTTATTACTTACAATAAAAACGAAACAATAAGTACAAAGTTATACCATTCTCTATTATTGTAGAATCTTTTTGTCATATTATAAGAACGATATACTAAGTAAGGTGTCAATCTACTTACCATGTAAAGCTTTCAAGTAGGCTTTACCAGCCGTTATCATCTGCCGAGCACCGGGGTTGAACTTGTCCAGAATGTTCTGAAACAATAATTAAAAACAAATGAAGTCGAGTCAAGCGCGACCAATCAGTCACTTCATTGTTGTCCAACCAAACAATTGAAACATAACGTCGGCGTTCCAAATTATGAAATGGTTTCGTTACGACATAATTGCAAATTAGGTCTTTTTCCGCGCCGACAGATTTTGGTGATGTTATTTTCTTAAATTCTGGTAAAATTGTTCTGTGTGTGTGTTAACTCCACTAGAAATATAACTTCAGGATGAAATATTTTGTTTTCCCTTAGTAATACTAGGTAAAATGCCGTCAAATGTTGTAATGTAAATCCGTAAAAGGCGTTTAATCTGTGTCAGCGTGTGGGTTGATGGAGACTCGCTCATTTGCGATTGCAGTTGAAATGAGGTCTTAGACCGTAAACAGATGTCGGAATGTGGCCTTTCAAGGATGCTGCAGCGAGGTGCGGCTACCTGCCGCAAGCAACGGCATTCCAACACCATATTATTTAAAAACTTCTTTAAGTGCTTAGCTATCTGTAGGATAAGTGAATCTCAGCACTTTATCATCCATGTATATTACCATTCGTATTAGTGTCTTGCTTTCAGGTTATGAGATAATAATATTAATGTTTTTCCCAAATACTGATGTACTAGTGGTTTATACATTATAGGGTGAACTAATAGTAGGTATTTACTGAAAATGCATTTAGTTACTAACATACATTTTTTATAAAGACACAAAGAAGTAGCAAGAAGTAAATACGCTACAAAACTCAAGTATTCTCTATGGAAATAAATAGTTACAAATTTTGATAAAGAAATCGATGATTCTGTATAAATAGGCCAGCAACGAACATTTTATCGAAGTACGCCGTTAACCGCGTTAATGGATACGTAGATACGTAAAGTGGAGAACAAAATGGCCCAATATACGCGCGCCTTACAAAAAGCCAATGCATTTTCCCTTTACCCTAATATCCAGTGGTCCTCGGTGCCACGTGGGGGCGAACTACGTGTTAATGTGTTTTACGATCGGGCTGAGTCAAAATTTGCCGCGTACGCGAATATGTTTAACGGTGCGTTCGTGCCAACCAAATGATAATGGCATTTTTGATGTAAGTAGATTATTCTATCAATTTATTCTGTTCAAATTTTGTAAGGTGAAAATATGACGTCCCCTTAATATCCATTTTTAAATTGCCATAAACAGACGTCCGTCATCACTTATTCAGGGGCGTCGTTAATAACTAACAATCTAGCTTCCTTTAAATATCTTATCTGTCCCCGTCTCCATGTTTTGCTCGTTCGATGCAGAATTTCCTAAAGCTGCGAGGAGCGGCGAAGCAATTTTTCACCGGATCCAGACGTACATTTTAAAATAGCGAACGCCTTATGTCGTAGGCTGGCTGCTTATTGCTCGCGTCGGGCGCGTAAATCTTGGGGAGGGTCCGTGTATAGCTTGTCAGGGCCAAGGGTGAAAAATAGATGCGCACTTACAAAAATTAAGTAGCACCGGAACCGGGGGCGCAGGCGATATTGGAAACAGGAATTAATGGTGCATTTGCTTTCTTCGTTAGATGTTTGTCTAATAATCGATTGAAGGAAATATTTGTGTTTTTGTTGGTAAGTCTACATTTTTAATTCGTCGTTGTTCAGACTCGTAAACACATATCACATTGGCTTACTAAACACAGAACCGCATTTGACAGAACACGCTAAGTAGAATTGCATCACGCGAACAGCTGAGCACTGGGCGCTTACAGCGGCAACAGTAAGCCGGCGCAGGTTTGTTTTGCCTTTGTAAATGATTCTAACAATCCGTAATGTAATACAGGCGGCTTTATCCCATCTTCTTTATTTGTACGGCACGTAGCGAACGACATTTGGTACCAAATTGCCTCGGGCAGACATCGTGACGCGCCGCCCCGTACCCTTCTCGGCTTAATGTCCTACGCACACGTACCACATCTTTTTATATCAACCGGAATACAATCATCTAGTATTGAAATTCATAATGTCATTTGGAATTGGTACACAGGTAAGCTTTTACGAGTCAAGCGTGACTTGGAGAAAAGATAATAGCCGATTTTTTTGCCTGATTTGGTGTTTATTTCGTAGTTATCAAATTTTGTGTAGGTATGCGGTGATAAATTACATATACGAATAAAACCGGGCAAGAGCATGTCGGACCATGCTCAGTGAAGGGTTCCGAAGCCGTTGAGTACTACAAACATAAAAATCAACAAGTAATAACTAATTTTCTATTTAAAATCAATTGGTGCCGTCTTAGATGATTTTAGTAGGTATAAACACTTTAATCACCTGTATATCAAGAACCAATTATGACTACTTAGTCGTGATAGCTTTCCTTTAAAATTCGTTATATGATCTTTCATTTAAGATTTTTTTCTGATTTTTAGTTTTTGTAGTTTTGGCTGTAGGGCACTTGAGTCTAACAAAAATTTGCGCTTTAAAGCATAATATTATTTTCATAAACGGATAACTTAATCGAAAAACTGTTTCACAAACCCGTAATATTTTTGAAAAACCTATCCAACAACACCGCACACTACAGGGTAAACGAGAAAAAAAAATACAACCCCAAGTTACGTGTAGAAGAGGTACCCTAAAAAAAATATTTTTACCTTTTATTGTAACACTTTGTTGGCGTGATTAATATAAATAAATATTCATGCCAAATTGCAGCTTTCTACTACTAAGAGTCTCTGCACTAGGCTGCGGACGGACGGACGGACGGACGGACATGGCGAAACTATAAGGGTTCCTAGTTTGAGTACGGAACCCTAAAAATAAGGCAAGTTTTGTAATTTTCATCATCTAACATATTGTCCATAATTGAATCGTAATCACAATATTTATTCTAAATGCGTACACTTCCGGCGGGTTCCAATATTCGATCTTTCTTTAGTTTTATACATACTGTTTATTTAAATACAACGATACTGCCATTAATGCGGGTAGTGCCTTAATATTTCACTTAATGATAGGCGATGATGAAGTCATCGATTGAATGTGGTCTGGATGAGGGTAATCTCGATCATATCTTTTTTGAATGCTCAAAGAGATCTTGTTCCTTGTATGACTTACTTCCGCGCTTTATCCCCCGTCCTATCAACTTTAAAACCTTACTCCGTTACGCCTTCACCCCCTTTATTAATATTCTGTATGATTTTATAACTATCAATAGAATCCGCTTATAAGTAGTTTGTTGTTTACCCACCGGTGGTGGTCTTCACACAGCAGTAGTTCAGTTCCACACGCTTCCTTTTGTTTTTCTTGCCGTTTCCCTTTATTATTTTGTATTATTTTTATTTTGCTAATTTCCATAATATGTTGAATCTTAAGCAGAATCTATAACAACCGACCAACACCCACGCAACTGATACTGGCACAAGCCCTGTGGCTGCCATTAAAAGGGAAGAAGAAGAAGAAGTCATCGATGTCATCTTTAAATATATACTGCCTTCCTCATAGTTATTGGGAAAGAAAATGAAAAAGAAATATGTTGTGTCAAAAGTCTGTCTAAACAAAAAAAAATAACATTGTAGAAACAGCAGCCCGTTGTTAGGGCACCAATTGGTTTTAGATAAATATCAAAACTATTAATGACTTTAAAATATGTTTCATCTGTAGTCTGTAAATTGAGAAACCTACCTAATTAACTCCTACATCGGCTACATGCGCATGATTGCGAAGTGGCTCGTGAGTCTTGTGAGAAACTTATATTTATTACGTTATAAATATATAACTTTGAAATTATTTCAAAGAGTGAGTACCCACCTTGTTTTTTGGTAAATTAAAATACTTATGTGTTTACTAACTGATCGTCGAAGATTATCAGAAGGGCTTTTGCTTGGTGTTCCGTGCGAATAAGAGAAAATACTGACCAAGAATTATGTATTTTACCAATTACCGTTAACATTACCTATCTAGCACGCAACTATTTGTCCAAATAGTAACAGAAACTAAATAGGTTAGAGTAAATAAAACAAATTGGAACCCTGGTGCAGTAATGCCATGACAAACTTTATGCAATAACAAGCAAACCTCAAAACTAAATACAAGCGCTGCATTAACGGCAAAGATTCAGTTCAAGTAACGCAAGAAACCGCAACTCTTTCATGATTTTAGCTAAAATAAAGATAAAACATGCATTCCAGACTGAGATGTTTGCTTAGACGAAACACTTGTTGCCTCTTCGCGCGGCGGCGGCCGTGTTTACAATGCAATAGCGAGACTGCACCAGACTGGGGTTATGTTGACTTGCAGCGACTTTATGCAACTTGGAGAACCTCGGAGGTTATTATTTAACTATGATTTTAGAGATGCTTCAAGCTTTTAGACATCAGATATATAAAACATAGTGTGTTTAAAGATATAATTGAGAATCTTATTCAAAATATGATTTAATTTAGAATATCGTTGATAAAGTTATTGGTTACTATTGTTTGTTACATTTATTTTAACTCACTCGCCCAAAAGTTAACTTCAAGTGATCCCTTAAAGGGATAAGTTTGCCTTCGTACTACTTTTATTTTTGTAACATTAATATGTTTGTACTGTAATTGTTTTAGTACATACCTACATAAATACATACATAAATACAACGAAGTGTCACAAGCGTGCCTTGGGTGTCAACTTTCATAAATATTATTATATGCTAATTTGCATTATCATTCGCATTTATAATACATCATAATAAACCACAAGCTCTGAGGCCTTGCTTATATTTACAGGAGAATTAAAGCAGCAAACTACTTTCAGTTAAAAAAGCTTCCCTGCTTTCTGCTAATTAAATCAATTCCTTGCACTTTTCCAATAAAGACGGAAACTTACATTAGGTACAGTCCCAGAACAGACGGCTTTGATTGGACGCAGTTTTAGCGTAATCATGGCGTGCAATTTGTTACGGATTCAACAATGCACCTTAAGAGTTCTTTGCTGGGGGGAAATAAAAGAGTCGTCTTAAGTTCTCTAAATGAAGTTGACTACAAAAGGCGGGGCTCGTAATTCAAATGAACGCAGCCGGCGGCGCCGACCGCTTCGATTCTCCGCTTTGAAAACTTAAATTTTTATCAAAGTTTCAGACGCGGCACTTAACAAATACTCCTCACTAAAGAGTTCGAACTTTCCGCAGAATTAATGATTTTTACTATTCGCTGTAGCGCATTAGAGCCTCGTTTTTCACGGGTTCTCTTTTTAATTCCGAGCTCTTTCTTTTTCTTAATTAACATGCCGCTGACATACCGGGCTGTTGCCTTTACAGATTTGCAATTAGCGCGTTTAGCATTTTTTCTCTTATTTAGAATCACGTGGATGCGTGTTGTTCCTATTTGATCTACCATTTGCGCTCTACCTGATTGAACGGCATTTTCATTACGATTCACTCAACTGTAATGTATACTGCTGCGTACTGTGATATCTGAATTGAGTATATTAACAAAGACCCTTTCTATGACAACTACCGTTTGTTTGTTTAAAGCCAAGCAGCGATTGGCAGCATTACCTGTGTTAACACCACGAAGGGCAATGTGGATAGCATATCATAACAAGGCTGACACTTGTCATAAGAGCTCAATATTAGTTATTCATTCATGTAGAACGTTCAACCGGCATTAACATCAATTGTTTGTTGTTTGTGTCGCTCACTGTCGTTTACTGTGACAATTAGAGTCGGCAAGGCCGAACTTCTTGCCAAGTTGCCTTAATGTTGTTTGCTTTGACTAAAATGTTGACTTGTGGTGTCGGTGTCCGAAACTTGAAATTAGACAACAAACAATATCCATAACCGTAAGCCAAATAATTCTAGGAAACCCTTGGTAAATAAAATGTTGGCTTGTTAAGTACGCATACAAAGGCGTCAGCAAATATTTTGTGTTTCTATGGAGCGGTATTAAAAAAAACTCGCATTATTAAATCCCCTCCTAGTTTATGTAGAGTTTAGGTAACATACAGAGCTGTTTGCAACGGTGTGATTTCATCGATAATGAGCTTTATTTTGCACATCGCATGCATCCAACATTCGCGGTTTATAATGAAATGGCCGCATCGAATTTTATTGTGGTCCACTTTCATTTGCGGTCTGCTATCGCGAATTTACAGCCTTTTTATTTTGGAGTGGAAACATCTGCAGCGGCGGGTAGTGCCGAAAGCAGTGCTTAGTGGAATTAATGGGTTGAAATTATGTTTATGTCAATTGTTAATAGTAAATATACGAGAGGCGTAGTACTAAGCCAAACTTTTTATGTTGAAATTTGATCTATCCCTAATAATATTATTAACACGATAGTTTATTTGTTTATTTTTTAGCTCTAACTTCATGGTCCAACGATATAAAATTTAGTTGGTACTAACATACTTTACAGTCCGGATACGGTATGTAGGTAGGTAGGTACAGTATAGGGTATGTAGGTAATAGGGTAGAAACAGAAAGTTCTCAAAGGAATAATGATAAATGACATCTTCATAGACAGAGTGGCGGAAATGATAGTTATTTATATTATAATTTTAACTCGATCAATAAGGTAACAAACTAGGTGCTAGCTATAATTTTTTAAAGCTGTAGTCTTTAATTCATTCGACTTAGCAAAGGCAACCGCTTCTATAATACTTTACAATAGTGGATAAATAAATATACAAGTAAGGCAAGCAACATTCTATCAAGTTGACAAAGTATATTCTAAGGCAGTAAAAAACTACGACTTGGTAAAGACAATGCCAGACCGCGCATTACGCAGTCTAATCTCACAACCCAGAGTCACGAATCAAGCGTTCGCAGCCGCATTCCTAGCGTTCCCTCGCAAGGTGCCGCAATACGCATTAACCAATCACCACCATAGACCTTAAGTCTATGAAGTAGGTATCAACTTAGAATGAGGACTGTAACTTGAAGTGGTGTCAACGAACAAATTTACACAAAAAATGCATTCAAAATTCGCGTGCTTGATAAGATAATAGTCAAGTCGATTAATTTCAACATTGACCAAGGCTGTGCATTTATTGTTTGTAGGAAGTAGTTGCTTTTGCAAAATTCATTCAAGCAGAAAATTGAGAACCATTACAATATTATTCTGGGATTTCAGTTAGGTTTCTATAGTCTTTGTTCTAAGAAAATAATGTGATGATATCAAGGAACTTCCTTTTAATGATATTTTGCCAGTATATTACAATAAAAATAGTACTATTATTTAATAATATTTTTCAGTTCCCAACAAAAGAAATTACATTGAGCTATGAAAATTTAATATAAACATCATTTTAAGTTTTAAATGCTTACAAGAACAAAATTGGTAAATAAAAACTATGGAAATTAAAAATGCTCTTTGAAATTAAACGTCATGTCATCAAAACAATGCTACTGACACCGTTAAGAAGTTAGTGCACCAGGCGCTCGGACTCGAATACCTATGTGTGATATTAATTTCCACTCCTCAGAAAATCGAATATACTCGTGATACAATTTTATTTAAAAAAATATTAACGGTAAATCAATAGTGCAAGCAACGATAACTATCTTAAAGATAACTGTATAGAAATTTCTAAAAAAAACCATTGTACTATTAAGTATAGTCATGATCATATCATTTATAAGCATTATATATAATCAGAAAATATTTACTAGGCACCAGACGGAAAATTTACAATAGTTTCCCTACGACTTCAAAATGTGTTTACAACGACAATAAACAAGGCAGATACTTGAAATTGTTTACCCGGCCAATAAGGAGCTAACGGCGGCACTCAGAGCTAAACGAGGAATAATAACAAAAGTTTTCTTTGAAAAAACTTCAATACAATACCGAGTCGTTTTGCAGTCGGCACGTTAAACGGAACGAATTCCTGTGCCGGTCTAGAAAGAGTTTTGCCGTAATGAAATTCTTCAAATATCTCTATGAGGATTAAAATTCATGTAAAATTGCGTGTGCGGTTTTGTACGCGCCTCGCAAACGATTCCAAGTATTTTGGTAATGGATCACGTAATAAAGATATATTTACGCCCTATAAAATTAATTTCTTGTTGTACTTTGAACTACTCAGTGTTTGATTACCTGCAAGAAATGTGTAATAAAGTGGATGAATTATTTATCAAACCAAGGACATTATTGATTAACAGATAGGTACATGAAACAAAATTTTGCTTAAAACAATATTACAGAAGATCATCTCTCATGCATGAGCAAAACTAAACTATTTGGTTTTGGTTTAATAGCATAAAATAAAACCATTAAAGCCAACTTTTTTATATACGCAAAATTGAAAATTTAGACTCAATCGGTAACTCTTTGTTCCACCAAAACATAAAAGCAAAAATAGGTCAAGTTCTCATGTGCCACCAAAAGTAGTACCTACATATACCTAAAATGTGTCAAATTTGGGGGGTGATTATCTCAACACAGCGCTGCGTCGATCTCAAAGGTGAAGTTTTATCCGGCAAGTTTAAGAGTCCTGTCGGAGCGTAGAAAACACATTTTAGCGCTAGCCTTCTCAATTAGGCAGCAGGCAGGTGAGTCGAATTCAGTGTCGTATAAAGCTGCCTAATTAAGAAGGCACTGGCTAAAATGTGTTTTGTACGCTCCGACGGGACTTCTTAAACTTGCCGCATAAAACTTCACCCCCTTCAGTGTCGCTCGGCTTTTCTTTGAACTTGTCCGCACAAACGACAGCCGCCGTGTGTACTTGGTAAAATTATGCCAAGCAGCGATTGGCAGCATTACCTGTGTTAACACCACGAAGGGCAATGTGGATAGCATATCATAACAAGGCTGACACTTGTCATAAGAGCTCAATATTAGTTATTCATTCATGTAGAACGTTCAACCGGCATTAACATCAATTGTTTGTTGTTTGTGTCGCTCACTGTCGTTTACTGTGACAATTAGAGTCGGCAAGGCCGAACTTCTTGCCAAGTTGCCTTAATGTTGTTTGCTTTGACTAAAATGTTGACTTGTGGTGTCGGTGTCCGAAACTTGAAATTAGACAACAAACAATATCCATAACCGTAAGCCAAATAATTCTAGGAAACCCTTGGTAAATAAAATGTTGGCTTGTTAAGTACGCATACAAAGGCGTCAGCAAATATTTTGTGTTTCTATGGAGCGGTATTAAAAAAAACTCGCATTATTAAATCCCCTCCTAGTTTATGTAGAGTTTAGGTAACATACAGAGCTGTTTGCAACGGTGTGATTTCATCGATAATGAGCTTTATTTTGCACATCGCATGCATCCAACATTCGCGGTTTATAATGAAATGGCCGCATCGAATTTTATTGTGGTCCACTTTCATTTGCGGTCTGCTATCGCGAATTTACAGCCTTTTTATTTTGGAGTGGAAACATCTGCAGCGGCGGGTAGTGCCGAAAGCAGTGCTTAGTGGAATTAATGGGTTGAAATTATGTTTATGTCAATTGTTAATAGTAAATATACGAGAGGCGTAGTACTAAGCCAAACTTTTTATGTTGAAATTTGATCTATCCCTAATAATATTATTAACACGATAGTTTATTTGTTTATTTTTTAGCTCTAACTTCATGGTCCAACGATATAAAATTTAGTTGGTACTAACATACTTTACAGTCCGGATACGGTATGTAGGTAGGTAGGTACAGTATAGGGTATGTAGGTAATAGGGTAGAAACAGAAAGTTCTCAAAGGAATAATGATAAATGACATCTTCATAGACAGAGTGGCGGAAATGATAGTTATTTATATTATAATTTTAACTCGATCAATAAGGTAACAAACTAGGTGCTAGCTATAATTTTTTAAAGCTGTAGTCTTTAATTCATTCGACTTAGCAAAGGCAACCGCTTCTATAATACTTTACAATAGTGGATAAATAAATATACAAGTAAGGCAAGCAACATTCTATCAAGTTGACAAAGTATATTCTAAGGCAGTAAAAAACTACGACTTGGTAAAGACAATGCCAGACCGCGCATTACGCAGTCTAATCTCACAACCCAGAGTCACGAATCAAGCGTTCGCAGCCGCATTCCTAGCGTTCCCTCGCAAGGTGCCGCAATACGCATTAACCAATCACCACCATAGACCTTAAGTCTATGAAGTAGGTATCAACTTAGAATGAGGACTGTAACTTGAAGTGGTGTCAACGAACAAATTTACACAAAAAATGCATTCAAAATTCGCGTGCTTGATAAGATAATAGTCAAGTCGATTAATTTCAACATTGACCAAGGCTGTGCATTTATTGTTTGTAGGAAGTAGTTGCTTTTGCAAAATTCATTCAAGCAGAAAATTGAGAACCATTACAATATTATTCTGGGATTTCAGTTAGGTTTCTATAGTCTTTGTTCTAAGAAAATAATGTGATGATATCAAGGAACTTCCTTTTAATGATATTTTGCCAGTATATTACAATAAAAATAGTACTATTATTTAATAATATTTTTCAGTTCCCAACAAAAGAAATTACATTGAGCTATGAAAATTTAATATAAACATCATTTTAAGTTTTAAATGCTTACAAGAACAAAATTGGTAAATAAAAACTATGGAAATTAAAAATGCTCTTTGAAATTAAACGTCATGTCATCAAAACAATGCTACTGACACCGTTAAGAAGTTAGTGCACCAGGCGCTCGGACTCGAATACCTATGTGTGATATTAATTTCCACTCCTCAGAAAATCGAATATACTCGTGATACAATTTTATTTAAAAAAATATTAACGGTAAATCAATAGTGCAAGCAACGATAACTATCTTAAAGATAACTGTATAGAAATTTCTAAAAAAAACCATTGTACTATTAAGTATAGTCATGATCATATCATTTATAAGCATTATATATAATCAGAAAATATTTACTAGGCACCAGACGGAAAATTTACAATAGTTTCCCTACGACTTCAAAATGTGTTTACAACGACAATAAACAAGGCAGATACTTGAAATTGTTTACCCGGCCAATAAGGAGCTAACGGCGGCACTCAGAGCTAAACGAGGAATAATAACAAAAGTTTTCTTTGAAAAAACTTCAATACAATACCGAGTCGTTTTGCAGTCGGCACGTTAAACGGAACGAATTCCTGTGCCGGTCTAGAAAGAGTTTTGCCGTAATGAAATTCTTCAAATATCTCTATGAGGATTAAAATTCATGTAAAATTGCGTGTGCGGTTTTGTACGCGCCTCGCAAACGATTCCAAGTATTTTGGTAATGGATCACGTAATAAAGATATATTTACGCCCTATAAAATTAATTTCTTGTTGTACTTTGAACTACTCAGTGTTTGATTACCTGCAAGAAATGTGTAATAAAGTGGATGAATTATTTATCAAACCAAGGACATTATTGATTAACAGATAGGTACATGAAACAAAATTTTGCTTAAAACAATATTACAGAAGATCATCTCTCATGCATGAGCAAAACTAAACTATTTGGTTTTGGTTTAATAGCATAAAATAAAACCATTAAAGCCAACTTTTTTATATACGCAAAATTGAAAATTTAGACTCAATCGGTAACTCTTTGTTCCACCAAAACATAAAAGCAAAAATAGGTCAAGTTCTCATGTGCCACCAAAAGTAGTACCTACATATACCTAAAATGTGTCAAATTTGGGGGGTGATTATCTCAACACAGCGCTGCGTCGATCTCAAAGGTGAAGTTTTATCCGGCAAGTTTAAGAGTCCTGTCGGAGCGTAGAAAACACATTTTAGCGCTAGCCTTCTCAATTAGGCAGCAGGCAGGTGAGTCGAATTCAGTGTCGTATAAAGCTGCCTAATTAAGAAGGCACTGGCTAAAATGTGTTTTGTACGCTCCGACGGGACTTCTTAAACTTGCCGCATAAAACTTCACCCCCTTCAGTGTCGCTCGGCTTTTCTTTGAACTTGTCCGCACAAACGACAGCCGCCGTGTGTACTTGGTAAAATTATATTTATTTTGACTTGTTATCGCATTGTTTTAAACTCGGCCGTCATTACTGTCAAGCAAATGTGAGAGCCATCATAAGGTTGACGTTACGATAACATGCCAAAAGCAATATAATTTTACCGAGTAGAATAAACCCTCTGAGCATAGATGTGTTAAGCTCAGTACCAAAAATTCCTTAAACCCATATGATCGCCTATATAAGTCATTTCAGTCAATCAAAGGTATGGCGAGCCAAAGTGAGTGATGTCGGTATGGGACGCCCTAGACGCACATAAAGTGATCAGATTTGCGATGTACTTACTGAATAGGGGCCAAATCGGAAGCCAAAGTTGTATGTTTACACCGGTGCACCTGGCGTTCAACAGTCTCACCCATTGGAAGATAGGCGTGAGGAATGTCAGTTTTTCCTTTGTATTGTTTATACCGTATAATTCCTCTATTTAACCATTAAGTATTAAAATGTACGTCACACGCCGGTCGAGTAACTACACACGACCATTAGGGAAACAACACGCGTACTTTACAACTACAACCTGTCGGGCAAATATTTATCCACAGCGGATTTACGCGGCGACAGCCCCGAATGGTAATCAGCCGTGATTGGACACATCGATGAAACTAATGATTTTACTCGGCAAATCCAACATTATTTTAGTTATTAATAACACTTCGAATATGAGCATTTCACTAGCGAAAATGTAATTAAACGAAAATGCTTCGCTCTAATAATTATGTCAGTATGTTGGTAATGGCTGTTGAAATTTAATGGTTTGAAAATGTTAATCGGATATCAAATTTCGGAATCGAAATTTCAGTCAAGCATTGAATTGTTTTGTTATTGGCTAAATATTGCATTTAGACTAGGTTGCATTATTGTTCTCCTATTGTATGTATCGTATCAAGTCTGACGCGATGATAACTATGTCTAAAATTTCATCTTTGATAACTTGATAACCATCCTTAATCCTTAGGCAGCGTTATTGTTATACATATTTTAAATATGTTGCTATTGCTAGAATAAGTCCTGCCAGCTAAATACATTGCAATTCAACCGTAACCAAAGTCAACAGGATTCTCCCGCAACATTTCAAACAAAGGTTCACGGCGGCCCCGGGGACGCTAATACTGTCCCGGAGTCAGCCAACGAATTTAATAAGAAGACGTAAGGAAATAGAGTGATCTTTCTAGCGAATTTAGTCCCGAGCGAACCCGGAAACTGATGAATGCAACCTAATGTAGACATTACCCGAGGAATGAATGTCGATAATGAGCTTTATTTTGCACATCGCATGCATCCAACATTCGCGGTTTATAATGAAATGGCCGCATCGAATTTTATTGTGGTCCACTTTCATTTGCGGTCTGCTATCGCGAATTTACAGCCTTTTTATTTTGGAGTGGAAACATCTGCAGCGGCGGGTAGTGCCGAAAGCAGTGCTTAGTGGAATTAATGGGTTGAAATTATGTTTATGTCAATTGTTAATAGTAAATATACGAGAGGCGTAGTACTAAGCCAAACTTTTTATGTTGAAATTTGATCTATCCCTAATAATATTATTAACACGATAGTTTATTTGTTTATTTTTTAGCTCTAACTTCATGGTCCAACGATATAAAATTTAGTTGGTACTAACATACTTTACAGTCCGGATACGGTATGTAGGTAGGTAGGTACAGTATAGGGTATGTAGGTAATAGGGTAGAAACAGAAAGTTCTCAAAGGAATAATGATAAATGACATCTTCATAGACAGAGTGGCGGAAATGATAGTTATTTATATTATAATTTTAACTCGATCAATAAGGTAACAAACTAGGTGCTAGCTATAATTTTTTAAAGCTGTAGTCTTTAATTCATTCGACTTAGCAAAGGCAACCGCTTCTATAATACTTTACAATAGTGGATAAATAAATATACAAGTAAGGCAAGCAACATTCTATCAAGTTGACAAAGTATATTCTAAGGCAGTAAAAAACTACGACTTGGTAAAGACAATGCCAGACCGCGCATTACGCAGTCTAATCTCACAACCCAGAGTCACGAATCAAGCGTTCGCAGCCGCATTCCTAGCGTTCCCTCGCAAGGTGCCGCAATACGCATTAACCAATCACCACCATAGACCTTAAGTCTATGAAGTAGGTATCAACTTAGAATGAGGACTGTAACTTGAAGTGGTGTCAACGAACAAATTTACACAAAAAATGCATTCAAAATTCGCGTGCTTGATAAGATAATAGTCAAGTCGATTAATTTCAACATTGACCAAGGCTGTGCATTTATTGTTTGTAGGAAGTAGTTGCTTTTGCAAAATTCATTCAAGCAGAAAATTGAGAACCATTACAATATTATTCTGGGATTTCAGTTAGGTTTCTATAGTCTTTGTTCTAAGAAAATAATGTGATGATATCAAGGAACTTCCTTTTAATGATATTTTGCCAGTATATTACAATAAAAATAGTACTATTATTTAATAATATTTTTCAGTTCCCAACAAAAGAAATTACATTGAGCTATGAAAATTTAATATAAACATCATTTTAAGTTTTAAATGCTTACAAGAACAAAATTGGTAAATAAAAACTATGGAAATTAAAAATGCTCTTTGAAATTAAACGTCATGTCATCAAAACAATGCTACTGACACCGTTAAGAAGTTAGTGCACCAGGCGCTCGGACTCGAATACCTATGTGTGATATTAATTTCCACTCCTCAGAAAATCGAATATACTCGTGATACAATTTTATTTAAAAAAATATTAACGGTAAATCAATAGTGCAAGCAACGATAACTATCTTAAAGATAACTGTATAGAAATTTCTAAAAAAAACCATTGTACTATTAAGTATAGTCATGATCATATCATTTATAAGCATTATATATAATCAGAAAATATTTACTAGGCACCAGACGGAAAATTTACAATAGTTTCCCTACGACTTCAAAATGTGTTTACAACGACAATAAACAAGGCAGATACTTGAAATTGTTTACCCGGCCAATAAGGAGCTAACGGCGGCACTCAGAGCTAAACGAGGAATAATAACAAAAGTTTTCTTTGAAAAAACTTCAATACAATACCGAGTCGTTTTGCAGTCGGCACGTTAAACGGAACGAATTCCTGTGCCGGTCTAGAAAGAGTTTTGCCGTAATGAAATTCTTCAAATATCTCTATGAGGATTAAAATTCATGTAAAATTGCGTGTGCGGTTTTGTACGCGCCTCGCAAACGATTCCAAGTATTTTGGTAATGGATCACGTAATAAAGATATATTTACGCCCTATAAAATTAATTTCTTGTTGTACTTTGAACTACTCAGTGTTTGATTACCTGCAAGAAATGTGTAATAAAGTGGATGAATTATTTATCAAACCAAGGACATTATTGATTAACAGATAGGTACATGAAACAAAATTTTGCTTAAAACAATATTACAGAAGATCATCTCTCATGCATGAGCAAAACTAAACTATTTGGTTTTGGTTTAATAGCATAAAATAAAACCATTAAAGCCAACTTTTTTATATACGCAAAATTGAAAATTTAGACTCAATCGGTAACTCTTTGTTCCACCAAAACATAAAAGCAAAAATAGGCCAAGTTCTCATGTGCCACCAAAAGTAGTACCTACATATACCTAAAATGTGTCAAATTTGGGGGGTGATTATCTCAACACAGCGCTGCGTCGATCTCAAAGGTGAAGTTTTATCCGGCAAGTTTAAGAGTCCTGTCGGAGCGTAGAAAACACATTTTAGCGCTAGCCTTCTCAATTAGGCAGCAGGCAGGTGAGTCGAATTCAGTGTCGTATAAAGCTGCCTAATTAAGAAGGCACTGGCTAAAATGTGTTTTGTACGCTCCGACGGGACTTCTTAAACTTGCCGCATAAAACTTCACCCCCTTCAGTGTCGCTCGGCTTTTCTTTGAACTTGTCCGCACAAACGACAGCCGCCGTGTGTACTTGGTAAAATTATATTTATTTTGACTTGTTATCGCATTGTTTTAAACTCGGCCGTCATTACTGTCAAGCAAATGTGAGAGCCATCATAAGGTTGACGTTACGATAACATGCCAAAAGCAATATAATTTTACCGAGTAGAATAAACCCTCTGAGCATAGATGTGTTAAGCTCAGTACCAAAAATTCCTTAAACCCATATGATCGCCTATATAAGTCATTTCAGTCAATCAAAGGTATGGCGAGCCAAAGTGAGTGATGTCGGTATGGGACGCCCTAGACGCACATAAAGTGATCAGATTTGCGATGTACTTACTGAATAGGGGCCAAATCGGAAGCCAAAGTTGTATGTTTACACCGGTGCACCTGGCGTTCAACAGTCTCACCCATTGGAAGATAGGCGTGAGGAATGTCAGTTTTTCCTTTGTATTGTTTATACCGTATAATTCCTCTATTTAACCATTAAGTATTAAAATGTACGTCACACGCCGGTCGAGTAACTACACACGACCATTAGGGAAACAACACGCGTACTTTACAACTACAACCTGTCGGGCAAATATTTATCCACAGCGGATTTACGCGGCGACAGCCCCGAATGGTAATCAGCCGTGATTGGACACATCGATGAAACTAATGATTTTACTCGGCAAATCCAACATTATTTTAGTTATTAATAACACTTCGAATATGAGCATTTCACTAGCGAAAATGTAATTAAACGAAAATGCTTCGCTCTAATAATTATGTCAGTATGTTGGTAATGGCTGTTGAAATTTAATGGTTTGAAAATGTTAATCGGATATCAAATTTCGGAATCGAAATTTCAGTCAAGCATTGAATTGTTTTGTTATTGGCTAAATATTGCATTTAGACTAGGTTGCATTATTGTTCTCCTATTGTATGTATCGTATCAAGTCTGACGCGATGATAACTATGTCTAAAATTTCATCTTTGATAACTTGATAACCATCCTTAATCCTTAGGCAGCGTTATTGTTATACATATTTTAAATATGTTGCTATTGCTAGAATAAGTCCTGCCAGCTAAATACATTGCAATTCAACCGTAACCAAAGTCAACAGGATTCTCCCGCAACATTTCAAACAAAGGTTCACGGCGGCCCCGGGGACGCTAATACTGTCCCGGAGTCAGCCAACGAATTTAATAAGAAGACGTAAGGAAATAGAGTGATCTTTCTAGCGAATTTAGTCCCGAGCGAACCCGGAAACTGATGAATGCAACCTAATGTAGACATTACCCGAGGAATGAATGTCGCATGACCTAGCACGCTGCCTTACGCTAAACCCTTGCAAAAACTTCTGTGGAACTAGTCATTTGACAGAGTGAAATTGGATGCACCATGAAAGAGACGATACACATTACATGTTAACGTTAATTCAGTGTTATAAAAACGTTCGAAGTCATCCTCCTGGTGGATTCACTCAAATCGATTAAACATTTTAGAATATTTATTACTCTAAAAACTCGCATGTGTGTTCATTATTCATTTTGTACTCTGTTATGTCCCATTCTATTTAATCAAATAAAGACAAAACGTATTCTCATATATTTTAAAATAAAAATCCACTCTGTGATTACGTAGGCTTCGTTCTATTTGTACAAGCCAGAAATTTTCAGAGTAAAAGTTTTCTTGGCAATGAAAGTCGGTTGAACTCCGGACTATTCAGGAATTTGTCACGGCGATCGACCCACTGAAGCCCGTGCCAGTCCTGGTTCACTTTTTGCTAAACTACCTACTGCTTTATAAAGTTATTCTGTGCCATACTTAGCTAATTTTAGATTTAAATTCCATTGCTTGTTCGACTGCAACTTACGGCATTTTAAACAGTTTTTGTTGCTCTATACGTCCATTATTATGTATTCCACGGTTGTCTTGGACAAAATTTGCAATGGGCCGCGACGAAGTAAAGTAACATGTTACGGAGACTTTTCGTATAATTTTAATTTCATGGTTATTATAAGTTTCCTTAGTTCAAGTTAGAAAGTGGCACGAGACAATGGCTGGTGTTTAATTGTTACACAAGCTTCGATAGCTGCCCCGTTTCGTTTCTACTCATTTGATTATTTTGGAATGTCTGAAGATGAGGGCGGTTCAGATAAAGGTACCTACTTACTCCTATTTAGAATGTCTAGTAGAATCGTCTACTCTATTTTTAATATTATTAATCTCAAAACAAATATTATCTTGCCTTGAATCTTTCACGTCTTGCTGCGTTTTAATTTATTTCTTATTAAATTCTCTCTTATGATGTCTGGCTTTATGATAATCAGCAGTGATAAAACGAATAAATGTGGGGAATATCGCGTCCCCATTTACTTTTAACAAGCTAGAGTCTTCGTAGATTAAATTTCTGCTATTGTACGAGAACATGTGCCGGTTGTCTATACAGCGTTGGTAAGTTTAATACAATTATAAACTTTTAAACGAGCGTTTATTTGTTTGTGTTTTCATTTTAATGTTGAACACCACCCGTGCTGGTTAGGAAAATATTTCGCGTAGCTACTAATTTCTGTTTGAGATGAGGCACAGCCGGGGTGCAGAATGTAGGCAATTACATAAACGACAATCAACGGTACAAAGACGTCAGGAAGGGAAAGTGGAGTAACGTAATTATACAGATATGCCACGTTAACACGTCTAATGCGCGACGATTGGCCGGCCGGCGGGTGAGACGCTGCTGTCGAACCGCTGGTTTTCAAATATAAACGGTGATTTGTGACGTACGGGTAGTAATATTATGAAATTTTGATTAAACTTGCTGTTAGGTGGCAAAATCAATAGAATTTAGCTGTTTTTGGACCTAGCGTCACCTTGTTTTTAAAAAAATCTTGAGCTTAAGATCCAGCGTAATCGTTTTTTCTCCCAAAGGCAACGCAACTATTAACAAACACTGCTTGCTCAGTTTTATACGATAAATCACTATTCCCAGCCCTAGAAAAAACTACGGGAAACAAGTAATAGGAAAATTTGTGACTATAGAAATACATAACAACAGTTAAAATTTACACACTAATCTGTGTTTTTATTTCTATTACTACCTTTTATGATTACATCAACGATCGGGTACCTACTGACTACTGTAGTGCCCAATTGGTAATACAAAGTAACACGGGCGTTCAAACAGCAAAACAAAGCGTTTAAAACGCCGGTTCGCAGGGACCGCACCATCTCTCGACAGAGCAATAAGCATTAATGTAATTTGTGCAAATATGAAAACGGCAGAATTTGCCCTTATTAGTTCAGCGTCACAGTTGGCCGGAGACGGCTGCCACGCTCCTAAAAACTAATTATATTTCACGCTATCTGCGTATACGTTCTGCCAGTAATTGAATCTCATAGCGAATTGATTTGTTAATATCGCTTGGCTAAAACGAGATATCAACTTTCAACTGAAAAAACTCAGATTCTTTTAGGTAAAGAAAATTATACCAAAACCGAAAATAAACCAAAATAACATCCCAGGTGTGTCAGCAAATCTCAAAGCTCTTCCCAAATTCATAAAAAATATGCACCTGTTACCAAAAAAACATAATTGAGAATTTATACCGCGGCGCAAAAATTAACAAGATTAAAAACCACTAAGTCTAAACTGAGCGGATTTGGAGCTAGGATTTATGATTGTTTACACCGGACCAGCCGGCGGGCGATAACTGGAAAAAACGGTCGAAAACTTAACATTCAAAAATTTGCGAATGCTATCCCTGACAAAATTCCTGTTACTTTTTTATGTAGGAAAATTTCACACAAATAAACACGAGATGAAGCCAAAATTATATACAATTTTGATGAAGACGTTCACTGTATAATAAGTATTATAGAAAACTTAAAGGAAATACGATCTTTTAACGTTTTATATCACTAAAAAATTAATAATGGCTATATGGCGAGTATTAAAAAAACATATATAAAAAAATAGTCCTTTTTATTATTTTGTACTAAAATCCATCCATTCTTCTCAATCTTACTTCTATTAGGTTTTCTTTTTTGCTGCCTACAAATAAACGACAAAGTGAAGAGCAAGTTTGCACACCTACCCAGTACAAAAAGGATGTTTATTTTATTGTTATACTACAAAGAAAATGCCAAGCGCGACTTAGCAGGCGTTGTAAAATAAATATCTTGGTACTTTTCGGGGGCATGGATGGCCGAGGGAGGTTTTCTTTCTATTCATGTTTAATCTTTCAAAGGACGCCACTGATCCGATCTCGCACATCTGTTCATTTTCATTTATAATTCAGACATGACAATAAACAACGTTTAATCGGATAAATATGAAAAAACATCAGTTGTAAGATATAATCGGTTAAAAATAATGATACATTATGTATAGGAAAATCTCAAAAAATACATACATACATACATAACATCACGCCTTAATTCCCAGAGTGGGGTAGACAGATCTACAGAAATACCAACAACTCTAAAAAGACTTGCTTATAATTCTGTAACCACATTTTGCAGAAGTAGGCTAAGATGTTTACCAGTGTATTAGTGACAGGTTGCAAGTCCATCGCCTAACAGTACTACACGCCTTTAATTCCTTAGTCGCCTCTTACGACATCCACAGGAAGATATGGAGTGGCACTATTCTAACCAGGCAACAACACGGGCTCAAAGAATAAGAAGAAAAAAATATGAAGAGCTACCACATTATCAGTATTATTAACAGACTTGCATTCGGCGTCAAAACAGGAACCATTTCAGCAATGATTCAAATCAAGAAGACAATAATCTAGGAGTGGCAAAATTTTATTTTTAATTCACTGGCGCTGACAAATAAAATCACTCATATGAGTGCGAAAGTGCAAATCTTTATAATATACTTATTTTGTCGTCTAGTTAGGTTTCACCCGTCTAATATCGCCTCATTTCATTTAAAATTCTTTTTGTGGAGTTCCGCCGCCAGCGCTACTCTATACCGCACTGTCCTTATAACTGTCATCCAGATTTAATATCACATCTTCCATTTGTACGGGTTCTGCCGAGTGGCAATTTCCTTCCTTAAATTATATTTCGACGAATACGCGTTAACTAAATACGTATGCGACCCGAAAGACAAATTTTATTTTTATTTTTCTCTCCGCCATAGATTCAGCGATGTGTTCTGTTTTACGACAGGCCTTTATATTGATGGTTTTATCTTTTCGTGTTTTTGCCAGCTCATATAAAATACGTGACATATAAAAAGTGCGATGCAAAATCAACAACGACGAATAGAAATGTATGAGGCTGATAGTAAACATACAACAAGATCGCGGAACTTCTTTATGTAAGATTTTATAGTTGTGCCGAGTAAATTGTCTTGGATTTCTGCTGTTGCTCGCATTCACTCTACTTTGATCGAACTTTGCGAAGACATAGTTAGAGTGGGTGTTCTGAGTTCTTTATTGGTTGGATCTTGAAAGAACTTCATTATTTTAACGTTGGAAATAAATCATTTTCATTTTAATACCCTCGCAAATTGTATCTGTGTTTTAATCAAAATAAAAGTTCAAGGACAATAGTCGCTTCGTGATTTGTTTTTGTATGGCCATTTTATTTTTATCAAAACTTCTTAACAAAACTGCAAGAACTCTATTTTAAGAACGTACGTGATAAGCTGTTAGTGTAATGGTCATTTGAACTAATATATCACCTGGAACGAGTTAGTGCGCAAGTTAACACATGCAGCGCTATGGGCTCGATATAGGGTCAATTTTGTATAGACATCAGGGAGTCTGGCACCGAGTGTGTTAAATGTCCGCCCATCAGGAGGTCGATCGTGATCGCTATGCGAAACAAATCAACCTCGTAGTGGATTGCCTCGTATTACTCACCGGTGGAACATTTGGGAAGCATGCACAAGGTATGGGAGTGCGTTAGCTTAGAAGCAAGTAAAGTATTTGTCAATATGACGGAACTTATCTATTAGACACCCACGTTTTGGTGATTTAAACATGACGCCGTGACAGGTATGAATAACAACGCTAATGTACCGACTACTGTTTTATTGGAGGCGTTAAACTCAACATTAAAAATAATAAGGAACTCTAAGTTGGTAAGTCGATACCAATTTTACCAACAGAGCATTACGAGGGTATAGTGGACAACATTCCTTAATAATAAATTCCTTTTAAGAGAAGCTTTGAATGTCTAAAGGAGCAGGCGGCGCGGACGTACTTTTAATATAAAAATAAAGGCCACGAGGGGACGAGCGGGTCGCTTGCTAAGATTGTTAGGCAAGATGGCCACTAAATTTACAACTAAATTACACATCGGACATGTCAAGTGAACGAAGGTGAAGTCGAGCGCTGACTATCGGCCTCCCACGGGATAGTGAACTTGGTTCGACCATTCTTATTCAAATAAGTGCGGGCAAGCGATTTACCCTGGGGAACCAGGACGGGCACTCCAGATACGTGGTTTCCTAGCAGTTTCAAGCAAGACAGAAATCTAAATACTCTTTTGTGTGGTAGAACACGACTGTGTCGGGCCCGCATTGAGTTAGGTTTTGGTACCACATCATGCAACGTTGTTACGTTGCTTGTGGTAAGATTTTAATAAATATCATCAATCACAACTCAATCTCTATAAGTTAACTTTTAGAAATAGATATCCCTTTTTTTTGGGTTTCTCGGTAAGGGATATCTAAGACACTCGATAAGTCAAAACGCGGGCTCGATTTGTTTTTCATATTTTATATTATGCTAACTGGTGGAAAAGATAAAAGGTTCCGTTTATGGTATTCGGCTAAGTAACCCTAAAAACAATTGAGCGTTCGTTAATTAAAAAACAAACGTATTATTACTGCGTTCATTAAAACCCCTATTACGCCATCCCCCGAGAGCCTAAACGCATGACCCAGCACAATTCTTCTCATTGACCGGAGGAAATCACGCAATACTCCACACGAATGCCACGAACAAACAGATATAGCGTAACGACGAAAATTTACATTAGGCCGGTTTAATGTCGCGAAGCAATCTCATTCTGGGGAGGAAACCGGGTAAGTCCCGACCGAGGAACATTGGTCTCTGAAATGTCTCCTGATCATAGCGTTTTTGGGAAAAGAAGTATGGCACGGGGGTCCGTGGTGCTGGTCGCGGTACATCAGTTACGATGCGTCGAGCGATACCGCAGTAAGACAAATGCGCTGCGTATCTCGCGCACTGGTGTATAACCTTCACTTTCTTATTTCCCTAAGCGGTATTACTTAACAAAAAAGTGAACTACGCAACTTGTTCAAGTACGCTTTAATAAGAAGTATTGAATCAACAGAAAATGCGCGCCGTTCTAAATACAATGAAGGTACTGTAGACGATTTTGATTACGTGCTTATTGAAAATTAAGAATATGACTGTTATGTAAGACATGTATATTAAGTCATAAAAATTAGAATCAAAGTGAGCAACATCCTATTTTTGCAACTTTAATGGAGTAAGTATGTCAGGGGTTTTACCAATTTTACTTGACAGCATGTTATTTAAATTCCCGAACAAATAACATTTCTGAAAGTCTGATTTCCCATGTCATCACACAGAAGCAGCCGAGATAAGCATGGCTCACAAAATTATTGCTTACACGAAACGACATAATTTTCCCTGCGGATCCCCCTTAAAGTGGCGACGAAGTAAAAATCCAACAAAATGGAAAATTCAAAAGAGTCACGTACTTTGCTATAATAATTTAAATAGAAGCGTGTTTAGGTTTTCAACCCGCGACCGCTTACGGGGCGTCATCCTTAATTATAAGGCACTTTGATATTTGCAGCAAAGAAATTATTAGCGTAATAAACATGTCTAGTTGCGTTAATTCCTTTTATTACTCCTATACTTAATAGTAAATAATTTCAGGACTAGTTTACTACTATAGTATAGGTACCTACTTCTAACAACTATTTTCATGGGGATGAAGTGACGCTCTCCAGGAGTTTGATATTTTGAGAACCGAAAGAGGAAGTAGATCAGTCATGATTACGTCTATCATTTTACTATTTACTACGCGCGCTTTCCAAAAGTATATTTTGTTGGAAAAACTATTTTTAAGGAACGCCACTTTTATGCCTCATGATTTTCTTATGGACTGTTTCATAGCAGCGAATTAAAATAAATGAAAAATTTGTTTTATAAATAACGTAGATTTACCGCCTGTTTCACAATCGACAATTAAAGCATATTTGATAGATAAACTTAGCCCTTTCTCTTTCTTACACTTGAAAATAGACAAGGAGAGAGCCAACTTCAAATGGCAGATAAATTAACTCGTCGATTGTGAAACAGGCCCTTAAAGTTGTAAAAAAGCCTTGCGGTTCAAAAAGTACACTAGGATAGCTTATTTGCAAAGATCTACATAATACTAAAACGATCATTTTTATAAATTTTAGTTAAAATTAACAGAATAGTGCGATAAAAAACAACAATATTTTAAAAGTTGTTAAGTTCTCACGGTTCAACGATTCATTGTAAAGATTATCTAATAAGACCGACATTGAACTTTAAAAAACAAAATTGGGTGAATCAACTTTTAAGGTACTCCCCAATTTTCGACATGTCTCACTATGTCACCTTAATTTGGTAGAATGCAATTTTTTTTTTTGATGTGGTCAATATATTGAATAAATCAGACAATTAAACTTACTTTCTAGCTGACAATTTAATAAATTCTTCTATGATTTACACAAATATATCAGGTAACGCAGGGGACGACGTTGTCCCCGGGTTTTGTATGAAAAACGTGCATTTTCCACTGCGTTACCATGTTTTTACAAAATTTTATAATTGGTTTAAGATTATGAATAGTGAAATCCGAAAATCTGATTATCTAATTTTAACATGTGTAAACCATTATCAATCTCACATATTCTAGTAAGTTTTTATTAGCGTGTAGAAAAGGAGGACTTTAAAAGTTGATTCACCCAATTATCGTTCAAGATACAGCTTTGAATTATTTCTATTAAACTAATAAAAATCCCCTTATCATTACTGTTCAAAATGTCAGTTGATTTCTATAACTTTATATTTCTTTTGACATTTAGCGGTTAAGCTCTTATGAAATTGACCATATCCCGTCCATTTTGTAAAAAGTAAAAGTACTTACACAGTTATTGGGTGTAGAAAAATGACAGTCATATAATTTATATATCTAATGACTTTTACAATTCATGACTACACATCGAATCGCTTATTTGGATATCGATAAAAGAACATAATATTGACTTAGTATTATTAATCCGTTTTCGGGAAACAAATGCCTAATTTGCATAAATTTATTCGTGAACGCGTAACACCGATACGGCGTAATGAAAACATAACACATGGGAAGATCGCAACGCGAAATTCCTGTACTCAACCCAGAATTCCCACTTAAACAGAGACTTAACGTCCTATTTTTATGATTTTATAATTAATTGAAATGTGCAGGAGTCGTCGCATAATTAATTTATTATTTCGTAACAAAGGAATACCCTATTCGAGGAGCTATTAACATTCATAAAGTTATTAACAGATCCCTTTTTTCCCGTTAAAATGAATTTTTTTTTTAACATTTTGCGTCCGTGATGTTTTTTTTATCATAATAAACAAATTTATATTCCCTATGGTCTTTTCATGTAAAAATAGGTCAAAGAAATTACCGATAATCCCGGGAAAATAGAACTTAAATAAGTTCCTTCTCACGAAACTAAACCTAACTACTAATACCTACTAATATTCAAACTTAATCAAGTTACGTACCAAAATAAATAGTATTTTTGTAAATATCAAGACTTATTAGCATATTTATTATTGTAAAAAGTTGAAAGTCTGTGTAAATAAACGGAAATCTGGCATCTTACAAATGGAATGCGATAAAAATTCAAATTGTTTGATAAAAGCGTTAGAGAAATCTAATGGAATGTTCGTTGAGTCGATGCCTGTTGACCGTATGACCTTGACATTTCTTAAGGCAGGTGTGCAACGTAGACCTTCCATACAAACATGTATAGAATAGGTATTTAATAACAAGTTATATATTTTCACCTTTATGACTGAGTCGGGGTCGGCGCTCACTAAGATCCGTGTTGCGTTAATAATGGTTATGAGCTAAATGGACACTTTCTATCGTCTAGTTGCAGGAATCTAGTTTTAAATTTGATTAGCATTAGGTGAAACTGCTACGTAAGTTATAATGACATTGTTGATTCAGAAAGTACCTGTTTGTCATTAAAATCACGGGAAAACGCTATTTAATATTTATCAATTGACGGGAAGGCTAATGTACCTATTAAAGTTACTATGGAAAAAAGTTATTTCACATTTTTTTGCTATTTGTATGAGAAATTAAACATTTGTCACTTTTGATTTTTCTTACTTTTAGAGTTTGTTTTAAAATTATCTTTAGAAAATAATAACTTTTTAGTATTTTTGACTAACTGCAATACATGTATCCAAAAATCCTTCACTCACCTTATAGATGCCATCGACGAGTTTCGTCAGTTCTTCAGTCTCCATGGTGATGGATTTTCACAAATTGCGTTAACAGTCGACTGTTACACGTGAAACTTCATCGAGAAACAATTAGCACACGATCAAAGCTCGACTTTAACACGACAAACACTGAATTCACATTTCATCACTGTCCGTCCATCCAGCGTAATATGAAATCACTTGAACACTTTCGATGGCATCTGAAACAAACAAAACAAAATGTTAAAAAAAATGGCATTTATCAACAAAAATGGCCAGTATTATAAAATTTAAAAATAGAATTAATTAGAGTTAAACTAAACCTAACGTAACCGCAACGTTATCGTACTCGAGATAAATATTATTGTTCCGCGAGGCGTGCGAGCGGAGAGCGGCGCGCGAGCAGACTCGCCTCTCGAGGTATCTCGAACGTCAATGGTTAGAAAGAAATACGAAGTAAACGGACCGGTGCCATATTATGGACCTGTTGACGTATACCGTTTCCACTCTACGGCCATCTCTGGTGTTTACATAAGATGAAACTCCGAGTGGTCTTTTTCAAATGGCGCTGGGTCAACGACTTTGTAGGCATTATCATATTTATCTACGTAAAGGATTAAGTTCAAGCATAAAGGAGTATATTTTTTTGTTAGTACGCTTATTTAAAATTTGCAAAAGATGCAGAAACGTATGCTTAAACTATAAAAGCTTATTAGGTAAGTTTTTAATAATTGAAAAGGACGCCCTCGAGCTACAGTGTGTTGAAAATTATTATGAATGCGTTACGAAATCTCATTCTAGCCAATGTCGAACGCAATGCCAAGCAATTTTAAATATACATGCAATTTGCGTGGCAGGTGTTACCTACGCCCCAGTAGTAGGAGTTCAATAGGCGTAACAATAAGGCACTTTCGTTTTCATGGCCGCCGCTGCAGCGCCTACGCCGGGGTTCCGGGGCGAAGTAGTCGCGATCCAAATTTAATTTTTAAATTGCTAAGCGATCAACCGAAAACTTTCGCTTTTAAATCAAAAATCAAAAAGCCGAAATGTCAGAATGGAAATAGAGTAATAAATTAGCTGCGTTCGCTGCCATTTGCATAATTACGTAAGAGCTTTATGCACTTGGCCGGGGTTAATCGTATGCAAGCCCCGCTCGTCAGTAAAGTTCGCTATGATACTGTAGGCCTATAAGCAGCTGTGGCGGCTGTTGCTAGCTTTCTAAAGGTAAAACTCTGCTAAGTTACAACTGCGAGGAAAAGTATTTTCTCAATTGTTAGGGACGGGCGGGTAACCGCCGTTTGCGGAAAGGTCTGGCTGGAACTATCGCGAAGTTTTTTCGCGCGTCACATGCCGAGGAAAAATATGAAACACAATTTTCTGAGAGGATCCGTAACTTCATTTTGAACAAGAGAGATTTGCGCCCCGCCCGCGCCCGCCCCTTGCATATGCACCCGTTCGGGAAAGCTCGGGATTCCTACTTTTCTTTTTCCCGTATCCCTGAGGCGCAAGGAAACAAGTGTGCGACGGCTGCTTATTTCAGTTTCAACTAGTTTAGCTTCGATTGAACTAGTTCGATCTGGATTTGGAAGTTGGGAACCTCGTAAATAACCGCAATAAAGGGGTGCACAAAGTATAAATCTAGCATTATGTAGATGCCGATGTACAACTTAGGATTCTCAGGTCTCAGCAAGACTTATGGAACACAAGTTTTCTTAATACTAATAAAAGTTTGCCGGTAAACAACAAGTACGTACATACACAGCATCACGCCTTCGTTCTCAAAGTGGGGTAGCAGAGCTACAGAGATACTAACAACTCTAAAAAGACTTCTTGAGAATTCCCTAAATTAAGATGTTTACCAGTGAATTAGTGACAGGTTGCAACCCCATCGCCTAACAGTATACTAGAAGCGTTTATTCCCTTAGTCGCCTCTTACGACATCCACGGGGAGACATGGAGTGACACTTATTATTATATTTCTTTATTTTCTGACACTTATTATTATTATTACAGATATATTTTTAATCTTTAGGTCACGTTTATTACAATAAATAAAAAGATACAAAAGTAAACAAAGATTCGACTACGGGAATAAAAGCTTGTATAATTATGAACAAATTTAAACAAATTTCGTCTGGAACTGAAGGCGTGGCTGGGATGTTTGTGTAAAAATTAATATTATAAAAAACCTTACCTATTGTTTTATTACTAGGTACTATTATTATTCTAACCCGGCAATCGGACAATATAATACAAGACAAATACACTATACCAAGCACAACACAAATCATCATCTAAATTCTACCTAATATGGAAGTGAAATAACAAGAATACAATTATCATTGCGTGCCGAGTTGCCAAGTCGAGGAATGATTTAAAATTATAGGATATAGCAGAAGTTAGCGCAACGTTGCATCCGACGTTGAGCGCACTGTTTCGCTGACGAACCTTGTTATACTGAATATGTGACAGCACATTGCAGCACATTCATCTTCGTATTCTTGCCCGGCTGTCGGTTTTGCTTCTCAAATACGCTGGATTTGTATTTGGATTTATAAATTTTGCACGTCTAGCGAAAAAATTTAACTCGGTATTTCGAGAGAAATAAATTCTTTTTAGTTGCATTCCTTTGTTTCAAATAAACTCATGTTCATATCGATAAAACTGCGTTAAGCATGGATGAAGCGTCTCATGATAAAATAGTGCATGACATCAACCGTCATTCGTGACATCAGACTAGACCCGGAGTCACTGCTCTGTCAAATGGACTCACGTTAATGAGATTGCCATCGACTCCTGGGAAATTTTCCATGATGTTCAATATGCTTGATGTCCGTGGAGCAATGCCATAACTGCTTTTCAATCATTCAGGATCGCTGGCAGCCGAGGACGCTTGCCAATTTTTAATGCGAATCAGTATTAACAGGATTTTTATTTGCTTAAATTGGGTGTTTCTGAAGTAGCTTTTTTATCGTTTTATTACAACAAGTATATCCTTACCTGCCTTTTTTGATGACGTTATTTACTAACAAACGCGTATAATAAGATGTAATATTTTCTGTTTTAATTGCTAATATTACTAAGTAATTATTATTTGTATGTCATTATGGAATAAAAAAAAGCTAAGCCAGCCGGATTGCTCAAAATGCTAATGCCCTTAAGACAACTTTTTACTATACAGTGTGTAAATTACATACGGGCATATATTTTATCCAGACGTAGTTAACGATCATTAAAATCATGTGAGAAAGATTTTTTGTTTGTAACTTTTATTATTGAAGCGTAGTTATTTTTTTAAAATTTGTCTTAGGAGCAATGTAACGCGTGCTACTTCCTATCACAAAACGAATTTACGAAGTGTGAGATCGTCCATCAGTCGTCAATTTATTGCCTGTATCCAAGTGCAAGGACGACATGTGAAAAATAAGTACCTATCTCAGGCGAGTGAACCACCACTTTAACAAGTAATTTAGTTTAAAACGAATTCAAATAATGATCTTTATTTTTGACTTTTATTGGAGAAGTAAACAAATGGCGAACCGTAATTTAAGACATGACGCAATGTGTGATACATTACTTGCTGAATTAATTAGTAGGAAAATTTAAAAAAATTGAATACAACTAATGTTGGTGTTGCACAAGTTTTTACGTTAATTGGAGAGTATATTAACTTCAGTTAAAATATATGCCCGTATGAAATTTACACGCTGTAATACGGACCGACAATTTACACTTTAAAAATATGCTGTAGGTACAGTTTTTTTATTTATTTCTGTTATTTCATTGAAGTTGAACTAAAATATTGTCTGCAAAAAAAATTGGCCTGGTTCTAAGCAGCTGTTTTGGCTTTATATTATAAACACATCTATAAAAAGCTAAAATGTGAGTTAACATTAATTTCTTTATAAATGAATGTAAAGTTTTTTTAGCCGAAAACCATTAAGCTAGTTTAGACTAATCGACAATCGTATACGGTGGCCATGACAGTTCATTGCCCAGCCCAGTGATTGCTGCAGTTTGGTCAAATACCGTCTACCCCTGGGTGGGTATCCTCGCGTGCTCTTGACAACTCACAAATTGGATACACCTTTATTCACTATTAATTGGTGGAAACTGCGTGTACGCTGTTAAATCCATGGTTTGAGCTCCTCCTTTATTAATTTATTAATAGATTTCGACCGAATGCACAAACCAATTTCATTTTAAAAATTTATTACTCTGCTAGAGTTTTACTCCATTGCTAAGTATCTAACACTTTTCGCATAAGTATACTAAAACTATAGTAGTTTTACAGAGAAAGTTCTACCATTTCGCAAAGTCACATACGGCAGTAACATAAACCGCTAAACCAAATGCGTCATAAAGCATCTTTCCGTTAAGAATTGGCAAGTTAAAAGTACCTATACCGCATTATGGTACGGTTTTGTTCACTTTGCCAGAAGGGGTCCTATTGTACCACCGCTCTTGTCGGTAGCTATGGGTAATCTACTTGAATTCTCCGAAGCCATTATTACCACGACAATAACCGCCTTCACAATGTAGCAATGTTAAGCCATACCACACTCCCAATTCAATTTCAATTTTAAAAGCAGTCGCGAAGATTGCTCTTTGTGCTCATCTTTAATTACATTTTCAGACGAAGAGTAACCGGTATCTAAAAATGTAACAAATGATTTCTTATTTATTACGTAACTCAGTAACCAAAATTGAGAATGAGTATTCCAATTTCCTTTCTGTTTGAGCCACTAAAGTGTGAATATCTTGCAAATCGCAAGTCGCACGTTTGCCAAACGCAGAAGTGAAATTTTAGAAACCACTTAATTTTTGCCAATTATTGGCAAACACTAGACAGAAGCTCTCAGTTGCCTTTATAATATTGATCACAATTTTCACTTAACACTCGATACGTATGCGATCGAAGCAAACACGTTAAGGGTTCCTGAGCGAGCGAAATAACCTCTGACCCCAAGAGGGAGCTTCCGATACTCTACGCCGCGGCTAAGCCTAGCAATAGTAGTTGTGTACGTAAGCGTCGTTTAGCAGAGTCTCGTGCAGTTTGCCGTCACGCCCCTCGATGTGATGCGATTGCTCAATTGGCGAGAAATTGCGACGGGACTAAGCTCGCGGAAAATTGGCGATATCGTTAATATTCACCAGAAACCCGCGGTTCACGTGGCGACTACAAATAACGAGCAGACACCCCCATAGATTTATGCTCCGTCGTTTTTAGTGATATATTGCTTTCAACCAATCTTCTAGAGTCAAGTGTCTCCTTACGCTTTCGATCTATACGATTCATTTTGCGTCAGAAAGATTATACACTCAAATTGCTTGTTGTTGAAAGTATTTCAATTCATACATCGAAGTGATATTTGTTACATTACCTTAGTAATAATAAAGCAGGTAAGATATCGAAACAGTTTTTCAACACTCGTTGTCTAAATGAAATATAGCAATTGCGTGGGGTCCATAAAAATAACATAAAATATACGGTATCTTGACAAGCGGGAGGCCCAGGTAAGTCTAAGTAACTTTCTCCGGGGCGTTAAGCCGTTCGCCTAAGGAAATTGGTGACAAAAATATTCCGGTCATGTAGGAGCCCCTTGTTAGCAACCCACAAAATACAAGGAAACTCCCCTTCTGACACGGCGCGTTCGCAACCGTTGTTCTGCACTAAGTTTTTACGATACCCGCTAAAATTGCTGAACGGTTAAATTTTATGTGAATATACATGCAGCTGCGCGAGTGTTTTATCACCGAGTCAAAACAACATTTTGTTACGACCTGAGACCTCGAATTGTTGCCGATAAACGAATCATCAAGACGGCACGTATACTTAATATACTAAATTATTATATTAAACCGTGTAGGAGATTTCTGCCGCAGCATAGGTGTGCAGTATTATAAGAAATCGTTCAAGGGACAACAAATCGTCGAGATCTTTGCACAAAGATGGTTGAAAACCCCGATTAGTGCTCAATACATTTATTTCTAACCCCACATTATACCTATGTTGCGTATATCCAAAGGTAATTCGGTCCTTTTATATAATCACCTAAACATACAGGCTAAATACAAGCTTTGACAGCTTATTCGTTACTCTGCCTATTATTTGCGTACCAGTCTTATTTATTTCCATTTTGGTACACACAAAGCAAAAATTAATTCAGTAAAGCGGATATAATACTGGCTGCCGGGAGACGATTAAAACTGAAAATCGCAGCTAATGGTGAAGCTCTCTATAAAGCAATTGCGTTTAATTCGCTATCGAACTCAAAATAGACCAATGTTCATCCGCAATATAAATAAGTTTAAGATATAAGTGTATTGTGATTAAATTTTGTTGATTAAAATAGGCTCACGCAATTAGTATGACGATATCTGTCTAAAATCTCCAATTTAGGCCCCAACAGAGACTTCCCTCTTAGTCCTCAGGCTTGGCAACGCATTTGCTGCTTTATGATTGAAGTGATAGGATAGTAGTCATGAAAATGCAAATGTCTATGTGTCTCAGATCCTACTTACCTTGAGGTGGCCTGTGTTCACGTATGCCTTCTATGTATCATAGTAAAACAGTGTTGTATTAAAGAATACCAAAGGTAGGCGTAGGTACGTGATAAACGTGAATGTGTGCGTGAGCCTGGTACACGGGTACGCATGCATTAGCATGTAACCAGACCCATCTGCCATGCTAATGGGCTCGCATAACCCGAGACTTGTTAGACATCGTTACTTAGTAGGCAGACACGGGCATCAGGATCAGGAGTCCAGGATTCGGTTTTGGACCAGGAGAAAAAGTGGAATGCTGAATAGGTAACAGACTAGGTAAAAATGAATTTAAATGCTTTAGAAAAACAACACGATGAATGTAATGCAAAGTAAAAGTACATAATTTACTTACTATTCAGTCAATGCAGTAAGTGAAAATAAAACGAAACCTCGGTATATTTTAAATTTGTTTTTGTAAAATAATTTACAAAGGATAAAATGTTTTTTTCATGAGCGTAACGCAATCTACGAAGGTCCTGTAAAACAAAAATTGTTTTGAAAAACGTATAAAATAATAATACCTACCACAACTAAATTTTTAAGAGTTCCGAAAAAAGTTATACTTACCTGAAATCCACGTAAAACATTTTTCTCATTACTCTTTCTTCCAACTTTTAATCAGTGTCTAATGAATTATATGTTAGCAGTTAACATACTTAAGGGTTACTTGTTACTCTTGTTACCAACTGTTCCTTTACCGATTTATGTTTAACAAGCTGATTTAAAAGTTTAACAAGTGAAAAGCTCGTATTATGTTCCAACTTTTTTTATAAGAAATCATAAACAATTTCTGAAACGAATAAATTTCTCAAGTTAGTACAACTTCGCTCGTTAATGTTCTTAACATTATATTTTACGGCCAGTTCATCTCGAGTCTTTATGATTTCCTACTTGTTCATTACTGCTCAGCTAGCAATAAATACTCTCATTACTCCTAATTGGACATTAGGAGGAATCTAGAAAAACGCCATCTATTAACGGGTTGGTTAAACACAACGTTTATATCCATTAAGGGCACTTCCGACACGTAACTGGTAATCATATTCCAAGCAGGCATCGAATAAATCAGGAGGATAGCCGGGGGCAAAAACAACGGCAACACGCAGCCCTAACCACAGTTTATTGTAGGTTTTACATTCACTTTATTACCGCCTGTATTAGTACAGATAGCGGGCTTACTAAGTTTCTGCGTTACTTTTTGCACTGGTTTGACAACACGCTATAGCCGATTCACTAATCTTATCATGCACTGTTTCTGTAAAGTCGGAAGAGCGACGAACCAAAGGGTTTTCCGGTAACCTTCGGAGAGGGAAGATGGCTGGTTTACTGATTTACTCTACTCACTTGACATTAGCGAAATCACTACGGAATACCGCGTCGGGCCGCCATTAATAAAAAAGAAGACGAATCAAAGCCATTGTTGTTTAAGGAACCATTCATATTCTTCCTAAAACAACAACGCCTTTGAAAATCTTTGCTTTGCCCAAAGGTCAACTGGTAGAGAATGCCTTACGGCATTAAGTTCGCCTTTTGTATACTAAGTGTATTCTTTTGTGCAATAAAGATTAAATAAATAAATAAATAAAATCTTACGGATTTAACAAGAATCAACCAAATTTCCACTTAAGAAATATTTTTAATTTTATCAGTAGCAGTTCAAAAGTTACCAACGCATGAGTCTTAACGTACATAAACGACGCAGGGATAGGATAATTAGATCAGTAGCATAAGTTTGATGAAGGCTGACACGGACACGGACAACCTGGCTCCTCAATCAACAATGATCGATGCGATCGGAATGCACAACTGAACCAACATTCGGCTGACAGGTAATGGAGGCATTGCATGTTCCACGGCATTAGAACCCCACTGATTTGTTAGGCCGCGATCTAGAGGCGATAATGTGACGATTTTCTGGCGTGTGAACTTGGTTCATACATAGGTATTTCAAAAACGTATTTTTTTTTACCTTTTTACTTTGTTGATTGTCTAAAAGAAAATTCACCATCTAAGATGAGTGAGGTTGACTATAAAAATGTAATTTGCAATCTTTTTCGAAGCCATATTTTATTTAAGGCAGGAGATGATAGACGCCTAAGGGGTCGAAAAATTTAAAAATATGTGCCGTTCCATCATAGGGGCACGAACATGTGAAAAGATACGCATAAAGACGTTGAAAAGTGTGCTATTAGCTGTCGACACACTTGGCGTCCCTTCACGTATATGATGGCCGATTACTAAACACATTCATGTCATGTACATAAACGTTAGCTCAGACGCTTGAAATGTTTTGCCTCTATTAGGTAAAATTTACATTTTAAGTGGAATGCCCCTTAGCAACATTAATTCACTAGTCGTCCAGGTTAACATTCTTCAAATCTCCACCGGGACGGCGGACCTTGCGGGTCGAATTCCTGGCTACTTTATATTTCATGCAGTTCAGGTACGGAGCACCCTCGGCCTTCACCTGTCTACTTTCGCCACCTCGACTTAAACCGCTTACTGAAAATAAACTTTGTTGAACGCCCACGCTCCGGAATGTTAGAGATTTCCCTCGTAAGTATTTAGCTGTCATCGCAAACATGAGTGCTTTCGCTGCAGCTGTAAATGGGAATGAAAATGTACTCTGGAGCATTACGGAATTATGGGACCTCACCATTTTGCTAAGTACGCGCATATTCCACGTCGCATTGAAAATACAGCGGGATTTCAGGAGAAATTTTAGTGGATATTGAAGGTGCATTGCTGAAATTAATGTTAATACACTGTATGGGTATTTAAAACATAAATAATTTACTGTGAACATTCATTATTCATTGGAAGTTCCCGATTGCTATTCGCAATATTGGAAACATTAACCACCGGGGGCTTAAGAAGCATTATGAAGGTGGCTGTACTTCGAACAATGACTCCTAATACGAAGAAAACATCGCTTTGCCACCTCGTTTATTTGTTGGCAGTCGAATAATTGCCCCCATTTAAAAGGGTGAAGGGGCGTTCCCAAATAAAGGGTTAAAATTAAACCACTGTTTTGAAAAGTCATCGGACAATGGGACACAATATTCCATTTAAATTTGGACCCTACTTAAATAAGGTGAATGAAGTTTAATCTCGGAACCAAGTTAATTTTCACGAGGCATTGACTGCATTCTTCTAACTCCAAGTAGGCGGAAGTTATTTTAGCGAACCTAAGGCGCTTGCGCGCAAACGCCCCAAAATAAACATACCTCGAACAAAAAAAATATCCTGTTTTAGAAAACTGAACTTTTTTAAACTCTTGAGTATTTTTGTAATTTTAGCGACAAATAACATCAATTTGTAATAACTGTTAAATAAATTTAAATCGCGACATTTAATATAATAAGGGTTTACATTTCCGTAAACAATGACCGAGCGCTCCCAAACACCCTCTGCAATCCAAACAGAAGGTGCTTGCAATAACACTATCTGAACAATAGTAGTAAAACATAATGGAGGGTTCATGTGCCTTTCCCATCTGTTAATTACCAGTTAAAGTAACCAGATTGCCAACCTAATCAGTAATATAACCACATATTGATATTAATGTAATCACACTTAATTATAGTTAATGAAATAAAGGATTGACCATATCGAAGCCTAAAATGCGCTGAAAACCTATAAACGTACCGTTCTTTTCGGTTCTTGTAGAACACGCCTTAAAAACATGACGTTGATGTTTTTCTTTCAGTCGAGCCATAATTTATTTTCACCTATCAAACTGGCAACGTGCAATTCCTTTAATTTTATGGATGCCTGGTTAGCTAGTTACTATTACAGGTACATAGGGATTCAGATAAGTGGCTTCTAAATTTAAATCACGTACAAAATACCTAAAATTATCGTAAATATTTCAATATGACAGTAAAAGCAGATGAAACGAAAAAAATGTAGTGTTAACACACTCGTTACCCTCTTGCATATAAAACTAAGTTTATACGCATTTACGATTAAGTTGCTTGGTAGGTAACAGTCACAGGTGCAACGATTGTTTAGAGCGTGCTCTAATCGGATCTGCTTTGCGTGGCATCCGATCGCACACCATTAATGGAATTGAGCCCAATGCAATTACAGACAATGCTGCTTAATATTGTTAACTATATTGTAATTGGTTAATGTTTTCATCTATCGATTTTATTGGTCACCCAGCGGGTAATGAGATTATCTTAACATAACGCATTTAACATCCAACATTTCATTTTCAATATGGGTTTATTAATGCTGGTTTGCATTGAAAATAAAACTTTCTTGTCAACCCGTATGTATGTTGTTAAGCATGGCTCTTAGTTCTCTGGTAGAAGATGTTGGTCCAATTTCAACAAACGAGGTGTTGTTAGATTCGTTTTAGCATCGCGAGTGCCATTAGATACTTATTTTGATTTGATGCTAAAATGGTGGATTTAAAATAGTTTAATATGGGATCATACATATACGAATGAAAGTAAAGTCTGGTTATAAAGCCTGTTTTTGGTAAAACTTGTTTAATCGTCGTGTTTCTTGCTCTCAGTTTAAAGAGAAGAGACACCACTTGCGCAACTTCAATTTTGGAAGTGTCTGCCTCGATTTGATGTGAAAATCTTAGAACATGCTTGATTAATAAGGGCTGAACGTTAAGGGAAGAAGTCAAGTGCGCCGACGTACGCATCTGGTGCTCCGGGGGTTTTATCGTAAAATACCTATAAACGGACAATACGGTGACAGACCTACGGATATATTACGTATGCTACTGTCTATAGATCACTTAGGTACTTGTAAACTCATTAGGGTTGCCGTACTGTCGTTACCTATCCAATCACTGTACATTCCAAATATTTGTGTCAATAAAATGTCAAATACAATACGATTAATTCTTGACGGATATCTCGAAATAGAACCTACTCTGACTAGTACCAATTAATTTGATTAATTCGTGTAGTTAACATGAGAGTAAGAAACAGTAGAGTAATGATCGTATTTAATTGGTTTGCCTAACAAACAAATAAATAATTTTGATAAGTGTTTATGTTTGATTTATACATATAAGTTGGTTTATAGTAAAGTTGTCTAATATACATAGTTCATAACTAGAGCTTAGTTAAGGATTTTCTCCTGTTTTTATTAATTTATGATTTCAAAATTTCATGTGTTATATCGATGTTTTAATTTAATGATGGTTTCTTTATTTCATCAAGAATATTCTTAATCTTAATCTATCGCTTGAAGGAGTTCAAACGCTTCCTAATTAAATTTTAAAGCAATCTGTAGTTCGAAATCAGTGTTTGAAAATATATTTTCGCTTCGGGTGGCTGTAATCGGGTTAGGCGACGGTCGTGGCACGTGCTGGGCCTACTAGTGGCCCGGGGGACAATAGTGCGGCTCTTTACTGGCCAGTAGTCTTTGTTATTGGTACTAGGGGGAAATCCAATATTATGCCCACTACATACATGCAGAGATGTTACATTTATTCGATGAAGTTAAACTGTGTGACGTTCAACTTAACTTACAATTTATTAAATTGTATTAAATACACCTAGGTTTTGTTACTTGTATCACGCCTGAAACAGAAAAACAGTGTTTTAAACTATGCAGCGAATACTGGAAATTTTCATGGTATTACCGGGATAAAAAGGGATTGCATATTATTTATTATTTTATACAGCGTGTAAATTTCATACGGGCATATATTTTAACAATAGTTAATATACACCCTAATTAACATAAAAACGTGTGTAACAGCAACATTAGTTGTATTTATTTTTTTCTTACTAATTAATTCAGCAAGCAATGTATGACATTGCGCAATTAAATTAAAGCATCTACATAATAGTCATGTTATGCTCACGAATTGTTATGGTTCGCCATTTGTTTACTTCGCCCATGAAAGTCAAAAATTTCGGTGCAGGCGGTGCTCTCGCCTGAGATTGGTATTTAGTTTCCACACATTTCGTCCTTGCACTTGGATACAGGCGATACATTGACGACCGATGGACGCTCGCACACTTCGTACATTGCTCCTAAGACAAACTTTAAAAAATTTACTGCTCCTCAATAATAAATGTTACCAACAAAATATCTTTCTCACATGATTTGTATGATCGTTAACTACGTCAGGATAAAATATATGCCCGTATGAAATTTACACGCTGTATTTTTTCAGATCAGTGAATAAAAATAAATGAACACGTAGCCTTAAACATTAAATATTTTATTATTTTTGGTTTTATTACTATTAATCTTAAAGCAAATATACGAAGGAAGTATCAAGGCTTAGCTCACCACTACCCATCTCAAATTCCGAACAGCAACCCGTTCACATGAACTGCATTATAATACTGACCCGCCGCGCCCGGGCCTTAGGCATTCCGCCCTTATCTAGTTAGGAATTAGTCCTAAAACCTACCCCACACTACAGACATTATTAATCGTATTGTCATGTGTACGTTTTGATAGCTCTTATTTCCTTGAGAGTGATGGCGGCCGAGTTAAAACACTACTGTGATATCAAAAAAGGCGGCTAAATGGTAATAGCTGCCTCCGAAGCCAGCGGTCCTGTCCTGGGTTCATATTCCGGTAAGGGCAGATATTTGTGTGATGAGCGCGAATATATGTTCCTGAGTCTTGGATTTTTTCTATGTATTAAAAGTATGTATATCTCTATTTGAGTATGTTTATCGTTGTCTAGTATCCATAGTACAAGCCTAGAGCTTAGTTTGGGACTAGGTCAAAATGTGTGACGTTGTCCCGTGATATTTATTTATTTAATAGCAATTTGGTTTAACCAAATAGAAGAAGGGATCAATCTTTTTCTCCAAATTCTCTTCATCCAATGTATCATTTTATCGAATTTAATTTCATCGAATGCTATTTTCTGTTGATACCTGGGCGTTTTTCAAAAAAGTGTACATCGTTAAGGACAAAATTAAGAAAATTTAACTTTTCCATTTTTTCACGAAAATTAGCCATAGATACATTAATTTTCGTGACAAAATGGAAAAAGTTAAATTTTCTTAATTTTGTCCGTAACGATGTACACTATTTTTGAAAACCGCCCACCTAGTTTTCAGGATACTTAAGACATTAATTACATAGGTTACATTAGACTAAAAAAAAACTCAGGCGGCGAGAAATTCCTCTCGATGAAATGAAAATTCTGCTTAATGATACGTTGTGAATAATAGGTACCCGTAGAATAGAGCTCCTAAACACAATTTAGTATTATTTCTGGTACAAGCATGATAAGACTGAAAATGTTTAGGGCAAGTAAAGGTCAACCAGAGAAAATGTGAAGGACTTTAAATGCTTGTGATAATAATATTAACACGGAAATTTCGAGACTGAATAATAATTTACAAGTCAACGCAAAAAAGCAACGTTCAAAAACCATGATTATGTCGTCTATATATGTTAGTTACCTACCATTTATAAAGTCCATTTCGTCGTCTTACTTACTCAAACTCATATCTGCATATTTTGTTTGCCGTTGGTAAACTTATTGCCTCTAAGTATTTCTGAACGAAAATGAAATTACCAACCGCAAAAAAAAAAATCAGATATGAGTTTGAGTAAGTAAGACGACGATTTCATCTTACTTATCTTATTTAGTAAACACTTTTAAACCTCAAAATGCAAATTTTTTGGCAATTTTCTTGCTTTTTTTTCAAAAAATCAAATCTAAATTTATTCACTTGAGATGCGGTTACAGTGGTTGATAAATAATATACATAAGGTCAGCGCACTTTGCACATCGTTTTTCTGATTTTATATCATGGATGGTTTTTTTATGAGGAAGTTGTTAAAAAGGAGCATTTGGAGGTTATAAGAGTGTTTACCAAATAAGACAATTATGCTGGAATAACTTTTTATTCTGTCTTGTTGTTTTTGTACACAGGCGAATCTAACGACACCTCGCTTGTTGAAATCTGCCCATCCGTCCAGCAACATACAACGAGGGAACAAAGAACCATACATACTCGTTCATACATTCACATACATACATACAGGTCAAAAACATTACCCTCCTCCTTTGGCAGTCGGGTAAAAAGTAACCAAGCTAAGTACTCGTAATCTTAATTATTTTTTTGGCTGACTGACCAAGGACGCGAAGGTAATATGTGAAAAAGTTACACCTCAAGCAATAAATTACAAATTATTTCCATTTATATTAGGACGTCAGACTATAAAGGAGACGCTCGTGGATATGCGGTTATCACTCACCTTTATAGGCACTAATATTGATTTACGGTCGAGTTTCGCCTGCTTGGACCGGTATCTAATGATAATTGAAGGCGACGCAGTTAAAAAGATGGGTTGCCAAACTTAGATGTTATCGGATAGGGAGAGAAGACGGCTGATCGCAACTGACTTCCAAAATAAAAGGCAGTATAAGAATATGAAGTCCATTAGCGCATACTACCTTTTAACTTTGAATAGCAGAACTTCCACCAACCAGAAACCAAGATCTCTTCCACCAGCTATGATCTCTAACTAGAGACGCTAAGGGTCAAAGTTGATTGACGGAAGAGCATTTTTCTGACACTTACTCTACTTTTGTAGTATTTTTTCCCCGATTCGGAACTTTTTCACTTGCTCGAATTTTTTGATTGCCTCCGCGGATTTCCTGGGGATTCCTTAGGGCGTTTGCATTTCTCAAAAAAGGTTCCTCCTGATTAAAAATGCCTCGTTCAACTAATTGATTTGGGGATGTAAATTAAGCTTGATGCTTGTTTGTTTCAATTAATAAAACGCGTTTTAGGCAACTTCACGGCATTTTAGGAATTCTCGCCTATTTAGGTAGTTAGGTATTAGTGGAGCAGCTCAAACATGATATTAAAGAACCAAAGCAAAAACTAAAGCAGCTTCTTATAAGGCTGTGGACGATGGTTCTAAAAAAAATAACAATATGGCAATAAATAGTAACTAAATTAAAACTAAGCTTAAAATGAAATAAGATACGTCTATGTTGTTTTATTATTAATGGCGTGTTAGGATTATGAAGAATAATAAAGCCTAACGAAAACATTAAATTATTTTATGCAGTAAATATTGGTACCTGAAATCGACATATTGTGTGGTTGACTGAACTTAACCTGATTAATCCGGTGTAAGATTTATACCGAGATAAATCAATGGGCTGACAAACAACCCTGCTCGGTGGACACTGGGGCTTGCTCCGCGTTTTTTTTTGTCATCTCCTATTAGATTTATCACCGGTTGTGTAAAAACAGCTAACTAAGAAAACAAATTACATTTTGTTATTTTTATGGTTGACTAGCTGTATGACAGTTGCCCTTGACTCAGTCCGCGTAGAAAAATAAAACATAGCCAATGTTACTCTGTGATAAAGTAGTATTCTTCATAATAATGAGAGAATTTTTGAAATTGATTCAGTAGGTTTTAAGTTTATTTGTTACGAACATATAAAAATACAAATCTTTCCTCGTTATAATATTAGTGCAGATTTGTTTATTTTACTATAAGATTTAAATTACATTTCTGGTTTAACCTAGCAAAAATAAAACAAGCATAAAAATAAAAGGACATCTAAATTAAAAAAAAAAGATAGTTTAGTGTGTTCTTTGATTTGTGTGTTCAGCACTCGGTACCTACTTAAAGAATGAAAGTTCATAATAGTATACTAGAGAAATACTAAATGGTGTAATAGTAAACAAGGTTCCTAAAATAACTTAGAATATCCGTCAAATATATTTGTAGCGTAACGAGCGATCGAAATCGATCAAACTTACTGCCAATAATTTTCCCAAGCCCCTTCCACAAAAAATACAAGGAAACAAGAGGACTTATCTCACATTATTTATAGTACAAGTATAATGATACGTCCGCAATAGAGCAAAATTTTGTCTACAAGGCATAATATAACCCGCAGTCGTAACATTTTATCACTTGATAAAAACAGGGAAACTCGTCCCTTTTCCGTATAAGGCGACCCCAAGCTGCATGCGGTGGACTTAGAAATAACCCAACCCATTACTAATGACACCATGATTCCAAACTTATCCCGACGGTCCCGAGTTTTGAAATACTTCAGATTCAGTGGAAGTTGCAGATTTAAAGTAAATAACTACTTCCACAAAGTTTGATATAGTTACCTACTCCGCGCGATGCCGGAAGACGGACGATGTCAACATGCACCGAGTGGAACTTTAACTCATAAAATGGCAAGTATTGGTTGCGCTTCAGAAAATCTGGTTACAATTTAATAAACTAATAAAATAAATTTGTCTTGAGATAAGTAGGTAGTTAAAACAATAAACGATGGTCAACACTCAAATGTACTATATAGCAGTGATAATAGTTTTATAATTTCTAGAAGTTCGTTTCTATGTTCATTTAATCATAATAATATAATTATCATTTATTCCTTATTTTGCTGAAGTTTATTTCGGTTCTTGTCCAACAAAGCGCTAGTAAGCTCACTTCATACTACAGAGCCTTACATTTGTAATTATTTACTTTGTTTTTTATCTCGGTCCAGTTACCTTTTTTAACAGTCTTTATTGAAATAGTGAAAAATAACACAAACATCATCCGTAAAACAACACCGTTCACGAAAATAAAACCTCATTCAATTTCTAAGTACTTACTAGTAGTTAAATAAATAAGTAAATAAATATCACGGGACAATTTCACACAAACTGATCTAGTCTAAACTTGAACCATGGGCACTAGACAACAATAAACTTACTTATCTAGAAAAGAAAACATCCAAGACTCAGGGACAAAACATACTCGTGCTAATGACATATTGCATTTTCATCTCCGTCTTCTCATAAACCAAAATCATGGTACGAATATTCATTACATCAGCAGAATACGGCGGCCCGAGGTCGTAGTAAACTCCATCACCCACACACCTCGTATTGCACATTCCGCACATTTCAGCTAACAAGCCAAAAGCAAAATCCTTTGGGAGACAGCTAGAAAATGTTTCAAACAGCAAGAACACTAAAATACTTAAATCTAAAAGAATAAAAATAAAGTTAGTACTTGACCCTAGGTTAATTTACATAAGCGGGTGATATATATACAGGAAACTGAGTATAAACCTAGTAAATAAAATAAAGTCCATAGAGCAATTCAGCGAGGAAACGCTGCCAGCATCTTCGGCACAATTCAGCAGGAGACATTTAAATTTAGTTGAGTTTTATTTTATGTCGTAGTTTTATTTTTAGTTCTAATTTGGATTTATTGCTTTAGTTTATGTTTCGGTGCAATTTAAATAAAATAAATAATTTACGTCCCCTTAGAACAAAATAATTGATTGGTACATATTTCCTTACACCCCTGTTATTTTTATTTTACATACTAATTAACACCATCGCTGGTTCGACCATTTTAATGACTGTATTTTCCCAATGGTTTCATGATTGGACACAGGGCAGTGTATTTTAATTACTTATCCAGCAAAAAAAACCCGAGTAGGTAGTTATAATTTAAAAAAAATTAAATCTGATGACACGCTAGCCTAGTCGGGAGTGACCCTGCCTCCGAAGCCGGCTGTCCCGGGTTCAAATCCCGGTAAGGGCAGATATTTGTGTGATGAGTACGAGCATTTGTTCCTGAGTCTTGGATGTTTTCTATATATTTAAGTATATATTTATCCATCTAAGTATGTTTATCGTTGTCTAGTACCCATAGTACAAGCCTAGAGCTTAGTTTGGGACTAGGTCAATTTGTGTGACATTGTCCTGTGTTTTATTTATTTATTTATTTAATTAAAAAAGGCGAGTGATATTTTTGACAGCCGACGTCGGCGTTTGGCATGCATTGAGTGTTTCCCTTTGCACACATTTTTATTTAATCATCAAGTCTGTCCAGTGCTGCCAGGTAGGGGACACTGTGATCAAAAATATCTTTGACAAATAAATAAATGATTTGAACAGAACCTCTATGCCACTTTATTTTTATCCATATTGCAATCGTATTGTTTATGACGACTATCTTAACATGACGAAGACTATAACAGTAGTGGTAAAGACAATGAGTAAAAGTGCCCCTGTTTATTTTTGAGATAATATAAACTACCTACTGAAGCGACATTACACAAAACACATAAGAAGAAAACACAGCAAAATTAAATAGGTCCCAAAAGTCAAGTTTGAGGTTTCTTGAGAAATTTAGTTTATATCCTAAAGTGACTTCATACTTAAGTCACAAAAAAGTCTAAATGAACTGAGTCATTAGAAAAGTCTCTAAAAAACTAAGCACATGGGTATTTCGAAGAATGAAACCGCAAACATTTGAAAGATTCATTCACATCAAGTGCGCAAAATCCAGCCTCACCGCAAAACTGTCCGTAAAAACGACGTTAAGAAAGATAATAAAGTCCTGATGCTGTTTGGTATCATTATTTTTCAGAAGCCACACCACAGAGAACATAGTATAATGTACAGGCTCTCTTAAGCAATCAGTAACGGTGCAAACGCTACTAACATCTCTGTTTTCTATTGACTCGAAATGTATGTGAGTTATTAATAAGCGGTCGACGGAATCAATCATGCTTACGTCAATCCTATAAATTTTGACAATTCCCGAATCGCTAACTTAACGTTCTAGACTCTTTCTAACTGCAATACAAAGTTCGTCTTAAAAGAATTTTAACTTTTTACTTGAAAACCATAAGTGTTGGAGAAAAAAGTTGTATTTTTCCTGCAGTATTTTTAATCAAATTCAAAAATTCAAAATTCTATTTTTTTTTATACATTGCATTGAATGCATTGAAATTTAAATTTTCGTTTTTTCCTTTGCATTTTAGGTTAGTTACAGAAATAATTCAAAAGTCATTGAATAGAACAATATAAAACATTATTAAGTATCCTGCATTACAGTACTTGAGAGCTTTTAAATGGTTAATTAAATTTTGTATGTTAATCTTAATTTTGTATGCTAAGCTTTTTTTGCTGCCTGATCACTAATTTCTGAAAACTAGCCCTTTTAGAGAAAAGGAGTTGTGAAAGACCGACGGACAGCAAAATTATTTAACTAGGGTTCGGTTTTTCAGTATTCAGTAAGGAATCCTGAAAAACGAGGAAAGTTGTGCGTATTCGAAAACAAATTACATTACTTAGAAAACAGAAACGTAATCAGATATCGAATCCGATCAGTGATTGTTAAATCTGATCTTGCTGGCTGGAGAAAAACAATAAACAAAGTAATTTAGCTATCAAAGATGGCCTTATGATGGCTTTATTTATAAAACATGATAACATTACGTATATAATTAATTTTAAATGGTATCCCGAAGTCTAAGCTCCCGAAGACTGGTTTTATGATCTTGATCACGTACATACAAATTGGTAAAATATCAGAAAAGAGCCTTAATTATTTTTTTTACCACGCTATTGCAATTGGGTGAATCTCAGATCTCAAACCATTCGGATAATTTTATTGCGTAAAATACGCTAAACTTATAAAAAAAGTTACAAAATTTCAAAAACCTTCGAAAAGTACCTAAGTAGTAATATTATTAATTCTACGTAGCTTTTTAACGTACGGTGAACCCAACCGAAATAACAAAAGGTACCTTAGTACGGATAACGTAGGTATGACGTATTTGGTTTAATGTACAGGTTGATGTTGATTGTAAATAGCCGCCGTTTGATGAAATTTTAGGTACTCGTAGATACAGTTTGCTAGGAATTTTTTCATTACTTCTTTGGTTCTTTTATTCGTTTGTCGCATTTTTTTTGGTTTCTGTTTAGATAGTTATAATTTGAGTACTGAGCCGTTTTGGCATCTAGTATATTATTATCATATTCCGTATTTTAAAAAAACGTAACGGGTATCATACATTACATACAAACAACTGTATTCAACTTTGTATTCTACGAGCACGGGCACAATAAATAAAATAACTTGTAAAGCAAAATTTTAAGTAAAAGACAGATTAAGTGTAGGCAAGATTCGTCAAAAGTGATCTTTGAGTGAAAATGGCAGGTCACCAGCGGCAAGAGGGGTGCCTTCGGCGACAGACAGACGCCGGGCATTGCTTTTCGTCTACAAAAAAGACAAAACTAGTAGACACAATAATCAATACAAATATCAAAGGAAAATTAGAGGACTGTTGAGGAGCTGACTCGTAAATTTAATTGATAGATACTTATAAAAAAGTGTTTTTTCACATTGACTCCGTATTTAAAATAGTAATGTCCATACAGTTCACTTACTTTAAGTACAAATTCGCTTTAACAAATATTTTGTTATCTTATTCTACGAACAAAATGTAAAAGTTTGTACATTATTTAGAAGTCATTGAACTGTATTTCATCTAGACCGGACCGAGGAGCTCTTAAAATGAGATCTTTGACGAAGCTTGAATTAATATTCATTCATAAATCACATACCAGACAGTATTCTCAGCTTATTTCATTAAAATAACACCACATATGTGCCAAGACCTAACTCCGTTGTCAATAAAAGCGAGATTAAGTCAGTGGTTGGTAAGCGGTGAACAATGGCGTGTGGTAAGTCTCACCACAGCAGATTACGCCCGTTAACGACCGATGGTAGATTGCAGCGAATTGCCTTTAAGTTGATTACAAGCCATTGCGTCAGTGAGCACCCTGTAAACTAACGGGAGCACCTAGATTATATGAGATGCGGTTGTTTTCTATACTAACTACTATCTACTGGCGTTGACCATTTTAGGGCGAGCTTTATCAACAAACCGCTAAATTAAAACGTACTATTTGCATTAAGTAATTAAAATTATGCCGTTAAAATTATGTAACTGGAACGTGTTAGTGTCAAAAAACTGAAAAATAAAATGCAATTTTAATAATAAATACAACGTAAACTACAATGCAATGATTCTTGGAATGATGAAATGCCGTCCCTGAAATAACTGTCTTAATTACATTATATTCGTAAAGGCTGGAGTATTCATTAGAACATATTACATAGATCCAAATGAGTTAGCCGATTAACTCAATTATTTATAACGCAATTTACTTGAGAGGATGCTTTGATCGCAACTCAATACGGTACAAACATGTATTATTGAATTATTCCCGTACATGAAGATAAATTAATTAAAAATACGCGGAACCCAGGAAGCTAGAGACTGCAAACATCACCCCAAGCTATCGAGCTATCAGACAGATCATATGATAATATTTTGAAATGAAAAACTAGAACGAATAACCAGAACAACTTTATTATACAAACAAACGCGACGAACAAAAGAACCCCCTGCATTTTTAAATCGGTTAAATACTCGAAAACTTATACCGATCACCTTCAAAGTTCGTAAACTTATTTAGCCCCGATTTGACCAAAATTTTTACACGGGGGTAAAGCTTACTCTGAGATTAGTAATGTCAAAATGCCATAGAAAACTGTCATTTTTTGACATTACTAATCTTAGAGTAAGCGTTTACCCCGGTATAAAAGTTTGGTCGAATCGGGCCTTAATGGCGTAACAAGAAGCAAAAAGGAGTTTATTGCTTCAGTAAAAAGTACATGGGCGACCGAGCTCTACTCGGGCGGATAGTGTCGTCTATACAAGTCAAATACCTCGGAACCCGATTTTTCGGTGGAACCCGATTTTTTTTCAAAGATGACGACTTGACAGATCGATTTTTTGGCCCGTTATACCCCTCTTCCGCAATTTTCATAAAAATCGTTGGAGCCGTTTCCGAGATTCAAAGATATAAAGAAAAATAGATTCAGCATGAAATTAATTCCAAAAAAATAGAGTTTCGGCAATATTTTATATTTCCACATGATTCCGCCATAAGTTAAGTTACTATAAGATTGCGGTTGATTTGCTGCAGAACTGTAATCCTGTTATTGAATGCAATTTGGCATGAATGCACTGAAACATAATGCTGCCTTTTTTAGACGAAAGGATGCATCTGCCTTCAGATGCTACGGAATATGTAACCTTATCACTAACTAATGAAGATTGATTCTGATTAAGCTATTGAGATACATATGTGTTCTAGGCGCGTGCGACATGGTATGAATGCCTGCTCGACAAGCGTCGAAGGTTTGATTAGAGCGTGTTCTCCACATTTAATCGCTTGTAGCTCAAAACGGAGAGTCCATATTATATCTAATTGTTGCAGTCCTTGGGATTAATTAATGTATCGTCGATTGCAAATCACCCTAAAATTGACCGAAAACAGTTATTATAGATAATCGTAGACCATTTTTTATAACGTTCTCTATCCTCGAACATTCAAAGTTAGCAGACGTTTTCTATTCTTCAGTGTGTATGTGGTGTGATGCTTTTAAAGGTATCCGGGGATGAAATATAAGATACGCATGATGTGATACTTTCAGTATCACATTTTATTTAAAAAGTAACATATTCTTTTCTAATATTACAAGATTTTATTTAACTTGCGCAGTTCGTATGTTTGTAAGTTGTCCGCTTCAAATCTAGCAAATCAAATTTGAACAAGTTCCCGTTGTTGGTTTGATATTGATTTGCAAAATTACAGTCAGCGACTAAAGCTTGTCTCAAAAATGAAACTTAGGAGACTATTTCGAAGGTGAACCAAATACCAGCTTAGGTACATTTGCTACCGAATAACAACCACTTTCGTGACTGTTATGGTACAATCTCTTGATCCAAAACTCGAATAGAATTCTGAATACGGTACATAGTCATGTTTCTGTGAAGCCTCTGCTGCACCGTAAGGCGTGAACTATGGCATCCTAACAAAGGCGAGTTAATGAGGAAATCGTGTGCGGGATCGAGTATCGAATATACCTTATTGAGTGAAAGTAAGCTTTCGATTGTGCAACGGAAACAGTTCTAGGGACACAATAGAAGTGGTAATAATAAACGATGTGAACTTGGGAGAAATGTAGCACGACCATGTTTGTGTTGTACGCTTTTTTGCACATAGCGAACGCGCTGTTGCTGTGTGAACTAGATTGCAAATAATATGGGAAAAGGAACTTTCATTTCATGTTTTATTGATTTAATAGTGGAAAACATTTAAAAAGCAGCATTGTATAAAATTAAAACCGTTTTGGTGGTGTCTTAAATGTGCAATGTTATAATAATATACATACATACATAACATCACGCCTTCATTCCCAGAGTGGGGTAGAAAGAGCTACAGAAATACCAACGACTCTTAAAGTAAAAAAGCCCTTCGCCTAAGATTACTAAAAGCCTTTATTCCTTTAGTCGCCGTAGTTTTCCGTGTGGTTGCTGGGTTAGAATAGTGCCACTCCATGTCTTCCCGGGAATGTCGTAAATAATAATAATTGTTTAAAATCCTTTTCCGAAATTGAGTGTGTTGTATGTATGTTTACCAAATTTTTACGATATTGGGCAACTAAAGGTGGCAAAAACGTAAAGAAAGATAGGTGACACATGTGAGTCATCAAATACAACCCAAAATAAAATAATAGGTGAGTAACTACTAAAAACATTCTAGATGATTCGACTGGTGACAGGAGTAAAAAAATATCGATGGGATGGCATTCCTCTAACTGCGTGCAACTATATGAAAATATGAAATTCAATACTATAGTACCAAAGGGATCCAAAAAAATTACGCCAAGTAAGACGAGGGGTTTTTCTACTAAGCAAAACTAACTGTGTCGTGGAAAGTTATTTTAAACGAATAAACCTCAATTAATGTCCATATTACGTATGACCTATTACTCTTGCAAGTAATATATTTTGCTTTGTATTGCGTCAACCGATTACTTGTGGTAAACGAGTCTATTATCAGTGTTAATGTACCGCCTTTGTGACAAGAGGTACGTAGTATTGTAATGTAGTGCGAAAATTCAATTAATTGTTGAGGGTAATACATTAACTGCACTAAATGGGTTGCGTACAGAAGCTCGTGAATGGAATTCTTGCTAATGCAACTTTCTACTATGCAAACCATTGCAAAGTCATTAGTGTCTTACAAGCAAGTAACATGCGATTTATTTTTTCAACTGTTTTAGTTTTATTTCAAAACCACTTAACGCAGTAGGGTTTAATACTGCGTGAAATCGTATCTCGCGGGTACAAATTATGACGAGTCTATTTGTTATAAAATATTACATAAATTTAATATCTTCAGAAAAATCATATGATGTAAAATTTATACGTTAAAAAACGCAAAAAATAACTTGTTTTAAAATTGTAGTCGGCGACCACAATATTTTTAACAAAAAAAGCCGACTTCAGTTGGACTAACCTATTAAGTAGGTACCTACAATTTTGAAAGAAGTTTTTTTTTGCATTTTTGAAGGCGGTTTATTGCTTTTAATTTAATTTTAGATAGAGTGACTCAAGAGGAAAGTTTATGTGTATAATACTTTAACCCGGAGCGAAGCGAGGGCGGGTCACTAGTTTCCTATAAACATTATTTCACCTAATGTTAAAAATCTAAAATATTGACAATGTCTAATCGTTTATACCTATAACTGAAATAAACCCTGATTTCCGCACTAGTTAGAATGATCGCGGTAGAAAGTGATATGAAAATATTTCCGTTCTTTTCTATAATATGTTAAACTCAGCCAGCGCCCTATTTCACCATCTTGACCATGACAAGTGACGGGTTACAATTCAGTATACATGACAAAGTTAACACGCTGATACATCATTAGGTTTCTTATATACTGCGCCATGTACACTGATATGTCACCTATCACCTGTCATTGTCTGGATGGTAAAATAGGGGGCAGCTGTTCTAAAGAAAAAATCGACGGAGCCGCGATTCTGCTGTGAAGAACTAAACTTAAAAACCCGCCTGCCTATCTTATAAAATATTAAGGGATTTGTTCTTTTATATAGTTATATTCTCCTCCGACTTTCACAACCAACCGCTATATATTGAGACGGTTATAGCTGGTAAAGGTTCGAGATTTTTAAGTTAAATAAGTCTTATACTATTTAAAACTGACGATAATTAGTGTAAATGAATGTAATAGAATTTGAAAGTATAGAAAATAAGCTTAGAGCAGTTAAAACTTTTGATAGGGGAAGATTATGGAAATTAACTAAAATAATTACATACATACATAACGCCACCCCTTCATTCCCAGAGTGGGGTAGGCAGAGCTACCAAATACCAACAACGCTAAACTTGTTGATAATTCTGTAACCACATTTTTCAGTCAGGCTAAGATGTAGTTTACTAGTGTATTAGTGGCAGGTTGCAAGCCCATCGCCTGACAGTACTACAAGCCTTTACTCCCTTAGTCGACTCTCACGACAGCCACGGGAAGACATGGAGTGGCACTATTTTTACCCGGCAACCTCACGGGGAGAGGGAAATAATGAATAGCATGTAAATGATTATAGCGATATGAACTTAGAAAAAGCCATTGATTTTGGAGCAAACAAATAGGCGATGCCACAAATTACCTTACTTTATAGGTTTTTATTTAGTAAAACTTGTTAGACAATGATAAAATTACAGCATGAAAAGGCGTTTTTTTTTAATCTCTATATTTTCAGCATTAGAAATGGTAATGAGGTTTTTTGCTGACGTTGCTTTGTGCCTTACAAACAATTTGCTTACGCTACATCGAGCTCGTGCAAAGGGGTCTGTTTTCTTTGTGAGTATTATACTAATAAACTAAGTTTTTGCTGAGAGCTTTATCCAGCTACGAGATTTTCTTTTTAATTCCGTTGCCTGTTAGCAGTAAACATGTGTTTTCACAGTGTACGTGTATGTGGGTGAAGTCTGGAACAAGGTATTTTAAGCTTCTATTTTATATTAAACTGCATAATTAATGCATAGAGAAAATAATCTATTAAAACCTATAAACATGGGTAGGCAAACATTATTTTGTATTGATTCTTTTGGATAAATTTCACTTAAGAAACTTGAAAGAATAAAATTACAAAGTAGATTCCATCATAAAAGGAAATGTTCCGGCGTATCAGTCAGCACATTGAGTAAGCATTTCTCACAACAGAGAACCACCGCAAAACAAAGAATGTCCTTTCTTTTCTTCACGCACCGCGCTCATTCATCAGTCATCACTTGTTAAAAGTCGAACGTCTTATCAATGACAGAATATTCCAAAAATACAAACAAGAATCGTGTAACAAGGAATCGTTATCAAAAAACGTCTCTTCCTAAAAGCCGATGATAACTTATTCGGATCGCCCATTTGGGGCCAAATTTATGGTTGACTTAACTCGTTTATGCCGAAAAGAACTTTTCATGGCTCCTCGAGATAAGGACATGACTTGTAATAATTATGGATGTGAAAGCTTGTATAATGTAACATGTGTTTCTTTTGCGTTGGATTAGGTTTTCTTGAATATTGTGAAGGAAAATAAGAAGTCTACTTTAATCTAAAAAATGTAACACCAGTTAGAAGATAAAGGTAGTAGAATGTAGGTACTATGGATGGAATGGAGAAGTTGTAATGTTTGTAATACAAACAAATCCTAATATGTATCCCAACAAGAGCAAATACTTTATTGATACGCTTCGTTACCCGAAATTCCGACCCAACAACAAACAAACGCGGAACACGTAACGAACACAAAACTAAACCAAACTAATAAGTTAACACGTGTTGATAATTGATTTCGCGTCTGTGATAACGATAATGTATTGAGTGGCTGCGATCAGCCTATGGAATAGTTTACACAACCATCCAGAAGGCGCAACTTTCAAATCCAGCCAAAACAAAATGGTGAAAGAATACACAAAATGTTAAGAAAACAGCATTTCGTATAGAGCAGACCTGCTGTTTGTTGCAAGTATTGTAGACGGCATTCGACCTCCGGATAACTCGGTGGACGTGATCCGAATGTTGCAAACTCGATCCGTTTCAATTACAATATCGATAGCCAAATTTAGAGACCTAATAGTTAGATATGGTACATGAAAATAAATAACTACAGTAAGTAGTGAGCTACTTTGGATATAGGCTTCTCGAGGCAAGTTTAATTTATTATGTTTAGAAATATCTTGATAAGTACGACAGATTACAATATTTATACTGAACAAGAAACAACATATTGAAATGTTTTGTCATTTATTTTCTATCTAAGACCATATAGGGTAAGATGGGGAAATGTTGGTCAGCGGGTAATGCCAGTCACGTCAAAATCTAAAACTTCCAAAAACATTTCGTTATCGCTACTAGTGCCGCCAGTATATACGACTGAGTATACGAAATAACATACCAAATAGCGCCATTTTGAATTGCGTGCAGGGAGTTTGATAGCTGTGTAAAGGTTAGGACCTGTTTTCTTGTAGAAAAAACGATGAAAGGTACGCTAAAAGTGATTTATACCCATAAAATTCTAAAAGTCGATAATTACACATGTATTAGTGTATCTATTACATATTATGTATATGTCTGGTTGTATATTTTTGTAGCAAAGCTTTGTAAATTTCGGATGACCACCATTACCCGCATCCTGCGGGTCAAGGCCGTCGACGAAGGGTTTTAAAAATAATTAAAAACAAGAAATCCATAATAGATTGATAAAGTGTATCATAGATATCTTAAGTATCAATTTCACCATACGATATTCAATTTAATCAATGTTAATCGACTGTTATTAGTTCATACCTTTTGGCAACTGTTAACGTTCTAATCGTCTGTTAAGTATCACCGTATGGTGAAATTGGTACTAAGTCCACTAAATAAGCCATGTAAAAAGTAAGTTACTTTTATCGTGAGTTAAGATAAAAATCGATTTCAGCTTAAGTGACGCCATTCCCCATCGTACCCTAGCAACAATAAAATAGTATATATATAGCTTCATTTATCTTTTTTTCGTTAAACTAATTTTCAATACCTCAAATCCGAAACAATATTTTCCTATAAAGTCCTTTTAATAATTTAACGAAACCCCTTTTAACAAACAGTTTTGTTAACTTAAATGCAACGACCGACGGTAAAATGCATTGAATCGCAATCTGCTGCATGCTCGCCTGATTGCAAAGAACAGCGTCAGCTAAGATTTACCAATTAAGGGAATCGGAACCGGAACCGGGTGCCCACTCAGCCGGGTCAGCGGAACTCAGAAAGCCATGTACTGTGGAGTACCTAATCATTTCTATTGAGCTAAGACCACAGAATACGCTAGGAATCCGTCACGCATGGAATCAGCTTATATGTAGAAAAAGACAAGAAAAAGAACGGTCACAATATTGCTCATTATTTTTACTTATGTACGGTGTATATTCAGTATTTACGCTACAATGAGATTTTGTATCAAAATGATAATCTAACTTTACCAGTAACGCCTGGAAAGCGTCTTATGTTCTTTATGTCAGCATAAAAAGATAATGCCATTTCTTGAGGCGAATAAAACGAAAAACGCCGCCGTTTTCGCAACAAAAATTAGGTGAAAAAGTAATTTGGTTTTATTAAAAAGACTCAGAGGGTGCTGTAATTGTTAGCCGATCCCGGACCGGGTGCACTTTGAGAATGTTTGCACAACAATAAGATTAAAAGAGGCATTACTTTAAAAGTTATCTCTGTATTACGCCCTACCGAACCTTCGACCGCGTAAGCAATAAAAAAGACAAAGCGGTGGGAACAAAGAAAAGGTAAATTAAACAGCAAAAAATAAATAGCCAACACGTTTGAGCGAGATTCTTTTGGCTCCTTGAGAGGATAGGCTATTCTTTCTTATACTCCGTTGCTTACACATTTTATTCGAATGAAATTGACGCTTCCCGTCCACGAAATAGGGACTTCCTTGACAACGTATATTACAGCGTAATACAAATCTAATTAAAACTGTTGCGCCGAGGGAGAGTCCATTATTACTATGTAAAATTTACGGATGCTACAAAATATTTGAAATTGCCGAAGTTAATCAAAGTTAATCCCTGTGATAAAACAAAAATGATGCTTTGGAAATAAAAGCATAATAAAATAAAAAATAAAAAAATGATATAAATCTGTTAATAAAATTGAGTCCCGAGGCGATGTAATTTTATGAAAGTACTTTTAATACGCTGACAATATTTCTTGAGAATTTTCAAGAAATTATGCAAAATGGGTTGGGAATAGGTAAGCAACAATTAAACAACTTTTCCTGCTGGAAGTGCTGCGGGTGGCGTTTTCTGCGGAGCTGTTTGGAATTCGCGTGGCCGGACGCGATAAACTGGCCGGACCTAATAACCGGCAATAATGAGCACTCAGCAGATCTGTTATTGCTTCAGCCCTCACCTCGCGCTGCCGATCGAGCTCGACCCCGAACTCAATTCTAAACGAATTCCTTAAATTCATCTCTATACGTTATCAAAGTAAATTCACTTTGAAGCACAAAACATTTACTCAAGCAGCTACTTCTAACAGTAAATATGTTTAAAAATAGCAAATTAGCGACGTGATGTTGCAAATAAGTGCGTCCTGAAGCTCCCTCACCCCTTGATCAAACAATAATTTTGAAATGTCGACGCGAACTCTGTCGACAACGGGAGCATGTTAACAATGAGTAATATTGTGATGTCGGACAATTTCTGTGGCGAGTGTCACATGCAGGTGCCGCTCCAGCTGCGCAGTAACCCCTCGGCGGGATTCAATAGCCACCACACAAATGACAACGTAGCAAAGGAAAAATCGCACTGAATATTGGTTCTGCGCAAAACCTAAAATAAATCACGCGTTTTGTAACTTGATTTCGTTCATCAAAATGCAGGTTTACAAAATAAAACGTTTGAACAGTTTGGACGGAAATGCAAAGAGGAATTAGAACTTTCTAGTCTTTGTAGTCACCGTGCAAAACAATTTGACTTACCTAGCATCAATAACTGGCATCTAGAGTACAGTTCTAATCCTAACGCAACCACTCACTCATGCTATGCATATCTACTTTGTATATTGTCTGTCTACTAGTTTGAATATACTAATAGGAACGTTACGTCCAGTGTATATACCTAACTTCCTTTAAAAATACACATACTCGTACTTTCATGTTTACATTTTTCTACGAAATACTAGACTTGCTAAAGCTTTTTCATATTTGTTTCGTATGTACATACATCCGTAGGAAAAATACCCTGTCTGCGTACTTTAACGTGTGTTCTCTTCATTTTAACTCTGCGTAAAAGTTTTCGTGTGTAGTTTCCGTTACAAATATACTTGGAATTTAAATTCAGTTTGTGCCAACAACATTTCGCTCTGGGTGGAGATTCGTCTGCCGTCGATGGCTACCTACTCTGGTTACGAACTGCCTAACTCATAAAACATGTCAGCCGTTTCAAACAAATTTAATTAAATAATATTCTTGTTCCAATAACTTCTCGAATTCGTAATGGTAAAGAAATATAAACGTGAAGAAAATTTCCTCGAAACCTACAACAAGTTTTATCCTTAATTAAAAGGTATAGGTACTGTTATTAGGAGAACACATGGAAATAATTTTATTAACTATTTGAAATTTCTAGTCATTATATTTTAAGATACTTACTTATAAATACTAGTGTCTATTTTTGGTTTATTTGATTAAGTCACTAGTATTACATAATTATATAGATAGACCTTTGAGATTTATTTTACCTTTATTTTAAATTTATTTGCTAAGAAAAACATAACGCACCATTATCGGAGGACAATTGTACAAATAGAAAACGTGTCCCGGATTAAAACATAACGTTTTTTTAATCCCGGGTAATGTTTTAATGTTTATTTGGGCAAACAACGGTACAAATAGTTCATAATTACAAAACAGATAGTTTTAAAACGACCAGTAAAGCTGCCACAACTTACTAACACAATCAGAGTAAAGACTACGTCTTAGGTAACCTACAACGGCAAACAAGATGAGACTGCAGCTAAATACAATTAAATAATAATAAAAAAATAAAAAACATGCTTCAATCACTATGACTATGACAAAGAGAGAAAACAGATTACAAAATTATTTTATGAGATTAATAACAGTATGCTTAAACTTTGACAGAGACAGACAAAAAATATCAGCCTCAACAAATTCAATATTATATTTCTTACAAGTTCTACTTAAGAAGGAGTTAGCTTTATATTTCTTATGTGTAAAGGGGACATTGAACAAACAATTAATGCGTCGTGTATTTTTATGTGGAATTTTAAAACTCAACATATTTATAAAGTAAGGGGAGTCGATATAATTGTTTAAAATCCTATAGAGGAACATTTGATCTTTCAAAGTGCGTCGGCCCTCGAGCGAAACCACTCTGGTGCAGTCGAATGGCGAGTCAGATTTATTTGCCCTATAGTTTAAGTGCCTTAAAAGTTTCACTTGGACCTTCTCAATGGAGTATATTGAGGGTTCCATACAGGCGAGGCTTAATATTTCATGTTTAAAATCGAAAAGCATACGTGGAAGTTTTGTTCTCTCTCTGCATCGAGAGAATTAAATAACGCACGTTGGCGATGGCGTGAACACATTTTTAAAACAAAAGAACAAAGTTTTGTTTATTGAAAATTATAGCCATAGTAACACATGGTCTTCAGCATCATATCATCCTAAAGACGCATACAACTGGGTGGACATATGCCTCCCTTAATTATCGTTACAAAGACCGCTCCAGTGGCGACCGCATCTAACAGAATTTAATCTTACAACCTTTAACAGATCGTCTGTCTACCTTGCGACAATATCAGCTCAGCTTTATGTTTGGATTGAACTTTTAAGACATCTCATATAAAAAGGTACCTATTACACTTGTTTCTTGGCTTTTCATAACTACAATTGATACGAACCTTTTTAACGACGACTAGTAACTTAAATAATTGATCAACTCTTTTTTATGCTTATCTTGTGAGTGTTGCAGTTGCCCACGCATGAGATTAGTCGTATCTTGTCGTTATTATCACTCGATTATAATGACGAAATATGACTATCACAGGACCACCCTGAATCGTCCCAAGTATAATTAATTATGAACTGGACAGCTGAAAAGCAACGAATATTGGCGTATCAACAATTACGCAGGACCCACCCAGCGTCTTTACTCTTAGTTTAATAAGCCAACTTAATAAGAGCTATCTTATTTAATTAAGGTGATGAACAGTGTTCAAGTAATATAATCCTGTTTTCTAATTAACTCTTCTGTGAGTATCCTTAAGACGGATTAGAGGGCTGTTTGTATTATAAAAGGAGTGGGGTTTATTAGCGAGACTATCTGTGTGGCACTTGAAAAGTTTTTGGTTTTAATTACGAAGTGATGGGCATGTTGCTTTGGAAAATTCTAATTACGTGTGTATTTTACCTATTCTTAACTTATACCTACCTATAAGTAATGTTATCGTAATTTCACAAGTACGATACTGTATATGACCGACGGTTATTTATTCGTATTATATTCTTCCTCATCAAAAACAAGCAATGTATGGACATGGTTTATTACAAAGGAGAAGTTAGCAGACGAAGAGTCTGAACCTGAGTGAGAATCTGCACGTTTCCATGAGAGTAGAAAAACTCGTTCCAGAATTCTGCGGCGACGTAGAGAATAAAGCTAGTTCAAGCAACAAACAACGAGCGATGTATTAAGCGAGATACTCGCATGTGCATTAGTTTGTTTTTAAAACTTGTATTCATAAAATCTGGTATAAAAGGCGTCGGAGCGTAACTCACAGTAGTCTCAGTTTAATTACCGACTTTTTCCAAAATTAATTAAAAGTCACGGAGGAGCCAGGCCTACGGGCAGTTTCCAATGTGGAACGTGCTCAAAATACTTTTCCAGTTTCCCTTATGTTTTAGTCACTTGCTTTTTGCCTGGACACCGAATTTCTAAATTCCTGACAATGTAGGGGTGAAAACTTAGACCCATTTAACGTTTTTCAAAAACGTTTGAAATATAAATTGAAGAGAAATGTTTTTGGTACCAAATGGATTTATCTTGACGAAATTAACAGACGTGTGTTTGCAAATACGTTAGAGTAATCTATTACATTACCTTCTTAAAAATCGTAACAGATTATAAATACCCATCAAGCGCTCAAGTATTAATTGTTGCTATATTCCTTTCATCTCAAAAGCAAAACCGTTGTCAGAGCATGACGATTCTACTCTACTGAGCACGTACGGAACTCCACACTTTATAGATACAAATCCAAGAACACCATATGAAGCTTATTTTGTATGGATTTCAAGCAGGCTGGCAACAAACGTGTAAAGTGCCGGTGTTACTATGATCTATGATCCAACTCGCCGATGGCTCACTGCCACTTCACTTGATCTCCCCGCGGCTTATCCAACACTCAGGTACTGTAAATACCTTCAGAGTGCGCGCACGGGCTTAAGGGGGTGATATAGGTCTCGTTGATACTGTTTGTGTACAACGGAATCGGTGCAATTCGTTGGTTTAACTGGTCACTACTGGTACTCGTATGTTGGTGGTAGGACTGTTTGTCAAGTACGTCGTATGTATTTATGTAAACACTTTATTGTACAAACAAAAGTGATAACAATTACAAAATCGACAAAAATATAGCAGGCATGTACAAAGGCAAACTTATTCCTTTAAGGGATCTCTTCCAGTTAACCTTTCAGTGATTGAGAAATAATTAATAACAACGGATAGCTAAATAAGTACAACACTAAAGGAAATTATGGTATATTATTTATTCCCAAATTAAAATTGCTAATATTTATTTTAAACGATTACTTAAATAAAAGTGTAAAGTTACTCACATCAGTATTGAACGATCTGCAGCATTATCACTCCTTACACAACAGCAAGGATGAAATACCTGAAACAAATAAATCATATAATAATATATTTTTTTTAATTTATAGCAATGGCTACGAATAAATGCGTAAGTAAATGAATCTGAGAATACAATTTCACCAATCAACATTAAATAAATCGTTCTGATTGCGCGGCGGACCAAACAGAATTATTCAGTTTGCATGAATCAGTGGGTGTGAAACCTCTTAATTGTAATGAATATTTTATTTTGCCTTCCTTTACTACTTTTTCTCTGAATGAAGGATTATAATAATGTTATAATTTAGCTCAGAACAACCGTATGAATATCTACTATTTATTTCTGGAAGATCTTTGTACCAAGAAAAACCTTCAATGTTATATATAAATTGATATATATTTCTTTTGCACGTATTTCTGCTTATTACCCCATTAAACACGGTGTAGCTCTAAATGACATGGCATAATAATATAACGTTATTCATAAATGGGTCAGTTCAATAGGTAAAAGCAGATTATGAACAAACATCATCATATAAATTAAATAAGTAACTTATTAAATTTGATCACAGAATGCAACTGAAATGGAGTAACGATAATAATGAACTTCCGAAATCCATTTAAATCGTATATTGCTGATAATAAAAGCCAACTAGCCATATTAAATTATTAATGTTGATAATTTGTCAGAATAATTGAATACTTACCTACTTACCTAAAAAGAGAAGAGCGCCTTTTTAGTAGTCCTTACTATAGCAAAATCTTTTTACGTTTCTCTTGCATACAAGCAAATATCTGCTATCAAAATGAATTGTAATAATACAAAATATTGCATATCGCACTCTAAATCAAATACGGTACCTATCGTTTTCCACTCAAAAGTGAGAAACTAAATAAAATTTAATCCATACGGAAACAACGTACAGGTGTAAAAATTTAATTAATAAAAATAATAATAAATATCAGGGGACAATCTCACACAAATTGACCTAGTCCCAAACTAAGCTCTAGGCTTGTAATATGGGTACTAGACAACGATAAACATACTTAAATAGAGAAATACATACTTAAATATACATAGAAAACATCCAAGACTCGGGAACAAATATTCGCGCTCATCACACAAATATCTGCCCTTACCGGGATTTGAACCCAGAAAGTAATCTATCACAATGATATTTTAAGTTGGAATTGCTGTTTAAGTAACAATATAATTTAATTTAGAGTATGTCAAACATATCCTTTTTTAAATCTGAATAGGTCACGATGAATTTTATCACTATTAACTATTAACGTGAAACTGACACAAACCACACGCCGTAACCTGCGTCAGGCGCGTCGCAAAAAACTCCTATCCATTATCAATAAAACATGCGGAGCGTTCAGCGTGGTTCAGTGCAGCTCTGTTTAATTCCGCTAAAAGCGTCCATCTCATTGTGGTCATTCATGATTCGGGGTTTTACTGCCGATGTCCCTGTACGGTGCACCAACGATGGGACTTCAACTCGATACTTATTCAATTGATTTTCATTCTGAATTTTACCTCAACGTTACTAACGTGTTGAGATTCGTTTAAGCTGTTAAGTATAACTTTGTACTGATTATGGCATGGAGAAACCAATCGAGCACACAGGCCACCTAATGGTAAGTGGGACCTGTGACCCATAAACGTTTGCCTTCGCAAGACTACAATCTTAGGAAACACTAAGGACTAAAATAGAATGCCTCTATGCTAGTAATTTCGGGTGTGCCCACACCGGAACACAACATTGCGACCACTGCTTCTTACTTCTATTATCATCCAAATGTTATGGCAGGCCACCTAATGGTAAGTGGAATCTGTGACTCATAGACATTTCAATTCTCAAGACTAAAATCTCAACACTGCAATCCTGAGACCTCAAATGCATTGGCAATCCTGAGGACTAAGATGAAATGCCTTTATGCTAGTAATTTCACCGGTTGTCTTATCCCCTCACCAGAACGCAACTAAAATGAAGCTTATTTGTATTTCAAAAACGTGATATAGAATTTTACTTCCGAATTTACAGACTAGTATATTCCAATAAATGTTTGGTCCATTTCTATCCCATGGAGTCTCATCACTAGTACAGCCCCGTACTCCCAGGTGTTCCAAACGACTATTGCGGCTAAAAACGCAACTCATTCTGTTGATATCTCCAATCCTTTTGTAGTTCCTTTCAAAGGCTCGTATACCGTTGTTTGGGGAATTGCTGCTATTGGTCGAATGTCTTTATTAGATAAGCTGTTACTGATCGTAGTAAAACTTTATGAATTGTGATTAAATTTCTAGATTTTCTAGAATTTGTTGACATTATATGAGATTGCCTTCAAAACAGTTTAAATGGAGACACCTTAAAAGCTTTATTATTTCCAGCAAGGAAGTTGGACTTAATTTCAAACAAGATGACAGCGCTGAAAGGGACTACCTATGTAGATAAAGCAACTAATACTACAATTTTAAACTATAATCCTATGAAAAGTATTAAACCAGTCTTTTATAAAGGACGCCAGGTAGGTTATTAAGTAAGTGAAGTTAAAGTATATTGCCCGCTAGTTATAAAAGCCTGCGTTAGAAAGTTCCGGATAATGTTAGGGATTCTGGTTAATTTAACAAGGGACAAACTGTGTCCACATATAAATTTCACTGTAGTCGTGTAGGACAGTGTTTAGTTTACCCTCGTTCTAATAATTAAGGCACTGCGGATATGAATGAACGTATTATGTTTACGCCGGATTTCATTAAAACAATGAATGTTTATTCATAAAAGGTTACTCGTATAATCACATAACGTAAATAATAAGAAACGGGTGAACAATATTTCGTTGGTTAGATCAAAAGAAAAAATGATTATTTTGAACACTATTAAAAGGCATATTAAATAGAAATTGCACATAAAACCTCAAGAGCTTCATCAAATCGAAATACAAAATAATAAAAACACGACTAACTTCCAATTTCAAATTCAACTAAACGAAAGTTTAATTTTAGTACCAGTCGCCAACTGAAACATTGAATAGTCGTCCTACTCGGACACTTAGGCGAAACTTATGGCGCTATCCACTTTACACGTATTTGCAATGATAAAGAGTATTCCTCTATCTAGATTCCGTTTGTTGTCGAACGGTTTGCGCTGGGGTGCACGAACAACGAGCAATCCAAATGGGAAAACAATTAAACAAGCTTAAACTTCCTTGACTCTACAGATTCAGCTTAATTCGTTGGCATCGGAATGTTAGTTACATTGTTTTGCCTTTGCCATTCTTGTGAGTTAGAAAGCTACAACTATTTTCCAGAATTCCAATAGTAATAACTATAACTTGAGTGGTTTTGTAAGTTTTTTAAAATAGCTGTGTTAATTTCGGCCTACGAGTATATAAAAGGGATTTCTGAAATCAAAACGACGATGCTAAAAGATAAAGGGAAGTCAAAGTGCAAAGTTGTTAACATATTGATTGATTACAATTAAATATCTTACTTTACTAAATGTATATCTTGCATTTTTTTGGCAAAAGTATTAAATTTATCGTCTTTAAGGTTCAAGGTTGCCTTTCATCATTGTAGTCTTGACTTGATTCTGCAAATATTAAGCCTCAAATCTTATTATCGGCTTTTGTGATTGTTTGCCTTTCCATGCCGTAAACATATGTATAAATAAGTTGCACATTGATATTTATTTTCCATCACACGAAATAATATAGTAAAAGCAAGCTCCCAATACTTTAAATTCGTAAACGGGCATCGGAGCGGATAGGGCCCGAATATTGCGTTAGGTCAGACAAATTGGGATCCGTTAGTGAATATATTACGGTGCCTGTACTAGGCATCGGTTTGTTAATCGTTCCCTGTTATTTATGGTCGTTTTAACTGTTTATTTTCGGGTAGAGTTAAAGTTTCCGTTTTTCGGGAGGTTGATTAAGTTGTTAATGCTTTTAATGAGTGCAATGTATCAGGCATTGTATTACGTATGGTTTTATTACCGTTTGGTTTTGGTTTTTTGGTTTTGTTGTCTAGTACCTATAGCACAAGCCTATTTTAGGGCTTAATTTGGGACTAGGTCAATTTGTGTGACATTGTCCCGTGATATTATTTGTGATATTATTACGATAAACGGTACATGATTAGTAATTGCATATGAAAATGTATTTCAGTGAGATAAACAACTTTCTTTGTTATTCGAAAGAAAAGGTGATAAAATATGAATAATTAACAAAATAAAATAATATAAAATAAGATTAAATAAACGTCTTTCCTTTAACCTCAAGAAACACTTACGTGCTCTAGACACGGACTTCAAACAAAGGTTAAATAAACTTTTATTCTATTCGTAATAGTTAAGTATTTTTAAAGCATAACCAATGGAATGCATGGTTTACAAACCCTATTCCTCGAAAGATATTTCAATTAAGTAAAGGTAAAGGAATAATTAAACATTAATGTTAAATAGAGACATTTCACTTTGAGGTTTTATAAACTGTTTAGCTGCATCATTAAAAAAATTGTTAAGCAACAAGAGAGAACCTAAAGTTGCCTTTCGCGGGAGGAATTCAAAGACACGATATGCGAGCAACTTTTGTCTTGTGTAGCACGTAACATTTTTGACCGCAGCGGCATTATCAAATTATTAACTACATACATACATAACATCACGCCTTCATTCCCAGAGTGGGGTAGGCAGAGCTACAGAAATACCAACAACTCTAAAAAGACATGTTAATAATTCTGTAACCATATTTTGCACAAGTAAGCTGAGATATTAACTAGTGTATTAACTATAGGTAAAAATATTTACTTACCTAGCTACCCACCCTTTAATACTGACCCAGCACTGTTCTCGGCAATTAAAATTAAAAATTAATAAATTACTTTGTCTCATGCTCGCAGCAAAATCGATTTTTGCCTACTTACTCTCTATAAAATATATTTTAATGACGAAAAAAGTTACAGATTATCAAACACACTCCTTATTCTATTGTTTTACATATCAAGTCTTTCATGTGGTCGTGTATATTCATTAAGTGAAACAAGAAACTTTTGTTCCTTTTTTTCGTCACTTCCTTTGAATAAAGTGGGCCGTAGACATAAATTGTAGGGTTGGGACAAATTGCGTTCCGCCTGTAATGTATTCAGTTCCGTATTGCCCCGCACATTCGTATGTGTCAGCTGGATTCGGCTAAATGAAACTTTGCACTCTTATCTCGGTTTAAACAGCGTTTCGGGAGATGTAGTTCCTTCTGTTTCGCCTTTTTGGGAGTCAAATAGTTGGCAAAATTTACAGTTGGTTAAACCAAAAATATGTGTAACGCTTTTTTTAAATGTTTTGTATGCTTTTTAGTTTACCGACACAGATACAAGAAGCATGCGGTTTTGCACAGTGGGATACATGAGTAAAATATCGGCTAAAAAAAGTATTTTTAAACTCTAATTAACCTTTCATGAAGAGAAGTCACTCTGCAATTTTATTCCTTTTTTAAAGATTGTTTTATAAAAGTAAAAACTTTCTGTACGTTTTGAGCCTTAATCCAACTTAGTTGCAGTATGTTCGAGCAAGAACTTCACACTTACGCGTTCGTGAATTAAGTCCCTATTTTATAGTTTTAAAAGTACTTAAACAGTCCATAAATCAAGTCGATATGTCCGGGAAATGCCCACTTTCATCAGGGCTTTATTCCGGGTGAAATATGAGCAGATTATACTGGTTTAGTGCAAAAAATACGTTTAAAGCGCTTATACGTTAAATCCATATACATATTTATAAAATAAGTAAATAAATATCCGAGGACAATATCATACAAATTGACCTAGTCCCAAACTCAGCTCTAGGCTTGTAGTATGGGTACTAGACAACGATACATAACATATACATACTTAGACAGAGAAATATATTTAAAAAATCCAAGACTCGGGTGCTCCCTAATTAATAAATTATTCGTGCTTATCACGCATATATCTGCCCATATATTACATAAACATGTACACTTTGTACACAAGGCAAGTGCTGATTCGAGTTGCCTACAATAATCTGTATAACCTCTAAAATAACCTTAAATGTCATTTTACCAATAAAGCAGAATCTGAAAGTCATTTTTAAGTGAGCGGATGAACGCAACATGTAAACAGTGCGTTAAAAATTTGAAAACGCACAAAAAACTAGAGCTCGATTTGAACAGACTCACCCGACTGTATCCAGTTGAATTCGTGTGGGTGGTGTTTTTTTGTTGAGTGTACCCCGCATCACATTTGGCTTCGAATGAGTATCCGGACATTTGAATGCAATTTTCCAAATTGTTTGATCCTTGCAGATTAAAAACTGACAAAAGCCATCTGTAGGTTTTTAAAATGAATATCCTATCAATTTTAGAAGTATGCCATAAATACTGGTAACTTTAAGTAGTCTTACATGTTTATTTTACTTTTTACGTTTGAAAATAAGGCCTGATGTATAATAACTTTCAAGTCCCCTTATCATGAATATAATTTCATATAGAATCCTCAAAATCACTAGGGCCCTGTTTGATAAAACGAGAAGAGGGTTATGTTATCACGAAACTAAGATTAGGTTATGTATGACCCGCAAATCCCACATTTGGAACAAAGTCCTTTGCTTATCAGTAGAACTAAATCGCGATGATCCGTTCGTTGGAAATAAGGCAATTTCTGACAACTGTCTTTTAATTTTGGGTTCCAGAAAATGACTGCTGTGAGCGTTCTGGTCCATTTTTAGGAAATGGAGCATTCCGTGAAAAAGCTCTGGCAATTTCAGCCTCCATTGTAAATTTTAGGAAGCCGCCAACAAATTTAATCTTAAAATTATTTCTCCTTTTTGCTGTCGATTATAAATCACGGACGAAGCTACACTTAATTACTTAAGGGTATTTGAAGCGCTTTTGTATTTTTCGTTTCCTGGAACGAGGCTTGAAGGGCTCGAAAGGGTGAATGATCAACGAATTATTTAATTTCAATTTGGAAATAACGAAATGACTTTCTGTTTCCTTACTTAAAAGGTATTCATATTTTTTAACTGTCCTTAAATACTTGCTTCTCCAGTTATATTTCATTCTAGCCTCGGATTCGCTGGCGTGTTTGTACGAATAATGATATCATATAATATCCAAATCACACTCTGTTCTAAATGATTGATGTGTGCAAATTAAGGATTTACCTTAAACACACACACACACATACACTCAGGTCAATGTCACACAAATTGACCTATTCCCAAACTAAGCTTTAGGCTTGTACTATGGGTACTAGACAACGATAAACTTACTTATTAAATTAAATGCATAGAAAACATCCAAGACTCAGGAACAAATACTCGTGCTCATCACAGAAATATCCGCCCTTACCGGGATTTGAACCCAGTACCCCTAGCTTCGACGGCAGGGTCACTACCAACTAGGCTAGCGTATCGTCGTATTGATCAAGCTCAGCAAACCATTCTGCCCCAACGTATGTAGCGTTTGACTGAACCCTGCTTAAATGTCATTTTCTCGTAACACATCCGGTATTAAGTGTGTAGCATAAAAACGTTGTCCGATGTTTTGATTTTTGAATATGTTATAGATATTATTTAAAACTATATCTGTACGTTTTTCTTTCCAACAAAATATTTTTTAGAATAAAAATAAAATAAAAAATCAAAAGCGCAAACGTATAGTTCTAGTTTTCCTTAATTTGTAATACATATTCAAAAATAGAGGAAATCGGATTAGATTTAGGGGGTGAGAAACGTTATCGCCCGGAGCTACATTTGTATGGATTACTTTTGACAGCTATACTATTTACGCATCGCTTCAAAATCCTCTTAAAAGCAAAATTAATAGTGGGTGCGATCATCGGGAAATATCTAACTTGCATCGGACAATAATTGGGAATTTGCGGCGTGAATTAAATGAGCTCTGGCCCTTTATTAGCGGAGCCAAAACTGTTGGCGTAGCGTAATGACAGAGAGATTCTGGAATTATACGGTTGATTGCGTAGTTGTAGACGGTAATTGCAGTTGGTGTTTTGGTGACTTAGAAACTTATTTTCAGAAAAAAGTATTACGTTTAAATATTTGATGCTAGTCGCAAATAATATGGCTATTTGAAGTTGTAACTTTTATCTTCTTGATGTCGTCTACTGAAGTTTGTCAGTCTGTTAAAAGTACTATTCATTTGTAAAATACCATCATCAAGTCAAGTGTTCGTGCTAACATTAGAATTAATGTTTATCATACCCCACGTCAGATTTATCTTATTCAATCTCTCGTCATATGCACGGTCATGAGTTGATCATGAGGTCACTGCGTCCTTGAAGGTCACGTTGTCTTATTCATACTTTAAGTGACCTTTTACTCGTACATTTTGTGGCACTCACATTTGGCATACTTCGATTTTATTTACTCGGAATATTTGGATTTCTCACTTCGAATACAGATAGACTAGTAGTCCACAGAGATACACATTCTCATATTTGGGGGTAAGTCGTATTCCCAAGAAAATATATTTCACTTCTTACAAGTTCTACTTAAACGTCCTCAAAGTAATAATATCAGACCAAGTAATTTTGAGAGTTAATAACCAGTTTTTGTTGCTTTCGGAAATGCTTTATTGGGACAAAAACAAACCCAAATTATGTGAGAAAGTTTTAAAGTGAAAGTCACTTCAATAGTTGGAATAATTTAAAACTTTAGAGTTGCTGTAACTCGCAGGTAGTTTATAAATTTCAGTCGTACACTTAGCGCATACCAGCTCAATAACATCATTGTAAATTGAATTGTGTCACAACATAATTATTCTGAAAGCTTGTTTGAGTAGTTTAGAACCGCCAGCTCGATTGATATTCATCTCAATGGAGTTGCGTACTGAGCTCCCCATAATTCGATTCGCTTTGAATCATAACCGAGCACGGCCCGGCGCTGGCTGATATCACAGCAATTATTTAATGGGTACGATGAAAACATGGTGTAATTTGGTTTTGCCGTCCACAACAAGTGCGATGGAAACAAGGTGTAATTTGGTTTTACAGTCCAAAAAGCGGCTGAGCTGCTTTCCGCTCCCGAAACTTCTTGTAAAGGCTAGTAGGCTAGTGTATTTTTTTTTATAAAATACAACAAGAAATCCTTTTCAGGCTGCTTTGCCTCAATGCTTTTTTCGCAGAACCAGCTTGGTCCAAGGGAAATTCATAATAGAGGAAATTTTAAAAAATCTGTGCGATACATGTATTATTATGATCACCAAAGGTCCATATTCTTTATTGTTCACCGATAATAGTATTTGAAGCAGCCGGAACACCATTACACAGATTGCTGAGCTAACTCACTAATTGGATCGGAAGGTAGCCGTCATGTAAATTTGGCTACAATTCGATTAACCAATTTCGGAAGGCGCCAAATAATCGATATTTATCGTGTGCTAATAGGATGATATGGCAAACACCGCCCAGCGGGCATACCTCGGCGAAGGCCAACTTGTTCTACAATCTCTTTGATAAACTTGCTCGGGGAACTTGCTAGTTCCTAGCGCTTGTTTGCAAACTTGCACTTAACGTGAAGCTTAATTTGATTGTCTAGAAGTCAATTCGTTTCTTCATTGAATTGCTGCAGAGTTCTTTCGAGTAGACAAAGTTGGATTCAGTGTGGGTAAGTTACGAGAGTTATTTTTCTAAATATGTTTTAGCTTTATAGTTACTCAATTGGTTAAAAGCCTCGTCCTCCGTTTACTACCTAAAACGAATAACTTTAAACATTTCTTCAAATAACAATTTGTATCAAAAAAAAAAAAAACAGTGCAACCATCTAAAAGAAATCATAAGTGATTTGGTTTTCCTCGTACATTGCAGCTGTATTTTTATTACAGAAAAAATGTCTCATGTTGTTTATAGACCAGATAATAACAAAGTATTTAGTTTCCTTCTTCTTGTAGCATTTTATTTGAATGCTCAAATTCGAGAAAGTGTAGTCCAATTACCTAAAAAAATGTGAATACAATTTATTTTTAACAGTTACCCTGCTCCTTTTATTCCCCTACAGGCCAATCACAGAACAAGCCTTTTTAAGAGTTGAATCAAATACTGATTTTACGCAATTACGCAACAAAACAAAAAATCATGGCTAAATAGTGCCACGACCTTTGAAGACACATAATAATTATAACACGACTTGACCCAAATTGAGCGGAAAAGAGAGATATATTGCGCCTAATTAGCTGTCACTTTTTGTGCTACGGATATTCGTTGATGAGCCCGAACGTTTGTTTCTAGCCATTGACCTTTGATATGTGAAATAATAATGAAGCTTTAATACACCCTCTCTGAGAGCGCTAACTTTGACTAATTAATTTCTCAGCGTTATAAATATAAGAGCCTATTGTCAGGGTTCCGTGATCGACTTCTATTAAGTCGCATCATTAAATAATGAACAAGTTGTTAAAATAACTAACCAGATAAACATCTCAAGGTGTCATCAACAAATGAAAACGAGTAACGACACAGAAGCCTTGCACGCGAACGAGTCATTTATTTCTACGTCAAACACCTGTTCAAATTGCCCAGGGGTTTTTGGAAAGTATTGCCAGTGTAAAAAACATACAAAATTGCCTATTTTCTACTTATAGCTTTTCGGAGACTCGTGCCCATTGTTGATATTATTATTATGATTAAATTTTGTGTTAAGCTCAACCTATAAAGAGAGCAAACTGCCATGAAGAGACAAATTAAGTTCTCTTTCAAACTAACAGATTTTAATGTGATGTTTGTTAGTTTTGGCAACTGAAATACTGCAATAAATCGTATATTAAAAGCTTCACTATGTTCTTGACAAGTTTTCGCAACCGAAGAACAAAAATAACACTACATCCGGAACTAACGTTCAGAAAACTTAAATTTTGTTTACAAATTCAACACTTCATTATGACTGTCAGTTTTAACGACTGAGTTTTTTTAAAGAAAATGCAAAATCTAAGAGGATTGCTCAAAGTGCAACATAATTTCTTTGACCTAATTTTTCTTTTTAAAAACGTAAGTAGTATAAGTACCTGCCACTAAGTATAAAACAGCGCCTACTATATTTAATTCCGATAGAGTTAGTTTCAATAATACGAATCGTGTGCTATTATAAACCAAATGGTAAAAAGACAAGCAAGCATCATACATTTCACATAATTCTTGTTACTAAACCACTGGGCCGGAAAAAATGTACTGGCAATTTAGTTTTTACACCATGACGTCAGTTGGTACAAAAAAAGAAATATCCCCGACACGGGCCATGCGCGGTGAATATTCGTCGACTTTTATTAAATTCTGACTTTTGGTGCAAAAAAAAAGATTGTATCGCAGTGACTGGGTCTTTAGTCGTTTTTTTACGAACGTACTTCTGCAATCTGTAAATCTGCGTTGAATGGTGTATTGGTCGTCCAGCGTCGAGAAATAAATTCACATTTTAAAATATTCGTCAATCTGTCAATAAAACTGCAATGTATATCAACCTGACATGTTTGCTTCTGATTGCTTAATTTTTTTTCCAAATTATTATTTGTACAGATTTTATAAAATATAGGTAAGTTATAGCCATCGTCACATCATTAAGGCTCATCATCGTCATTAGGGGTTTTTTCGCCATCAGTGTGGGCAGATATTTGTGTGATGAGCGCGAATATTGGTTCCTGATTCTTGGATGTTCTCTATGTATTTAAGTATGTATTTCTCTATATCATTATGTTTATTGTTATCATTATGTCTTTCACCCATAGTACAAGCCTAGAGCTTAGTTTAGGACTACGTCAATTTGTGTGAGATTTTCCTATGATATTTATTTATATGCTCGTAAATGCAGCAGTAATTTAATTGCACGTAACAGACATTAAATGCGTAAGTCAAAAGCAGCATCATCCCTTTATCATGGAGAAAACAAGAAATCAATAAAACGAATAAAATATTCCTTTTTGTTTACGACCTGCCTAGGATTGCATTTGGCAGGCTCCTTGCCTTCATACGCATTAAAACAAATAACGCTCCATTAATATTCAGAATCCATGCCAACGCCTGTGCCGCCACCTACCGCGTCTGCGGCGAATATCCGCGATTTGTAGCCACTTCCATCGACAATACCACTAGAAAACCCTACTGTGTCAGAAGGGGGTATCTCCAATCTAATAGCTAAGGAAGATGTGATCCTCTACTGTCAATATTGAGGTTGTAAATACCACCAAAATTTCGCAGGAGATATATCCCCGTGACGTTATGTTTAAGACATTTGAAAATCCTGGGTAGATTTAAACTCAGTGCTTTTTGTTTGTAAAATGTATAGTGTACTATGATGAAATTGATATCTATATTACGATGCTGAAATGTTATGATACTATATGGTGGTATGGTATATATAACTATAAAATGATAATATATGGGAACTATAATATGATAATATATGGGACAGTTATGTGAGGATGTTCGGATATTGACTTTGGGCCTTTGTGGTGTTAATTCATTTCGATCTTATTTAAATACATCCAAAGACGATGATGCTTTGGCAGTGGAAAATTATCTGTGCTGCCCTTCGCTGTACGTACGTTGGTTGGCCCTGCGGTGTTTAGATGAAATTTTAGATATTATCTTATCTATCCGGAAAAAAATACCTTCCCATGGAAATAACCATAAACAAGTCCTACGTGTAGGAAGTCACCATAGTATTAACAGAGGTATAGCCTCTTGAGACCTACCATACTACAATCCAGTAGATTTTTGTTAGTAGGAATTTGAATCTATCAGCAAGGAAATAAAGTTCAATTACCTTTGCACTTAAATGACATTTTCAATTTTGAAACAAATAAAAATATACTTTAGACTCCTTGAAATAAGGTTTAAATTGAATTGCCTGGATTATGTACTTTCTATAGGACACCGGGTCTTACGAGGATAGGTGAAAAACTTAAGAGCCTGTCGTATGTAGTTGTAACACATTTGAATAGACTGTTCAACATTCTATATTTGATATGTGACGTAATGGCATTTTCATTACAAAGTGTACCCTAGTTAAGGAAAGTTAAAACACGTTAACTTTTGTCAGATTCGTGACGAAATTAGCCATATGGCTAATTTAGTAGTGCTATCAATCAATACTCTGGTTTTCCTGTAAGTACATTTGTAAATTAAACATTTGTAACTTATCTTTTGTAATTTCGCTTTTTTTAACATCTCGAGTTTACTCTTAAAGTAAATCAAACTAGAAGTGTCAACGATCCCAGTTTAGTTAATTTAAAGTCCCTCCTCATCTTGGTATCACTGAGAATATCGTATTACTCAGCGACTCATGAACTAAAGAAATTTACACCGACTTTATAAAGAAGCTGTTTCATTTCGCCGTCTTTTAGCGGAGAATCGCATTATCCGAACTGGAAAATGCAAATTGTATGCATTCAGCAGTGATATTGTTTTACCAATGTGCATTGAGATATTTTTAATAAAAAAATAACGGAAACTTTATAAAGTTGAGTTGGGTTACGATTGGTCTTTAACAAGCTTTTATTGGTAACACTTTCCTTTTCTTCCAAGTCTTGTAAACCGCATTACAGTTAGCCAATATTTTTTTTAATCATGTTAAAACTTTATCATTATTAAATCATCATCCTCCTGCACTTTTTCTACACTGGATGGGGTCGGCACAACATGTTTTCTTCTTCCACAATTATCTTTCTTAACTTAACATTCACACCTTTTATACACATTTCATGCTTCAAACAATTCGTTCTAACATTTTTCGGTTTTCCTTTACCCTTACCTTCAATCATTCGTCATTGACTAAATCGTACTTGTCGTTCTATGTACACCGTGTTTTTTTTGATTTACGATAACTTTAAGGGCACGTTCTTCAAGTCAAATTAAGCTAATTTCCCGAAGACAGACATATGATAACTCGTACGGTTATAAAGATATTCAATTATTAAAATTAATCAGTTAATCACGTTAAACTAATGTAAAAGGCTCTCTCTCTTCCCGCCAAGCCAAGCGATCGTGCACCTGTCAAGTGTTATCTTTACTTGTGTGTGTGTATGTCACGCTGACTTGACGTATTTGACACTAACTATGACCCAGGTAGCAAGATGACGTCTGCGACGAAAAAATGTCGTCATGTTTAGGTGACTTTAGGGTCAGTACTGTATACGTCTGTATGTGACGAAAAAATGACGTCATGTTTAGGTGAGTTTAGGGTCAGTACTGTATACGTCTCTATGTGACGAAAAAATGACGTCATGTTTAGGTGAGTTTAGGGTCAGTACTGTATACGTTTCTATGTGACGAAAAAATTACGTCATGTTTAGGTGACTTTAGGGTCAGTACTGTATACGTCTCTATGTGACGAAAAAATGACGTCATGTTTAGGTGACTTTAGGGTCAGTACTGTATACGTCTCTATGTGACGAAAAAATGACGTCATGTTTAGGTGAGTTTAGGGTCAGTACTGTATACGTTTCTATGTGACGAAAAAATTACGTCATGTTTAGGTGAGTTTAGGGTCAGTACTGTATACGTCTATATGCGACGAAAAAATGACGTCATGTTTAGGCGAGTTTAGGGTCAGTACTGCATACGTCTATATGTGACGAAAAAATGACGTCATGTTTAGGTGGATTCAGGGTCAGTACGGTTTACGTCGTTTTTGTACGTCCCACTAACGTCCAATTATCGTCAGTCTGCTCTCTTGTCATGCACTGGTGATGAATGTTACCTCCTAGTGACGTCATTTGACGGTCAGTCCCATAATAGTCTACATCAAAACTTCTTTTGACGTCAGTTGTTTGTCCTGTCTTAGCATTTATTTATTTATATACGTAACATTATATCTGACTGAAAATGTTCATTTTCGTTTTAAGGGTTCCAACAGTAATAAAATAATACATATTCCAATATTGCCAATCCTTAATAAAAAGTGCCGCGTTTCGTTTCTATACCTATACCTATACCTATATTAACTTACTGTTGTTGGTCGTTTAAAATACATAAAGTAGGTATACACAAGAGATTAAAAAACAATTAAACAATGACTTTACGAATTTTGTTACCTAGAATAATAAAACAGAGCTAATAAAACGATATTTATAAGTATAGCGTTGTTTTTGAAAATTTTACCAGTCGGAACGGAACGCAAAATCTGACAATCGAGTCAAAAACCCGTTTTTGATTTCCCGCCTCTTTTCTTTCTGCCTGTGACGCCACGCCTTGAGCTGCTCTTGTTTGCGTTGTGTTCGTTACTTCGTATTAATTTTAATAGTTTTAATACTCTAAACTCTATTATAATATGTACGCACTGATACAATTTGCTGAAAAAGACGGAGGCACTGTTTCAATAGTGAACAATCAGTGGCTTACGCCGAGGAGGTGCGAGGTGTATTGGCCGCCTGTAAAGGGAACACAAGCGTTCAATCGCCTTTTAAGTCAGGACGCCACACCTGATGAAAAATGGAAAATATATGGTGTGCAAAAAAATTTTTATGAGACGGGTACGTATTTTCTAATGATTACTTTTACTAACTTTGTGGTTATGGTATGGTCTTATGCTCGAGGGTATCTATTAGAACAGGAGCTGCAGTACCTCTTTGTTATAACTTTACCATTAATTAATTGGCGAGGGAGGCATTAATGCCCAGTCTGGCCATGTATGTATAACTGTGGCTTATACCTAACACGAAATTTCAAGTCTACAATATGTACATTATAATTTAATAAAAAATTTAGAAAATGTTCTCAAATTGTACGCTTGAAAATTTTCGTGATATAGGGCCCTAAATGCAAGTCTAAGCCGTGGTCAGTAATTCCTATAGTAAGAATTCTTACATTTAGTCACTGACTACAACTGGTTTGCACCTCTGAATGTTTGTTGCTACAGTTTGTTCTGTTTGAAGCTTTGGCAGTAATGCATTTACATGCATGCAACTGATTTGAATATGTCTTTTCATTTACATACTGGATGTAAGCTTAAACTACCTACAAATTACCATTATGTTACCTACAATAATATGGAGTGTTGAATATTGATACATTAAAAAAAAATGCATGATTTTTTTAGCTAAGAATAGTAAGGAAAATGACTTGTTTAGCAAATATTGAAACCGGGCTTAAGATGTTTACCACTGTATTAGTGACAGGTTGCAAGCCCATCTCCTAACAGTACTAGATGCCTTACAGATAATGCTTCTAATCAAGATGATGTGAATTCTACCTGCAAAGAAATTCGCAAACTTTAAAATCAATCAATCAATCAATCATTATGAATCATTTAAATCTATTAATTTATAATCATTAAAATGGGTTCTTAAAGAAATAAATTATACCTGAACATACATAAAACACATACCTATTATACAGATGCATTGAAACCTCTTGGGTTTTGATGATTTAAATTTCTCAAGAACAATAGTGCACTTACAATGAGCTTAAAGGCTGCTTTTAAGTCTGTGAAAAATAAAACTATAAAGTAACTGACTTTGTAGTATAGAAAACTGTAAATAGCGATGCCCTTGTAACCTGATAATAAAATGCTGTTCTACAATGTAAATAACTATCCAACTGAGATTACAGTTCCATTGGCTCCTCCCAATGATATTCCTTAAGTTCCTTAACACATTTTTACTAATAGGTACTATTTTTATTGTAATGCATAATATGTTGTGTGTATTTTGATTTGCATGCAAAGACAACATAGATAAAGCTAAAAAGAAACTGAAATTGGTGGAGGACACTTCAGATTTGCAGACAGAAGAGGAAGCACACAGTCCTAAACGTAGGAGATTAACAAATAAAAGATACATTAGTAGTGAAGAAGAGGACTATGACACACACATCAGACCACCACCACTAAAAAAAAAATTTAGATCTTTAGAAACTCAAGGTAAGGACTGTTTATCCCATGTTTATTATAAATGTGTTTCTTTTCATGTTTTGAGTTCACCAGTTTGGCTGTTCAATACTCAATCGACTATAACTACTGCTTGGATTAGAATATTTTGAATCAATTTTTGATGTTCACAGACAAACTGTGAGGCAAATTATAAAATTCATGTAAACTAATAAATAGTCAAATACAACAATTGTTGTATTTATCTCAAGTAACAATTTGCTTTTAGATCCATTGCAACAGTGAAGATAGAATGTTGCATGGTTTGTTTAATTATCTCTGAAATTACTGGACCAATTTCAATGTAATCTTTAATAGTCTGTGATAATTCAATTAGGTAGTGACCACAAAGACATGACTGCAGAAATTTACTATTCGTAATACATAGTTACAGGTTTTATTTAAAAAGCAAATTAATCATTTCATCATGCCACTCTGTGGATATCATTTACATGTATTAAAATATAAAAGAAACAGAATACATATTATTGTTTGCATTGCGTGGGTTCAGATCCCATCCTCGTCGCCACTATTATAACTTACTAATTTGGAGTTGAGCACATGCATGCATAAGCTGTAGAGCCTCGATGATAGACTGGATTTCTCAGCAACTTCCTTTTATTCACTATTACTAAATCTACCCACATTGCACATATATAACACTAACCAAAGCATTAATTTTCAATAAGGATCACGCTGAACCTTTTTGAAAATTATTGCTTATAACCCTAACTCTAATTTGAATTTGTTTATTTATTAATAAAATAGGTAGTTATTTATAAGTTATTATACCTATGTATACAGATATTAGACGAGCTCAACCAACAACCAACAATGAAGAAACCTCTTTGATACCAGAAAGTAAGTTTTATAATTAACTAGCTTTTGCCCGCGACTCCGTCTGCGTGCAAGTCGTTTATCGCTGTTCCCTTGGGAACTGTCAAATTTTCCGGGATAAAAAGTATCCTATGTCCTTCCCCGGGACTCCTGCTATCTCTATACTAAATTTCATCTAAATCGGTTCAGCGGTTTAAGCGTGAAAAGGTAACAGACAGACAGACAGACACATTTATAATATTAGTATGGATATGCATATTAAAAAGTGGTGGAATGGATTCTACTCTCGATTCTGAATAAACTGTTTTCAGGTTTTGCGTATATAGAGTTACACATGTATGTTATATATGTATGTATATACTATATAAGAAATATATTAATAGTTAACCTAGCTGAAGTTTACTATTCTTTTTTAATTCAAATATTTAGTGTAATCAGTTCTGCATACTGTGAATATACAAATTTATCTCTTTCCTCTTGTCAACAGATACCCTCAAACCATATAATGAGTCAATGAATGTTGACAATCTCCCTCTCTTGACAAGCAGTATATTGCAAGGTAAGGTGCATCTATTATTAAATTATTATGTCCGGTTACACACTGCGACTTTTTACAGCTACTTTTCGACAGTCTATCAAATCAAATCAAATCATTTATTTAGTAAATTGGCCACATCAGGGCTCTTTTACACGTCAGTATATGGAGTGAATCTACCAGCGCTTCGGACAAGACCATCATTGCAGAGAAGAAGCGCCGCAAGAAACTTTAGCAGAAGGTCATTTTTTAACCATAAAATACAATAATACTTAAAAGTAAAAAACATCTAAATGTCATAAAGCAAAATTAATAATTAAACACATTAAAATTAATTAAAAATACAAATAAAAGTGTGTATCTTTATAGTTTACACAGACGCGCGACTTGATGCAGCTCTTGGTAGAAGTCGCAATACAGTCGCTGGACACGGCTACTGGGCCTCTATTCAACACTGTAACACCATATTGCTTTTGACGTGTCAAATAAATAGGAGCTATCCAAACGTTGACAATACGAATTTATACGATAACAGGTCAAAAGCAATATTTTTTTACGTCTTAAAATAGAACCTAGCTCTGCAGTGATTCAATCGCGATACAATTTTTTCATTAAATCATTACTTTCGTTGTTGCTCGTATATATCCATTATACATTTGGGCATCATTATTAATTTTATAAATACTATTTGCAGGCTTAGCAGACGAAACTGAGCCGTTAAGTCCTCCACATCAGCCTGCAGGTAGTCCTCAGAGCCAACAACTGTCATGTGTCGCACAATTAACAGGTAATATAATGGCTACCTACTTCAAAAACTTAGAAATAACTATTGGCCAAATACATATCTAATTACTCATTTGCAAAACAAATAACAGTAATTAATATGTATCTGGCTATGAAAAGCTTTATAGGATTGTATAGGTAGCTTTAGAGTCTACATTAACCCTTTAAATTATGTCTTGTCCTGACCATAAGTGTATCCGAAAGGACCCCGCCGATAAGAGCCTTTCGATCGGTACAGTAAAATCACAGTTGTTTAAAACATTTAACGGGTGCGATTCCCGGTTCGGACAAGTTCTTTAAATGCACTTTGTATTGTTTTTAACATAAGAACTAAGTCTTCTTCCAGTAAAATTCTCTATCTATAGTATTTAAGGTACTTTAACTCCCATGTGGCAAAGTTGTGGGACACTGTTACCTACATATTCATGCCAAAAAATTAATGATCAAAAATTTTATGTTTTAGGTTACCAAATAAAAGTGCTGTCATTATTGACGGCCATTAAAACTCAAAACGCACAAATAATTCAAATGCTGAAGCAAAGTACCGAAACAAAAGGTAGTTTAAATCCAGATTTTACATTCCCAATGAAAACCGACCAAGACCTAGAAACCATTGAAGAGTTATTGAAAAATAAAGAATATATTGACAATTTGGTAAGTTTTTCCTATTACATAATTTTTGTTTAGAGACAATGTAGGTACAGTCGATCTCATAAGTACCTTGTCGCAACAAGGCTGCGACAAGGTACTAATGTGTTCAGCTACTTATGAGTTCGACCGTACCTACTTACTAAAAAAGTAAGATATTTTGTACAAATGTAACATTTACATCTGTATAAAATAAGGATCATAAATATCTTAACAACGCTCTTAAAACTGACAATTAGAGTTGTGTATAGCTATTTATGACCAATATTTGGTGCAGATGTTAAAGTTGTTAAACTTAAGAAAATAAAAAATTAATTGCTCAACCAAATAATGATGGAATTGCTATTTTTCGATTTTAAAGGAAAGCAACTTAACGATTTCATACCATCCTTGATATTTTCCTGTTTAAACCGTATTGAATTGGATTTTTTATGTTATTTTATTTAATAAATCTACCACAAACCTTTAGTTACATGAAGCAAAAAATGCGTTCTAAAAATGTGTTATTGTTATAAAAACGTTAACATAAAACATGACTCTACACTTAAGTCTTTTTTACACTATAGTATTTTAAATTACCTTCACAATTGATATTTTAGTTAGAGTAACATAACTTACATATTTAGGTACGTCAGTTTATCTCTAGATATTTTGATTAAACAAAGACGCAATTGCATAAGTGAATTATTATTTCGCCAACAATATAAAAAGTATCTGTGTTGTCTACATTTACGTGTGTGTATCTTAGCTGACATAGTACCTATATACGCCATTTTCGCGGCAAGTTCGCTCGATCGTCAAATGAAATCTCCCTTTAGCGTTAATCGTTGGAATTACTGTTCATTTTTACCCACGGCAGATAACCCCCTGAGATCACATGTGAATATGACATTAAAATCTAATCATCGATTTTTTTCAAGTGCGTTATTATTCTGTTGGATGAGCGAAATAGTCAGTCGTGTTTTTCCTTGTGTCAAGACATACATACATACACACATACATACATAAACTCACGCCTTCATTCCAAGAGCTTGTGTCAAGAATTCTTTGTTAACTACTATAAAAGTATGAAAGTGGCTTTTTAATAACCAGTTATGTAATGATGGTCTACAAGCGATCTGACAAATGTATTTTTCACCACAGGTTTCATACATTAAAAAACAAGGAGGCAGGGATATTTCAAATAAAGTATCTCGCGTCATGAAGTTTATTTTCACTGACCAGATAGCTGAACAATTTAACTTTTACGGAAAACGATCAAATAAAAAGCCCTTTTACCAACTGCGCCTGCGAGACTGTGTTGTAGGTAAGTTCAACTGTAGTCTCATTGACATTTTTAGGGTTCCGTAGTCAAACTAGGAACCCTTATAGTTTCGCCATGTCCGTCCGTCCGTCCGTCCGTCCGCAGCTTAGTTCAGAGACTCTTGGTGCTAGAAAGCTGTAATTTGGCACGAATGTACATATTAGTCACGCCAACAAAGTGGTAATATAAAATCTTGAAATAAAATTTTTTTTAGTGTACCTCCCCTACGTGTAACGTGGGGATGTATTTTTTTTCTCGTCCACCACATAGGTTTTTTAAAAGTATTGCGGGTTTGTGAAAACAATATTTCGATTAAGGGATGCGTTTATGAAATATTAAGCTTTAAAGCGCTAATTTTTGTTAGTCATGTGTCCCCCCCCCCCCCTACAGCCAAAACTACAAATACTAAAAATCATCAATGAAAGCACATATAACGAATTTTAAAGGAAAACAAACTACCACGACTAAGTAGACTTGATTGGTTTTTGAGATAAAGGCAACTAACGTGTTTATACTACCTACAAAAACCAGATGTGATAACTTTGAATAGAAAAATTGATAATAATATGGATATTTTTATTAGTCGTTATTAACCGGGCGTACGGGCAACTACGGAACCCTACACTGCGCGTGGCCCGACACGCTCTTGGCCGGTTTTTTAAAAGTTGGAAAAAGTCTAGAATTCCTTGTAGTTTTTTCATTCCCTCTATTCGTCTGTCACACTCTGGAAGTCTGGGACTTGTATTTTTTGATGTTTCTGTAAATAAATTTAGTATTTTATATTTTTTAGATGGAGTTGTGGCCACATCATCTGGAGCCACGGCAAAAGAAGTAGAGGACTATATAAAAATTTGGTTGAAGCATGCCCCAGAACGATTAAAGAAGTCTAAAGACAATAAATAAACCTTAAGTACCCTATTAGGGTTACTTTTTACGATTTTGGTTTAGAATCCTAAAAATGGCAGAAAAAATAAAATACTCAAAGAAGGCTGTAGTTGGTCAACGCCAATTATTAAGAAGAGCATATGAGGCCAAGTTAAATGCTATATCAGATTTACAAGACAGTGCAGCTAGTTGTTGTGAATGCTCTTCCTTATCTAATTTGCCATCTAGTTCACATAATAATCCTCTTCAAAGTTCACAGAACTTCATTGAGGAAGCTAAGTTAAGTGCTATATCAGATGTACAAGACAGTACAGATAATTGTTGTGAATGCTCTTCCTTATCTAACATGCCATCTACTTCACATAATTCTCATCTTCAAAACTTAAGTAATAGCTCTAATTCAATTAAAGAACATGAGATTTCTCTTGAATATAATATTGCAAATTCTGATGATGAGCATACACTATCAGATTCAAATTCTGTTGCCTCTGGGAAAAGTGATGATTTAAAAACCCAGTTGAAACATTGGGCAACTGTTCAGCATCAAATACCGCATAATGCATTAGATAGTCTTCTCAAAGTTTTGTCTCCATTATGCCCTGATTTACCAAAAGATAGCAGAACATTGTTAAAAACACCGTTGCGTCTGGAAAGTGCTGAGTTAGATACTGGGGAATTCGTATATTTAGGTCTTTTGTCACAAATCCAAACGCAAATTAAACTGTTTAATAATAGTGTAGAAAGTAGAGAAATTAATATCTGTTTTAACGTTGACGGACTTTCTCTATTCAAAAGTTCTAACACACAATTGTGGCCCATTCTCGGGCTGATTAAAAATTATCGTAATGCTAGACCATTCGTTGTCTCTCTTTTTTGTGGTCAAGCTAAACCTTCACCATTAGATGTTTTTCTTAAGCCATTTGTGGACGAACTTGCTAGCTTACTGGAAAATGGTTTCGATATTGACAATATTCATTATACCGTTAAAGTCCATAGCTTTATTTGTGACGCACCAGCACGAGCTTTTATTAAACGTACTAAACAGCACGGTGGATATTCAGCTTGCGACAAATGTGTCGAGCCAGGCGAATACCGAGGTAGAGTTATATATGAAAGTATGTCAGCATCCAGAAGGACCGATGAATCATTTCGTATGCAGTTAGATGAAGACCACCATGTTGGTGAGTCACCACTTTTACGTCTCCCTATAGATTTGATATCATCATTTCCTATTGAATACATGCATAATATATGTCTGGGCGTAATGCGTAAGATGTTAAATGTTTGGATCGGTGGCGATTTAAATGTTCGTTTACAAAGTTACTTGATTAAAATCATATCTGAGAAACTAATCCATTGTTCGAAGTTTATACCGATTGAATTTAACAGAAAACCGCGAAGTTTAACTGAATTAGCTCGATGGAAAGCTACTGAATATCGAATGTTTTTGCTATATGTTGGACCAATTGTTCTAAAAAACGTTTTACCACGTTCACTTTACGAAAACTTTCTTCTTTTTCATTCAGCTGTTACTATTCTTTGTTCAAACAAACATATAAAAGAACTTGGTATAGATTTGGCTCAGGAATTACTATTGATGTTTATAAATCATTCAAAATCCGTTTATGGAATAATTTTTTTAGTTTATAATGTCCACATGTTGTGTCACATAGGCGATGATGTACGTATATTTGGCACATTAGATAAATATTCAGCATTCCCATTTGAAAATCATTTAAAAAGTTTAAAAAAGTTAGTAAGATCGCCCAACAAGCCATTACAACAAATTGTAAGAAGATTGCAAGAAATGGAATCTTCCATAGTATACGGCGACTCATATTCATCTAACATCTCTGTTTCTGATCGGTTCTATTCTGGATCCGTACCTGAGGAAAGTGTCTATGAATGTTATAAAAAACTTCTATACAGAAAATATACTATGTATGTAGCAGAATATCGTGAACCTGATTGTTATTGTCTTACTAAGGAGAGAAAAGTGTTTAAAATATACAATATCCTTAAAAGTGATAATTTATACATTTATGGAAAGGAGTTTTTAAATTACCAGCCATTCTTTGAGTATCCTTTTAATTCTGTAACTATTGATGTTGTTACAGTCGAAGATTGGTCAGATTTTAAATTGATATCCGTTGATGACATAGTAACCAAATGTGTAGTTATTCCCTATGAAAACTATACTTTAAGTATTCCAATGCTTCATGATTATGATTGTGATTGATAGGTAATTATAATTAAGATTTGTAAATTTAATTTATATAAGAGTACTTTAATTTAGAATAAAAATACATTGAGGAATGATTATTTTTTTAATTACAAACCATATATTCCACATGCTCGTACATGTATTAATAACACTGCGAGGATCTGCACATACAAAATTGTATGTGTAGATCCTCCCTACTTTCAAGTCCTCTAGTTACCTGCCGTTACATACCTGTACCGAGGTATGCAACATTTGCATTTGCATTTGAGAGTGCGAGAGCGACGGATGCTTTATCCACCGCGATAAAGGCGACCATAATACGGGCACAGACTACATCCTAGTGACGTTGCTATACACCAAGTATATGACGTCACTCTAACGTAAGTGTGGGCCGTGTTCGGTGGGTACGTCCTAGTGAGGTCTCCATAAATTAGGTTAATGACGTCACTCTAACGTCAGTGTTGTACGTCCTAATGACGTTTCTATGACTTAAGTGTATGACGTCACTCTAACGTCAGTGTTGTACGTCCTAATGACGTTTCTATGACTTAAGTGTATGACGTCACTCTAACGTCAGTGTTGTACGTCCTAATGACGTTTCTATTACTTAAGTGTATGACGTTACTCAAAGTCAGTGTTGTACGTCCTGATGACGTTTCTATGACTTAAGTGTATGACGTCATTTAAACGTCTGTGCCGACGTCATGAAAAGACGTCACGAGGCTGTGACAAATTGACGTCACCTGATGGGCCTACCCGACGTCATAGAATGACGTCCTGTACGTCGAGTAAGACTGTAAATGGACGTAATATTGACGTCGAAATGCTACCTGGGGAGTTAACTCTAAAGACCCTTTTAGAATGATTGAAGACACAACATTTAATTACTTTGTTCTAAACAATTTTTTTTATTTTTTTTTGCAATATTTTAATATCTAATGTACCACGTAGTTTCTATACGTGTACCAAACAATATGCCGAAGTTATCGTAAATCAAAAAAAACACGGTGTATAGTTCATTACGACAAGGTACTTATACTGAGTTTTCTTTTGGACGGTAATGTGCTCAATATTTAACTCATGGTACTGTCAAGTACCTACAAAAGTGGAAGTCAAGTTATTTTAACGAAAATGCATTAATTATCAGACTTCTAATAGTTGCTCTTATTAATGGCCCCTTACACAAAAAAGACTCAGTTCCATAAGTTTTTACATAACTAACCTAAAAAGATAAATCTAGATTAGGTGAATTATAAAAAGCTTTAGCATTACACCAACAAAAAACAAATCAACATTTTTTTAAATCAGACGCAAAACAACTCCGAACTTACTCAACACCCAATAAACGAATGACAAGAAAGTTCCCGTATATTTCCCCACAACAGATTTTCATAAGAAAATAATATTATTGCTGATCATGCACAGTAAATCAATCACGTTATATTTACTTTTATTTCTCCTGAACTGAGTACTACATAACCTTTATAAATCAGTAGTTGAGTAAAAGCAATGTGGTGGACTACAATCAAATCGTAGCATATTACAAAGTCAAATCAAGTTGGTAAGTTAGAGACAGTTATAACTGCAACTAAATCCCTGAAACAATCTCTTTCATAAATAAAGCCGTGGCTCCACCTGACGGGAGACGCACGCGCCATAAATCTTCGCTCAACTAATCTAAGCAGTCCACGGAAGAAAAACTGTGGTGTTATTCTCTTAGCAACTAAGATGCAAGCTTGAACGTACTGTGAGCAAGTGGCTTTTGGCGAACGTTAAAGAGAGGAGAAGTTTATAGGACATAAAAAGTTACCTTGCGTTTGCGTGAGTCATTCCATACATTTTAAGAGATTGATACAGCTTTCGTAAAATATAACTTGGCTAAGAACCTCTGGGCCTCTATTTAACTGCGTTATAACGATATCGTGTTTGACGTGTTTTAGAATAGTTTATGTCACAGTCGCCATTATTGTAACTGACAGAGGAGTTTGAAAACGTTGATAATACGGAAACACGCCAAATACGATATCGTTATTACCGTGTAGAATCCCAGCCCTGGTCTAACTAGAACCCATCACGCTTTTTAAGTTTGTTTGGAACTTGCATAGCGTAAGCGTAATTCAGTCTGAGAAACAAATTGGCACGTGATCATAGTGCATACATGCATAGGTCAAGCAACCAATAACCAAGGCTAAAGACTCGCGCTAGCACGAAGTTTATACGCAATGATGTTGGGCAAGTTGAGGGTGCCATCAAACTTGCTGACGAATTGTTATTTAAGAAAATCCCCCCGGCGTAACGTGACACTTGCACATGTATCTTAGATTGGTTTAGTTTAGCTTTGAGAATTGCAGAGATGTGTTGGATGCGTTATCGAGTCCACGAAATCGCATAAAGTCGTAGTAGTTAAATAGTACAAGCGAGCGAAATCGCTTGTGTAGTGTAAGAAAGAATAACACCAGCCCACGAAAGAAAAAGTGTTCGCGGAAAGTGTATCACGTACTCGGGTTATTTTATAAACTGCTAACGTTTGCGTATAATGGTGTATGGGCTGGGTATAGACTTGAAACGCGGATTTTAAGCTTACGAATGTAACATTTTTGGATCTTTCTTGCTGAATTCGCGATCTGCTTGCTAAAATAGCTGTTATATAAATATTAAAAGATTTAGATGCAATTTACGTGACTTGATTGCGAAATAACTAATGATATACACGATTACGTTATGAGAATACATTTGTGTGGAAGAAATCGGTTGTATCGTCAATATATTCTTCATCTCTCTTCGAAAATTAAGGATTTCATTATAGCTTAAATGGCATTTCGATCCCTAGGAACTGTGCTAAACGAATCTGAAACCCGAACGTTAATCTTAGGCATTTACGTATGTACCTACAAATACGCATTTCGTTGGTTAGGAAGATATGTTTTGCAGAAGAATGGTAATTTGAGAATCTACAAGTAGTGGTTACTGGCCCCAGCCAAGATACAAACGCTCCTAACGTTTTTCTGTTCTGTCGCTGAAAATGTATGGGATGACAGTTCTGCCCTGCTAAGATAATATATCTCAGACAAAACTCCTGTAGCAAATGCAATCTTTTTATTAGCGGGATAGGATTGAATCTGCTTTAGCTACTGAATTGCAGATACGGCATATTGGCTTATGAGGGCAGAATTGACCACGTGGTTTTTCGCAACATTTTTAGTGGTAGAAAAGAAAAACATTAGTAGCGTTTGCTTCTTAATGGCTAGGGATCCAGATCAACTATAAAGCTAAATAAAAATTGTACCTACATACCCATCATTACCTCTATTTAAGTGGGAAAATCTTATTTGCGATTCTCGGGTACCTCCGATAACTTCGATGGATCGGCTACTAACTGGGAGCTTCGTGCGGAACTTTTACCGATCTTTCTTGATCTTGCTCCGTTAAAACACTTTAAAAACTCTTACCAAGTTTCGCGTTAATTTTTGAGCGACTGCTAATGAAAAATTGCAGTAAGACTAAAAATAAAGACAAATATACTTTATTTCCGATTTGAATCACATTTAGGTAGGTTAATATGTTAGAGATAGAAATTCAAACGATTTTTTTAGTTTTGTATAACTAAATAAATAAATAAAATAAATAAATAAATTGACCTAGTCCCAAACTAAGCTCTAGGCTTGTACTATGGGTACAATGATAAACTTACTTATATAGAGAAATATATTCTCAAATACATAGAAAATATCCAAGACTCAGGAACAAAATACTCGTGCTCATCAGTTCATTACACAAATATCTGCCCTTACCGGGATTTGAACCTAGGACCCCAAGCTTTGAAGGCAGGGTCACTACCAACTAGGCTACCGTGTCGTAAAAATATAAAATTGTACCTACATAAAACCTTATAGATTTTTTTTAATATACTAATTGCTAAAATGTCAGCACAATCCAAAGAGTTTTAAAATTAAAACGTAATTACTTTTGCATGGGACTCGAATGTACTCATGACTCTTTACGAATATAATTTACAATTAAAATTAAATTCAGTTGAAAATTGAATTTACTGTGATCCGATTATGTCCCTATTCAACTCTTTTTAACACGGGTGTAACGTAGACAATTGTTAACACTCGATGCAAAAATAGGGTGTTATAAGTGTAACGTATGTATCCGTGTATCTTTGTGTCATGTCGTAGCTCCCAAATAGATATACGTCGAAGTATGTCGAAGACATATCAGCTAAGAAATTAACGGTCGGTATCATAATATAATATTGTTAATAACTATTATTGGAACTTCCATTACACCTCCGACTCCGGTTCCAATATTTTTTAATCGGATGAAGCGCAGCGGTATTGGCACTGGCCGCGGTCAACGTGTACAAACAACTTCATAGGTACTTGTCGCGTGACCAACCCGTATCCCGCATCCTTACACATTACACACACAACTCATTTTTACCTCCGCCTCCGATTCTAACTCCGACTTCGGTTCCGATAAAACCGCTTTCGTAACACCCCTGTGGGGCTTTTTCGATTGAAAAATGTATGGAAACATAATTGCTAACGATTGTCGAATGCAACTTGTCTAGCTCCACATAGAATAGCGATAATGTAAGTCCTTTACATATTTCTTGTTGTTTTCGCATGCTTACTATAATGATAACACGTAATAGAAACTTGTGGCGATTTCTAACAATTTCTATCGTCGGGTAGACGTTAGCCTATCATTAGAGATGGCGACGTGGAATTATAGCTGTCGTGAAAATAATACGTATATAAAATTATCAGAGGCATTATATAATACTAATTGAACACTAGTGTTGGAATGTTACGTTACGTAAACTTCGTATAAATATACGTATTACTTACACTGTTTAATATACATACATAGATATATTATTGATGCATTTATAAACACCTATTTAGTATTATAATTAACTAGTATAAGTAGTATTAAATAAGGCGTAGGTGTAAGGTGTTAGTGTATTAATCTAGTGATAAAGGTATAAACATGTTTTTCTTAATTATCAAATTGTAGTTTGACTTAAGTATAATTATTTGCTTTAATCTTGCAATATTCATTATACAGTGTGTAAATGGTATACGGGCGTTTATTAAAACTGGACATAGATTAAGACTCTACTAATCATTAACAGAAAGAATTATTTTGATTACGCTAACGTATACACCGTTATTAATTTTTGAACATACTATCGACCCGCAATGTACATCGAAGTCCATCTGTCAGGTAAGTACGTAAAGTTTACTTGTGAAAATGTGTATCGGCTTAAGTAGCCTCAGCTTTAATAATACTTAACTTTGAAACGTCATTAATTGAGTTTTTAATTCATTGCATTTTTCGTTATACATTGCGTGTTAAATTATTTTGTATGGTTATTTTTTTTTAATTTAATTTTAACAAAAGCTGCCTAAATGTGCTCAGTAGGGGTTGTACTAACCACAGTTAAAAGGAACGCCCGTATACCATTTATACACTGTATTTAATTTACCTGAATTTAGTTAATAGTTCCATTTTTTTTTAAATTAGATTATAAGATAAATAGTAAGTAGCTATAAAATTATATTTTTTTGCATTGATTATTTTTCTTTGTGTTAGGTAGATATATACTATTTTATATGTATTAAAAGATATGTATATCTACCTAATAATATATAATAGTGAATTCCAAGTAACACAACGTAACCTATATAAAAAAAGTTATATTCAATTTTTTTATTTATTACACGATCAACATTTCAAAGCATAGGTAACTAGAAAATATTTTATGCATCATTCATTGTAAGCTCCTTTCAGCATAAACAACCTCCCACATAGTAGATACCTACTAAAAACATTACCTTTAAATATTTACTTGTATAACACTCCGACATCAAGTTTGAAGCTTCATTCATTCTCTTCAATTAAAATGCGTTACTAATTCATAGTTCACGCCTCAAACCCATAATGGTTGGTAGTATTAATACGCTTTACTTTTATAGCGCAGCGAGAACCAGTATGCAGCTTGTTCACCTTGACATATACTTGCATCGGTGCACCGATAAAGAAGTCGGTAACGATGAGATGCATACAGCAGGTCAGGTTGCTACACTATGTTGTCTTCATTTGACCTTTTTGTCGAGAGAATAGTACTAGCGGCCCGCCAGCGGCTTTGCCTCGCTGTAAATTTATAACTTTCCCGGTGGATTTTCTTTTTTTCGTCATACAAAAATTGTCCTGACAATAACGAACACAACAAAAAAATAACTATCCAATTTGGCGCATTCGTTCGGAAGTTATGCGCGTTCATATTATAATTGAACGGACGCAATTGTATGTATCACAAGAGTAATTTTTCAGCCTACTGTGATTTTCTCTTCCTCAGCAGTTAAATATTTAAAACCGTATACACGATTTTAAGCCGTAACGTTTATGTATTTAGAATCATAATGATGTCAAACATAATTAGCAGGCTTACCGCCGCCTCGGCGAGCGTTAACAGGTACTTAAGGCAATGCCATGCTCCATCAAATATGTATAAGGCTGCTGCTTCACTTGAGAAAAACAGATTAAGCTCGAGGTGGAAGTGAGAACCAACGGTTCCGTAATTTTAACGCTTCTTAAAGATTTTAGAAGATATTCCTAAACAACAATAATTGATTAAACTACGAGTTACATGGAGCGAATTTATTAAAAATGTTAAATATGTTCATTACCGTCGAGCGGGTTAAAACCGGTGTAAGAAAACTAAAGTTGGTAAATAAGTACTAATTATTTTTCAATATAAAAAAATCTCAATTTTAATTTTAAAGATAACATTTGTTACAGGTCCATAATAACAATGGTAATGATGATATAATCGTATAATTATTGAATAATTAATATAAAAAATAAAAATAAATTGTCGGAATATGATGTCAATAGTAGATTTATTAAACATAAAGTTTCAATTGGAAACTCTAGTAATTTATATTTTATTAATTTCTTCAAAACCCCGATTTTGTCGCATTCCCATAGATTTGAAAAAAAAATGTTCAATTTAACATTGCAGGAGTATACGAGTATTACTACAAAATTCACGTTTGCGCATTTTCTATCAGTCAGGCGTTCATTTCGGAAGTCAGTCAGTAATACTCCAGTTTTATAAATAAGTATACATATCTGCTAGTTAGCTAAATTTTTATATCTGATAAATAATACTGATTATGTTGTTTTCATTAAGGAACCCAAAAACGTATCCGCGGGTTTATCACTCGTCTAACTCTCTGAATATGATCTGGTTTATAAAGGCAACTGCAAAGCCCCAAGTAGGTTTATGTACATTTTATTACATAGGTACTAGCTTTTGCCCGCGACTCCGTCCACGTAGAAATAAATAAACTAAGTTAATTTGGATTAATGTAGCATTCAAATCGTGATCCGAAAGAATTTTAGAAATCGGCCCAGTAGTTTTTAGTTTATTTAATTTTGTTACATACACACATACATACAAATTTCCTCTTTATAATATTAGTATAAAATTATTCAGTTTACAAGAGATTCTATAACATTAATGGATTCATTGTAGTTAGTTACAAATGGATTCGATGTTTGTAGATTATTATTAATTAATACCTACTCACCATTTAAGTCACGCATGTATAAAACAAAAGAAGAAAAATATTAAACATTAAAGTCACAGTAACTTAAAAAGACTTATTTCAAATATATCTCGTAATACAAAAGCATTGATTTAAACTTCGTTATTCGAATTGGGGCCTCCGGTATATTTGTAGTCCACAATGCAATCAAACCACCGATGTAAACCATCGTCAATAAAATTGTTCTGAATTCTTGTTGCCATGTTAATAATTAATTATAGAATTAGAGTGAATTAACTACCTTCATATACCACTGTGCTGTGTTCGTGACTACTGGGTCAAGTAAATCAAAATCATACTCGTAATTTCATTTGTAGTTTAACTTTAGTCGGCCGTAACAATATTTAATAAACACAAAAATATAATAGATTCATTTGATTATGAGCTGGGACATGGCGTGCAGCCTCAATGTTAGTGTAATCCATAACTGGGTTTAAAGGAACTAGTATTCAGAGGAAATGCTCAGAGTAAATACTTGACAGGAACGTTTTATGAACGAAGCATCAGGACTGTGGACTGTGGACACCGGGCGGCTTATTCAAGGACCCTCCTAACCGACCGGTCGGCAAAACTCGTGACCAAAATGCTGGCCTTTACTTGGCAAAAAGACTAAAAGCATTGCCATCCAACGTGCCTAGGCCGCCAGCATTTTACGCTGGCTTATTAAATTAATATAAAAGCTTATAATTTTCAATTAACAGGGCAATTTTTAGGGAAATATGTGAGTTTATTAACACCTAAGACGATTTCGACTTCACTTCAACTTTCATTCGGTCCGCAGTCACGAATAGTCACGATGGTAGAATCCGTGATGCAGTCTTTAAACGCACATAACAAGCTACGATTCGAGACGTCTCGCCGAAGGCAACAGAGATCTGCAATTTGCAAAATTGCAGTAGCAGGGGTCCCGGTAATTGTGCCCTGTAAATAAATACGGGTAGATTTCTCTCGTTCCCATCGCTGCGAATTAAACGTTAAGAGACGCCTGCAAGTCAGAAGCGATTTAAGTGCTGGCGTTTAACAAATACACAAAGATATTTGAATATCGAAAAGGGGATAGTAAACAATAATATTTTGTCTATGGCTTGGGCTTGTCTTACTTTGTTCATAAGCACAGCCACTTGTTTTTCATGTCAAAGAGAGAGAAATGAGCACACGAACCACCTGATAGACATTTGTATGCTCAAAACTATAATCACTGCAATCCTAAAATGCGTTGCCAACACTACGGACGACTGTGTAACGGGGGAATGCCTCTGACTATGGGTTACCTTCATATCGTCAAAAAAGTTTTACCAAGCTTATACATTGCCCAAGCTCATCATTTGACCAGACTGCTTTATTTCCGAAACTGTAAATATTTCAGTATTTTTATAAAACTAACCTAACGTAACCTATAGGGATCTACACGATGGTCCTGAAATAAATCCTAAAATATTTACAGTTTCGGAAAAAAACTGTTTGGTCAAATGATATGCTTGGGAAATAAATCAGTATAGCAAAAACTTTTTGACTTATCGAAATTCCTATGCTAGTAATTTATCCAGTTTTTTTTAAGTTCTCTGTAATCTGTAGTGAGTAGTGTTTTCGATACAAAACCCGACATTTTGAGTTCTTAACGAGACCTATATCACGGCATAGGATATAATGACGATTAGTGTAGTTGCTCTATCCTCTAAAAGCAAACATTAAAATAGGTTTCTATGCAAACATTCGTCGTTACTGGCGCGTTATCGTTTAGCCGTAACCGCCAGTAATAGCTGTCAATACGTCGAGCGCTGTCGACTTGCAACCAAACATGCATCAGGTAGATCGAATGAATTCCAATTCGTTTACACGCTCTACATCATGTTCCCGATGTAAGCTTAATTAAATCTGGATTAACAGTCGTTTCAACCGGATTAAATATTGTATAATGTATAAAAGAATAGTGAAACTTTCTGATTACTAACAGCAGCTGATACAATCGTACTTTTAAACACGTCGTAGGTTTCAATACTCACATGTAGAACACTTATACTTTTCAGATTGTTCGGTTATTCCAACTAGGGGACGCCGGTTTGTATCCACGCGTAGAATTAGTTTCCCGCTTAATTCCTTTCGTTGGGCTGGGCGTTGATGAGTCAGTGAGCCAGGAATTCTATTCGTATATAATAATATTATATAGAAGATATATGATATATTAAATTACCACTTGAGAGTCCAGCGTGCAAAGGAGTACAGGATCAAGCGTGTAAATTTATAAAAATACTAGTAAGTAATAATGGTAAATTGGTTTGTTTGGATTTGCTAGCATCTATTGCCATTTCCCAGTGTGGTTACCGGATTAGATTAGTGCCACTCCATGTCTTCCCGTGGATGTCGTAAGTGGCGACTAAGGAAATTAGGGCTTGAAGTACTATTAGGCGATGGGCTTGCAACCTGTCACTAATACACTAAACTTACCTACCCCACTCTGGGAATGAAGGCGTGATAGTATGTATGTATGTTGGTATGTATTGTCATTTCTATTGACGCTGACAATAGCCACTACGATGTCCCTGGGCTGGAGTGGTTATCAGGATGCGTAGGAATAATTAAATTGCGATTTGTTTGTTGTCCTAATATTAGATAGAAGTTAAGCCTGGTCTCGGAACTAAACTGAGCGAGTGCTTCATAGCAATGCTATAGTCATAACACATTGTTTTCTCTTAATAACTACTAACTTTTCAAAGTTACAAAGTTAGTACACTACGTCTTATTAAAAATACAACTGTTGGTGTAACTTTACTTAAGTTTAAGCACTTTTGCTTGTATTGGTGCATTCACGAAGATAACTTAAGATAACTATTCCGTTTTATAGTTACGGAAATAGGGTATCCTGAACACGCTCCAAGTATCCTCCCATCTTAGATAGAATAAATTACATTTCCTTGATACCAATCAAATCAGTCGGTTGCCACATTCGGTAATGGATACAAATCCAACCTATGCGGATTGTCACAATTTCTATGTAACGATAGTAACAGCGACATTTTATGATAACTGATATTGTATGATGAAAAAGGAAGCTCAATAATTAGTGGCCCTCTATGTCCATTTATGTCAGAATTACTTGTAATTGTTTGTTTTCTTGTGCAATAAAGAGTTAACATATATACATACATCTGTTTTATTCAGTTTGCAATTGACTCGCAGATATTAAAATATGACCAACCTGTCAATCAAACCGCTAGACTAATGACGTTTGCATGGAATATTGCTTTTATGCCGACCTAAACCGGAATATATAATTCACCGCACTAGTTTATCATGGGTCCATATTGGCTCACATATAACTTTTACTCCTATTTTTAGTTTTACTACCGCTTTGTATTCATATCATCACTCTTCATATTTTTTTTCATATACTTTTTTGTTCGCAATCTGTTATTCATAATCATCGCACCTCAAAAAGTGAATTTTACTAAAGCCGTTCTGATTTTAGGATGTTTATAAAACAAAACTAACCTAACCTAACCTTGCAGTTGAATATTTTTAAAATTCTTAAAATAAACAGGTGTATAATTAATATTGATTATGAAGAGTGATCATTATGTTGTAAAATGGTATGGAATATATCTCATATCATTTTACATCATAATGATCTCTTATGATGACAAATATTTTCGGACTTCCGATAATAGGACTTGAAAAGTTATGTGAGTAAATGCGCTCCCGTTTATTATATTTCTAGCCAAATCAATTTAAGATGACCCAGGGTTGTGATATCTTCTTTTAAATAACTTTTGGTAGCATGACATCTAAACGAAGTAGCAAATGTAACGTTATCTGAAACAGATTGCAAATGTAATACCATGATTTTAACCAGTGATGAAGATATACCTAAGTAATTACCCGCAGATGCAATAACCCCGGGTTAACTCGAGTTATTCAAAAACTTCCGGGCGCTTGCAGGCAGCATACGCGGATAACACAGATAGTGTTCGACCACAGTCGTGAAAGTGACGTGTCGGAAGGGTTCGGTTGGGTCGCGTATTAAAATTGGCAGAGAGTCATGCGGAAGGGCAACTCGAAATTGAGTCCCTTATTGTGAGTACCAGTGACGCGCGTTAGGGCATCTCGGCAACTACGGCCAAATTGATTGGGTGAGATCAAAAGACCCTTGGCTGGAGTATTGACTAATTATTTTCAGGCCCTAAGCGAGTATTGAGAAGTAATCGTCACCTTTATTAATTAATTAATACAAGGCATTTGGTTGTGTTATATTTATTCCACGTGTTTACGGCTTCGACAGCGAATTTAAGAAAAAAGCCAGTTAAGTGCGAGTCCGACTCGCGCACCGAGGGTTCCGAGCAAACTTATAAGAATGTAAAATTGTATTGGAGGACAAACTTGATTTCGGCGTTGACAAAACTGTTGTCTCTATACATCGCCATAGGTCGCGATTAGTGTACCAACCTGCAAACAGCTTTGCCATAAAAAAAATTAAATACTGATAACTTACTGATTTTTGTTTTTTTTTACTTTTACCTTCCTTGGTGGCAATTTTTCTTCAATCTTCCTATAAAATTTGATTCCCTTGAGAGTATCTTTTTTCATGTTCAAGAAGTTTGATTCTTTCACAGCTTCAAAGGACTGTAGACATGAGTATATGGTTTTAATTTCAACTCGATATAGGAGTCGCTTGACAGTCAGACAGGCGGACGGACGGACGGACAGCAAAGTGATCCTATAAGATTTCCTTTTTTTCCTATTGAGCCTAAAAATACGCCCTAACCCTAAAAATGTGTACAGTCAAAAGCACTAATATTTTTTTTATATATACCTACATAGAACTTATTGTCCTTGACATAGGGGCGTGTAGGTATATATTTTTAATGTCTTGGGAACGTGTATAGGTATATTTATGACTGATTGTACAGGGGCCCTAGCCAAGATGCAAACGCTCCTAACGTTTTTCTTTTCTATCGTTCAAAATGTATGGGATGACAGTCGACCACGTGGTTTATCGAAACGCACGAGAATGTCATCCCATACATTTTGAGCGATAGAAAAGAAAAACGTTAAGATCGTTTGCATCTTGGCTAGGGTCCCAGGTACACCTAAAACTGTGCTAATTATAATCGAGTTTGACAAGGAACAATCTATATTATTCGAATAATTACCCAATGCAAGCGGATAGTGCATCTTTTTTGATGTTAATTATTCATAAATGATTAAATATGTAAATCAAGTTACCCTTAAGCGCATTTTGAAAATACTATTAATTACGTCGTATATTATCTATTAGATTTTATGGTAATTTTATGAGAATAGTTACAAAAGAAATTTGTTTGCCGGATCAAACGTGTATTGGCGTACTTGGAAATCCAATTTTCCTTAGGTTCGATCAAAGTGCCCGCTTTAAGAGTAATTCGATGAACTTATTAACAAATCACGAACATTTGAATACTACTTCAAACTTGCTAAGGGTAAATTAAATTGAACGTGAATACTTGTTTTCGTTGAATGAGTTGCGAGTATTTGTTTTGATTACCAGTTGCCTTAATTTATGCCGCAGGCGCCTATCAAAAGAGTTTTTGGAATATATTTTCCACAATTTATGCGAAACAGAACAGAGAAATTAAGCATTAATTTGCTATCCTTCCTGGAGGAATTTACATATTTATCGAGGCGTAAATTCATCGCTGGTGATCTTGAGGGGAGCTCGAACACACCTCGCTGTAAATCACATCGGATAGCAGAGACCCTTCACCTTTTGTGAACTCACCGTTTACTCGAATGCTCCGACCGGCAAACTCTCGTACCTGAAAATCAGAAGACATTGTTAAAGTTTGAACTGACAAACGCTGTTGCTAGAAGTAGGGCTGGTAAGTTCTCAATCTCTGCCGTAGCATTTACATAGACGATTTTGTTTAACTCATCCGCTAAAATCAAATCTTGTAAACGTGCACCAAATCAAAATTGTTATTAGTAACAAGATCTATTTATTATTTATTTAATTATAAATTTCATTCATAACAGTGTAACTTCAAACAAATTCCATGCGTTGGAAACAAAACACTATGCAGACCTATGCATTGCAATCTTAACCTTAAAAATGTATTAGTTCAAACAAATAGCTTTGCAATTAATAGACATGATTAATGATTATGATATTCATTATGAAACACATTCCACTGTCTCAATAATTTTAACGTCAATCGTTCAATTAACGGTGTTTCGTTGTGCTATGCGAGGTCAAACCCGCCTTGAGCCATAAAGAAACACAAAAACTACTTACAACTGGTATTTTGATAAAAAGCTTATATTATTAATTGTTCGCAAAGTATCAATTTGAATCACTGAAGAATTTTTATCTTAATGACGTGTTTCCAAGCGGCGCCGAGGGAAAGCATATTTTTTAGAAAGCCTAATCGTCCGTACTCCATTGAGCAGATAAATGACCAATAAAACAAGGTGACCATTGTTGAAACTATGAAAATAGAGTGAAACCAACGGGAAACTTGTTCCAGCGGGTCTACAAGGCAGCGAATGTTTTTGTTGTGGTTACAGACGCCATTAACATAGTTATTCGAGCATAAAATCGTTTATTGACTCTAGCGGCGTTCACTCGGAGATTCAATAATAGCACGCAGAGATCATAAGGACAAATTGAATAATTTAAACGGTTTGGGCTGCCGATTCGGGAACGTTTTCTTGGGAAAATAAACCAGGATATTACTTAGATCTGTTAAGTGGAAATACGGCAACAATACATATAAATTAACGATCGCTACAATTTATTAAAAAGGTGTTTCCTTTTGGAGAACCTTGAAAGTTACTCAAATACGTTTTTACGTAATAAAACAGGAAAATAAAGAGCAAGTAATTTTATAGAGCCAGCAACCTAGCGAAGTTGTCTTAGTCTGGACAAAAATCTTCAGAACTCGAAGCTCAGTGTAATGCTCAATGTGGTGCCTGATCAGTTTGATTTTTGCACACGTTGAATATTAATGGTTCGAGCGGTAGATTCTGCTCAGTCGGAGCGAATTTAAATTACAAATACCCCAGAACAAGCTGGCTGCGTTATCATTGTTCGAAGTCTTATCTGTTGCAAATAATTTAAATGTAGATGGACACAGCGGAAAGAACTTTTCGAAAAGCAAAACTCAACGGCGCACCAACTAAACTTTTGCAATAAAAACGCTCCGCATTTTGCTGCGTCTAGCTTTACGGGATTTAAAGGAAATCTGGCAACAAGTTCGCGAAACATTTAATTAGTAACCCTGAAGTTAAGCGGAAATGAAACATCTTGCGAACACTGTCAGCTCGCACCTCCGTGCGTGACTCTTTTCCACAGATAATTTGCTTTACTACCCTTCATTTTGTATTGTGAACAGATTTACTTTATTAAATTTGCAGAAGAAAAGGAGAATTTCTTTTCGTCTATTGTGTGTGTCTAACGCGGAATTTGTGTAAAATGTATTAAGCAAAATGGCGTAGTGGCGTCAAAAATAACATCGATTAAGAATAACAAAAGGAAAACTTGAAAACAAAAAGCGCTTTCTCTATGCAAACGACTAGCAAGCAAGGCGAAAGTTGATGTTTGTGCGGGTTGTCAGCTAAGAGTATGCAGGCCGCGGTTCCCAGATGAACTTGTGCTTGTAGTTCACAACCCTGGTTGACTTGACGTGACTGTCCCGATCCCCATGTTTAAGTAATTAGGGTACAGAAACAATTTACATTTATCTATAAATTTAACCACCTAAGTATTTATGTATTATTTGGATATGCTTATATAGTGTGAACCTAGTTAGTTATAACTACATTATATAGTGATGTGCAAGTTTGAAATATAATTATTCACGAAATAGTAAAATTCGAAATTCTAAAGATAACGTAAGTAACTTAATAAATGTAATTTTATTTTATTGAATGTTATCAACTTTTATACACATTTCTTAAACTTATATGTTTAACAAAGCTTATCTGCTTGTTTATTTGCATAAATTATATTAATTACTAAACAAACTCATCAATAGGTACTTCATACGAAGCAGCAAACGTCTATTAGAATCTCAATCACGTGCGAAAGCAAGCACGAGAAACGAGAAACTTGTCGCTCGGAAATGTTCACGCACGTTCACTACGATGTATGAAATAACGGGCGACATGTCTGGGGTAATCTGACTACAATGTAGCGATTATTGTAATCCCTGGATATGAATAAGGAGGGTTATAAAAACGATTCTCAAAATCATTAATGGTGAAAATACAATTTTAATTTTACCATGCATTATATCTTTGGTTTATATGTTTCCATCAGTTAGTAATTTTTTTTTTAAGTTTTATTTTTCAGTATTAATTTTGTCAATGATGGTACGGTACTTACATAGAAGAAAGAAGGGAAGAAGAAGACAACTTAGAGCAAATAAATTAGAGCGCTATGGTCGTGTCGTACCAGAAAGTAAAGCATAGACCGAAGACCGGAGCGGTTGACCATTAGGTACTTCACCGTCAAAATTTTGGCTACTAGAACAATAAAGAGAGATCAAAAAGTGTGCATCTCTAAGCTTTACAAAAACTAGAAATGGAATGTTCAGCCCTTTTGTTTATAAGATTTTTACTACCTACGTCTAGATTTAGTCTTCCCCTATTTTAACCCCTAAGGACATGAATTTTCAAAAATCCCTTCTTATTCCTCGTCTACGTCTTAAAAACAACACCTGCGAAAAAAATCAGCTATTGAGGTCCAATGAAATTTGGGCCTTGATGAATCAGTTAGTAAGACCTTTTCTTTTTAAGGGCATAAATTAACATTATTATCAACTTATATTTAAGTTATCGTGCAAATACTTTTAAGTCTTCTAGGATTTTTGACCTGCTTAGAACAGTTAATTCAACCTAACCAGGGATTTTTCCTGTTTTTCCATCTACTCCAAGCTCGGTGCTCTCAAGTTGAGGTATCTCGGCTTAAGTAAGCACGTATCATTCATACTTAGGTGCTCCGGCGGCAAGAACATTAGGGCACTTTATCTCTTACAAGGATTCTTTATTTATGATCGTCGTATTTTTTATTTACTACAAATAAGTACAAGTGTTGTTATGTTTTATCAAAAGATATAATCGAATAACCTTGTAAGACGAGTTTTTTGACAACGCTAGTATAATTATTTCAAAACATCAAGCATTAAAAAATCAAATACTTAGCCTTATATTAAATTGCAATCAGGTATAGTCAATCCAATCCAAGTCAATCCAATTTGATAATAATGTTAATAAATGAGTTATTAACTCGACTATACGCATGATTAATTATGACAAATCCTAAAGCTAATTACAAATCCATCAATTTATTGAATTACTCTATTTGATAAATTTAATTATTCTGTTCATAATCCATAAATTTCTAGATGTCTATTTATAAACATACAACCTCACTTTTCAATTCAGATTTAAGAAATATTATTTTACATCTTAATAAAACCAATATTGTTCAAAAAAGAGATGAGGCGAAAAGTGGATGTTTTGAAAATACAGATAAATATGTTTTAATTTCATTGAGTAAAACTAAAGGTTGTGTCAACAATATCGGTTTGATTATCTAATTATTAATTTCGATTGACCTAAATCTAAGTCTAAGAGCCTGTTTCACAATCACAAACAAGTAAATTCATCTGTCAAATAAAGATAGCCCTCTTTTTGTCTATATTCAAGAGTAAGAAAAGGAAAGGACTAAATTTATGACAGATATGCTTCATTTGACGATCGTGAAATGGGTAGTCTGTAAAGGTAAATATGACATGTGTTTAATACTTTAGATTGAAGTAAAATGAAATTAGATTTAACTAAAAGTAATCTTAATATGTTCGTGGTGACATTGACCTGTTGATAAATTCTGCCCCTGTTCTCAAGAGTTTACATCACATTATTCTTTCAAGAACTTAATACTCAAGATTTTATCACTATCTCAAGTTTTCTCCTAAATTTGAGCTCTCTCAGGTCGGGATGTATTTAAAGCATCGTAGTGAAGTGTTTAAAAGTTTGATGTGTTAAGTTTGTAAGTATTCGCTCCACAACTCTGTAGCCCATCAGCATTCTTCATTACCTCAAACTTAGAGGAGAGATAAGTTTACAAAATAATGTAAAGTAATGTAGTTACTTGCAGGCACTTTGTAAATGCTATTTGGCTTTATGACTCAAAACGGTATATTTTTAAAGAAATGGTAGCTACAATTTTCTAATTATCCTTTGCTGTGCGGTTGGAAATTATATGGATGAGATTTCTGCTCTCTAACACGGTTGCAAAGATAATTGTCATAAACTTTCTGCGGGTCTCAAGCGGCGCTTCATCTCAGCAATGATGGCCTTCCCCAAGTAGTTTCTTATTTGTGGGATAGAGAATTTCATTAAAATGTTGACAAGTTAATTAGCTTATGGCGTTTCTATCAACGTTACAAGGGAAAATTTCGAGCCAGCGCCGTTAACATTTTAGATGTAGGACTCCGAAGTCTAACTAGTAGGAACTATATAGTTTCGCCATCGTCCGTGCCGTTTATCGTTCGTGCGTCTGTTTGTCTATATTTTACTTTTTGTCAGAAACTATAAAGTAACCAACCTATTTTTTTTTATGCATATGGGGATTTATACAATGCACCAAAAACAATGTTACAACAAGTTAAAAAACCGGGCAGGAGCATGTCGGACCATGTTCAGTATAGGGTTACGAAGCCGGTAAGTACTACAAACATAAAAAATCAACAAGTGCCTAATAACTAATTTTCTATTTGATGTCAATTTGTGCCGTCTTAGATGATTTAAGTAGGTATAAATACTTTAATCGCCTGTATCTCAAGAACCAATGACGTCTACTTAGTCCTGATAGTTTTCCTTTAAAGCTCGTTATATGTTCTTTAATTAAAGTTTTTTTTCTGATTTTTAGTATTTGTAGCTGTAGGGTGGGGGGACACTTGAGTCTAACAAAAATTAGCGCTTTAAAGCTTAATATTTCATGAACAGATTACTTAATCGAAAAACTGTTTTCACCAATTAAATATTTTTGATAGACCTATCCAATGATACCCCACACTTTAGGGTGTAGATGAGAAAAAAAATACATCCCCACGTTGCGCTTAGGGGAGGTACCTTAATTTTTTTTTTTCATTTTATTGTACCACTTTGTTGGCGTGACTAATATGCATATTCTTGCCAAATTACAGCTTTCTAGTAGATACTAAGAGTCTCTGCGCTAGGCTGCGGACGGACGGACGGACATGGTGAAACTATAAGGGTTCCTAGTTTGACTACGGAACCCTAAAAAGATATCACTCTTAAGTAAAAAAGGGTATTATCGTTTGACGTGTGGTCGGATAACCAATAAAAAAACCATTATATGTATGTCATTATAGATTTTAATAGATTTGGGAAGGACATGTTTAGGGTGAATGTATATTTAATTTTAAAACTGCCATCTTCCTTACAGCTACATGTTCCACGATAAATCATTTTTCAGCACCAAATACCTAACTCTAAATAGAAAATCAGCCCATACTTGTCGTTTATCGAGATAGTTGTGTTTGTAGTAACGCGTCTCAGGATACTACACTGAACGTGATCCGACATGCTCTTGAAAGGTTTTTTTTAGAGGCTTCATGCCAGGTAGTTTTACCTGCCAAGCATTTTTAGTTTACTGATAATCTGGATTTAATATTTGAAATTTTCTTCATCGACAAGAAGGTGCTGACACAAGAATATTTAACTGTTATATATTAGCAGTTTATGAGAAGATTTATAACGCAAAATGAAATGCTCCACACATGTGTTCGGCTCTCGACTCATACCGGGTTTAATAACGGCTGGCAGACGTTGAAGTCTATCAATTTTCACACCAAATGTTCGAAAGAGTAATGGCACAACGTTTGTTTCATCTTGTTCCTTTTACTCTGCTGCATAAGTCACTAAGTTAACTCCTCTTGAAGAGTTCTTAAATTCATGTCCGACTAGAAACTTAATTTGTTCATAGTAACATCTGTAGCAAACTTCTTTAAAATTTAGTGTACTTTATCTGGGACTCTCTTTGAAAAGGTACATTATTTTACTATTACAAGTTTTGAAGTCCCTTGAAGTAAAGACCGCCTGTTGATAAACGTACGTTCGTTACTTCTAAAATTTACTCCCACGTGCCTACTATAGTGACATACAGTAAACTAGTACGTATTAACTCTTTATTTAATTTGTACATGATTTATAAGTGTTTATACGTTCATTAACGTTACTTTTTAGAGATTGTTTTGGCTACCTACATCGTAGTCAAAGAAACCTAAGCAGCATCTCGATAATAATCCAGAATGACTCCAATATCCAGTGAAACAAGATTTCAAGCGAAGGTCTTAAAACCAGCTCTGTAATGTAAAATTAGCGCAATAAACTTAAGTTCCCGAACATCCTGGCTCAGGACACGTTCCAGAGCTCATTTAAAACTCATTACACGATCATTGCCATACACGCCTGAATTTATGTGCATTTAATAATTCAGGACGTATCTAATCTCGTTTTGCTAAGTCGCTTCAAAGTTTCGTTTTCATTAGTGTGAGGAAGCATATACGAATAGAAGCCAAGTGCAACTGGCGTTTTATCTCACTCAAGATCCGTGACGTGTGTGCGTCAATTTGGTCCTAAATTGTTGTTGTGTTGGTTTACCACTACGACCAAAGGTGACCTACCTCAAGTGATTTACTTACATTAAGACTCTATGGAGTCACAGCAATAAAGATCTTAAAGCGAATTACCCCCAACGTTTCCCGTTCTGTTATCACTAGTTCCTTGGGGAGTTCTATTTACAGTCGTTGTGTTATTCATGAACGTTATTTGAATAAAGATGAGCGATCCGTGTTAACATCTAGCCTTTACTACTTCTTTTAAAATCATTGAGCATGAATCGACGTTGATCACACATCTTTAGTCTTAATCTGGTTCGTTTTACGTTAAGAGATTATTATTGCTATAACTAGTTTTGCTTCTTAAATTTTTATTAACTAGTTTTACTTTTAACATTTTTATAATTGCTATTACTAGTTTTACTTGGGTACACTATATAATCTCAAAATATTTTTTCTAATAATTCCAAAATTTCTATAAATAGCCATTATTCCGAATTTTCATGTCACGGATCTGGATTATGTACATTCGGGATTCTGAAGTTCAGAATTATACAATTCGGAGTAAATTAAATTCGTAAATAATATTTATAAACTGATTTTAGTAACTTTACTACTCGGTAATATAGATTTTGAGATTTTGATCGTACGGTCTGTATTTTTTTTGTGTTGTAGAAATTAGGATTTCTAAGATTCGGTACTCAAAATTTCGGAATTAAATAATTCAAGATCTTAGGGTGTTCTCGTTTTACTTGATACTTATTGAGAGTACCTAACAATATTTTGCCCTGTAGATAAGATACTAGATTGATCTTTTGATTTTGTATCATATTTACCTAGCTACTCGTATACTGACTTTTAAAGGTAAAATAGAGCCAGTGTATAATTCATAATGCAACTCCGGAAAGATGAGTCTGCGGGGGGCACTAAAGGAAAAATATAACCACATCCAATTTTAAAGGAAAACAAAACCCCTTCCGAGACTGCCTTACCTATGTTCGCACTATGACCAAGATGAGTGGTTAGATTGAACCGGTGCGCACGTACCCACCGACCGTAACAGTAAAGATTTAAGGTCGATTTTGAGGTGGATGCCTTGTGGTAAGGTTGACGAAAAATAGCGCCACGTTTACGTGCTGTTATATTTTAGAGTGCCCGTTGAAATGGAGACCGATAGCGGAGAGCTACCCTCGTTTTATTTCGGGGATTGGCGTAAAAAATATATATTTCAATTCAATGTTTAAGACGAGTGTGGTAAACAAAGTTCCAAAATTTTAATTATTTATTAACTGTCCAATTCGGTATGTTTACTAGGTTTTTAAGGAATTGTAAGATATATTTTTACACTTCCGTACTGTACTCTCATATCTGTAATCTATCAAATCCTTATTTAAAACTACAATTGATAAAAACCGCCTAAGTGCGAGGCAGGCGGTACGAAAACATCTGCACGCGAGTCCGGCTCACACTTAACCGGTTTTTCTTATATTCTGAGCTTTGGCGTCATAAGTCTTTTACTCGTGCGGCCTGTGGGTTAAATATACGCTCCGATCTTTTAACGCCCTACGTGTTCAATATAACAATGGTTTGAGGATGTTGCTGGGACTGCCTCGTTTCTGTAGCGCATCAGGGATGTGCGCCGAGGCTCGCGTCGATAGTTTCCAGGCCATTATTCGCAAGAGAGTCGCCTCCCTGACCTGATGCGACGTGTGCGAGATAGTCCCAACAGCCTCCTCAATACGATTGTGCATAGGTTCGACTGCCCAGTCGTGAAACACTGGAATTCCTGTCATGCGGGCCATAGAATTGTATTGTTTTAATGTTGTAGTAGTTTTATCAGTGTAGTACTTACTAACATAGTTTTAAGAAAATGTTACTAATAAAATATGGACTTCGGTTTGAAATAAAATGATTATTATTATTATTATTATATTATAAGTAATCCTTTCCTATTATAACAAAAAAAAATAATCACGTAGTATGTTTGGGCCAAATCTCGCAACGAAATTTTATACCAGTTCCCGACAATAGAGTGAGCTGTAATGGAATATTATTAAGCGAAATGTCTATCATTATTAGTGATATTATTCTTTAGTCAGGGTATCGAGGGTATATCTGCAGTAGAGCTCAAAACCGATTTGCTACGTTTTGCAAGCAGGTTAATGGTCAAGTTAGATTGGTAAAGTTTGTGTGCTAACTCTGAGTGGACTCCCAGTAGCGATTTTATTGCTTAAATTAGTAAACTGTATAAAATTAATAATTATCTCCTGTGTCAAAAACAAGGTTCACAAATGTATAAAGGTACCTAACAAACATTTTCTATTCTATATGATAATATGTACATTGAAACCTTATGTATATTATAAAGGAAAGGTAATCTATGCTTTTTCTTTTCGCCTTCTTCGGTGTCGATAAGTAATTAATAGGAAACCATGGAAAGTTATTGAAAAGTTAATCTGCTTATCATATTACTGGTTGTCTGGACTTTATCAAAACTCAAAATTTCGAAAAGAAAACCTAGGTACGTGCTCAAAGTGATATCAGTTTCTTCATATTTATGTATGTATGTATACTCTTGGGGAAGAAACTGGGCTAGGAGCCTGGGATTACTGTACTAACATAATAAGAAAGCATTCATAGAACAGTTTTATTCATGGTACCTTTAGGAACACAAATAAAGTACGTACGTCAACTTTGATCCAAGGCCAAAGGATTTCTCAGTATTTAAAATTTCATTTAACTAATCCGAATTGGAATTCCTGAGATACGAAAAACCAAAAAAAACACGGTCATCGCTCCCAATTATGAGTCGGGCAAGGTCTTGAGGCGCATTCCCGCGGAGGCATTCGCAATTCACGGCGCTCGAATATAGATGGCGTGGCGTTAACTGCAAACGTTGATTCTCGTTAATTCTCAAACGGATAATCTCGCCGCAGACGATTTGAAGCTTCATTTCCTATTCGATTGCTTTTGTGCTAAGAATAGTCAGGCATGACGATCTGAATACTGTTTACGTACGTAATACTATATAACCTCTACAACTTGCTTTGCCAAGATACGAAAGCGAATAATTGATTAAAAGGATTTTTGCATATTTTGCACTGTTAACCAACAACCACTTTTCAGTCTTGGTTATATAATTCTGTACTTCTCGGTCATTATAATTATCTAAAAGATATCAAAATTTGGATTGCACTCTATAGGCAATCTGCACTTTTTTCTAGGCAATTCAGTAATAAGCATACTTACGTACTTTATTTTGTAAACTTTTACACCTTAGTATGGTCATTCAATCTAGCATAGCACGATGATAATAATCTCCTATAAACTGTTATTTCTGTGAATTAAGATTCGTTTACATTTGACATTGTTGTAAAGATATTGTGGCGAATTAGATCCACTGCCCTACAATTCTTGTTTCTAACTGTAACTACACAACTCTGCTTACGTCAAGACTTCGTGACAACTCAATGAATAATCAGAACAACATGCGTGTTGTAAAATATGAGAACAATCGTAATGAGCTAGCTGTTTATGCTTCTTAACTCATTCGCCGACGGAGAAGGCAAACTTTTCACTCGCTAAAAACTGAGCGGATATCCGTTCGGCGTCTTACATCATAGCATGTTACTTTAGTACTTTACCGACCAAGCGGTAATTTGCTTCATTCAATTTTATTTAAAAACAGTACATGGCTATATTTACTACATAGCTTCAGCTTTCAGACAGATGGACAATAGAGTTATTATCAGGGGTCATACTTTTGCTGCCGATGACGTCAAAATTACGAAATTTCGCACACAGGATGCTTGCATTTAGCAATCAAAATTTAGATTACAGCAGCAGCTTTATTACCACTTATTATTAAAATGGTAAATTGATTCGGCGAGTATTATTCAAAGGAATAATGCCAGAATAGTATTTAATGCAAATTGTTATTACAGCATAAGAATCCTTTATATCACGATAAAGCAACACGACGATACTTGCTACTGTCCGTCTCAATGTCAGTATCGTTAAACTCATAAAATTTGGTATGTGTTTATGGCTTTGTTGCAGTACGGGTTTATGCATAGGTAAACGGACCAAATTTCAACCTGTCGTTACTAGTCATTCATTTTAATCATCCTATATGCAAAATGACGTCATCGGCATCGGTTCCGTTTTTAAGCATTTGGTGTGGACCCCTATTAAAGACAAAGTTTTTTTTTAACTTTATGTTGTTTTTTTTCAGAAGTTAAACGCAAGTACTGTAAATGCTGTTCCCCAAGCCTACGACTTCGTATCGCAGCAGACCGTAACAAGCACGTGGCGCGTACTGAAACTCTAAAAACACTCATTTATCACGAGAGATGAGAAAGGAAAAATAAACTGCCGTTTTGTTGCGCTTTTTCCAGAGGGATATAAAGGAAGTGAAGCGGCCGGATTCCCAGATGGGATTTAATGCAACACCTTGGATTAAATATTTGAAGAGGCAATTTATTTCTACAATTGAGAAAGTTTGTTATCACGCAGTGCTTACTCAACAGCATCAGGCTACCAAGTGACCACACAGAATATTGTGCTACGTACAACTTATTGAAGAATTTACTTCACGCAGCCTCACTAAAAGTTACACTTAAAGTTCTGGTTTGGCACTTGTTCTTAAAACTTTTTCCTGCTTATTAAGCGTGTTTATGTATTATATTAGTTTATTATGTGTACCTACCTATACATCTATCGATATACATATACTTTACTGGTACAAAACAATTTTAATTTGGTTTAAATGTACATGCCTGCTCTATTTTCGAAAATGAAAAAGTTTATTACATGTGAAACATAAGTATACAGAAATCATGACAGTGAGTTCTGAGCTAGAAGTCCCTGTGTTACAGGAACCGGTTCCGTATCTAGAGCAATTAAATTATTACAGGGTTATTATAGATTTCTTTACAATGTGTGTGTATGTGTGTGTGCAAATTAATTACTATCTGTTGTTGAGGCGAGACAACTTTTTCCATGTAATCAAATATTGTTGTATAAAATAAAATTTTATTTTACGCTTCATATCGCCAACCCTAAAACTCGTAGGAAGTTTCTAAAAATGTATGCATAATTTAAACCCCGCGCACTAATTGCGACAGGGCTCTCACAACCTTGTTATAGCGGACTACGTCGTAATGATTACACTAAATCTCTACATAAAAACTTTAATCGTCAAGTTTCATAGCCCGCTTCATTGTGGCCCAGGCTTTTCCTGAATAACGCGTTGACCGGATTGCTTTAGTTCTTGGATGTAGTTACATAAAATAAATATGACGGGATAATGTGACGTAGTATAAACGTGTTCCAAATTAGGTTTCACTTGTACTGTTGGTTCTAGACAATAATCATACGTTAATGGCGTAAAATACAAAGATTTTTTTGGCAACGAGACGGCCAAAGGCTCACAGGACACAGACATTTGCATGCTCGAGAATACAATCTCAACAATGCAATCTTAAGACTGCAAATGCGTTGCCATGATGAAAACATTCAAGACTCATGAGCAAAAATATTCGTGCTCATCACAAATAGAAACCTGGGGACCGATGTTAGTATTGTAGGCAAGGTCACTACAAACAGTTACAGACACAAAAGCCCGTGGGAAATTGTTTTTGCTTTTGACTTTCCGCTCCTTCTTGCAATCTATTATTTACGCAAGTATTTGTATTGCATTATTATTCACCCCTCTTAATATGGGCCATGTTTGCGGTGTTAGGATCTTGCCGGTTGACGGCATATTGCGAGAGTAAAGGTGTATGTAGAGAGAGTGAGTTGTGTTAATCGATCATGGGAGGTAATACTGGTAATAGGGATATTGACTGACATTTTAAATCAACTGTTTTTTTGGAAGTGTCAAAATAGGAAATGTTGCCGAGGGTGGCAAGTACGCGATAGATGGACGAGTGATATCGAGTGAAGGAGTCCATAAATTGCACCTTCTACCGAGGTAGATCAAAGCGGTTTTCTCAACTACTGCGAGGATATTTAATTTATTTATAGTATACGTAAGGACAGGAATATTTTCATTTTGTATGAAATCAACGATAAAAATTATGTTTACTGACTCCAAATCAGACCAAAAAAAGTTCATAGTTGCAAAAAGTTTTGAGAAAATATAGCTTTTATTATTTATGTCTTCATGTAAATAATAAAATCTTTTCTAGGTGGCTTTTTAGGTGGCTTTATAAATAACTGTACACTACTTTGTCACATGTCATGTTTGAACGTGCTCTAGTAATTTCTCAAAGGCGTTAAAGTGACAAGGTACGAAAGTACAGCTTATAAGGCCGACTGTACAACGGCTTCTACATGATACTTACATTTACGAGCAGTATTGTTTTCTACTGGAAATGTTAAAAGGAATTTTAGTTTTAAGATTACATTCATGCATGTTAAGTATAAATATTTACTAACTTTAGTATCGCAAAACCATGGAAACAGTAATGAGAAGTAAGTACGTAAGTAAGCAAACCTTAAATTATTTCGGCTGTCAACGTTTGTTCTCCGACCAGCAATCCTGTTGGGAAATATACAACAGCCCAGCGACTAATTAGAATCCTCTAGGGAGCGGTACGATACTTTTGTCATAACAAAATATCTTTTCTTTATTTTTATTGCCTCTCAGATTTATCCGTTTTTTAGGATGATTAATTGCTGGTAGAAAGTTTAGAAAAACCAATGTAGCACAACATTTTACTTTCAGATAAAAAACGTTCAAGAAAACTTGTACTGTGTAAACGCTTTCTATACATAAATTTCTTGTCACCGTAATACGTTACAAAGTGATCAAGTAATAGAAACACCAAAAATAACTCATTAATCATCAGCATTTTTATTTTTCTTTGTTTAGTAATTTCTTAGCACCAGACAGACCAGAGCCTTCCCAGATAGCTAACTTTTGAACACTGTTTTATCACTCATATAAATCGGTTTTATTATTATGATCAATCGCTATCAAACCTGACCAAAACAATATGTCAGCAAGCACTTCCTCAAGGCTGTTTACCGCCCCTGAACATGGTCAACATATTTTTGCCATTAATATGTATGACTATTAACCCGGGCCACATTAGCCCCAAGTCGATGTCTTCTCTGACCTGCTTTAATATTTTCATCTTTATTCAAAGAGCCTTATGAATAAAACAAGGCACACTTCTGCGGGGCCGATACGCTGCCGACGCAAGTTGTGCCTACGTCACAACTTTATTCATTTTGTTGTTTAACTAAATTAAAATAGAAGCCCTCTAAGGACAGCCCGCCTATATTAATTTGACTTACATAAGGAATACTCTCAAGTCTGGCTAGTCTTACAAAGACATTCCACGCATCGAAATTAGATTCGGGCACCTACTTTTAGCATGAAATTTAAATTCGCTGAGGGTCGCGCCGACCGAATTGCCCCGGGCGAAATGCGAAATAAGTTAAGCCTACGACGAACACTCACTGTTATAATGAAATCACTTCAAATGCAATGCATTTCTAAATTGGTAGCAGTGACAAAGCATTCATTTGATCGAGTTTACTCTTCATTGTGACGCGTGCGACAACATAGCCAGTCATTGTTCTGCGCTATAAATAAGTTGCAGAGTTTCGAACACAATTTAACTTGAAATAAAATTTCGCCACCTACCCTCGCAATAAATAGGCCGTATATGGCCCGGAAGGGAAGGGCGCGGCTTCGTATCTCGCCTTATATCGCTTTGTGAACACCTCGTAAGTTTCCGATTCTCGAACTTCTTTGTGTTTTCGTGCCCAATGAAATGAGTAAGTAGAAAATGCGATTGACATTTATTTTTCGTTTAGCCGATTTGCTCTGAGTCATTGGCGTCGCCGATTACCCCTAGGAGGCCAATTCACGTCGTCGAGTTTGGATACCCACTCGAACACGTTATTATTACATTGAAATTATATTTCGTTGTCTGAAATTGGTTGTTGTAATCCAATAACCAATTTTAAAAATTGAGTTTTTTCGCTCTCGGTTCTGTTCCAAAACAGATTACGTAAAATTCACCTTTTTAAAAGTTATTCAGTAAAGGAACGCTTTTAGTTGTGACATGTTTATCGGTCTTTTTGCTTGGCATTATATTTTTTTCTTAATAGAAGACTATTAAGACTAAGGGTATGAAGACATAATAAATTTATTATACCTGCTACAAAGATCATGAAAGATGTGTAGAAATGTTTCTAATTAAAAAAAACTACTTACAAACAACATTTCAGTAGCATATAGTAGAGTAACAAGTAGACTAGACGAACTAATCTCGAATGTTAGGATTAATTCCCCTATTAACCCGGTCATAAAAGAAGTACAATCAGGTTTGCACCTTGAAATTCCTGTGAAGTTATTTAGAAAATGGATGCTTTTACTGTACATAAAGCTTTGAAAATAAACCGCTTGAGAGCGCGACGTGCGCCACGAACAATTGGTCAAGTTTAACAATCCTTTGACGCCGTTTTAAAATGATTTTTAAAGACAACAGAACAGATAGAAATTGTTTATCTGACAAAAATAAAGCGGTGTCCCTGAGCGCTATTGCATTTTGCTATGTATTCAATTTGATCGTTCTTTACTGAAACTGTTAATGCAAGTATTAGGACAAAAAGACAAAGACTGTTGTTAACATTATCTTGTATGCCTTATTTATGATCTTACATTTGTTCTTATAATCGCTGACTGCGGTCAGTATAACGAGTTCCAGTAGTAGGCAATCAAAATTAGGTATTAGTTGCGAGCGAAAAATCAAAACAATGCCCAAACCCAACGCGTCTGTAATAACGATCCACTATGATATGAGCAAACAGCAGCCTGTATAAGGAACTGATATCAATTTCACGCAACTTATGCGGATACGTCTCGAACAAACACGGGTGTCTGAAAACACAGTACACAGGTTAAACACAGCAGTATACTGCGTTAGCTAGTAGGATCTTTTGGGCTTTGTTGAAGGCTGATCGTAGGTAAGGATGAGTTCATAATGTTTTATGGTATTGTACTGAAACATAATGAGTTGTGTAGACAGGTCGTGGGAACCGACACCAGCGGCACATCTTTGGGCTTGTTGTCTATAGCCCCTTGTTTATCGGGCACTTTTGTTCCGATAATATGATTTCATAGTAGGTAGGTAAATAAATAAATAATGGAAGCATTTTATTTGTCACGAACGAGATTTTTCTTGCGGACACGAGGATTATTTATGACAGTAATGTATTATTGGGCATGACGTTTTCTTATTTCAGCACCGACTTAATAAAAAACATCTAACTTACAGGTTTGTCAACAAATTCTGTTTCCTTTGCTTAAAAGCAACCACGTCACAGCCAATCAAAGATTTGTTTTCGACATTGTTGTGATGAAATGATAATTTAACAAGTCTAACAAAATGCATTTTAAAACCCGACTGCATGTTTTGATATTGTCGTCTATATAATCATGTTAGTTACCCTTTATATATTGTTTGTGCCGCTATATTATTTTTGTTTTAATGTGACTTAATGTGACACTTGCGACGTTAGGACGAATGTAACGAAACCTCGCTTGTTGAAATCGGCCCATCCATCCAGCCTCTACGAGAGAAAATATTAGGACACACATACGGGTCAAACACATAACCCTCCTTTTGGGCTTTGCCGCGGTCGGGTAAAAACTGTTTAATTAAATAGAGTGTATATAACCCTGTATTTGATCATTAAATCAGCTTTAGACATCATAATATTGCATTGTATTTGTATTGTGAGTTTAAGTGATGAATTCTAAATTTCAGCCCATTTCAATAATAGGAACTTACAACATTTGATCCAAACATCCATATGTACATACTAACACAAATAAGGTTAAATAAAATCTTGTAAAAACCCCTACAATTGCTATTGTCTGATCAAACTCGTAAGTTACGCAAACGACGTTGGAGCCAATGAATTTTGATAAGAAATCAGGCGCGTTCCATTTCCTTGGATTTAAGATACTATAACGCTATGATGTGCTCCACAAATTTTATAACACATTACATAAAGTTTACGTGTATCTTGTTAGGCGTATATATATGAAAGCTGATGTGTATTTGTATATTAATGCACTGTATCAATGGAAGGTTCTCCAGGGCATTACCGGAGCCGGTTAGCGGACAACATGCTTTCATATTTTGAACGCTATGCCTAATGAAGTGAGAGGAATGATGGATGGGGCCAGTCTACCACGTCATTATTGGACCAACAACCCAGTTTCCTTCATAAAAGGCCGCGTCAACCATATATTCTTTAAAATAAACAAAGTTAATCCACGCGGAAGTAAAAATAGCTTATATTAAACTCAATACTTGCTGTTTTTTTGATTAAGTTCATAAAATACTAAGGTTTGTTTCAAGAGTTTTTCAGAAACAAGATAAAACAATGATTTTATAGCGCTTTCCAACATTCGCTGTTTACAACTACTTTGATTAGTCATTACGAATGATTTTCTTATAAAAATAAATAAGTGGAGCGAATTTTTATCGATTCATGGTCCATTTTCTCCTTCGGGTCTCGCATTAGAGATCTATGCCAAATGCCTTTTATCGTCCCTTCTGACATGGTGATTTATTGGTGAATTTCACTTGCTTTAATTTCCCTTGACCTAAAATCGGCCGCAATCAATCGTGCCACGGATAATTTACATATTTGACTTCCTCATCTGTTGGAAAAATGCCTAGTTATGTTAATGTTTTGTGGATATCATTCCTCCATAAAGTAACCAAGTCTTGTCGATTATTTCTTACTTTCAGAATATTTTCATTGTTATGTTGCTAACAATGAAGGGATTTTGACTAACAGAAATCATCAACTTAGTGAATAGGTACAGTAGTGTACAAAATGTGTTCACAGTACCAAAGCAAATACATAAAAATAAGTACGAAACACTAAGCAAGTTAGGCTCTGGGCCTTTCAAAACAACACATACGGCTACAGCGATACAAACTCCCTATTATATGGGTAAACACCGAAATTAAATTATTCCAATACAGCTCATAGTTCCAGCAGTAATAATTATCGGACCGGTCCAACGTACTCCTCTGGGTCCCTGTCGCTTTAATTAACATTTCCTCAAATGTTACCATTACTTCGGATAGTCACAACGTGGACCTTTGTCTGCCGCGGTCCGTTTGTTTAGAGCCGACGCAGACGATCGCTTCAATCGCTTTCAGACTTAACTGAATCAGAACACCCACAACAAGACAAACGTCAATTGCAATAGTTCGAATCTATCAGAATGTTGCTGAGATTCTAACCTATCATCATTCAAGTTTGCAGTAATAATAATATAGTCTTATTGCTTTAGTGTCTAGGTATAATTTTGAATACACATAAAATATTTGTAAACTGTTATTTGATTTGCTGACTAGTCGTCAAAATGTCTTAAATCACGTCAACATTTTTTGAAAAAAATTACCTACTGTACTGTACAGTCAAAGACATAAATACACTTGGCAGCAAAAAATCGAGCCACTTGTGATTAAGTGGCTAGATTTCTTTGTTCCCAAGTATATTTATACGTTCCCAAGACATCAAAAATATCTATACACCTTAATGCCACTGGCAATAAGATCCGTGTATAATATTATTGACGTGATGGCTTTGTAGATATTATGCCCTTGACTGTACTTACTGTAATAAAAAAAACAGGTACTAACCTATTATTTTATTGAAACACCTTTTAACGAATGTATCATTACGCAGAATTTTTAATAAGGCATTTCTTGCCGCATGAGCTATCTTTTTTGGTAATCTCAAGTCTAACGTAATTAATGTATTACATAATTAATTACCCTGACAACATAGTGGTTCCAGCAGAAAATACCGTTCGGTGAAATCAAATTCTATGAAATGGTAGGTTACCCCTAAAATACTTGTATTATGCAATTTTATTAATTAGAAAGTGAAATCCGACGCCTAGATGTTGCTAAAACTATGCTCCTGGTACACCAAACTCACGCTACGCTGTTGCGGCAAACAAGCAACGCCCTGAGGTTTAAGTTAAAATGAATCTACCTGCAACCTACACCAGACCTAACTATTATCAAGTCTCTTATTCTTGAACTCATGTAAACGAAACAAAAAAAAACCTCATCCACCGATTGGTTCCTTTGCGTTACCCCTTACACTTCCTGCGCCCACCATTTACTGTGAACTCAATTCCGCGATGATAATTGGAATCACAGCGATATCTCTCGCCTTTTGTTAACCCTGAGTTATGACAAAAGCCAATTGGGATAAACAAGCAATATTACATCCCATTATAAAGCCCTATTAACGCCCTGTTTAATTTAGCCATGCAAGTTACCGGTTAGCGTCGTTTCGGTGCTGTTGCAAAAAATCCAAGCCGCCTACCTGAAAAAAAAAATGTTTGGTTAAAAACTTTTTTCTTTATGGCATGGAAGAAGTAAACGAGCACACATATACGATGTTATGATGGTAAGTAGAGGCAATCTGAGAGCCACTGACATTTGCATTCTCAAAACTGCAATCCTAAAACTGCAAATGCGTTGCCAACCCTGAGCAATAGATGGAATGCCTCTCTCTATGCTAGTAATGTTACCGGTTGTCTTATCCCCATATCGGAACACAACAATAAGAGCACTTAGTACTGATAGGCGGTAGGTAAAAAGGTTAAAGGATAAGTTGGTTCAATAAGTTAGTTACGGTTTTTGCCGAAACTATAATCAAAATCGAACCTTCAATTTTAATTTATTTATTTTGTAAACATAGGTTTCGTTACAGGTGGTACAGTTTTAAAATAGATCGCTATGTTTTTCCATTAGGCACTTACAAAATACAATAGTACTATTACTAGTTAAAATTAAAACTTACATGTCAAAAATAAACTTAGTAAATTACATTTTAAAATTCGGTTTCGGTAAAAAAAAATTTTCGGTCAGACACTAATTAAAGCTTAACTAAGTGAATTAAATTAAATTACTTAACTTACGATAGGTAAAAATATAGGGCAATTTATGTTATTAAATCTGTATTTCATCGTCTAAATACTAACTTAAACACAATCACAAGATCAATCTGAACAGACAGTTGATTTACCCAAATCCTTCGCCGCGCCGGGATGTCCCCTAATACCGCAGTGTTTATTATTGCACAGTCACGAAGTTTAATAGATAATATTGAGACCCCCAGCGCCACAAAGAAGCCAGTCATTTTATTAAAAGCCTACGAGGCAGTAATAAGATTAACTGGCTAAATTACTTCGCTGCCAACTTATTCCTCTCTAATAAAAATTAAGTTAAATTAAGAATTTTCCGTCTCCCATATCACGCCAGTGAGTTATTTCTTTTATCTAAATTTGCTCCTTGGACGAGACCCTTCCTTAGTGTTATCTGTTTGCAATGAATCATCTGCTACTGTAACAAGGTTTTCATCCGGGATAACAGGCCGGCCAACTATAAATTTGCTCCAATTTAGTGGTTTTGGGAGAGGAAAAGACATCTTGTCTTTTCTTAACCGTGTAACAGCCTCTCTTTTACATTTTTATTTCTGTGGGATTTATACCCAGCTATAGCTTGATTTTTTTGCATAAATTATGACTACAAACTGTTCTCAATTAAATGTAAAATTTTACTAACCATCACACAGAATTATCACTTACCTCTTATAACCACTTCAATTTTAATTCATTCCGTCTCAAGTATCAAAGAACCTGAGAACTCCGTCCCTAAATCGCGAAGTCCAACGTTTTGATCAATTCCTTCGATTGCCAGGCTCAAGTTAATTTTGTTGAGTTCTAAGCGAGAGCAAGAGTAAGGAAAGTAACGTTTTAAATAAGGCGTAAGAGGGGGGCTTATCTGGCTGATTGCGGCGGTATCGCGCGCGCAAATCGCCTCGTTCGGCTTACACCGCGCGGATCCAGATGTTACGTAACTCCACTGATAAAGGAACTCCGCATTACACTATATTAGGCACTAGTTTATTTTCGTTTGTCCTGGGCTACTGATACAGTTGTGCTTAGCGCAGTTTTTATCCATAATCATGATGTTATCTAGGTAAACTACAGTAGTTCTTAAAACATCCTTTAGCTTTGTACTTCTCTTTCACTTTACCCGAACCCAAAAGACTTTTAAGACGTCTGGCACTAAATTTAAACTGTTAGTGCAAAATATAAACTACTACTCGTAATAAAACTTTTAAAAGATCAACATATACTATAAAAGAATAAGATAATAACCATGAAAAAAATGGTGAAGATGCAGATAGTCATCATTGTAAACTAAAATGATGCTGTGCAGCGTGCAGTAAGTATAACATTAAACAAATACTTATGCTACAAAATGTTACCTTAATAGTTTTGATTATTTTTATTTAAAACTTCCAGCAGTGCAATCCCCTTGGAATTTATTCATAAAGTAAAAGCTAAGTTTACAACTTTCGCCTTCGTAATACCCAAACTGTCGCCAGTCAGAACCCCTGCCGACAACCGGATTACTAGGACATAAGCTCCGTCAAGCAACCGTTAGAGGTCACGACTTACGACCCGTATTCCTTAATACGTCAACCGAACTGAACTCCTAAAAGGATTACTGGTGGATGAGTGGCTCGAATTCGACGGCATATCCAAATAGACCCAGAATGTAAAGCCAGCGATAGACTAGCCCTAAGATATAATAATTGAATAGTCGTTAGCGACAGCAATGCACGCGTACCGTCAACCGACTCGAATCTCGATGAGGAAGTTTAATGCAGCCTTAAAAGCAACCAGTCTGCCCCTAGCTTAAGGCACTCGAACACAACTAAAGTCAGGGATAACGTTAAACCCAGAAAGGATATAGGGAAGATTAGGTGATGAAAGTGCGTTAGATTCGTGCCGTATACAGTGGCGCTCTCTGGTATAAATTGCAAGTAATTGGATAAGTTTATGCGACGCGACTTCGGTGTAGGGAGCACAATGGCGGTCCCCGAGCGAGGTATTGCGTTATCGCATATATATTCGCAATAATTTAGCGCGTCCCCACTCCGGGCGGCTGTTAAGAAACGGGCGACACCCGCGCGCTACTAGGCATTCGTGCGGAAATAAAATGTTCGCGGAAAAGACACGGTTTATTTATATCATGAATGAGCTAAATCACTCCAGAAAAAACATGAAAACTCTTGAAAAATTCTCCATCAGGAAAAGACCCATTCCAGTTTACCTACCTATTGCATTTAAAAAAAGCGGCCTAGGTCGAGTTGGACTCGCCCATGAAGGGTTCCGTACCAGCAAGACAATTTATGACGTATTAAGAAAAAAACTACTTACTAGATCTCGTTCAAACCAATTTTCGGTGGGAGTTTGCATGATAATGTACATCACATACAGGGGGAGACACACATTTAACCACTTTGAAAGCGTCAACAATTCAATTAAAAAATATATATATTAGCAACCTCAATATCATTTTTGAAGACCTATCCATAGATACCCCACATGACTGGGTTTGATGAAAAAAATAATATGAGTTTCAGTTCTAAGTAAAATAGGTGGAAAAATTCGAGCATGGCTTTAGGCTGTATTTATTGAAAAAAAAAAACAATACAGCTTTATGCCTTTTTCCCCAATAATTAATACAAATATGGATGTTAGTGTCACAAAAGGCTCATCTTATTAATATTAAAGAGTTTGTTTCATAAAATTTCACATTGGCTACTACAATCCCCGTTACTTATTTTTACTACTTTTTGTTCCTCACAATTGCCTCATTTAATCCCAAGTTGAAGGCACATCCAGCTCCCAAACACGATGCTTGAGGACACTCAGAATATTTACCGTACGCACCTGAGATAACTTAATAGATATCACAAAATTACCGCGTCCTTCTCCATATACACTCCCCAGTAATTGTTCTACCTCCAGCCGATGAAGTGTTAGGTAAAGGGTGATTTATAATGGTTTCTTTATAACGGACCCTTTAATCTGCGTACGAGGTAGTTGGACGATGTAACGGTGAAGGTAATAACTTTAGTTTTAAATTAACGTGTAAGGAAATGAGTGCACGGTGTGGTTACGAGTATTTGTTAAATAACTCAACTTATATTGTAGGTCGCTTTCGTATTTTCAATATTTTCGGCAAAGACCAACTTTGGGTAAGAAACTAACTTCATTTTTTGCGTTGTAAATAAATGCAATTGAATACCACTTTAAGCTTTTGGTAGATCGAGAAATCAAATTTGGCGTCATGCGGATACAAAACTATAAAAAGTCAGCTAATCACATATTTCCTTTTGTATCGGTGCTAAAAAGGCGCTAAATATTATCACGTCGCAGACGGTCGTTAAAAAAACCGTATAAAAACGGAACCGCTGCCGCGCAAGAAACTGCAAACTGGAACGTTGCACCACAAGACGCGATAGCAACAAGAAAAAAAAATTGCTGATCACGTGACATCTAAACGCAGAAAAGCAATTACCATCAATGAAAATACCGTGGAGATTTTATTCACGAGGGTAAAACTTTATAAGAAGTTAAAGAAGATACCCTTTAGATTTTGGGTGATTTTTCTCGTGGGGATAGAACTCTAAGTAGTAAGAGTTGTATCCTTTTTAAACACTTTATAAAAATAAAACGTAGATAAAGCTGACAATTTGAGAGTAAGTAAAAGTGCAACCGTAACATTAATATGAATTTGAACAAAGCTAGCTGCAGATAAAACTCTTGCCCTATATTAGGCCCACGGGGCCCGTGGACTGCCTCATTCCGCAACTTTGCCCCATAAAAGTTAAAGGGCACATTAGGGCAAGTAATAAGCGAACAACCCTGAATTGGACTGAGGCTAGAAGTCTCCGATCTATTAGCGATACGTACAATCCCTAATTAGAGTTTATAATCTACCTTTTAAAAATTATAGCCCCAAGTTTAATTGAGGAAGTTGAAATGGTTACTTACAAACAGCCTTGTAAGTTATAAATGTAACTGCCGGTCATATAACGAAAGTACACATAACTAATAATAATGTTTAAAACATTAAATAAATTGCCCTGAGGATTAAAAACCAGCCATAAGAGGGTTACCCTGAAAACCTGAGTTAGTTTTGCAGGAATAGTTCCATAAGATCATTAAAACGCGTAGCTACAATGCGTATTCCTAATGTTGTTGACTTTTAGATTTGATTCAAAACATAACTAGCGTTTGTGACTTCGTCTGTGTATAACCTATCTCAAAGCAGTGTGTGTTCTGGTGTGGGGATAAGACAACCGCTGAAATCACTGGCATATCATTACTTCTTAGTCCTCGGGGTTTGCAACGCCTTTTTAGGGGTAGTCAAACTAGGAACCCTTATAGTTTCGCCATATCCGTCCGTCCGCAGCCTAGCTCAGAGGCTCTTAGTACTAGAAAGCTGTAATTTGGCATGGCAAAATATTGTTTTTTTTTTTGTGTACCTCCCCTACACTTAACGTGGGGATGTATTTTTTTCTCGTCTACCCCATAGTGTGGGGTATCGTTGGATAGGGCATCCAAAAACATTACGGATTTGTGTAAACAATTTATCGATTAAGAAATCCGTTTAGGAAATATTAAGCTTTAAAGCGCTATTTTTTGTTAGACTCAAGTGTCCCCTACAGCTAAAACTAAATATACTAAATATCAGAAAAACAACTTAAATGAAAGCGCATACAACGAATTTAAAAGTAAAACTATCACGACTAAGTAGATATCATTGGTTCTTGAGATACAGGCGATTAAAGTGTTTGTACCTACTAAAATCATCTAAGACGGACCAAAAACTTTAAATAGAAAGCTAGTTATTACTTGTTGATTTTTATGTTTGTAATATTTTACGGCTTCGGAACCCTACTCTGAGCATGATCCGACATGCTCTTGCCCGGTTTTTGTATTAAGAAAATGTCTTTGCGTCACCACAGATCCCACTTACCATCAGGTAGCCTGAGTGGACGTTCGCCTTCTCAATGCCATGACCAGTTTAACGCAATTCCATATTTACGATATTTTCTGGGATACAAATTAATCTATGCGCCGCCCTGATGACTTGAACTGCTTGTGCGCTAATTTCAGTTTAATCCGGCCAGCTCTTTATGCGTAATCAGAAGAAAAAAAATCAAATGTCTTCTCAAAGTTTCGCAACCTATATACTTTATATTAAGTGAGCTAAACTTATTTATTACTTATAAGTCAAAATGTTAAGAATTTTAGATAATGCGCACATGGGCTCCTAATTATACCACCGTACCGAGCCGGTCGGTGGCCCGAATTGTGGTGCACTTCAATGCAAGTGTCGAAACCGGTGCATGCTGCGGTTAGATCTAGGTTCACCGCAAGATAACAGATATACCTACAACTACTAGGGCAACCGGAATTAACTGTACCTTGCGAGAAATTGCTTATAAATCGCATGACTACCTTTGCATTTCCAACTGATTAATTTTTACAATTTTCGATAAATTTTAATGACCATCTTTGAGTATAAAAACCAGATTTACTAACTTCCATTTAACGCTTTAATCTTCTACTTAGATTTTGTACCGTTTATATATTAAGTATTGTAGCTCTGCTAATGTGATGATCGAATCCGAAGTGTGTTTAATGTAACTTGCATTGATGCTTAACTATCCAAATATCTTATATTAATTTTAAGACTATATTTGATTAAAAAAACTACTTTCTGAATAAGTTTGAGCTCTCCTTAATGGTAGAAATACCTGTATCGAAAATATTAAAATGACCATTGTACATTGCCTTTGTTTCTCGAAAACTGGTTAAACATTCGGTTCGATACAATGGAAATGTGTTACCGACGTTGATCGATTGTTTCCTCATATCCAGGTTCTTTCTTTATAATATTCCCGTATAAGGGTTTTGACTCTCTGTGATTTCATAAAGTGTAATGTTGTTTAGATGATTGTGCTTTTATTTCCAAAAACGATACGTTGGCTCGATTTTAACGGACAGAAGTTTTTTCTTTATAACAGCATGGCTAACCTAACATCCTGTGGTTGTGAAAAATATTGGTTGCAATTAAATTACGCCTCGTTACTCGACAAAGGCTAGTTTATTTAACGCAGTCACTGACCGCCGTAGAACTAGTAATTATAAACAAGCTCCTTGTTATTATAGGGTAAGTATCATTGACCATTAATTATACTCCAACGGATCGTCCCTTTCTCTCCCTTTGAGGAACGTTATTGATATCGTAAAACTTGTTAGAATCTATATAAGTTTCGTAAAATCGGCATAGTTATATTTTACATACATAGTGCCTAAAGCCTTAGCTTCAAAAAGAGAAGGACAAGAAGAAAAAAGAAAATCAGATACCTAGAATCAAAAAGTTCCACCCAACCTTTTTATTCTACTGCGTTATCACGATATCGCGTTTGACGTGATTTAGAATCGTTTATGTCACAGTCGCCATTATTGAAAATGACTTAAGAGTTATCAAAACGTTGACAATAAGGAAACACGTCAAAAGCGATATCGTTTTTACCGTGTAGAATCTCGGCCCTGGTTCAATCATAATAAACTCCGTTTTCAAAAGCGTCCTAGGCGGCAATAAAGGTGATATAAAACCGACGACATTGTAGGATTTGAATTTAAGCAAATAAATCTCAATACAGCACTAACACATGCTTAAGCACCTAGAGAAAGTCATATAATTTTCATCCGGTTCGCGCCGGGAAGTGAGACAGGTGGATACCAGTCTATCACACGAGGCATCCCGCATAGGAAAGTGGCCAAGTCGGATTTTTGCAGTTTTCACTCTCGTCAGCTTTCACTGCGCCGCCACCGGTTCTCGACGAAATCCATAAATAACTTAGTAATCGCTAATTTATTATAGACGTCGTTAAATTAAATTGCCTGCGATTATGGCTCTCCTATAGTCTACTTTGTCAGATGACTGTTTTATGACATATCAATTAACTTTCTTGCACGCTGGCCCCTTGCCTCACTTAAGTATTTGATAACTTTTTGATGACACAATGCCTTGCCTCTCTTTTTTAATTACTTACAGATAATTTGTTATACGCTTCAACTTTTATTGTGTGCAAAGAAAACAAGCAATTAGTTAATAATTCAAGCAGGATAAATGTCTGAAAAACAGATTTAACAAACGAAATTTTCACTCAAGAAGCCCCCAAAAAGCTAATGAGACAAAAGAGTGATTTGGTGATTGTTGTGGAGAGTACCGGCGATGTTAACACAAGATGAGTCGCAATGCCCTGAAAGCTTTCAAGTAAAGTAGGCCAACCTAATGTTTTGTCCATTATGAACTCTGCCCGCAGTTTCGCAGAAAAAATATAAATTAAAACACCACGGACGGGCAAAATCTGTGCTTTCCTCTCTGCCAAAATGTTATCCGAAGCATCGTGGAGGATTTTATTACGAGTACGAGCGTGTTGACCTATGACTAACCTTAAAGTTAATAAGTAAATAAGTATTAAGTACGGATAAGGAAGTAGTAAATATTAAAGCAAAGTTGTAGTCTATGCCCGTGATTAAGTGACGGAGTGGAGTGTCTGCGCCTTATGCTCGGTCGTCACGGCCCATTGCCCACCCTCAGGTGCGAAAGGCATTAATACGATTAAGAAATCCCTGATGAGCCCACGCAACAACACCCGATGTGCTCGCACTCCGTCTCTCCGTCGTCTCTCTCGCTCTCTTATCACACTTCAGCACAATTTCCTCAATTACTAGGATCAAGGAGAAGTAATGAAATGAGAGTAATCATTATCTCATTCGTTTCTGTACGCTTTCGTCGCCAGAGGCTACTTTAAATAAAGCATTAAAAGACTGCTACGGATTATCACACAATTTATTCAGGTGCTTAATTTGAGCGGCTATCCCACTTTGAGTACAATTTATTTTTATTTCACTTAATGGAGCTTCTGGACCGTTGAGATTTACCCACCTTCAATTTTCATTTTAAAATGCTTTCTTTGTGGATCATATTTTTGTCTTACCTACGCATAAAAGAAAACGAGAGAAATTTTATTGCGTTTTCCTTTTGTTGGACAAAGGTACGCTTTGCATTTAATTTACGAACCGTCAGATTATCTGGTCTTAAATAATGTGTAGAGTCGTGCACGCGTCTCAACTATTCGAGCGCGTGGCAACTTTCTCGGCTAGTACCGCCTACCTATGTCAAACTTATAACAAGTTGCATGTGTCTCGGGAAGCGGACGAAGGCAGTGGCGGCTTGTCATACATCGCGGGAACTTTCAACAATTATGAAACTGCAAATCCGAATTTAAATTGAACACACATTTGGTGTGCGGCTATTAAAGTCCGATCATACCGTGAGAGCGGGCATGCGCCGCCGCTGCACTCTCATGAATGGCTGGCAGTCCAATCGAAACTTTTGATTAAAATCAAGCAAACCAGGCAGTATGCACTGATTCCGACTGAGTGCTGATATCTTTATTTGAGCTGTGTTATGTTCAAATTGGGAATCTATGATTGGACCTATGTTTACACGATCGATCTCTCTGTGTTCACGCTTGCAGTAGAACTAATTGAAAACTGTTGAGTTGTACACGATGGAAATGCATTTTAGTAAAATTGAGAATTACTTTAGAATTAATTTTCAGTTCTTAAAAAAAACATGCTCTAGTGGAATTTTATTTCATCTTTTTTCTTTTAACGAAGTCGTGACTCTGTAATCTATGTTGCGATGAAAGTAAAATATAAACCCAATCGAATTTCGCAATAGGTAGTACTTATTGGAGGCACTGTGTAACTTAAAGATCGGCACATTTTAACAAATATTCTTGCTTCGAAAATAATTAATATTGCGGGTCAAGTAAATCAGCTTGAGATAGTCCATCAGAATCTGTCCATCCAGCCAGATAAAAGGATGAAAACGACTTGAAACTTTCTTTGCACCGCCCGTCCCGGGCCCACTTCATCATTTGTCAGAGAAAAAATGTTTAAACTTCCGAAAGAAAAGTAAGATTTATCGCAATTTAAATCTATTCCGAATTCGTTTAGGGCGCGACTTTCACTCTTGCCGGCGTGTCGCCTTCGATTCTGTTTATTAATATTCATTGCTCATTGTAAAACAAAGCGTAGAGATCCAATTAAGCCTCGTGAAAGGTGTTAGGTTAAGGGGTCCGGCGTCAAAATGCCACATGCAAAAATCATTTATATCCACCCCCAATGCTTTCGGATGCGAACTAAGAGTAATCGGATTAATGCAAGGGTTGGGGCGAACGCGTAGGTCTAGCCATGTAGCGTGGTCGGACGGTGCGAGGGTCGTGCTTCACTAGTGTCGCGTGGCAATGTGAGGCGTGGCGTGGCGCGGCGTGGCGTGGCATGGCGTGGCGCGGTGCGGCGTGGTGCACTGCTCGGGCATGTTCAAGCCGGCGGACATGCCTGCACCGCGGCTCGCTGGCCTATGATGCGGAAATTCCATTAACGGCTACGAATTTGCCGTTGCCCGACGATTTTCGAACATATTGTTCTTAAATTTAGGAATTAGTCAGTTTAGTCGCAAAGCCTCGTGAGCATGAAAATTGTAGCGATAAATTATTGCATGCGTTCAAGCGATGAACATGCGTAGGTAAAATTGAAAGTTTACATAGGTACCTATTAGTTTTACTACCGGTGGGAGCGATTCGGCTTTTATGAAGGGCCGACGTAACCCTAACATTTAACTCTTAATGCTTAAAGCTAAAGTGTCCTTTAGGTTAAAAAAAATATGTACGTCTAGTGCCGATGCCTAACTAGAATGTAATAAAGTTTTATTTAACCTCCGTAATATTTTGTGTCCATAAAAGTTTTATACTGTCTGTAGTACAGTCAAGGAATTTAATTTTTATGCCACTATGGAACCCTGTTATAATGACAGCGTGAAAGAAAACTAAAATTAATGATTAACGCTGTCATTATGACAGGGTTCCATAGTGGCTTAACAAATTAAGTCCTTGACCGTACCTATTTACTATTGGACAAAACTACAACAGTTTTACCGAGTATAAGTCCGCCATTTGTACTTTTTACATTTATTTGTATTGTGCAAAGAAGATTAAATAAATAAATAAATAAATAAATATAAGCTTAACGCTAAAACGTTAGGTGAACCTTATTACCTACATAGCTACTAAGGAAAACAAAACTTGTTATTTTTATAGTTAACTACCTATACAAGCAATGTTTATTGTAATTAACCTAAGAACAAGTTGAAAGGTACCGAGTGTAGCATTCAACAAATACCCTAAATACTTTATGGCGTGTGGCAATTAGCAATAATTATACTATTTTACTGCGTTGCGAAGCGAGTTGATGAATCCCTGAAGATTAGGCAACGAATTGCGAAGCGAGCACTTTCGGTATGAAACAAAAATACTTAAATGTTTATAAAAACAAAAAACCGCCTTCAAAAACGCAAGAAATATTTTTTTAAATTGTAGGCACCTACCTAAATAGGTTAGTCCAACTGAAGTCGGCTTTGTTATTTCTTGCGTTTTTGAAGCCGGCTTTTTGTTTTTTTTAACATTTGTTTTATTTTAAACTTTTTAGTGATCATAAATACGCTGTTCCGTACTCCCACTTATTAGTTGATATGAAACTTTAAGTTTCCAGCGCGCCGCAAGCAACGCCGCCTGACATTCATTGTCATATTTTAACAAGTAAATATTTTTCGTTATAGTCGCTCAACTATCTTAATCTAGATATGTTAACGTCACCCTTGAAATAGGTACCGTTGAGGAGTTCCGATGGCCATCTGGTCTTCATCATCAATTCCATTTCCTCAAATTATACTTTCTGAGTGCAAAAGCTAGACTTCTTACTAAAAATACTAAAACTGCTTTATGTTTGCCTACAATATTTGAGGAGAGATTCAGATTTGGTGACGATGATACCACCTCGAAAAATATCAATATTGTTCCACAATTGACAGAGTACTCGGTGAACATACATGTTTTTTTTTTAAAACACACTTTATTTGAAGTCGGTTAAAAACTAGTAGTAAAATATGTATCATAAATATGCTCACAATAATAATTGTTATTCAAAATGCAACAAGTCGCAAAAAGTTTAGATAAAAATTAAGTTTTTCTGTCTAAAAAGCTAGACAAAATAATGTGCCTAAAACTTAGCCCAGCAGTAGAAAAAAACCGGCGTTCAGAAAAACTGTATCAAGAATACTAATGTAGACCCAGCTTGTAACTTGCAAAATCGTAACATCATTGGCGGCATTGATTTTTACCTCTATTACTATTATTGCAATAACTTCAAAATAAAAAATCTTTGAAAGACTCCATCTAAATTGTGACTGAAATAAGGCTTAACTTATTTCCAACATAAAATCGTGACAGTGTGAAAAAAGTGTACGAAGACAGCGTGCTACTACTTTTCTAGATCTAAATATTGAAATGATGTAACCTTACGTCAATATGAAAGTGAATGTAACATTGAGGGCATTTTTTTTTTATATAATTCAATTAGCAAGCTCAAGCGGAACTTCAGTCGGGCTTTAACAACATCGATGACGCCCGCGACTTTGTACCTCTCCTACACGTTACGTGGGGATGTTTTATTTTTCTCGTCTTTCCCATTGTAGGGTGTTGTTAGATAGGTCGTTCAAAAATATTACTGATTTGTAAAAACATTTTTTCGATTAAATAATCCGTTTATAAAATATTAAGCTTTAAAGCGCTAATTTTTGTTAGACTCGAGTGTCCCCGTCCCCCCTACAGCCAAAACTAAAAATACTAAAAATAAAAAATAAACTTAAATGGAAGAACATATAACGAATTTTAAAGGAAAACTATCACGACTAAGTAGACATCATTGGTTCTTGAGGTAGGTACAGGCGATTGAAGTGTTTACACCGACTAAAATCATCTAAGACGGCACCAATTGACTTTAAATAGAAAATTAGTTATTACTTGTTGATTTGTATGTTTCTAGTACTTAACGGCTTCGGAACCCTACACTGAGCATGGTCCGACATGCTCTTGCCCGGTTTTATTTAGTTAGGGTTGATTTTAAATAAATCCTTTGTAGGGTTTTGTAGTCAATACGGAACCCCTATAGTTTCGGCCATGTCCGTCTGTCCGCCCGTCCCAGGTTCAACTCCGAGACTCTTGATTCCTACTATTTACAAAAGTTTATGACATATTTTATAGATTTAGGGTGCCGTTTCTAGGAAAGATTGAACTTTAAAAGTGTAATTTTCGCAACAGTTGCACGACCGGCCCCCATCCTCTTCAGGCAAAACCAAAACATCTTACTTTAAAGCACATACATATAACGAATTTAAAAGAAAAACTATCACGACTAAGTAGACTTGGTTTATTGTTCATGAGATACAGGCCGCTAAATAAACACTTTAGCGGCCTGTACCTCAAGAACACCTACTAAAAATTATTAACAAATAACTTTAACTAGAACATTGGTTTATACTTGTTGTTTTTGAAATCCTCTTGCCCGGTTTTTTAATGCATCCCTAGGGTATTCAAGAAATACTTCCTCCAAGTTTTAAGTCCAGCCGTCGGTTTGTCAGTCATTTAAGAATTTTAGGTATTAGTATTGGTTATTTGAAGTTTATATCTGTGAGGTACTTTGAAGTAGTAACAAAATACAGAAAGTTGGACTTTAAACGATTTACTATTAATTAAGATCTTCACGTACGTGACCTGCTAAAGGCGACATTCTTTGAATAAGCTACAATTAAAATAATCATGGCGGTGGAGCAATTTGTCCTCGCATCCTAATACCTACGGTATATGTAGTAGTAGGGAGGGGCATGTTGAGCAAGCGGGTAAGTTGAGCAATCGAAATATCTCCAAAACTAAACACCCGACGTAGGGACGTCAAATGGCGGAAAGTGAGGTCTGGGGGAGGGAAACACATTCCGCCATTACAAGTTGCCACGCGGCGTAGGAGTTGATGACATGCATCATTTGTTTTTTTTTTTCGAATTAAAAAGTAAAAAAAGGTAACTGTGGTATTTTACTTCTAAAATTGTGAGAATAGATGACTCAGGCATCAGGTAAGCATTATTACTTAATAAATTTTCGTGTCTTTTGTGTTTTAATACTTATGTTGTCGTAAGTATTACCAATTTTATTATAATCTAATATTTGATAAAAATACGTGGCACGGGGCTAGTTGGTCAGTTTTTGACGGGGCTAGTTGAGCAATGCTCAACTAGCCCCTTTAGTGACTATTCATTAAATTTGTGCAATATATCTTAGTAAAATTTATTATTTGTTGTAGAATGTGAAACTATAAACGAAAAACCACAAGGGGTTCTGCGAAAAATGAACAGTTAAAAAATGCCGCGAAAGCTGTTTTGGTGGAGACAAAAAGTATCAACGCTGCTGCCAAAGAATTCGATATTAAAAGAATGACGTTAACTAGGTACATTCAATAATTAAACAACCCTAGTATTCTTTATATTATATTATTAGATTCAGTGCCAATCCTGCAAGCAATGGGCTCATTCAAAGTGTACGCCAAATGATAATTATTCATATATTTGCACCCATTGTGATAGAAAAAATTATGATAAATGTTTTTTTTAGGTTATTTTTCTACTATGTAAATCTTGTAGTATCCTGATTTATTTTAGTAGGTACCTATTGTTGATTACTTGGTAATAAATTATGTTTTTTTTTTTTTAAATAATCTTTATCTGTTTAGACTAATTCAAGTTGAAGTCTACTTATGTATGATTACTGTACGTCATTTAGAAATAAAGAATTCAGTTAAAAAAATGTGATTATAAAAACGAATTAACGTTGCAAGGAAGAAACAAATCTTGTTGTTTGCTGATCTCGTATTATTACATTATAATTTGAAGTTTATCTATATTACTAGGTACCGTGATTGGTAGTTCTTGAGTCCTAACTAATGAAACGTGATTCCGGAGTCAAAAAATCCGTTAAAATATGTAATTATAATAAGACTGATTGTAGTTTCTTGGTAATAAAGAAATATGAGCAATAAATATGATGATTTAATTAGGTTTCTTCATGCAATTCTTACCTTGCTCAACTTACCTCATACCCATGCTCAACTTACCTCACTATCGGGGTAAGTTGAGCATGTCTAACTTTGGTCACTTTAAAGCGAATTTCTGCTAAACAATACAAAATATAGAAAATCTGTCTAGAGACGTTTATTCCCAGATACATTTCCTAACAATCAAAGCGGATATCATCTTTCTAACGCAAACCATCACGAAAGTACAGGACGATCATTCCAAAGTTGCTCAATGTGCCCCTCCCTACCTACTCACCCTTGGTATTTCATTAACGGTTTTTATAGATTACTACCTCCTGCCTGCAAATTTGTCTAAATTAACTATCTCAAGGATTAATTCAGGGTAAAAACTATCTTCATTCCTAATTTTATCCAAATCCATTCAGCTGATAGCTCGAAGCAACAAATAAACTAACCCACACACATACATATACAAACTTTCGCATATACAACATTAGTGTAATGTATGTAAACTCTTCATTGTACAAATTTGGCAAAGTTACAAAAACGTTACGAATATGAAGTCCCTGTATTTGCCGACCTTTAGAAGGCTGCGGTTCAGATTGACTCATCGCTCGACTAGATCCAAGCTCTCGCCGATTGTTTGGGTGATTGTTGTGCACAAATGTCTTGCGCAACGCAACCTCGAAGATAACTCATTATAAATTATCACGCACTCGACGATTTGCCCATCAATTTGACTCATGATTTGAGACGACGAGCGCGATATAGCGGCCGTGACCCTAGACACGGCTGTCAGCGCCATATTTTTTATTATATTACAGACAAGACGTGTTGATGAAAAACATGGTGCCTCGGAATCGTGCATCAAAGCAACATCAGTTGATAATCTAGTAGCCTTTTTCTATCTTGGTCCTCAAGGTTAGCAACAACCGGCTAAGAGCTAGACCATTTACCATCTGTGGCCTGTGTGCTAATTTACACTCTCAATAAATAAAAGAAATACTGCTTGATGTTTTACTTAAATAAAATCACGCATTTATTATTTATGAAGTATTTTTCTCCTGCCTTTGATGTGTTTTCATCATGATTAGAACGTTTTATTGTCTTTTATTGTTCTTAAACCGTATTAAGTAAGGCTCAAACATGTTTGATTCGGATCTTGATAAATCACAAGACCTTAATACTCAAGGTTCCACAGTAATATACATACAAAAAAGTTGCGTAACTTATGATTTATCGATGTTTCTAAAAGTACAAGGCATAAAGTACGCAGACTTAAAGCTCCGGTGTTTGTCGACATCAATGATACAATGTTAGCAAACATTCTTGGGCAAATAGGAGCAGAATTCAAAGGAGTATTGGCATATCGTGACTGACCGAATTAAAGATCAAACGACAAGGTCAAGCCTTAGTCTTTGGAATACTGTTATATCCCCTCGTTACTCGTATTGGAAATCTAATGTTGATACAACACAAATATGAAGTTAATTCTTCCTTTTGTAAGTAAATATACTGTTCATACTTATTCAATGCTAACATTTTTGTACAAATCTTACATGCTCTTAATACAGTGGAGTTCAAATATGTTATTTCAGAAGTTGTGTCCGATCCTACATTAATCTCTCTAAATTCTAAATTCTCACTACGTTCTTATGTTAGGGTTACTGGGGATATCCCGGAAGTTCCATATTTTTAGTTCCATATGGCACAATCGGTACATATGTAAATGTCAAAAAAGTGACCCTAATAGTTCCATATGGAACTACATACTAGGCTTTACATCTGGTTTTGTTTTAACATGTGGTAAGGTAAATTAAACCACCTTATTGATGCAACTTTTTTAATTTAGACATATAGGTATTTTAAGTTTTAAAACAAAATAAAACCTCTTTCTCAGCCCTTAATTAAAAAAGGATTTATTCTTACTTCTTATTTATTCTTCTTTTTTTTACCTCGGCCGCGTTTTACTATTTTAAAACACATTTGCCGAGGGACACGATCACTTGTATAATTCAATTCAATTCTTTATTAAATGGCTTCTTGTATAATAAACAACGTAAAACCAGAAGTGCCATATACTTGACAATGTTAACTGAAGTATGTAGGTAATCAATGTGAAGACGTGGCCAATTATGTAAAATAAATATAGATATACAAAGGTCGTCCATAGCAGACATTTAATAAATATGAATATGTACCAGTAGTTCCATATGGTACTTCTGGGACATTTCCTTCAAAATTAATATCCCGGTAGATCCATATGGAAGTAGAAAATATGGAACTTTTGGGATATCCCCAGGTTAATTGATGTTTGCTTGAGGTTCTTAGAATATTATCGCGCATCCGAACAGAAATAAAGCTGAATTATATCGCAGATCAACTTGTACATTTCCGATTCGTCGTGGTCGGGTAGAGCGATGAAAGTCACACCGGATTATATAGCGATTATGTAGTGATCGCAGAAAGACGCAGAGGAAACTAATTTTCACGGTCAGTTAGACGAAACTCAAACGTTAGTTGAAACTCTTGACAGTATTTAAAAAAAAATGCTCGCAATCTTTAGTTGTTTCGTACAAACAGCAACATTATTTACTGTACGTCCGTGGACCTTATTATAAAAGGCATAAGATCTACCGATGGGCAGTTAATAAGAGTGGGTGATGGTACGATGTGGGTAGAAAGATTCTTCTTCTTTAAAATTTATCTCTATTAGTAGGTTGGACGTCAGCAAGATTAAACACTGATAATTATCGTTGATCACTATTTTAATTCCTGGACTAATTTGCAATTACGAGTATGTCAAAGTTACGTCATATACCAAATTATAAGAAATGTACTTCTTAGGATTTGATTTAATGCGTCACTTGGACATGTTTCTATAGTGATCCAGGATTAAGTTTGGTTGACTGTGCGATGATGTTATACTTACATCCAAAAACGTAGTTATTTAGAGAAAACAATTCATTAAATTTATTTAAGCCAAATTACGTATGACTACATTACTGTAATCATTTAATTAAACTACGTCTAAATAAACTCTTTTTTGTCATTAATGTTCGAAACATAGAATAAGTTGCTAGCTTGCAGTGGTAGTGGTACTTTGGTGGAATTCTAACAGCATAACCATAGCATTGTTATTAGTAAATAATAAACAAATAAAAATATAGTTTGCATTTGAGATTGTAGGAGAGAGGACAATAGAGAGATCTCTCTCCAGGCGGGTGTTATGCCTGGGGACCGAAGTCCATTTGGATGAAGTTGGAAGTATGTATGTATGTATGTAAACACTTTATTGTACAAAAGAAAAACCAAAACAATACAAAAAATAAAAATAAAAAGATGTACAAAGGCGAACTTATCCCTTTAAGGGATCTCTTCCAGCTAACCCTTGAGAGATTGAGAGAAGTGAAAGGTTGTGCATCGAGTAAACAGGTGTACAAATTTATTTAGAGCACCCAAAAAACAAAAACTAACCAAAAAGACTATAAAAACAAAAAAAAGAACCATAGAATAAAAACAAAACTAATACATTCAAATACTTACATAAATAGATAGAAAGATATGTAATTATACATAAATAAACATACTTAAACTTACATATACTAAATATATGTATATATCAACATTTGGATAATTGATACAATATTTAGGAAATAGAGTCAAGCCAGAACTTTTTTAATTTGCCTTTCAGGGAATCTACCGATTGTGATTGCCTAATACCCGCTGGTAGCCGATTCCACAACCTGACAGAGTGCACAGAAAAGGATTTGGAATAGGATTTAGATTTGTGAGACGGGAAAGCGAGGGTGAGATTGGCCTTTGAGCGCAAACGGTTTTGGGAGCCGGTGGCCATGAAGCTAAACCAATGATACCTGAATAATGATATGATAGCTTAACCAAGCTAATGGTGGCTAGGAAGTTGTATATAAGTCAACCTACCGAAGAAACTTCGTTAGCGCGATGTAGCGCACTGTCAGATTTAGTTGCGCTGTCTGACGCTGGTGGTGCTGGCGAATTGTTTTGTTACAAGTTGTCACTAGATGTCACTAGGTCACCACACCAGCCCCCCTTTGAGACCGGAGGTTGATGGTGATGACGTGCAGTCTGTGCGTTGAAAATACCGCTTGCAAGTGCCAGTAGTGGATGTCTCCAGTAGAGCTCAAGGCCGCGTTGGCGAGCGTAGCAGGAGAAGAGGAGTGGAATGGAGAGTACACAGTGAGTCGTGTACCTGCTCCGTGAAGTACTCGTAGTAGGACGCAGTGAGTCGCGTTGTTGAGTGAGAGTATTGTGCACACTGTAGACACCAGGCATGGAGATATATCAGAATGCTAGTGGTGCACAGTGCGGGTTGTCTGGCTTGCTGTGAGACTGCATCATAGTGCTTGAAAGTCGTCAGGTTGCGTAAATGTCCATTGTCGGGGGTCACCAATGTAGGACGACAATCACGTCGGTGTAGGAGGACGATCACGTCGGGGTCACCAATGTAGGTAGAGAATCTCGTCGCGCTGGCGAGTTGTTTTGTTACAAGTGGTCACTAGATGTTGCTAGGTTGCCACAAGATAAACCTCTATACGAATGATTTTCCAGAATTAAAAAAAAAATGTTGTTGTCAATTATATCCTTAAAATAATAACTAATACTTACTAATCTGGCAACCTGCAACTGTTAAGACGAAGTTTATTAAGGTACCTTACTCGTGGATACCGTGATCACATTATCAAACGTTAAATTAGATTGTGTATCTAAAACTTACTTTATAATTTCTAAGACTCTCGGAAATTTATACACCGACAGATTCATTTGAATAGTTAATGGAATATTCATTGAAATTTCCAACCTAGTCATGAAAATATATGTATGTACTTTATTTTTTCTATTAGGTTTTATGAGTATAAGCATATTTTACCAATTAGAAAAATACATAGTGGAACGACTGGCACGATGCCGAACACGCTGCCACGGGACAAGATTTTGACAATAGGCTCGGGACTCTACTTCGTCTATTCCATAATCCAACGTAAAGATAAAGTGTTCAGGTTTAAAATAAAAGAGTGTTTTGCGTGACTTGGGTCCTTTTATTACTGACACTAGTTCCCGTGGCAGCATATTAGGCCCACAAACTTTATGTCCTTTCTAATTTTCATACTTACATATATTTATTTATTAATGTACTGAACTATAATTATACTGGTACACATTCGTTTATTTATCCTATTTAATATATGTATATATTACCACGAATTAATTTCCTATTTCTATCTTTATCTTCTGTCTCTCTAATTGTTGTACGTTAAGACATCCGTTGTTTTAATTTATATGTTAATCGCTCAAAGTTTAACTGGAAGAGATCCCTTTAACGCATAAGTTCGCCATTGTATACCTTTAGTGTATCTGTTTCTTTTTAGTGCGTTGTTTATATTTGTGCAATAAAGTGTTTAGGTACATACATACATACGATTAAGCTCACCCTTGCCCCTTTATAATGGGACAGCCAAATATTAACTCTGAAAGTATTATTAAGCCGGTATATTGGCTTAAGGGAGTATCGGGCGGGGTGAGAAAGGATCCGGTTACATTTAAATATGAAACTTAATTTTGCACACAGACTTCAACACATCCTTAACACTAATTTAATAAATTACTTTCATTAAAACTATTCTGTAAAAAAATAAATTCGAAATATTTTTTAGTTTTTTTTATGGCATATAGAAGGCAAATGAGCCTAAGTAGTCGGAATCTGAGACCCGTAGAAATTAGTATTGTCAAGACAACAATCATAAGAATGCAAATGAGTTGTTAACCCTGAGGACTAAGAAGTTTCACCGGTTGTGTTATCGCCAAGCCGGAACACAAAAATACGTACACTGCTGCTTAGCGGTAGGTTAAAGGATAAGATGGTGGCAGCGATCCGGACGGACCCTGTACAAGGTGCTACCGCAAAAAAAAAAGTAAAAATCACCAACAAACAGTTAAGTGACGCAAATGATGATATTTAGGTAAAAATCATTTAAACATAAACGTAGACTCTTCGAGCTGCAAGTGCATTACTAAATGCTACATAAAACATAAACGCTATATGCAATATGCAACATAAACGCTTCTTATTTTATGTTTAAATACTCGTATAATAATTTTACTACACATCAAAACCTTCTGTTGAAACGAATAGCATAATGCGATGTGTAATATTACTAAAGCATTAAACAGGCTATTAATCCTTAATCAATATGTATTGACGACCGGTTGATTACAAATTAATGGTCTTGGTTTGGATGACGGCTTATTGTGATCATAATAAAATTAAGCATATGACAACGTTAAAGCTTCTGTTCAGTTGTCATTCAAATAAGACGCTGTTTAATATTAAAACCCAACTCTCTGTACAAGTATTATATTATTCAACATTATTTTTAATATTGGTTAGGGTGATAAATAAGAGATTGGTTTATAAATGAAAATAATAATTTATTATATTATTTACCAGGAGAGTCGTGTTCTCAACAAAACTGTGCGATCGAAACGGGGTGACCCGAGGACTGTTAGCAAACATATTGCTTTTAAAGAAACCCTTATAAAACAGGGAACACTTGAGACTGTAAATTATTCACCATATGGGTGAAAAAGAACGTCTAGCTAACTACTAGTTTGAGTGGGACGGATTTATTTATGTGAATCCCAACACTGCTGGTAACTACATTCTTCTTCTTCTTCTGTTCCAGGTGTCACAGGAGGTTGGCGATCTTGATGGATATCCTGGCCTTATCTACAGACACTCTAAATCGTGCTCATTCCATACCACTCTCTCGGGTTTTTAAGCAAAGAAATTTAACGTCTGCCTGGTGGTCGGTATCCTGGATTTTTTCCTTGGGTGATAAGTTGTAGAAGTCGATACTTTCATTCCGCATTATGTGAGAAAATGATTCCAAGTTGCGCTTTTTGTTGGTGTAACTACATACATTATTATCGATAAATCAATAAACAGACCGCATGAAATAATAACATTCCAGAACCTATAGACCAACACCAGTGAGAAACTGCCCAAGATACTTCAAAAGAGACGAAGGAAGGTATTTACCAAACGTGAAAAAAACAGACTAATAAATAAAAATAAATAACACAAGGGAAGTGGCCTTAGTTGTAAACAACAATGATGCAAAAGGAAACTGACACCCTGCACACGTAACAGCGTGGATTGAATGTCGTGTTATGATAGTCATTTATTTGTAAATACTTAGACGTAGCTACACCCATCTTCGATGGAGCACGCATTGCGCGCTCTCATATCGATTACAATAGACGAGAAGATTGCGCCGAATATCATTAAGTATGTTTACGGCGGACCACAATCAAGCGGTGCCCAGCGGTCGGCTAACGGTACGCGAAATTCCGCGCGCTCACTAACGGTCCCTCCTGTCTCCTCCACGCGTGTCATTACATCCCAGAAAACGTGAATAGAATCTAATAAACATCAAAAATCGACACAAAGAAACCAGCAAGGCATCTGCATTCGTTTAAAGCTCTCCAATCCAGCAAGTAAATATTAAGAAGTGCACGCCTATTATGCGTGAGCTCGTGTAAACTAAAGTATTTTATGACGGTTACCTACTTGTTTTTTCCCGTAACATCATAGGCGTTAAATCCTTTATCGCTATTTTCTTTGAAAAGTCGTATTTTTTAAGGTGGCTGTGTAATATGGCTGTATGTGTGCAAAGAACATGCGTAGATGTACCTAGGTACATCTAAAAGCAGTGTTTAAAATCACAATAGTAATAGTTAAACCAAAGGGCAAATTATGTTTTTCAAATATACAAACGAGTTTGTTCTTTAGATAAATAAGCAAAAGATGTGCAAAAAAATGCGATAAGTAAGTAAATAGTTATTTTTTTGATTTCGACAATCTTCGTGAAAGGGAATTTTTGCGATTTCTTAATCTGACACACTGAAATAGCCGTTATTATTTTAAACGAATAATCATGGCGAAAAGCAGCCGTGAAGCGTTTCTCAATAAATGCAAGTACCTAATTGGTAATGTAACCAGTTAGCAATGAAAGATGATTTAATTTACAACATGCTTGCAGCGCAACGGGTAGAATTTTATACAATGACAAAATATTGATGGCGTACTTATTTATATTTTTGCTTTTTATTGATATATTTGTTTAGGTATCCCATCATTTTTCATAATTTCATTTGCCATAGCGGTCACTGGTTTCATTGACCATCATTTTCCCTAATATCACATACCATAATTTCATTTGCCATAACATACCATCGTATAAAGCCCAATAGGGTAGGTTAGGTTTATTTTATTACAATTCTGAATAGTTCATGGTTTCAGAAAAAATGCCTTTATGGCAAATTAATATTATAGCACATGAGCGTTATGGCATATAAAATTATGTCATATGAAATTCGGTCAAACGATAGAGAACCATTTGTTTAATCACGTAATTTAACTTTTGTAAGGAACGTTCAAAAACTAAATAAAGGCAATATAAAAAACTTTTAACAATATTTAGCCATGACCAACCATGTGCATACGGTGTCGATAAATTCACTAGAATAAGTGTAGACTGAGTTTACAAATCGATTTCATTTAACATAGAAGAGAAGCTAAGCAATTTTTCCACCTCATTTCCATACTGGGAGTTTCATAACAAGATAGGTTTCGTTTATTGATTCTAAAATTGTTTGGATGGCGTAAAAACTGAAAGCGGTGATCAGGAACAGGCGGGCGTGACTGGGCGTTACTATTCCTTCGTGACCAGCCAATTGACATTGATGCAACCAAAAAGTCTTTTGTTACCGAATGGTTTTGTGGGGTAATAGGCTAAATTGACAGGTAGAAACAATTCTATAAATGGGGGCCACTGAAAATCAGTTAAGTAGGCTCGAAACGGCATTACACTGAATACGCCCTGTTTCACACATTTTGGCTATTGATTGTTTTTCATTATTTTTTGTACTGTATTTTAATTATTTTTTCCACGATGTGACAAATAAAGTAAGTCTCGTCAGTGAGTGAGATTTAACAGCTATGAGTTAAGCAATTTGATCTGTGTACATTTGTATTGAACTTCAGTGATATTAAAATATGATTAATATCATTAAAAGCAAAGAGAAGAATTTAAAGTTACTTCAATTAACACGTCACGCTTTCAAAGATAGCCTTGGACATACTTAAAATGACTATACGTTATTCGTGCATGCTTAATAGCGCATATAGACTTGAAATAATAATTACGCAACTTCCGTACACGTTTATTGCATTTAGACAACTTTTCAATCATGCACAACCTTACTTTGAATGTCTTATACACTTATCTTAAATGCATTAACTATTTTTCATGAGATTCTCTTTATTGAGCTGCATTTTTCTTGACTGACTTTATTTCCGTCTTAAATAGGTAAACTTGATCGCTCTATATTGGCAAAGGTCCATTTCAATCCGACAAACTGTTCAAAAATAAAAACGAAACTTAATTTGTGCGCGACACAGGCTGACTGCTATTCTTAGGGCAGATGCTATTTGATTTATTTCTCTCCTTCTTATTGTGCCCGCGCATTTTGCTTTTATCAGGAAATGTAATAATGTGTCAATTCACGGAATCTGGATGTCATACACGCGATACAAGACGCAACTACCAAGAAATTAAATAAATTCTTGTGTATCAACTGACAAATAACATTTTATATGAAAAGGTTATTTATAGGTTTATTCATTGACGTCAAATGACAACGTAAATCACCATCCCATTTAAATTGTACTTACTTCATGAAAATATAGATACAATAGAGAGCATGCATGAAAATCCGAATTGAGTTTCATTGATACGATTTAGGAGAAAATGTAAAAAAAAGCGTATAAAACGCAATACACTAAGTTTTGACCCGTTTATTAAGATTTTATATAGAATTAAAAGTTGTTGATATTTTAAAACTTCTTTTAATGTTTACGCTGTTTTTTTCGGCATCCTCATTTTATTTACGTAATATTTAAATGCAACGATATTGGCTTAAACATAGTTATTTACGAATTTAATTCAAATTTATTTATATTGATAATACACACAGCTGTGTCGTCGATTTTGTATAGAGTATTTTTGCTGGGGGTCTGAACTCTGAACTATGACTTCGTAAAGCTTCATATCTTATGAAAAAAATACACGACATTTACTTCTCGTATACAGTTATACCTCTCTTTCAAAGCACTTTCCAGAGAGCATAAGATAAATTAAATATGCATGTTCCCTAATCAGCCATATGGAATTGAGACTTGTAAATAGTCATAGTCATAGTCATATATATTTATTGCGTTATGTTGTACATGAAGTTCAATAGTAAATAACTTTATATTCTCTTCTCGAAAAGGTTGATAGAGTTATGTTTGAGGCGTCGGCGGGGATCGGCGGTCTGCTGGCAGGTCAGCTGTAATGTATTCAAGTCAGAGTCCGGCGGAACAATCGAATCCATCGGAAGTAAGATCCGGGAACTGATAACGTTTGCTCCTTGTCTCACACCGTGTTGCCAAGATTTTTACATAATACATTGAACGATGACTGTGCCTGCCACATTCAAGATAGAATACGTAATGAATAGGCCATGACCCAGCTCTCAACTTCTCTATTATTAAATGTAGGATACCTATGAGCAAAACCTGCCCGATGTATTTTCACTGGTGTTGTAGACTTTCTGATTTTATTAATGTGGTGTCTTAATCTGTACTATCAATTTTAAAGAAAGTATTAAGTTTTGACATTTTATTACCTCACCTGGATCTATAAATAGAACCGCTAACCGCTCTACTACACAAAGCTGCAATCATACACAATTGCTCACAATTATAAACTTTATTTAGAGCAACGCGCGCAACTATTAACGCTAAAAATAAGGCAAAACGAGATAAAATCTTGTGCTTAGAGGCGTGAAGTTCTTAATGAACGGTCTTGTAATTATGACATAACGGTGTGACCGGTGGCCTGCCGGAGTCCTCCCCTGTCATTAATCTCATCTCTTCGCTAGCCAAGTCACGCAGCCGACGCTGAGGGCCGGTGAAGCGGTAATACGGAGAATTCACGTTTGCTGCGCCACGTTATTATGCCTATGAATTTTATATCCCTTCAAAATTGACATTTATTGTCTCTTTATAAGTATGTATAGTATTTAAGTAATACTTGTTGGGATTATTATTTATTTATTTTAGGAAGACTTACAGACTAATACAGGAAAGTAAGAATTAGGTAGGTATACATATATTGCATGTTCAGAACAATAGTGGCATAATTTAGAAATTTAAAATTTCGAGTAAGTCTCTATAGTAATAAATTTATGACTTGAAGTTTGAAAGCTGAAATTTTGAATTGGGTTACTATTGTTCTGAACATGCGATACAATTATAGACTGCTGACGACACGACTCGTCTCCGCATATTACAAGCTAAATCACAAAGACATATCTCGAGATGGTTCAAACACTATTTCGTTATAACTATAAGACATTTAACAACATTATTAAAGTAATTAAATAAAGCATTACTTAATTTTCTGGTAGCAGCATGAGCACTAGTGCAAAATAAGTCAATTTCCGTCGCCAAAGATACCTCGTGAAAAAAATTGGCACCACGCAGTAAAAATGAGTTCAGACATCAGAATTATACGCAAATTTATTTAGGCAGTGTTAATAAAGTAAGATCCTTTAAAAATAGCGATTATTTGAGACGGTGTCGAAATTTTTACTCTTACTTTTGTACTTAATTAACCCAAAAAAAGTAAGGAGCAAATACGCTATCGCGCCATAGGTAGGGAAGCACTATAGTCTATAGTAAAAGAAATAGAAACGTGCAGAAAAAGATTGATTTGAATATAATTGGAGCATTACTCTCAATAGCGAATAAGCGATCTTGCGCGCTTATTCGCTAGTCGATTGGTCAAGTCAATTGATATTATCTCGTGGTCTCAATTAAATTCGATTTGATGGGAACCATGCAGAAAGATCGATGCCATCTGAATAGCTAGTTCATTATATTATATGGCACTGTACGGCAAAAACCGAATGAGCAAAAAACCTTTTATAAATTGACATTCTGAATTAGTCTGCAAGTTAATCGACCAACGGCTTTCGATTTAATCAAAATGGAGCATCTTATGCGAAACTTTCAATAAGAACATGTTTTACGCGGTTTTGACGTTATACGGGTAATTACTCCTTATAATAAAGAAGTTATGTGCGTAAAGTTCATATTCTGAGAGGTTTCGTATGATATAAAAAAAACATTCCCCTTTTTCGTAGCGAATACGAAAAAAAATGATTTCTTTTCAGTTGAATGTTAGTGAACATGGAAGAATCGTCTTAAACCAAAATTAACCCACATTCAATAGATTTGAAAGATAATCATGCATCATCATTATTCATTCGGTCAGCAAACAAGTGTCCAAATTACACTGGACATGAAGCAACGCAAATCAGTTACACAGTTAGTTATACACGTACATCCTACAAAGCCACGCTGCTAAGCCTTGTGTCAGTATATATTGGCAGTTATATATTATTCCAAAATTTGTATATTAAAACTTTGGTGTATTTATTTATAAATTTGCTTATACATTAAATCATAAAATAGCCAAATATCATTCGCCTCTATAGAGTTTATGAAAGCTTCCAGAATTCAACATCCCAAGCTTACTTACTCAGACAAGTGAATCAGTAAATAACTTGTTAAACCAGTTCGAATGAATTAAATTCGTTCTTATGCAATATTTGGACAACATTGCTAAAGATTTTTTTGTTATAAATAAAAACATAGCCCTTTTCCTTTTTTGAAGTCCATTAAAAATAAGAATATACAAGCGGAACTCTATAATGTTAACTCAAAGCGTTAATAGAATGCAACTCGCCGTGTGAAATGTCCGCCGAAGATGTGGTGATAAGAACATCATTATAAACCATCTGTTACGGTCATTAAACATAAGTATCAGATACACTAATCATTGATAACATGATCTTATAAGTCTTACTGTTATAATATTTCTTCACCTGTTTAATATTTTCATTCACACTACTACAATGATAAAAATATAGTGAGTACCAACGAATATTTTTTCCATGAATAACAACTAACAGCGCAACTGAAACAAAGCCATAAATGTGTCCGAATAATTTACAACTCTCAGATGCTTTCAAACATCATTAGCACGGTATACATTAATAAAAGCGATTTTAATTATAAATGGAGCATTAAATATTCCACCTATAATAATGCCTACAATATCCGTACAAAATCGCAATTTTCAATGTAAATACGTCTCAATGTTGAAATTTTTAATCTTTTGAGAAAATGTCAATAGAAATCTCAAACGAGTCTTGGTCACTTGATCCCAACACCGATGTTTAATCATTTCCAAATAGAGAGTCATCGTTCGGCTTTCTTATCGTGTATTGTTAGACACATCGACGACTTAACACATTCGGCGCCGGTGACACACCAGCGGTATTGTTATCACGTAGAATTGTTGCTTAGGTGGCATTGAATGTGTTAAGATCCCGGGTTCGGATAAAGCACGTAGCACACGATACATTGCATACTAAACAGTTATGTCAATAGACTGTTTGGATATCAGGCAGGCCAGCGGACTTGGCACGACTCGAATGTTTTAATTAATCTTGATGTTGAAGTGTTCAGATAGACCTAACTGTTGTTTGATTGTGTTGATTGATACATGTATTATATTCAATTTAAATCATATCATACTTGTATCCTATTTTGTATTAGTAAAGCAATTACTATCCAAGATTGTTATTGTTAATGCAAAAATATTTACTTACCAATTTTTAGTCTGGAAGTTTAATTTGTAGTGAACTATGTCAAAATTTATTAAGTTAGATTAAAAAAATTGATCTTTGTTTACATAACTTGCTCGTGAATTACGTATGGTCTTACAAGATTTTATAGTTTGTAGTTTAACTATATTATTAAATAAGTTTGTAATTCAACTAAAGGTACAAGTATATTATGTTTTTATTCGTCATCATAGGTGATATGGTTGCAGTAACAGTAGGATTCTTAAAAATAACGTATTTGTCTGAGACTTTGTACAGCTCAATCCAAATGGAAAAGCTCTTCAAAAAAATACTTAGCGAACATTAAAAGTGACAAAGTATTTACTACACAGTTCGAGGCTGGTTGTTGTTTTGTGTTCCGAGTTCCCTTAAAGGGCAAGAGGGTGTTCGTAGTTTGGGGACAAAGAGTATTAGTTTTTCTACAGACATTCTCGACCCAATAGCGTAGCTATTCGTTCCAGTGTTTGTTGCTCGTTTTGTTTGAAACGACGAGTCTATCTTGACATTCTTGGCTTGTAAGATGAATTCTATTATATTTGCAATAATGTATTGCAAACCGCGAGGGCAAAGATTGAATTCCTTTATGCTTAAAATTTTACGCGCAAGACAGAACGCAACAATGCGAATACTGTTACTTAGTGGTAAGTAGACGAAAAGATGGTGTAAGCGATCCAGGCAGATCCAGCATTGTACTCAGTGTGGCAGATCAAAACCTTGTAACTACGGATAACTTGTTAACTGATTGGTATTTTGTGGTAAAGATGCATGAACTGAACCAAAGGCGCTTTTTTGAAGAATAGGTAACAACCCAAACGTTTCATTCTATTACACAAAATTACAGTGAGACAGGGCCTCTATTCAGGTGTGTTAAAACGATATCGTGTTAGACACGTTTAAGAATCGTTTATGTCACAGTCGCCATTATTGAAAATGACATAAGAGTTATCAAAACGTTGACAATACGGAAACACGTCAAATACGATATCGTTATTACCGTGTAGAATCCCAGCCCTGCTTATGACATGTTACCAGCGGCTATAAATTGCCATTAAAAGTTGCTGTAAGGGCGCCTTTACGTGCTTACGAGAGACATTATCGGTACACCTTTACTTGTGCCGGTTAATACTTCATCGACGAACTAAATATCGAGCTGTCTAAGAAAAAACACCCCGTTACGTAGGCTATACCTATCAAGGATAATTAAGGACAGTTGTGGTCTTGCCTGGAACGGATTTTTATATTGTTATCTTATATTATATTACAGATGGGCCCGTTTAGATACAATTCGACCCACTTAGGGTTTTTTGTAAATTTACCTTACACGGACTACTACACACACTCAGCTGTTTGAATGTGCAGGTTTCCTCACGGTATTTAACCTTTATCGTGAGAGCATTAGGTAATCTATGAAAGTAAGAAAAACTCATTGGTCGACCCTTTAAGCCAACTAGGCCACGCTCTTCTTATATTCACTAAGTTAACCAAGAATTCAAATAAATTCCGCACCTTTTTCATTTTCGGCAAAGTCACAAGGATAATTTAAAATATGCAATAGCTAAGAACAAATATTTTGTTATAAATCATGCCGGGACAGAGTGCAGTGGCAGTCCTGACGATATTACATTTTTTACTTCCTTCCGGGTCCTTATGAATACTAAATCGTTGCTCCCCCATTATGAGCTTAAGTACGTACACTGTAGGTGGCTGAAAAAGCAATTTACATTCATCACTTTAAATAACAATATTTTAACGTGCAGATTTAGCTCTTGGTTCTTTTGAGCGGTTAAAAGCGACGTATGATGGACGTCGCCGGGTAACTGTTGATAGTACGCACTCGACGGTACGCTGTGTAATTAAACTGTGCAGTTTGCTGCATTTTCTTACTTTAATTTCCTTCAAGTAAGTACATCACCATTTTTTATGACATGGGGAAGGCAAAAGAGTACCTACGCAAGGAACAGGAGTAAGTGGATTCTGAAGGCTATGGACATTTTACATCTCAAATTTGCAATTTTACGATGACAATCTCGAGACTACAAATGCGTCGCCAACCCTGAGGTCTTTGTAGGAATGCCTCATGCAAGTCATACTAGCGGTCTAACCTTACCTAAGTGTCTCCGTAATGCAGTCAATAATATAACGACATCTAGGTCTGTAATGCCTGTATCAAATGTCGAAAGTCTAGGAAGGCGCTTGGTCACGATTAGTGTCGTATAACATTTTATAGTAGGTACCTATAATGCATAAAACATGCAAGGGCTTTATTTTTTTATTTAGTTTTGAGTGATGAGTGAAAGACTTCAGAGACTAATAATCTACATATAATTTGATTGTATTTAATAAGGGTTCGTTTTATAAAACGCATAGTGAAAATCCTTCTAAGCAAATTTAACATTAAAAATGATATCTCAACGAAAATTAAGCTACAGAAAACGAATGGCTCCATTATTCAGGCAGAATTTAATTACCGGCGTATTTTCCCAACATTTAGTAATTTTATTAGCACCTTCACAATCTAATTATAAAGCCGTATAAATGAAAAGGAAAAATGTGTCACGGTGCTTACATTAATATACCTACCCTATATGACCCTATTTTCTTCGTTGTAATCCCATCTCAAAGAAACTACTTACATACCTATTATCAATTTCCGTAAACTTGCGCTAGACAAATTAGCTTAAAACCAGTTACTTTGTTCCTAGCTAGTTACGTGGTTACGACGTTAACACTGTTCCTAGTTTCTACGCCTTTGTTAACTTAACTTATCCATTAGAGTTAAGTAAAAGGGAACCCACGCATCAACTCTAGCCCACTTACCGTTTCTCAAGTGTTCTCCCACGATTCAATATTCAAGACGCAGTTTTTAATTCAAAACCGCGCTGATATCGAGATCGAGTCCAAAAAGTTTGTTAGGATTATGAGACACTTTCAAATCCAATCCGTCTCACTCGATTACACAATCCACAAGTTCAATAAAAGTATTTACACAACTTGTTATCACGTCAACAATGCAGTTTCACTTTCAGCGGCGTCCGATCAGTCACGACTCGGGAAGGCCGCCGGAAACGTCGGTCGCGATCTCCGCAAAAGTTCCCGTCTCCGCCGAGAAGAGCGCCTCACTGTAACTACCCGCCCGAGCGCCGAGCAGCGACTGTGATAACGACACTTACCACGAATGAACCTGCGAGCCTCTCCATACACAGGGTATAAGCTCGCCTCTCTCTCGCCGGCGACTACACAAAACGCTGCTCCCGACAACACAATCCCCGCCCTCTGTACAACTATCACAGAGCACAAATTCCAACTGTCCCCACCGCTTCGAACTCGTCTCGTTGGAAACGCGTAACGAGTTTACGGCACGTAAATCGTAGTAGATTTGTTTTGCAGTACCGCCACAGTAATTCAGTTCTTCGCCCCGACGAACACAGAGCGCTTTTTCCCGATTTGGTTCCGGTTAAATAGAGCCTTCTTTTTGTACAACCTGCCCGTCGGTAGCCTAGTAGGGAACGCGGAATAACCGCTATGGACAAGATGCCAACTTTCTAAACTAAACCTATAAGACCGCTCTATTGGGACGGTGAATTACGTTGTTTTTATTGGAAGTTACTCTATCCGGGACAATAATAATAAACCATTTAGGAAATTGGATGTTCTACGCGATTACTGTCTATTACGTACGCGAATGTCAGTACGCGTAGTAATTCCGCTGAGCGTTTTTGTTTTCTGCGATTATCTTTGCGAGCGGCATTTTCCGCTTAATATGCTGCGGTTGTACTTTCGGTGTCAATTACGCTGGCCGGGGCCGAAGCCCCTCAACGGCAGGGCAAATTGGATACTAGTCAACCGAACCAGGTAATACCGCCTCGCGAAGGCTGCCTGACGTGACGCAACTAATCTCTTCACAGTTAAATAAAAATAGGTTGAGCCGACAAAGGTTACGTACATTACGTGAAGGCAAATAAAACTTGGAACTACGTAGCAAGACGTAAGACGCGCATGTACATAAAGGCTTCCAAATATTGAAACCGTAAACCCTTTTCGGTGATCGCGGGGCTCCGAACTAGGTCAGCGAAGTGATGTGCCGGTAAAGGAGCACTCGCATGCGGAAACTCTTGGAAGTGGATAGCTGCCAGCGCACCACTTGGACCTGAAACATTATCTACGGGCAACTTAGTTAATTTGTTTAGTGCAGTTGGGGACTGAAGTGTATCATCATAAGATTCATAAGTCATTTCAGGATTTTGATTAGGTTTGGGTATAAATGGTTTATTTAGTATTAATAAACATGCTAAAACAAAGTTTAGTATGCGCAAAGGATCAAAGCCTTTCCTGGTAACATTCAGAAGAAAAGCTATTTTGTTTCAGTTAAACTCGTGAGGTACCTGCAGGTTACCGCTATCGATTGCAGTTAGGAACTGAAAACGACTTCCTTAAACATGAACCGACCAGTCAGAATGCGAGATTTCTTGCGGTGTCGTTTCTTGCTATTGCTACAGTAGTTAGTATCTTACAAAACCCGGGCAAGAGCATGTCGGACCATGCTCTGCAGTGTAGGATTCCGACGCCTTTTCTACAAACACAATAAACTATTTCGAAAAAGTACAAGTTTGATTTGAACGAATTTTCAATTAAGTTATTTGATGTTTCTCTTAGTGTTTTAGTAGATATAATCATGTTATATACACTTTAGTAGCCTGTATCTCATATCTCAATCAAGTCTTTTTAGTCGTGATAGTTTTCCTTTTCAATTCGTTTTTGTGTGCTTTCATTTAAGGTAGTTTCCATATTTTTAGTATTTGTTGTTTTACCTGTTGGAAAAATGGCCACTTTTAGAGTTCAATAATGATTTTTTCCCCAAATCTAAAAGTTGGCAATGACTATGGGTTTTCATAGCTATCCAACAATAATTATTTTAAAAAAGTACCCTTGCTGTACATGTAAATGAGGTACTCGTATTCTAAAACATTGATCTTAGTGCGGGATATAAATATCTAAACTCAACGCACAAAATACTATTGTAATTTTAAAAAGGGACAGACAGAGAGATAGAGATAGACAGACATACAGACATGACGAAACTAAGGGTTCCTAGTTTTAATTCGGAACCCAAAAAAGCGCTCCTGGTTTTGACAGTGACTGAGACAAAGAGTTCAACATATTTTTCAGTATTTTGTCATTTCTATTGCCTGGACATGAAAAATCATCAAATTTTATCCTTGTAAATAAATGAACACTAGTTTTAATGATTTGCCAAGAGCATTTAAATTCCTAAAGGACTAAAATATACGTATCATTGCTCAGGCAACATATCTTTTCTAACTTAATATCGTTATCTGTGTGATAGGTATTTTATCCAACGCACAAGTGCATGCGTACAAAGTTTTTAATCAAATTGGTTTGTCAGACGCTGGAAGTATGTTAAAAGGGCGCAACTCCTTTTGCTTTATATTTATAACATTTGATATAATTTTATACAAAGTTTAAATTCATAAAATAATGATAAAAAACCTCGTATAAGTCCGTATCTAAATACCTGGAGAAGATCAAAATGAGTTATGGTTCATTTTCAAACCCCTTCCGACCCATTTTAAGTCATTAGGCTTGAACTGTGACCACAAAAGTGAGCCGATATTTTAAGTCTCTACACTCTATGAATTTATTTGAACTTTGACCATAATTATGAATTTCCTAAAATACTATACAATAGGTAAGTAAAATAGTGTTGAAGATGTCTGAAGCTCACTTCAGATACATAGAGCCCGCGCTGAATATAGAATTTTCAATAAATATGACATGTCACTTTAAAAAATGCAATATTCCAACGTCTGTCGCTGTATCTAGTCCTGGAACTTCGAGCACAAACATGTTGTGCAGTGTGCCCAGAATTTTAATAAACTTATTTGGAATTGTTTTAAAATGTATGAAACGATCGGACTAGTATGTAGATTATTCCGTTAACCCAAATTCGTTGCATGCACTCCTTTGAATCTTAATTTTAATAATGCCATAAAATTGGAATAACAATCAGCGCTGGTGACACGAATGTTGAGTTGGAATTCTATACAACTTCTAGTAAGTGGCAGTAAACGAGTTTAAGTTGGAATTCTTCTTCATTTGTAAGCTAACAACAGCTATTGCCCACAAGACACTTACCATTTACCATAATAAAACGATGAATCGATAAATTTTACCTCCCTTATGCGGTAAATAAATTTTACAAGCTATGTTGATATCTCTATTTTATGCATGTTTATGTACTTAGTTCCATAAAACTTCACAACACATTTAAATGCCATTGCAATAATTAAAAGAGTCTCTTCTGGTAGTTGTACGCGTTTAATACATTTAGATATCGACGGTGTTACTGCAATACCGCGTAACTACCCAATTCAATATGTTGCAAAATGCACCTTATTTACTTATTTGCTAAAGTGTATTTTGCACCTTATTTAATTTGTTAGTTACGAGCTATTGCAGTATCACCGACGATATCACCCGGGCGCAGTAATACAGGGCGGTTTATTTATAAGAAAAACAAAGCAGATTCAAAAACCATGCCTGATTTTTCACAGAATCTGATCCATTTTATTCCATTTTACTTTGATCCATCTAAGTTAAAAAAAATTGGCTAAAACTTTGTTTGCTACCTATTGTAATATCGAAATTCGAAACAACCATTTCTGCTCAAAGTGCTCATTATCTCAATATCCAGGTCCAGGCGTTACGAAACAAACCGTTCGACTATCGGCATTGGATGCAGACCACAGTCGTTACAGCGTGACGCTCGAGGGAGCCACACTACACTTTTATAGCCTGTTATTTTTTATGTCGTCGATGGAATTCGATCGGCCACGGTGTAATGAGGCCGTGTCAATAGCTGCCAAACTGCGGAGCAACCGATGCTGAGCTGTATTGGTATTCTGAGATAACTAGAAAATTAATGGTGTAGGGATCTGAGTTGCAATGAATAACATTTTGGAATGATATTATGATACAAGCTTAACTTAGTTTGGGATTAGATCAATTTAAATGTGAGATTTTACCCCTTATATAAAACAGATTTTTAGGCGGGTTTGCACCGAAAACAACGAGTAAACTAAACTTTGAGACACTATAAATGTAAGAACGTTCATGCAAGAACTCGTCCCTTATTAACTACATTCTGTTTTCTCCTTTTGCTATCGTATTGTAAATTAAGATAGCTCTTATTGTCTTAATAGTAAAGTTGGCCGAGTCGTAAACAATACGATTGCATTCAGGGTAAAACTCTTTGGAATAGAGGGGATCCTATCATTTTATAACCAACGTTCCAAAAATTATTCATTTCACAAACATATCATTTGACAACCCGTGTTTTTTTTTCCGAAACTGTATTTAATTCTGGATTTATTTCAGATCCATCATGTAGAACCCTATATAGGTTAGATTAGGATACCTTTATAAAAATCCTGAAATAATTGTAGCTACAGAAAAAAAAGCCAACCCGCTTTTTGCGAAACGATGCATATTTGTCAAAGATTTGAACGAACAGTTAAAAAATATTTACGCCGCTGTATTTAAATATGTCTGAAAATAATCTTAAAGGTGGCAATTAAAAAGCACCGAGAAGTCGTTTCAATAGAAGTAAATGGAGAAGCGACTTGCAATAAGTATTTGAGATTTCTGCTAGGACGGGCCTTTCCTGTGAAACAGGAAATCGAGGCCGCGGCCGGAAAACTAAGTAAGCCTGGATGGAGACTTATGGACTGCACATACCTAGCTGAGCTGGTTAGGGAGTCGTGATTGATCAGGCAAAGGCTTCGGGGGAAGAAGAAATAATGACTAATCAAGTGAAGTCAAAAAGTAGTTTCCTTGAAAAAAAAACATCCTTTGTAGGTATTAACATTGATGGATCGTTTAGAGGGCCTCTATTCTACACAGTAAAACAATATTGCTTTTGACATGTTATCGTACTGTCAACGTCATTATCTCTTATTTACTTGACAGTAGGTAATGGCGGCCGAGTTAAAAACAATACAATGACATGTCACGTTGTCTTAATCGAATATTTTTACGCTCGCAACGCCATAAGTACTTTTTGAGTCATAAACAAACTTCATTCTCAGAGTAGGGTAGTCAAATATGAACAATTCTAAAAATACTTGTATATCATTCTGTAACCACATTTAGCACAATGTTGCAAGCCCATCGCCTAACAGTACTACAAGCCCTCAATCCCTTAGCCGCCTCTTACGACATCCACGAGAAGACATGGAGTGGCACTATTCTAACCCGGCAACCACATGGTAAACCATAAACAAACTTACTTAATTACTAAAATAATAGATTTTAGATATTATTTTAAAAACGCCCTTAACATCAAAATGATCGTATTTGGCTGTTTATTTGCAATAAATTATTTTTTAGCTTCCGACTAAAAATAGGGGTGTTATAAGTTTAACGTGTGTATCTATGTATGTGTGTATCTCTGTCTGTCCATGGCATCGTAGCTTTCATTCAGAGGGATCGATTTAGACGCGGTTAAATCGGGAATCGGGATGATTTTTGACCAAGTTTCATAAAAATCGGTTGAAAACTGGAAAGATTTCGTCTCTGAAATGGATCGCCATTATTTCGGGGTTTTTTATCTATTTAATGATAATTATAGGTCGATTCGCAAGAGCTGGCACGAATGGATTGAATGAAAGTAATGTCACTTTTCACTGCGTGAGTGCCGTGCTTATGCAGGGGCCTCCTAATATTTCCAAAACAACGACAAATTTTTCGTTATTCAAGTATATAAAAAAAATACGTATAATATGCACATTATTAGGACCAAGCAAGTAAAATATATGGCAGTGTTTTACTGCAGTTTGTGACAATGGATTTAATTACTGACTACAGATATAATGCTATATGAAGCATGTTGCGTTAAGTAGTCAAAGTCATAGTTAAATATTCATCGCGATTGAAAATTTTACTAATATTTTTTACACTTTATTTGGGCGGTTATAAGACAGGATTGTCTGAAAACACGATTATTATTTATTAAATCAACCTGTATGTAACCTGTTTCCAACCTCTAGCCCACCACCCGGTCGCCTTGCGAAAGCCTTGTACATTTTTAAATCCTCGCTGCGTCGTATCGACACCGACAATGGCTTTATTCTTGGCTCGTGGCTTACAAAACCTTGCTAGCGTCGACTTAGCGGGTAGGTAGAGCTCGAGTCCCTATTCTAAACCAAATCTCGTACGAGCTTTGAGATACCCTCCTTGGAAATAACGAAGGTAAAAAATAGAAAATTAGCCTCTTATTCAACTCAATTAGTCTCCCATTCAAGATCTTTCTACCAGGTAAAACCATATTGCTTCTCAAAGGTTATTGTATTTTTTTGTCTCTCCGCCTCGGCCGCCATTACTGTCAACTAAATAAGAGTGTAACGTTGTCAATACTAAACCTTGTTGTTTTAATGAGTAAAATAGAAGTCCAGTGTAAATCTTTACGTTTTTTATCTTAAAAATTCTCGCTGAAGCAACCTCAGTTATACTTTATATGTATTTTAGCCAACGACACCTAATTTATATTCCAAGATGCGGATGCGTAGGTAAGCGGATTTACAGTTAAGCTAACAAACAAGTTAATTGGAAGAATTCAAACTGAACAACGTTAGATCACTTAGGGCCACCGAAAAAATAATGGGAAAATTTCCATAAAAATAGTATAAATAAATATGAAAGTAACGCTTTAAAGGCTAAACCGGTGTGAATGAAATTCAGTGCGGACATAGCTTGAGTGCCGGGAAAGGACTACTACAGGGTATATTTGATCTGTGAAAATTGGTAAGTTTTCGAGGGAAGAACGATAAAAGACCGCTAAGCGGACGGAGTCGCGGGAAACAGCTAGGTTAAGTTTAATATTAACACTGGAGCTTCTGGAGTTCTATAAATTTAAAATGTTATCAGGCTATATAGTAGAGGCGAGACAGCACTATTAATACTTAGCTGTTTTCGACGAGTAGTTTAGAATGGGTCAGCACAGCACAATGGATCCAGCCAGACGCTCGCTTAGCGTTCAATAGACGCCATAACATGAATTATTCATACGAACAAGGTTCTATTAGGAAAAAATCCAAAGGGATTAAGTTTTACATAAGCTATTGGCTCTAGTTTACTTAGGTCCTTCCTATAAATTGCTTTAGCTTAGAAGATGGAACCTAAAATATTTAATGTAAGGGTAAAAAAGAACAAAATAACGTAAGAGAACAAAGTCGCATTGAGATGAAGCAGCCACTAAAAACACTCGGGTAAAATTTGTGTGAGTTTTAGGATATAACGTATTCCATGTTCTTCCTTGGAGCTCAAAGTATCTCTATACCGTATCCTATCAAAATCTGTTAACTAATTTAGCCGTTAAGGCGTAACACATACTGGGAGAAATGCAAATGTATGCACATAAACAAACTAGCTGTTGTTCGGTCCGCGTAGAAGTCGTTTATCGCTGCTCGCGGTAAAAAGTACCGTATGTCCTCCCCTGGGCCCAAGCTATTTCCATACCAAATTTCATCACAATTGGTTCAGCGGTTTAGCCGTAAAAGCGTAAACACATAGACAGACAAAGTAACTTTCACATTTATTTATAGTATTGGTTATAGATAGTGTGGATAAACTTAATAAATGTAGGAAAAAATAAAATGAAAACAGTAAAACGTTTATTACATTTAAAAAAAAAAACTGCAAGGTGAAGCAGCGGCTCTGGGGACTGAGCTAGGATGCCCTGTGTTTCTTATAAGGAAAGGTAACTTTGATAATATTGGTTATAAGTATCTAGCGGTTAAAAAAGTTGTACCAAATAAAATAGCACTCAATTTCACCCACTTGCCACATCGCAAGTCAAAAGTTATCATGTCTTCTACTTTATCCAGAACCCCGTGCGGAGAATGAAATTCTAGACAGCTCTTACGTACTTTAAAGTCACACATCAACTCAGAATATTATTGCATTGAGCGATAAAATACGTCAACTGCAATCATACGACAACTCCCAATAGTCGTACCTATGCAGTTCAATATATTTTATAACATATTTGTGATGTAACGATCGTATGGTTTCGCTTCGTGTTCGAAACCGAAAATTTCGCATCTTTAGAATTATAGTGATCTATTCGAAATATTTTGAATTTCGACTTAGGTCTCTATAGTACTTAATTTGAATTAAATGAATGAAAATGTTTGAATTAGGTCACTATAATTCTAAAAGTGCGATTTGTTGGTACCAAATTCGGTAGAAGCCGTATAACTATTTCTATGGGTAGTGACGCGTCCTTATTACCAATTTATGTAAAGCTTGGTTGTATAAAACTTGCAAGAATCGGGTGACCTCATCATAACTCTTTTAATACACATAAGTGGGTTATTCCTATCTACCAACCTATCCAACCCAGGTATATGGCAAAAATTTCATATATCTGAGTTGGATAGGTTGGAAGATGGGAATAACCAATAAGTTAAGGGCTCATGTATTGACAGTAAACCTGCAATCCTAAGTCTGTGAGGCCGCCTAACAGTTTAAAATCTGCAATGAAAAATATTTTTATTTCTTTATTATTTAAGATAGAAACAAACCCCGTGTGGTTACCGGGTTAGAATAGTGCCACTCCATGTCATCCCGTGGATGTCGTACGAGGCGACTAAGGGAATAAGGGCTTGTAGTACTGTTAGGCAATGGGCTTGCAACCTGTCACTAATACACTGGTAAACAACTTAGCCTATTTGTGTAAAATGTGGTTACAGAATTATAAACAAGTCTTTTTACAGTTGTTGTTATTTCTGTAGCTCTGCCTACCCCACTCTGGGAATGAAGGCGTGATGTTGTATGTATGTAAGATAGAAATGGTTATACATTGCGATATATTACATACATACGTACGTCGCGCCTTTATTCCCAGAGTGGGGTAGGCAGAGCAACAGAATACCAACAACTCTAAACTTGTTGATAATTCTGTAACCTCATTTTGCATAGTGAGGCTAAGATGTTTACCAGTATATTAGTGACAGGTTGCAAGCCCATCGCCTATCAGTACTACAAGCCTTTATTCCCTTAGTCCCCTCTTATGACATCCACGGGAAGACATGGAGTGGCAGTATTCTAACCCGGCAACCACGCGGGGGCGATATATTATCGTCCTACAAAACTGTTTACACGGTTTGAGTAGATCATTAAATCTCATGTAGTACTAGTTAGCGATCCTCGGCACAGCGTACTTTCCCACAGCTAACGATCTATGAACCCATAAGGGAAACCTGAGGACATAAGCGTGTGGAACTAACTATGTGCTCATTCTGTTTAGTCCACAAGAGAAAATCCGTGTGATACCCATGGTTTTTTTTTTTTAATAAGTCTACGGTGATTGTCTAAAACTCGACATTAGCGAAATACACCAGTAAAAGCTGTGTTCTAATAGGATGAACTGACGGGCCATCATCGGCCGGCGGCTGACTATTAGTTTGCGTTGCCGTTTATGTAATACATAATGGGACATCACATCGCGTGCCATTTCAACTTGATATATTTGATTAGCGATGCCATTAGAAGTGAACAAGATTTTAATTGATTAATGACTAATTGTATTGTAAATCATAACTGACAGTTATCGAGTACGTAAGGTTTGTTTAAATGCCATCATATTAAAAAATAAAATATTAGTTTTTTTTACACTGAGACGTTTCTGACTAATTATATTATTATGAAACCCCATTTATTAAAATCGGTACTATAATGTAAGAGCTAGAATGGAACATCCGATTTTTGGTAAAAAGATTGTTATATTTATTTAATTGCAACCTCACCATTGCTGACATTGGGTGGGCATATCTCCAGCCAAGGTGTGCTCACGCCTTTTTGATTACTCATGTAATTAATTAAACGATAACGATTTGAATTTGGATTAAAATTTGAATTTGAAAACATAACCCTATTTTAGTCATCGCGCAGGTATTAACTATCCTGTGTACGTAGTATTAAAGACAGTCGCTAGCCGCGTCTCTGTTTTTCTGTCTATCTGTACATACCCGATAACTTCTCCTAAAACCGCGCAACGGATTTTGATGCGGTTTTCACCGGTTATATATATTTTCGCGGAAGGTTTTTATGTATAATAAATTAACTAACACTTTTCATCAATAAATGCTTTACAATTAGATTCTTTTAAATAGGTGTATATTTTTTCGAATAAAAATGAAAGACCGCGCAGTTTTTTTAGGTTTTCTATCCCAATTACATGAATGGAACCATGACCGTGAAAGCAAGCAGAAGATGATTTTGGGTTCTGTACCTCGAAACGTAAAGTTCCTAATAGGATCAATTTGTTGTCCGACAGTCTGGCCATCTGGCGGGCTGTCTGTCTGGAGAGTTTGGACCCCTTCTTCAGGATCGCATGGCCATTTATTCCGCATATTTTGACACTTGCAAATAAATCAATAGATCTAAAAAATTAAATCAATAGATTTAAAATTGGTTATAATTATGCTATTTTATTTAAGTTTTTTTTAGATTTTTAGTATTTTTAGTTTTGGCTGGTAGGGGGCGGGGACATTTGAGTCTAACAAAAATTAGCGCTTTAAAGCTTAATATTTCATAAACTGATTAATTAATTAAAAAACTGTTTTCACAAACCCGTAATATTTTTGAAAGACCTATACAACGAGACTATGAAGTAGACAAAAAAAAAACGTACCCTCATAAAAAAAAAATTTTCAAGATTTTATTGTACCACTTTGTGGCGTAACATCTATATATATATGTATATATTATATTCATGGCAAATTACAGCTTTCTAGTACTAAGAGTCTCTGAGCAAGGCTGCGGGCGGACGGACGGACGGATGGACATGGCGAAACTATCAGGGTTCCTAGTTTGACTACGGAACCCTAAAAAACAAGGTCTCATAGCACTAGTAAAGATAAAAAACTTAATATCACAAACAACTTAATGCCTAGTTCATACGTCGATAAGTTAATAAGGCAACTAAATTTTAACTTACCACTTACAACTGAAAGCACTGTTCACACGACTCGTTTTACTTAAAATTAAACGAACCAATTAAATTCGTATCAACTAGGCATAACAGTCTCTGGTTGGAGTGGTAAAACAAACACGTCACACAGCCAGTGTGTAAAATGATTGATTGATGCGTGTGATTGTCATCTATTTGTATGTACAATCGACTAAATATGTGGTCTACTATCGTTAGGTTGAATTCCGTTTGCACCTCATTGAACAATAAGGTCGATAAGATGAGACTGTCCATTCGTAGGATCGACTATAGCGACATTTAAAATTCAAAGACCACATATTTGGTCGACGGTGGCACGGTGGTGACGGTGTTTGTAGATAGAATAGAATAGAAAACTTTCGTTTCTCTTTTGTCAATTTACCATGGCGCACCCCGCCACTCAAATTGACGTGACGTGGATTTCAAAACACTACACACACATTAGCTATGGGTACTGAAAACATAATTACTTATTTATTTCACAAGTTTTATAGAAAGAAGTCGTAGACGACTAAACATTATACATTAGAATGTAGCAATTATTTTTCTGGCTGTATACTGTTCAGAGCGCCCAGAAAGATGCGACTGCTGAATTAAACAACATTTAGGTATATGACTTCAATTAGATATGGTATCGACCTACGTCCGTACTTCCAATTATACAGCATTTAAGTTTCGCCATCAACTATTATTGAGCAAGTACATTATCTATGACCGAATGCATATTGGCTAGCCCTAAGGTTAATTTTATCGTAAAATTGAGAGACCTTGGCTATGCTAGCGAAAGGATCTGAATAACTTGTCTGAATGAATCAGCTAACCTTAGGCCTATTACGCACAATTTACGTTCGAACCGACTAAATAATAATATCGATTACGGCGTCTCAGTAAAACAAGCGCTGAAACAAACCTTAACCAAGGGAACTCAAATAACTTCAAAATTCAAAGGTGACAAAATATTTAAGGGTTTCCATTATTCATCTATAATACTTCTTATATCAGTTTCTGACGTTAATTTTAATGGAAGGGCTTCCGCCATTAGCCAAAACAAAGTAAAACGAGAAAATATTCAGTAGAAAATTCTCTTGTTGATAATAAAGCCAGCAGTGCATCGGGCAATTTTCTCCGGACAAAGACGTTTAGGGGGGAAGTTTCCCTTCTTTTATGCAATTGTTATTTTTGCTGTCAGCAAGTCCTGTCCGATGTAACAAAGATGAACGGCAGGGGCTTGGCCTAATGCAGAGATTGTACCGTATCAGGGTGATCTTTGCAAGGAAATAGTTTGTTATCAGAAGTAGAAGGACGACCAATAATTAAAATATTTGTATATCAATAAATCTCTGAGAATAGTACATTTTGATACAAGTGCGGAAAGTATGTCATTTTACACGAGTCCCGAAATATCTTGGCCCGAGCTGCAAGCGAGGGACAAGACTAGGGACGAGTTAAAATGACAGTTCTGCACGTGTATCAAACGACGTTTTTTAACACATTTGCGAAAAAATATCAATGGAACAAAATAAATCAGTAAATAAAACTATTACAAGAGACAAATTTTACTTTTAATTGACACAGACTTTATGAAATGGCAACGGTTGTGACCATTCAGCCAAATAAAAAAAAGTCACAGTAATTTAATTACCTATATTTAAAAATCAAAAAGTATAATCTCTATTAATCAGCGGTAATGCATAAAGGTGGATTCACATTACGCCGTACTGGGCTAGGCCCGGTTTCGGCATGGTGTAATGTGAATTCACCTTTATGCATTACTTACCGCTGATGCACTATCTAATCATTCGTAATACTAATTCAGATTCAGCCATCTTAATGAAAGCTGTTTTTTTTTTAATATTACCTAGATACATTTTATGTGTGTATGTATTTAATTTTAATATTTTAAATGACGTAATCAAAAAGTGGTTGAACATGCAAACTCTTTGGTTGGATGCACGGCTTGGAAGTTGAAACAAAATTATATTTAAAAAAAATGGAAAACTATAACGCACTAAGGCGTAATATTCAACTTTCCGCACGATATACAGCTACGAAAAGTACCACTTTTTGAGCAACTGTGTTAAAAAATGTTTTTACAAAACATCAGCTGGATCTCTATTTTTTTGCATTATATTTTATATCCTAATTTCACTTCTAATCCACACATATTGTGATCATTATAATCTTTTGTTCCAATGATTACTTGATTTAACGTTTATAGACCTGTTTTCTCTTGAGATCACGTTTTTGATCCTAACAATTGTTTGACCTAATCATTAATCAATCATGTTCTGAATCGACCATTAGGTCGCAGTTCGATAAGGCTGGGTTAATTGTACAGCCAGAAACAACGTAAATAGTTCAAGTCCAACACAATGAGCATTAAAGAAATTGTGGCCGCCGAAATTATTAAAATGTTTCAAGACACTCGTTACATTATGGGTAGGTACTTAATATACTGAACATTATTGCTAACATCCATTGTGACAAAGGTTTTATAGCTAATGATTAATAACAAAACACCATGGCAAAAGTAGAAACCCCATGATGATACATTTTAAAGCATTATAAGTGTTTTTACCTGACTTTACGTATAGCCAAAAGGTTTATGAGTGTAACACTTTATGTTACTGTAGACTTAATTTATAATCTGTACCCAGCAATCCGCAGCGAACAATTCAAAGCATTATGTTCACTTTACACGTATTCATTTCAACTAATTTAAGAGAGATTCAGTGTCCACCGGCTCGTTGCGTGGAGAACAAAAGGAGTCCACTGGAAAACATTCGTTGTTAACATAACAGTACATAAACTGACAAGGAAAAGCTTTACCGGCCATGTCGACGGAACGAGTGTATGGCCCATTTGCCGCGAACAAATTTCACCATTTTAAATGGATAGGGATGTATTGCTCGCTGTTTGTTCAGTGGGAGTTCCGATATTATCCAAGGGTATAAATACTTATTATTAGGTGATTATTTTCTTCGACAGGCATTTACCTCTTGTCAATTACATGTATTTGGGATTTCCTGACAACGGGTGAAATTAATAGCATAGAGGCATTCCCTCTTAATCCTCAGGGTTGAGAATGCAAATATCGATCCCATTTAAGATGGTAGCCTTTGGGCTTGTTTGCCTTCTACCCTTAAAAAATTTGGGGAAGATAGGAGAATATGAATATAGGTAAATTAGGTGAAATAATGCATACTATTGCATACTCTGAAATGTTTGGCGGTGCGGTGCCTTTTATTGGTTACAGTCAATCTAACCAAATTTTTATGTTTAAATTGACTTAAGAATATGTGTTTTATTATGTTGTAAAGATCGTCCGAGTGTATCTTGTAAACTGTTTTCTATCATCAGTAAAATTTGGTAGCATGTTACAAAAGTACTAATCAAAGTAAAGAGAACGTAGGTATATTATGTCAAAGTGTATTAAATTATATTAAGAAGACAACTTACATAAAACTTGTACCTAAGTTTCACTTTGATTCATAAGAAGTGTGCCGTGGTTAAAATCTTTTTACCCAATGGTGTTATCACGAAGCATACTTGAAACATTGATAAGAAGGATGGATATTTGTCTAATGATTTCTTTGGAACGGCCTACTCTATTATTTAAAAAAAAAAAAACTACAAGCAAAGCCTGACAAGATTCTATTTGGCCCTATTTCAATACAAGTTTGTATTGAATTAGGGCCAAATAGAAACTTGTCAGGCTTTATCAACAATCATATCTAGATTAAAATTAAATAAACAGATCGCAAAATATCTCATACAGGTTGTTTTTTTGGTCGACAACTTCCAAAACAGGAGAGATAGTACAATAAATGCTGAATCCGAATATCTAATTAAAAAAATTAAAAACCTAATCAGGTCAGAGAAATAGCATTTTAAATTTTTCCCATTATTTTACTTAATTGTGGTTACCGTGCGCCGTGTTTACCGAGACTTTAATGACGTAATCACCGTGCACAATGTTATGATTCATCTTTTCCTTCATACTTGTTACGGGCTTAGGATCGTCAAAGATTACAAACACGGTTAAGGTTAAAATATTGTAGTTTATTGTTGTCAAAAGTCGTAAAGGTTGCTAACGATAGTCCTTACAGTGTAGCGCGTAATGGCCTGCCGATTAGGAAATTGTTCAGTGCAAATCCTAACGTTGTCAGCAATGTTTTGACCACTCACAAAGTAAATGTTTACAACATCAAACATTTCACGATTGCCCAGAAGTAAATTTTCTCGCCGAGACATTTTTTTATCAATTAAATGATATAACACTTTACTTAACAAGCACTCGCTTCGAAACAAACACGGAACTGACGTCGCTTGCGCATAGTTTTGTGAGGGTAGTATCAAACAATAACATCGTGATGATAAGCGGCCTACCCCCTTCGTAGCTACAGAAACGAGAGACCATGATTTATAAAATAGCGAGGACATTCTTTCGACTTTTGAGGAAAAACATTTGCTCAGAAGCAAGTATCCCCTATTATGGAAGTTGCTGACCAAAAAAACACCCTGGATAAATAAAATAAAAAAAATGCCTCACCTGCCTATTTTATGGTTTTGTGAAGGTGCACTTACATGGGCAATTCTCTTCCTGCGCGTTTCCTTGAATGAGGTTCGCGACAGCAATCAGGTATTTGCTTGCTCTCTAACGCGCTCTATCTTCGGCCCCATGCATAGACCTCTGCCAATTGGTTTGGCAGACATTCACGGGAAGGTGACCCACGGCTCAACAATTACTTTGCAAGATTATCTCGCTGATAACATGGGCGATTAATTGAGCAATAATTGCCCGTCAACAATCAGCGCAGCTGAAAACCAAACGAGATTTAAAATCATTTGAAAAAACTAATACATATCTAAAAGTGTATAAAACTCTAATATTAAATACGGCTTAATTTATTGTTACTTTCGTACTTTTAGCCGCACCGCCGCACTTACTCGATACCCGCTACCCACTTTTAAACAGAGACAAGTAAACTTAATCAACGTTGCAAATACAAAGCAACTGAATCGGGGAACGAACAACTTAACAAGGAAACGGAGGATTAAGTTAACTACACACAAAAACGGATTTAAATTAAGAAAACTCGTTGTTATTTGCAACATACTCAAAGGTACATTATAAAAACACACTTTTTTGTGTTTAGAACATCAGCAAACTCAGAATATTTTAACTCGAGTTACAAGCTAAACAGTACAAAAGTACAAAAATTATTGTAGAGATTTAGGTGTTTGTATGTTTTTCGATCAATCAGTCCCAGAGGGCAGCTTTTTTTTCAAACGATGGTGCCTGAAGTACCTAAGGAATACCCACTATCTATCTATATTCTCCCTCCACGCCGTTGCTGGCGAGGGCCGCAGATTCTGCTTGCGCATGCGACTATGACCCTTAACGTCACACCAGACACCACAGGCGATAACCTAAATTATAAAAAAAAAACCTGTTCTGCAATTTTTAGGGTTCCGTAGTCAAACTAGGATTATAGTTTTGCCATGTCCGTCCGTCCGTCTGTCCGCAGCCTAGCTCAGAGACTCTTAGTAGAAAGCTGTAATTTGGCATGAATATACATATTAATCACGCCAACAAAGTGGTATAACCTTAAGTTTTTTTTTAATGCGGTTGTATGCGTATTTTTTCGTCTAGTGTAGGATATCGTTGGATAGGTCTTTCAATAATATTATGGGTTTGTAAAATAATTTTTTATATTAAGTGATCCATTTATGAAATATTAAGCTTAAAAGCGTTATTTTTTGTTAGACTCAAGTGCCCCCCCCGCCTCTACAGCCAAAACTACAAATACTAAAAATCTGAAAAAAAACTTAAATGAAAGCGCATATAATGAATTTAAAAGGAAAACTATCACTGATAAGTATACATCATTAGTTCAGATAGATACAGGTGATTAAAATTTTTATACCTACTAAAATCATCTAAGATGGCGCCAACTGACTTTAAACAAAATTACTATTCCTTGTTGTTTTTTAGTGGTGGTAGGACCCTGTGCAGGGTCCGTCTGGATCGCTACCACCATCTTATCCATTAACCACCCGCCAAGCAACAGTGATCGCATTTTTGTGTTCCGGTGTGGGGATAAGACAACCGGTGAAATTACTAGCATAGAGGCATTCCATCTTAGTCCTCAGGGTTGGCAACGCATTAGAGGTCTTGGGATTATAATCTTGAGAATTCAAATGTCTATGGGTCTCAGATTCCACTTACCATCAGGGGGGTTATCATGAGCTAGCTTTGCAGTTCATTTTACGGTCAGCGTAAAGGACAGAGCTATGGCGGTTATATAGCTCTGTCTTTTTCTCTGAGCGTAAACAGAACTGCAAAGCTAGCTCATGATAACCCCCCAGGTGGCCTGAGTGCTCGTGTGCCTTCTCATTAACAAAAAAAAAAATGTTTGTAGTGTTTAACAGCTTGAGAACCCTACACTGAGCATGGTCTCACATGCTCTTCCCCGGTTTTTAGGGTTCCGTAGTCTAACTAGGAGCCCTTCGCCAGTTTCGCCATGTCCGTCCGTCCGCAAACTAGCGCAGAGACTCTTAGTACTAGAAAGCTGTAATTTGGCGTGAATATGCATATTAGTCACGCCAACAAAGTGATACAATAAAATGTAAAACATATATATTTTACGGAACCTCCCCTACAAGTAACGTGGGGTTTTTTTTTTTTTGACGACACGCTTGCCTAGTTGGTAGTGACCCTGCCTTCGAAGCTAGAGGTCCTGGGTTCAAATCCCGGTAAGGGCAGATATTTGTGTGATGAGCACGAGTATTTATTCCTGAGTCTTCGATATTTTCTATGTATTTCTATATATAAGTAAGTTTATCGTTGTCTAGTACCCATAGTACAAGCCTAGAGCTTAGTTTGGGACTAGATCAATTTGTGTGACATTGTCCTGTGATTTATTTATTTACTTATTATTATTTTATTTTCTCGTCTACCCTATAGTGTGGGGTGTCGTTGCTACATTTAGGTTACTAATCATAGCGAAAAAACAACATTCTACGGAAAAAGTAGTTTTCCTCGAAAATTTACCTTAAAGACTTTTTTCATGGAATGGTTTCACCAATATTTGATTGAACATAACATACGTACATTATTTCACGTGAAACGTGAAATAATGTTCTTGTTTTCGAAGCTCTATTTGGGAAATAGGGTAACGGCAAAAATACGCAGTATTTTCCACGCGTTGGAGATCACACGACTCGGCATTAAACCTTACAAGTTCTCATCGCTTGGCGGAGCAACACCCAAACAGGAGTATAATTATTAATTATATTTTTGACCCACTTACAACCTCATTTTGCAGTTCTGGGCATTTATAAGATTACTATGATATGGTTATGGTAGCTATATTCATCACGATGACTCTGTGTGCCATGGTTGCTATGGTAAATTATTAGTCATGCCATTCCACTTGCCATGGGCAAATTCAATCAATACAGTGACCATCCCTGGGGCTCTGTTTTACTTGGTAGAACCATATTGCTTTTGAAATGTTATCGTATTGTTTGTAACTCTGGCCATTACCTACTGTTAAGTAAATAAGTGCTAATGTAACTTTGACAATACATGTCAAAAGTAATATGGCTTTACCGACTAGAATAGAGACCCTGGATATACTTAAACTACCTAAGGTGTAAAATTTCGAAGCCTATGACAAAAGACCGTCAAGCTCATGCGCGATCGTCCTGCGGGATGATATGACAGACGCGGTGGGGCAGGAAAGGCAACTGCAAAAACGCAGCACGCTCATACGGTTAACATCTTTAATAGTTCCAGGGTTCGATGATGTCGCAAAAATTTAAGTTGTTGACTACACAGTCACCAACAATAATATATTATCCAACAACACACACCACCAATTTCACCATCACTTTTTAAAAACAAGAAGCAAAGTTAAAATGAATTCATGCGGTTCGTGTCCAATACAAATCGTTTGAAAACTTAGCTGTTCCTTTTCTTAAGATAAAGTCAATACGGAGGGTAAGTAAGAAGAAACCGCATCCCATCTGGCAGTAATATATGCGAGACAGAATTATGTCTCAAAAAACTTTCAATTTTCTTATGTAAATGCCAAGCGTTGTTTCAGTCTATTCGCACCTAGGGCGGTATTTGAAAAATCAGCGCCGTACGAGTTCGATATGGCTTTGAAAAATTGATATCGGAAACTGTTCGTCTGGTCTGAAATGGAAATCCGAATAAAACAGTGCTTAAATTGCAGGCAAAGTTTGAGACTACCCGCGTAGCGTAATGCGTTATTCCTAACGTTACGTAACCTGATTGGCTCAGTGGTTCTGACACCTGCCTAATGTTTAACCTTTGATGTTTTGAAAGCAAACAGACTGAAGACATGAGGCTCAATTGTAACACCCTTTTTGTGCTGAGTAAACGGAATAACAAACATAATTGGCTAAAAAGTAAATTTGTGAGTTGTGGTTTTCAACTGGGGGGTGATTCTCTCAACACAGCGCTGCGTCGATCTTAAAGGTGAAGTTTTATCTGGCAAGTTTAAGAATGATTGAATTAACCTAACTTTTATTGTAACCTTAGCCAGTCATTTACGGTGTACAATTGTATGCTATCCCTAAAATAAATAAATACTCTTATCTGATCAGCTGGCAACACACAAATGATTCTTCTATTATATACTGGTGTTACAGCAGGCACGCTGACTTATTATAAGTACATCCCGAAGTATAAAAAAAAACCTAGGTATCGCTTGCGACCTCCAGTAGTTCGTAGTCAGGGACACCTTAACACCATCATAACTTCGTAAACTTCTTTTATAAATATTTACAAACACACTTTGAAACATCTATGTATTTAGATGTTAATAATCCAGCGTAGTTAACTTTAAATAATTTTCGGTATTACAGAGATAACGACCTAAATTAATGTGACGCCGGCCGAATTCAGCTAATTTGTGGTAAATGTCAGGAACAAGGGAAGGAATTAACTACCGCGGATTTTGTTCGAGGTACATTTAAGATAGCGTGTTTTGACTAAATACTGAAAATGCAGAGACAAGAATGAGAACCTTATGATGTACGTTTTAAAGATGACTTAAGACAAATGGTTCTCGGAGTAATCCTTGGTATGAACACGTCAGGGAATGACAAATTGTACACGTGCCAACTTAATATCTTAAGTACTTAGTAGGTAAGCATATTAGTTACATTTTGCTGGATTTTATTACAAAAGATTTCAAACCTAGAAAGATTTAGCATGATTTGGCTACTTTTGTTAATGTTTTTCCATACGTCTAGATTTATGTAAATATACATTTTAAGTTCAAGTGCTCTCGCAGCTAAACCGGATAAATCCAGGTAAAATAAAATGCTAATAATTATTATAATATGGCGTAGAGAATTGACAACCTCGTCGCCCACTGGTCCTTCCAGTGCAGTCAAAAACATCAGGGCAGCTAGGGGCGAGTTGTTGGTCAGTAGCGACACCACAGACCTGAGTGCTGCCGAGGGAAGGTTCTGTTCCTCACCTCACGCTTGCCTTCACCGGCCGGCTGGAGTGTATGATGACGAGAAACAGACCCTCACCTCTGGCTCGCCTTGATTGGCCGGTCACAGGTCGGAGTCGCTAGAGCTATGTGCTCGAAGGGTGAATGTGTTGCATAAGTGGCGAGTGGGCACCTTATGGTCGTTTAAAGTCCAGAAGCACCTCTCCACCCTTAGCCCCTCTGGAACTGTTGCCTCTCTGCTGCTATGTATTTGCGGCTATTTTCGGAAGCAAATTCCATTAAGTTGGCGAGTCACCGTCTGCCATTTTAGCCAAAATAACCAGGCCAGACGCCTTAGTTTCATAAATGAAATGATATGGATTGGTGAACTATCACCAATCCATATCATTTCATTAATATAAACTGTTATTAATGTTCCCATGCTTCTTAAATAGTCTTACACTAACCGGAGGTTGTCCGTGGGAGCATACTTCTATAGTGTGAACTCAGGGACAATCGCCGGTCGGTGTTCCACCACTTCACTAAGTAAATTAATGTTGTCTAAAGGGCCTCTACATGTTGGCTTCGGCTCCATGTACGCCTTCCAAAGGTCCGGGACGTGTTTGGTAAAAAATATAAATTATAATAATGTTTTGCGTTCAAATCAATATTTACACATACTTTAGGAATCTCGCTGACGCATAGAAAGGCCTTAAAATCTGTAAATAAATATTAAAACTCTTTATTCCAGGGTGAAATGTAGAACCACAAAAAAATTCAAGAGTCATCCGAACCTATTTCTAAACAGTTTTTTATATAAAATATTTACTTTTACTGCGTTTTAAGCTAATACTTTAAAAGGGGTTCCGGGCGAAGTTTTTGATTGACAAGATAATATTCTGGAAACATTAACGGGAAGATTATTAATGAAGAAACTAAATTCAAAGTGTCAATGTTTTTAGGTTTCTTATTTTTTATTAAGGTATAGGTACTTAATTTTACTTCCTTAATTGATTTTAGTTCAACATTTCGATACAAACTTATTCGAAAGTTTTGTAGTGAGGATGGTGTTAGTAGTGTAATAGAATAGTTAATAAATTCCAAATAAAATAATTTTCATAATTTTTAGTGTGCACTTTTTTTGCTATTTTTTAATTTTAGGCGCTCCTACATTGACGGTATGATTGGTCACTAAATTAATAAAATTTGTGTTTCATTCCGTGAAGAAAGCAAGCGAGCACACAAGCCACCTGCCCCCTAATTCACCATCCTGACAATGACAGGTGACAGGTGAAATTTCAGTAATGTATTAGTGTGTTAACTTTGCAATGTATAGCGAATCGTCACCAGTCACCTATCAATGTCAAGATGGTGAAATACGGGGCTGATAGAAAGTGGGATCTAAGACCGATAGACATTTTTCAATCTCAAGACTGCCATCCTAAGACTGCAAATACGTTTCCAAAGGTCTTTGCTATGAACACTGCTGCTTGGCGGTAGCTTAAAGGACAAAAATAGTGGTAGCGGTCTGGATATACCTTGCGCAAGGTCCTACCACCACTAGACACAAGGTCACAGGGGTGCGGAAATTTTGTAAAGGGTGATGCGGGTTTTATAAGGACCCCGTCCCCAGCCTTCAATAATCCCCACCCAAAAAAAGATAAAATACCTATTTTAGTTGCAAAATCGATGGTTTGATTTAATATTTAACAAACTCTTCGCCGATTTACAAGCTCCGCTATGCTATGAGGGAAAACACAAATGTTTAACTTAATATTATTTTACCTATAACTCTTACTCCTTCACTAATAATCGTAGTTATAGATTAATGTTTTATCTATATCGGACGTGACTGAACATTGACATTATCATATCAGAGTTAAGCTGCGTTTCCACCAGAGACTTGCGAGGTAGCTAAGCGGTGCCAGGATGCGTATCGAGGATGTGTAGCGGGCTCTTTAGGTATACAAAGCCAGACGCCGCCTCGCAACGCATCCCTCGCAGCACATTCCTCGCACACATCTGTCACTTGTTTTGTATGTAGAAGACCTCGCTCCGCTGAGCTGTTTCCACCAGAGCTGAGCTGAGCGAGGATAGGTAAATGAAGCGTTTCTATTGGTTCATGACAAACCCGTCCCTCGCAACGCATCCTCACACATCTCTTATGGAAACGCAGCCTCGGACGAAACAAATGTATAACTGTATATAGTCTGACCGGTGGGGTAAGGGCTAAGAGCCATAAAACTTTTAACAATATTATTTTTTGTTTTGAATGGTCATAAGTCGTAATGCGTACGAGTGAATTTCAACATTAATGCTGCTTCTATTAAAGCTAAAGTGCATCGTGTCTTCCGCAAACAAAGATATCTCTACGGATGGGTTGTCAAAACTGTAAAATATAAGTAGGGTAAAGAATAAAACATAATTATGTATGTATGTATGTAAAAACTTTATTGTATAAACAAAAGGGATAATAATTATAAAATAGACAAAAATATAACAGGTATGTACAAAGCACAAAAGTTTAGGATTATTATTGTATTAATCATATATTTATTATACTTATATTTAAAAAGATTATGGCTTCATTGGTAATATCATTATGATCAATTTCACTGTCTGAACTCTCTGTAGTATTGATAATGAATTGTTGTTGATCTCGGGTAATATAACTGGCTTCGATGTCTTCAAAATGTTTAAAACACGCACTCCATATATTATTCGCAATTTTGTTTGTCTCATAGCGAATCAATTCGACCACTGTCGAGTTCAACTGTGGCTGAGTATTGTATCGTCGTATTCTTTGTTTCAGTTCACTCCAAACTAACTCAATGGGGTTGAATTGGTCATAATAAGGCGGTAATCTTAAAACCGTGTGACCTCTCTGCTTTGCCTATGATTATTCCAAGAGGGTTAGTAGGTATTTACTATTGCATAAAGTAATTTTTAAAATTGGAACCACTATTTGTGCTGGTGGATTGAAATCAATATGGAGCCCTAACCCCATATTACAATAGATGTTATGTGTTTACAACTACCCATAGGAAAATATTTTTGTATGGTCGTAAGTAAAAAAAAAAGTTATCTCATATGAGAATAATTTATACGTCTCCATTTCAAATTCCTTTTATTGCACACTAAGTAAATAAAAGTGTAAAATCGTGTAAAATTATAAAACCCAAAATTATAAAATTAAACACCCCACATATTTTAAAGTATTTCGCCATCGTAAGAAATTTCCCACTATAGACTCGTCGGATGATATATGTTTGAAATCTGTTGGAGAGTGGGGACGTTTCTTCCGATTGCCCTTTAAATAAACTTAACTTTACTTAACACCGTTCAAGCAGAGGTGAATCGATTTATAACCGCATCTTTGCTTTGCCAAATTTAATTAGTTATAAATACGTACCTACTACATTATTTTTAGTAAGAGCAATTAAGAAAGTTGCTTATATCTGCAAAAGTAATTCGAAGTTATGGATTCCCGCACTAGCCCACGTAGGATTGTCTGGCTAAACCTTGTGCCCAGTCGTGGTAAGGCGTATTATATTATTATAAAGGCTGATAATACTGCTCGTCATAAACATGTGCCTTACCGCCATGCCGCATGTGTCGGAGAGCTTTTAAAGACATTCAACTCGTTTCTTTTTAGGGTTCCGTAGTCAAACTAGGAACGTCCGTCCGTCCGTCCGCAGCCTAGCTCAGAGACTCTTAGTTCTAGAAAGCTGTAATTTGGCATGAATATACATATTAGTCACGCCAGCAAAGTGGTTCAATAAAATGTAAATAATAAAAATGGTGTTTTTTTTTTCTCGTCTACCCCATAGTGTAGGGTGTCGTTGGGTAGGTCTTTCAAAAATATTGTGGGTTTGTAAAAACAATTTTTCGATAAAGGGATCTGTTTATGAAATATTAAGCTTTAAAGCGCAAATTTTTGTTAGAGTCAAGTGTGTCCCCCCCCCCCGTCCCCCCGCTTAAAGCCAAAACTACAAATACGAAAAATCTGAAAAAAAAACTGAAATAAAAGCAACGAATAACGATTGAACGTATACTTAACGAATTTAAAAAAACTATCACAACTAAGTAGACATCATTGGTTCTTGAGATACAGTCGATTAAAGTTCTTATACTTACTTAAATCATATGAGAGGCCACCGAATGACTTTAAATAAAAAATTATATATTACTTGTTGATTTTATGTTTGTAGTAAGTACTTAACGGCTTCGGAACCCTACACCGAGCATGGTCCGACATGCTCTTGCCCGGTTTTTTCAAACTTATACATGCATGACACTAAGGAAAGACATGGGGGGGCAATTTTTGAAGCGCACCGGCGAAAAAATACTTTCTTAAAAATCAATTTGTGCAGCAATTTAATGTACAAGCGGGCCCACCTTTTGGATTTGATGTCATAACGCCTTTATCATATCAAATCCGAAAGGTGGGGCCACTCGTAGATTAAATCGCTGCGCAAATTGATTTTAAAGTTAGTCATTTTTCGTCAGTGAGCTTCAAAAATTGCCCCCCTGTGCGGAATGCGGCCGTTAACCTTTTAATTTGTCAGATGATTATGCCACCATATTTTTTTTTTGTTTATTAGAACTTTGTGTTGGTTTAGTTTATAGCCAGTTAAACCCTTCTAACGTATAGGAATGTGACGTAGAGTGTTTAGGGCTAGAGCTGGTGGGATCTCTTATAGCTCGAAGCAGACCGTGCAGCGTTTGCCACGTCTAACATTCGGTGCATAAAAATACCATACTTCTTAGGGTCCGTTTTTTTTAATTTGTTAAGGAGAAGGCACACGAACACTCAGGCCCCTGATGGTAAGTGGAATCTGAGACCCATCGACATTTGAATTCTCAAGACTATAATCCTAAGACCTCAAATGCGTTGCCAACTCTGAGGACTAAGATGGAATGCCTCTATGCTAGTAATTTTACGGTTTGTCTTATCCCCACACCGGAAAACAATGCGAACACTGTTGCTTGGCGGCAGATTAATGGATAAGATGGTGGTAGCGATCCGGACGGACTCTGCCACCTCCTACCACCACTGTACGTTCCCAAAGGGTGTCAAACGGGACCCTGTTACTAAGCTTACGCTGTCTGTCTGTCCATCCGTCCTAGCATTAAGAGCTATATCTTTTGAGCCGTAAGAGATAATAGTTTTTTTTCTATAGAATATCTTTATTAAGGTGGATTTACTAACAGATAAACTAAAATTAATAAAATTAAAAAGTAAAGGAGTCCCCATTCAAGAATCCTTTGTATCTTAAAAACGGTAAAACATACAAGCGTAAAATGGTAAGGTTTTATCATAAACCCTATAGAAAAACAACAAATATTAATAAATTGTCAAGTGTAAGACGGGCTCGCACTAAATTCAAAATGCAATCTAATAAGACATACAGTGCGGTGGTACGGAATCCTCGATGCGCTAGTCCGACTCGCACTTGAACGGTTTTTTATAAAAACAATGCCATCTTTCCCGACTAGCATAACTTATTTTTCTCGATAGTCGCTAAGTATGTTTTTGATGTTGTGCTTAGTCGAAAAAGGAGACAGACATGCTACTCGTATATTAAATATATATACTCGTATATAGTAGCTACGTGATAGAAGGGCAACTTTTTGCTCTAATGAATTTTCATTTGATATATCAACAAGTCTAACAAAAAGGAAGTTTATAAAACCCGACTGCATGTTTTGATAATGTCGTCTATATATATTATGTTAGTTAGGTTACCCTTTTTACATTTTTTGTGCCACTATTTTGTTTTAATATAAGTACCTAGTGATACTTGCGACGTTAAAACGAATCTAACGACACCTCCCTTGTTGAAATCGGCCCATCTATCCAGCCTCTACGAGGGAACATAGAGTCGGACATACATACAGGTCAAACACATAACCCTCCTTTTGGGCTTTGCCGCAGTTGGGTAAAAATTACTATGAATCAAAAATATCTCTACATTATTTTGATTGTTAGACATTTTTTATCAGTGTATTAACCGGTAAGTTTAAGTTGCCCATAATTATGTAACGTACATAAAATAATATTGTAGTGCGTGTATTTTGACTATTACTTACATAATAATAATAAAATAATTTTATTTACCGACATAAACAGGAAAATGTTACAAAACAAAAATAGATCATTTAACATGGTTTATGCAGTAAAACGGGATTGAGACTCAGCGAGATCGCTGACTTTCAGTCACCAACCATAACTTAAAACTAATTATGAACTAAATGATTGAGCAAGTTTTACGAATACGGTGCTATTTTTTTTCCTATATTTACAATGGCTTTTAATGCAAACATATGTGTTGGTTACAATAACAATTTTTACTTTCTAACAATACCAAAGACAATGCTGGCAGCTGTTTAACTATTTATGGGGCTCTTGCTTCTTTTTGCTAAGTAGCTAGTAAGGCAAAATTTTAAGTACTAAAGAAGGTGAGAAGCTAAAATCTGCGCTTCGACCAATTTAAAATAAAAGCTTGCAAGCGTACGGGCTAAATTTGCTGGTTATAATTTGTCTAGCTGAGAAGAGAATCGTTTGAAAAAATTTAAACCCTAGTGATTGGTCACATCACATAGTATATACATACCTACCTAGAATTTATTACCAACTGATAAAATAAGAATTGAAAGTATTCAACAATAAGAAACGCAGTTAAGTATCTACATACTTTCAAGAAAAAAATATTTTAACGTTATGAATTCCCGATTTTATTATTTATTTAAGTACTTCATGATTAAAATTCCTAAAAGTGCATAACTAAATGTCATTGTTGTAAAAAGTTTGAGATTTTCTCGAATCAATTTATTAGATATGAAACAATACTATGTTTGTCTTAGCATTAAATGCATATCTGAATATTGATGGCTGGTAGGAAGACGGGAGCGGCGAGCAAGAAAATAATGAATTAAATTTGTTAATTAAAATCGTGACGGTTCCAACCGTCCTTCGTTAGAAATCATGTAAAATTAATAATTAAACAATGTTGATAAAAACCAACGCAGCTTTCTTTGAAATTAGTCTTCAGGAAATTGCAATGGTCGTTTGAAAATAAAGACAAATGTGCAAATAATATGTAATAGCCTGTAGGAATATTATACTTAGTGCTTGTTTCACAATCTCATAAAACTTATATCTAAACGTTATCGCTTTCCTTCTTTTCTCTTATAAAAACGAAAAGAAAAATGCTGCAATTTATTAATCAGATGGCGTGTTATCTGTAGATTAATAAGTTTAATTAGAATAGAAAAAGTGCATGAAAATCAGAATTGAGTCTCATTGATACAATTTAGGAGAAAATGTAAAAACGAACATATTAAACGCAATACACTAAGTTTTGACCCGTTTATTAAGATTTTATATAGAATCATAAGTTGTTAAAATTTTAAAACTTATTTAATTGATTAGATTGTTTTTTTCGGCATCCTCATTTTATTTACGTAATATTTTAATTCGACGATATTGGTTTAAATATAGTTATTTACGAAATAAATGCAAATTTCTTTATAAGGGCCTTATATTTTAAACATGGAACAACAGCTGTGTCGTCATTCCTGTCATCGATTTTGTATAGTGTTTTTGCAGGGGGTCTGAATTATGCCTTTTAAAAGCTTAATATCCTTATGACAAAATTACTCGACAATTATATCGTGTAAACAATTATTCCCCTCTTTCATAGCACTTTCCATAGAGCGTAAGAAAAAAAAACATGTTCCCTATTGTAACCATGGTCACGTTCTTCTAAATGTTTTGTTTTACACATTATAATATAAAGATGTGTATGACGATGTGTGAGACGGAATTGGTTTTAGAAACTGTGTTCAAAGATGTTACTGTAATCCTAAGATTTCAAACAGAAGGAGGAGGAGGAGAGGGAAGTTTAGAAGGAGTTAGCGGAAATACAGACAGACAGACGCGGAGGGCGACATCATTTTATACTATACTAGCGACCCGCCCTCGCTTCGCTCCAGATTAAAGTATTATACATATAAACCTTCCTCTTCAATCACTCTATCTATTAAAAAAAACCGCATCAAAATCCGTTGCGTAGTTTTAAAGATTTAAGCATACATAGGGATATAGGGACAGAAAAAGCGACTTTGTTTTATACTATGTAGTGATATTGATAAAAAAACCGCGTTCAATTACCCCTAGCCTGTGATATTCCTTAAAGATATTTTCATACAGGATTCTTAATTCTTTAAGTTAGAATAAAGTTTATGTCATGCATGATAAATTAACACATTTCTCTATTTTTTATAAAATATCAAATATAAAGTCATATCTTATGGTTTTTAGAGTTCCACGGACTCATTTCATTTGATGATGTATACACACATACATATCTATATACCTACGTTTTACTTCTGCGTAGCATTTGGTGTTTCCCTTTGTCTTACCAAGCATCGCTAAAATTTATTGTCCAATAAGAATAAGGGCGTTCTGTTTCATGTCGCACGTTACTTAACACCTAGCCATATAAAAGGGCGCTTTTGGGTTCCTTGGTCAACTTCGACAGAAATAAGGTCATTGCTCTGGTGAAATTTCAAAGCCCAGATTTATTCTGAAACTTACCTAATTTACTTTATAATTCGTACATACGTCAAAAATGTCTAAGAATCAAAAATATTCTTCTTCGTTTTGATTTTTGTAATGCTTGTAGATATATTTTTGATCTATGTGGTTTGCAAGTAGGAGAGCCAAAGTTTTGTACCTCGCGTAGTATCTAGTCCTAAACTAAGCACTAGACTTGTACTATGGTAATAAAAAAACAATAAACTTATTTAAATATATTAATTTACTCATTGGCGAAAAACAAATTTAGACATTTTTTTAATAAAATTTTAAAAAGGAGGAATTTCTCACTAAGGAATACGCGTAATAGCTAATGGATAATGATCCATACATTCATAGAAAACATCCAAGACTCAGGTCACGCTCGTCACACAAATATATCCGGCAGAGGTAGTAGACGGTAAAACCTTATTTTTTTGACGTGTTTCCGTATCGCCAACGCTTTGATGGGTCTTATTTGCTTGACAGTAATGGCGGAAAAGTAAAAATAAAACCGTAACACGTGAAAGACAATATGGTTTCACCCAGTTGGATAGAGATCATGATGAAAACGCTACTAACTTTTTATTTTCTATCACTCAAAATGTATCATAGGATGACATTCTCGTGAGTTTTGATAAACCACGTGGTCGACTATCATCCCCTACATTTTGAACGTTAGAAGAAAAATAATATGAGCTTTTGCATCTTGGCTAAGGTCTCTGGTATTAAACCCGGGGCCGCACGCAGGCAGGGTCACTACCAACTTGGCTCACCGCCCGGTCGTCATAATAGTAAAAGAATAGTTACCTATGTACACAACTATAATGAACATTATGTGACGCCACGGGCTGCATTTGTTGTGCCACTACACAATTATGTCAAGAAAACTAAAATAAATAAATTTATCAATGCTTTTAACTTCAGACGATAATTAAACTCCGGCATGGCATCATGCTACAGGGTGTCTAGAGACAGGGATTGTTGGTTGCCATCGCCACCGGCCCAGAGGGAATCAAGTTAATTCCACGCTTGTACTTACTCGCCTCCGCGGTTGTTTCAGTTCTTGAAGATGGTAACGAATCGCTCTGGTTTATTAAAAGGAAAACTAAAATTGGGAACATGCATTACTTTTTCTTACGCTCTCTGGAAAGTGCTATGAAAGAGGGGAATAACTGTATGCGCGAAATAATTGTCGAGTATTTTTTTCATAAGGATATTAAGCTTTTAAAAGGCATAGTTCAGACCCTCTACAAAAACACTCTATACAGAATCGACGACAGGAATGACGTCACAGGTGCTGTTACATGTTTAAAATATAAGGATCTTATAAAGAATTCTGCATTTATTTCGTAAATTACTATGTTTAAGCTAATATTGTTAAATTAAAATACTACGTAAATAAAATGAGGATGCCGCAAAAATCAATTTAAATATTAAAATCTATATATTATACCTATACATACCTATACTGTGTGGTAATGCCATGCGTTTTTCTTTTATGTGACAATAAAACATTTTTTATTTATTTATTTTAATCATTTAACAGAAGTGTTTAAATTTTAACAAGTTTGGACTCTATATAAAATATTAATAAACGGGTCAAAGCTTAGTGTATTGCGTTTTATATGCCTTTTTTCCATTTTCTTCTAAATTGTATCACTGAAACTTAATTCTGAGTTTCATGCATTTTTCTCTATAAAAACCTTTCGCGTTTTTCTCTAAAACAACTTGCAACGTAGCATTGGCGTAATAAATATTAAAAAGCCAATAAGAAAATTTAATCAGAAAATAGTTAATTTTCTTCAATACCATAAAGCGTTAGCATTTATGAATAAGTTGGTAAGTCTTCACTACGTTAAAAGTAATATGTGTAATTGTGTAGAGTCTACACATATTACTTTTAACGTAGTCTACACTGTAGACTATTTAAAAAAATGTTTGCCCATCAGTGCACTTTTTAAGCATAAACATATAATCTATTATCAACAAAGTATACATTTATTTTGACTTGACTCGCCTAAAAATCTTCCTATTTAAGATTTAGAGTCTAAGTAAGCATGTAACATTTCGACATTATTGAAATAAACAGATTACATTTTAATTTTTCCTTTTTTATTTGGTCCTTTGACTATGGTCCAAACATTGAATACAATTTAAACCCCTACCTAAAAGCGACGTCTCAGCAACTTTATCAAATTTGTTCGCGCCTCGCCCACAGACAAGTAAGAACTTGTCGTTCTGCCCGTGGCACGCTCGGATACACGTCCAAATTATGCGAGGCACGCACACCGAGGCGCCTTTGAGCACGGTCAAAAGACCGACTCTCGACGGCTCGCCGCGAGCCGCTCGCCCGCTGCTCGCGCACAATGCGTGAGCGCGTACGAATTTGAGCAAAATAGGTGAGCCGTGCGTGCCTCAACCCGAGGCTGCTCTAATTCATACCCACCTTAAGATACAGAGACGAGAAACTTTTAGGAGGGCTTTAGATTGACTGCAAAGCGTGCAAGCCGAGCGAATGAGCGAGAATGTTCCAGAAAAGGACTTACAGAATAAACATTTTAATTTCCATTTTCAAGACAGTTGCAAACCACCCTTGTTTCGGTGAAAGGGCATAGAGCTGCGCGTCCACTGCAATGGGTCGGAATCGGAGTGTACTAGTACGGAGCGGACGGATTTGTTGTTTTGTATTGATTTCAATGGCATAGCGTGCACTGGATGTGCATATCTGTATAGATACAGGGTCTCCGGGAGATAGTGACCATCCTTACAAGGCTGGACACCTCAGCTCAGAAGCATCCAAAATATGATAAAATATGACTAGTTAAAGTCGCACCAAAATCTAAAGTATCTTAACTTTCAGAATTTTGGAAATGCGGTATATCCTGGTTCATAATTTTCAATGCCTCGACCACGGCTATTAGAATTTTAAAATTTAGTTTGATGTGAAAGAAAGCTGAATTTGTATTAATTTCGTAAGGAGGGGCTCAAAGTAATTTTAATCAGCTGTATTTCACGGCAAACTAAGCTGAAAAATTCTAATAACTGTGGTCGTGGCATCGAAAAAGGTGAACCAGCTCCCGCATTTACAAAATTTTGTAAAGTTGAGACTATTTATCATATTTTGGATACTCCTGAGCTGAGCTATCCAGCCCAGTCAGGTTTGCAACTATCTCCCGGACACCCTGTAGAAATCAACACAAGGCAACAAATCCGTCCGCTCCGTACACTTCGATTCCCCCCCAGTGGACGCGCAGCTTAAGGCTCGTATAAACAATTCCAATTGAAAGCTCTGTCATATTAAATGAAATTTAATTTTGTCATATTCATTGTTGGAACTTAAGATCAGTAAAGAAGCAATAAGGCAATGAATAATTTTGATATAATTTAGAATTCTTGATTATAACAGGGTTCCATGGATGGATACCGGGATGGCGGCTCAAATCTTCGTGATAGTACCATCAGCAACACAGTTAACGTCGTTTGTGAATCTTATCACCTTACAATAAGGCTCACTAGGTCAGTACAGTGATGCTGTTAGTACCACGTGAATTTTTTTTATTTGGAATGTGTCATGGCGAACGTTAATGCTAATAAATTTTGTTAAGCATGAAAAAAATGTAATGACAAAATATACATAAAATAGAGAATTCATATTATGAAAAGCAAATTATATTCTTTTAATTGCGTTTTTTTATCACCGAATGCCTATAATTATTGTACAATTACTGTTGGTAACCTATTAAAATCGGTTGGCACGTGTAAGAATGGGGCCTCGTGTAGAACTCTTTCGAGTCCAGCCTCAACCCTGGCTAGAATTTAGGGGGGGTGTCCTAATATTACGTGAGAATGTGGGAGGAGTCCGACAAAATCGCACCAAATCTCACACCTTAATAGTATTACCTATAAACGACACACTAGTACCTATTAGTATTTTTTTTTTTAATTAAATCGGAGAAATACTGGAAAAGAGGCGAGTCTTATTTAAGTAGTTAACACAAAACCGACGTGCATGCATGACTTGATGTACCAATGTGGAAGAAGTGAAAGAGATTTATTTGTCAGGGTCGTACCAGATGGAAAGAAGTGGCCTCTGCCTACCCCTCTGGAAAACAGGCGTGAATTAACTTCACTTGGGAGTTAAACGTAGTATGCCTATAATTCTTCTTCCCTCATTAATAACTTCAAAAACATATAATTAATATATTGAATACACCAAAATAAATAGGTATTTTTTGATATGAAGTAATACGTAAACATTATCAATATCAAATAAATTTATTGATCGATGTTACAAGGATAATACCAGGCAGGTACCCCGATATCTTAACAAATATCACCAAGGCGCAAGGGGGAGATGGTCCAAATTTAAGAAGACCTTATAATTTAATTAATGAAAGTACGGTTGGTCCAGTAGATAAAGAATACCTAAAGCTTTAAGGAAAATAGTCGAATTAAATTGAATGTCTTAAGGCTTAAGGCATTCAATTTAATTTTGACTATCTTTTTGGTCTAGTACCTACTTAGTTACAATTACTACAAATCAATTCGATTCCCACCATAGTAACACAATTGGAATACACTAAAAAACACAAATTACTATTCAGAAAAATATTCAAAACCTTTTTTTATTACCCGATTTCAAAAGCAGGAGGAGGTTCTCAATTGGTCGGGATCCTTTTTTTTTGTAAGTCAACTTGAACGTATTGGCCTATAAGTTAGTAAATAGTGACCCTTCTTATGAAGCTAGCGATCCCGGTTTCGATTCCCTGTATGGGCAAATATTTGTGTGATGAGCGCATATTTGGTTCCGAGTCTTGGGAGTTTTAGTTTTATTATTTATTTATATATTTTAGTACTTATTTATACACGTGTTTAGTACTCGCAGTACAATTCTAGCCTAGCCAAACCCTTGTAGAAGCCTTGAGCTTTGTTTGGAACTAGGTGTGAGATTGTCCCCTGATATTTATTTATTTATTTATTGATGCACCTTAGTGATGATTTGATGGTTATAATGCTACCACATCCGTTCCCGTATCCGTGGTATCCGTGGTGGTTGCCGGGTTAGAATACTTGGAATGATGCCACTCCATGTCTTCCCGTGGATGTCGTAAGAGGCGACTAAGGTAATAAAGGCTTGTAGCACCATTAGGCAATGGGCTTGCAACCTGTGACTAATACACTGGTAAACATCTAGCCTGATTGTGCAAAATGTGGTTACAGAATTATCAACAAGTTTTTAAACTTGTTGGTATTTCTGTATCTCTGCCTATCCCACTCTGGGAATGAAGGCGTGACGTTATATATTATGTATGTATGATGTACCTTATCAATCTTATCATGTGTCATTTCAGAAAATCCATGAATCTCAGATCAGAATCCTTGCCATCGCATTTAAGTTTTCCGTACTAAAAGCTCTATTTAAAAGAAAAAAATCTCTTCGCCACTCTTTCCTCAGCCTTTTAATAAACGTCACAACACCCCCGCAGCAGTCGCCTCGTGAGATACACCTGAATACCACTGACATTTACGCTTCCCGTACTAAAGTTCTAAAAGCTCACGCTCAGCACTCTTTCCGCAGACCTGCGAGACACGTTTAACATCTCAATACCTCCGATATTTGCGCCTCAAAACGTTCTAGTACCAAAGCTACTAGTCACCACAATTACGCTTCCCGTGCTGAAGTTGTAAAAGATTCTCGGCACTCTTTCCTCGGACTTGAGAGACACTTAACACACCTCAATTTGACATTTTTGAGCCTCAGAACATTTATATTACTGACGCTTTCCGATCGTCTACTGCCTATCAAAACATGGTTCCGTGACCGTGTTAGAAACGTGTATCTGTACCGGGTATGAGGACGGTATTTTTTACGTTACGACGTACCTACTGTCGCGATGTGATCCATCCCGAGCGCATGATTTACACTGTCCACATTTAGCGTAACAAGTCCTGTACATTTGCCACGCAGTTCGATCCGATGGAGCTCTATACTTAGTGTGGACCTTATGATGTCCCAAAGACATTTCAGGGGAAGTCTGTCGGGCGTTATCTCTTAAGTTTAGTTAAAATGACCCAGTTAATTGTGGCAGCCGTCCATACTATCAATTGAAATTATATGCTTGTACTCGGGTATTTTCTTTCTTTTATGCAAACCCTGTCCTAAGAACCACGATCACAACAAAAAACTCGGCCAAAAGCGTGTCGGGCAGCGCACTCGTTATCTTGTAAAACCTACTTATCTGTGTTAGGTTTCCTTTTATCTTCGTTCAATACATATACTACTACGGTTATAGCGGTTTAACTGGTGGGTGGACACTTAAACCTATTTCAAATTCCCATTATAATTTTGAAAAGTTGTTATTGACACCGATTGCTGCCCCAAAATTCACATAACTTTGCGACCCCGATTAGGTATTGGAATTACAGATCATAATTATTACTATTTATTTGAATACTTTTTTTAACATAACTGTTTCTTACAACACAACACACCATCACAAATATCAGGAAGTAAAGTTGAGGATTAGGGTTCCCACTATTTAGCATAACATTTACTGTCCGAAACTGTTTTAGCATAACAGACTTGGTACAATCGGTTTTCGTTGAATGGTAATGTGGCAGAAACCTTATTTGGCATAATTTGTAACATCTCGAAAGGGAGTTAGTCCGAAATTAAGTTCGCATACTACTATTATGACCGAATATTTTTACGCATAATTATCTTTAGCAGAATTTTACTCGGCATATTATCGAATGTCTGAAACTAACTTGGCGTACTTACAAACTTAACTGCGTCCAGAAAAGTAGGTTAGGTTAGGTTAGAACTGCGACCATAGCAAAACCGACCTAATTCCAGTAAAGTAGGCTAGGTTTATCAATTGACCGAAACTTACTTGACATGCTTACTGCTACCAGAAAAGTAGGTTAGGTTAGAACTGCGACCATAGCAAAAACGAACTGCTACCAGAAAGACATACTGCTGCATGCTGCTGCAGACAGACATGGGACAACTATACGGGTTCCTTGTTGAGAACGGAACCCTAAGATTGGCCAAATTTTTTGTTCTCTAGTTATGATCCATCATAGGTACATGTGGTAATTGTGTTGTTCTTTGTACAAAATAGACAATTTGCAAGTGTTTTGTCGGTTTGTACCGTTTTCACGGTTCAGTGACTCAACCAATATGTAGTTAAAAATAATTTAAATACATAAAGTTGTTTTTTTTGTTTGTTTACAATGTAATGAAATGTTTACAGCTTCCGAGGAAATAGCGAAAACGTGTTCTACGCGGACAGAGTCACGGGCAAAAATTTGTGATGTGTCTGACCTATTTTTTTTTATTAAGGAACTATTAATGAAAAAACCAAGCAGGAGCATGTCGGATCCAATGTAGTGTTAGTGTAGGGTCCAATCTCCTATCGCCGTTACTATAAACAAACATAAAACTATCTCCAAAAATCAAGTACGTATTAGCGAATTTTCTATTTAATGTTACATCTTAAGGCTATCACAGATGGCTGCTTTTGAACTGCCAGCCAGCTGCAAATTTGCAGGGCCTCTATTCAGGTGCGTTAAAACGATATCGTGTTTGACACGTTTAAGAATCGTTTATGTCACAGTCGTCAGTTGTAAATGGCATAAGAGTTATCAAAACATTGACAATACGGAAACAGGTCAAAAACGATATCGTTATAACGCAGTAGAATAGAGGCCCAGTTTTGGTTGTTATAACGTGAAACGATATCGTTATAACGCAGTAGAATAGAGGCCCAGTTTTGGTTGTTATAACGTAACGTTGTTACGGTTGCAAAGAAACTACAAGCCAAGCGAAGCAAACTGCAGTCGGTTTGCAATTTCGATTTTCATGTGCCTTCAAAACATTTTTTTTCTACTAAATGTGGTTCTCCCTTAAATAAAAAGTGACCACATCATACAGACAGACAGACAGATGGACAGACGGATATAAGAGTTTCTACTATGCGTAAAAAAAAAAAACGAACCCTGTGTAAAAAATATAATTTACTGAAACTCGTAAACTCAAGGTTACCGTCCAAGTGCTTCGCTGCGACTTATAAAATGCGCGCGGTCGACTTTCAACTCAGTCGATAGCCCACTCTCGACGCCTCTCCTTGTTCTCCATTAATAGTACATCTCTAAACGCACAAAGCCTATTATGGTTTCTTCAATCCTATTTGGCGCTATGCTCTTATCTTGCGCTTTCGCAGTGGCTAAGGATCACCAGGCCTTCTCTGATGAATTAATAGATCTCGAGCAGAACTTTCCCGCAGACACCGCAATACCTTACCGTTACCTCATAGGAGCACTCCGGGATGATTTAAGTACCCTTACCGTAAAGGAACACGACCCTGAACTGATCGTAAGTCTTCCAGAAACTTTCGACCCAAGAGAGAAATGGCCCAACTGTCCGTCAATTAGAGAGATCCGCGACCAGACTTGCTGTGGAAGCTGCTGGGCTTTTGGAGCTGTCGAAGCCATGACAGACCGTGCCTGCATTTTCTCAAACGGGTCGGTACAATTTCATTTTTCGGCTGAAGATCTCTTGAGCTGTTGTCCCACTTGCAGTGAAGGTTGCGAGCAAGGTGGTTACCCTAATAGGGCTTGGGAATACTGGGCAAACGAAGGAATCGTATCTGGAGGAGCATACGGATCGTCTGAAGGTTGCATGCCTTATGAAATTCCTAATCCACCTTGCCAAAAACAACCAATACCACAATGTACTGCAAAATGCGAAACAGGGTACCAATATACGTATAGTCAAGACAAACACTATGGTAGTCAGGCTTATAGTGTCCAGGGGGAAGAAAATATTAAAGCAGAATTGTACCAAAATGGTCCCGTTGAGGCAGTGTTTACTGTTTACGAAGATTTCGTACATCATGATATAAATACAGTTTACTATCATCAATCAGGCCGGAAAATAGGCGGTCATGCTGTCAAGATGCTAGGATGGGGCGAGCAAGATGGTATGAAGTATTGGTTGGTGGCAAACTCATGGGGTACTACATGGGGTAATCAAGGATTCTTTAAAATACTTCGCGGTAGTAATGAATGCAATATCGAAGAAATCTGCTATGCAGGAAAACCTAAATAAGAGGAGATATTCTTGATAACCTATTATTCAAGATTTTTTAGTTTTTCGCCGCTATTATCTACTTCTTCTAAATTTTTGACTATGATACTCTTGGAATTTTTGGTCTGTGCAAATAAATAAAGGTTACCTACGTATTTGAAAGGTGTTACTCATTTGACAATTCGACGCCAATCCCTGCAATCTTAATATGTTAAAACTTTACAGTAGACACAAAAAACTTAATTCGGTTCGATCAGGTATTGCCAGGATAAAAAAAAACACCACAAAAATACTTTATTTCAAATAGGAGATATTTCTATTGTGTGCGTTGATGATATTTGTCACAAATTGCGTAAAAAAGTTGTTTGACCAAAAATGACAGTTAGGAGGTATTGGTGGTTAAGCGTCAAATTATGAATATTCAATAGGCTTAGCAGTAGGTTTAGCCAAGGTGCAAACGCTGCTCGCGTTTCTGTTTTCAATCGACTCGAAATATGGAGTTGACATGAGCGATCGACACAATCAAATCGAGCTTAGCGTTATGCATGTTGACTACGCCCCCAGAGCTTAAGCGGGCGCCGAGGGTACTTTTATTGTGTTTTCTTATACACGAAAGTATTGTCTTGAAATCGAAGAGCGGTTGTCTGTTGTTTCATTTATACAACAAAAAACCGCTCTTCGGTCATAAGATAATACTTTAGTTAATTAGAAAATACAATAAAAGTAATGAGGGGGCCATTGGACGCTCGGCCCCCTTTTAACGCGGAGGAAAGTCGGTGTACGGGGAAATATAATTCAGGTAACAATATTGAGAAAAAACGCCGATACGAAATGGACAATGTAAATTAATTTGAATCACTTATTAAAATAACTAGGGCTAGGATATTTAGGAGCACACCATCGTTATAAAAACCATGGAGTCGCTAATTCCTAATTCTAAAAAACTAACGACAACACACTACAACTATTTGTTTTTTTTATTTGTATTTTACAGCGGAGATGCCAAATCATCCATACCAAAATGAATTCCTTCATTAAACCGCTGAACCAATTTAAATGAATTTTAATACGGAGCATATTTTGGCTGTGAAAGCGTAACAAACAAACAAACCCATATTAGTAGGTAATTATGGATAAGACAAACTAAAAATGTCGTTAGTTTATTTTGTATACGTACAGAGTGTCCTGTATTTAGAGGACCAAGATCAACGTGTATATAGACGAGCCTTCGCACTATCTACTCGTAAATAGCCTCAGATGCAATAATAATTTATCTCCTGATCTGATCTTGGACCTCTAAATACAAGCCACCCCGTATAAAAATTACAAAATAGTGGCTCCATGGTTTTTAGAGCAACGGTGTGCTACCAAATATCCTAGCCCTAGTTATGATATTATATCGGTAACACAAGTATAACATAGGTTTCTTAGCCACCGTGAAGATTTCCTTCCAAAATACAATGAATAATTGTATTTGGGCTCGTTATTATATTTTTTTTATATAAAAAAAATACATGCCTACCCCTCTGGGAAATTGTGATTTAGTATATGAATGTAATTAATTAAAAAAACCGGGTAAAAGCATGTCGGACCATGCTCAGTGTAGGGTTCTGAAGCCGTTAAGTACTACAAAGATAAAAACCATCAAGTAATTACTAATTTTCTAATAATAGTTTTCCTTTTAAATATGCCCTTTCATTTAAGTTTTTTCAGATTTCTAGTTTGTTGTTTTGGCTGCATGAGGGCGGGGACATGAGCCTAGCATAAATTAGCGCTTTAAAGCTTAATATTTCATAAATGAATCCCTTAATCGTTGTTTTCACAAACCCGTAATATTTTTGTAAGACCTATCCAACGACACCCCACAGGGTAGACGAGAAAAAAAATACATCCCTACGTTTCATGTAGGGGTAGGTACACTTAAAATTATAGGCACTTACTAAACAAGAATAGGTACAGTAACATGGTAATGATAAAGACAATATTATTATATCATATCAAATTACAAAGTTTATAAAACTTCTGTTTCGTTAGTTAAAACCCAAAGTAAAAGCAAATAAGCAAGATAAAAAGGACATTACGTTATATTGATCTTTATTTAATATGGATTGTAAAACATGAAATTATCATACCAAAGTGAAAACAGAAAAAGAGTAATTAAAATATATGTACCTACCTACTCAAAGACAGGGTTCACGGCCATACAATTACAAATTATTTGTTATTACTTTAATATTATTTACCATTTTAATGTCTGATATTATTGTTATTTTCATTATTTCTAATAATAATTATTTTCAACCCGCAGCAAAACTTGATCAGTAAAATTTTAATTTTTTTTGCCTTAAGTACCTTTACGTCTCATAGACGTCTCATGGTTCTGAATTAAATTACTATCAATTTGTATGAGGCATTTTCAACTCTCAGTAGAAATGTGGACTATGAATTTTATTTCTGACTTTTGCAATGCTCTGCTTGCAGAGTTGATCCCATATCGTATATGTATGGCCCTTGGAGAAAACCAAATCCATTACCAGCATTATAAAGTCATCTAGGCCTATCTCTATTATTAAGCATCTATCTACGGTCGAAATCATAAGTAGCTGTTCCTTAAAACCACTAATACTTTAATAGTTATTGCGACAAGGTACTAAAATGTACAGCTACTTATGAGTTCGACTGTACACCCTGAAAGCTCGAATATATATTTTATTTCGAATTTGGAAATACTTTTTTTAAGGGTAAAGACCAAAAAGTTGGTGAAGCTAAGTCAAGCAATTAAATGTTCTATGATTTTTTTCCGTTGTGCGACGTAAATCGTTACTAATATTATAATTAATGTGAAAGTGTGGATGTTTGTTACGCTTTCACGCAAAAACTACTTGACGAATCATCATGAAACTTTGTACACATATTCTGGGAGGTACTAGAAGTAACATAGGATACTTTTTATAAAAAAAATAAAAAATACAAGCATAAAAAAAAACAAGACAAAATAATTGCAGCGGGCGAAGCCGCTGGCGGGTCGCTAGTTAGTCATAATTGTAAAATCTCGACACAGAGTTATTAAAATGATGAAAACCGCGGATTTCTGATTATTGACGAAAATAAATCAATCACTCAGATATGATTTTTAATATGAAAAGGAGAAGGCACACGAGCACACAGCTGCCGCCGTAATACCAAAGAAGGCGGTTAGCTGCATAGTAATAGTATAAATATTTTAAATTTATTGTGGTTCGAATACTTTTATGCTGCGCGGGTCACCCTTTCAGTGACTTTAGATCAGGGATCGTTACCGGTATTCTGACTACCGGTTTTAAATGAGGTATAACCGGTTATAATTGTATTACGCTGTTTACATCGCTATAGCTCTGATTAGCGGTATAATTAATACCGGTATTCAAGTATATTATCGGTTTAGCCAATTGGGAACAATACCTCTTTTTGATACTTTACTTCTGAAAACCATAACCAGTAAACCTGTCAGTGTCAATATACTCGTTTATTTGTTTCTGTAAATGTTTTTGGTGTTAATAGAAAAAAGTCGGACACGCCTTAGACAAGTCTTAAATTACAATTAATTACAGTCCAATTGACATCTTACTTATCAGGTGCAATGAATAGCGGTATTGAATACAGGTATTTAATACTGAAACAAAAGCGGAATGACAATAATACCTCTAATTCGAATATAGGTATTACTTTTTTAGCGGTAACAATTTCTCAATTTAAACACAGGTGTTGAATAAAACCGGTTTTACAATTCCTGCTTTAGATATAAGTAGTTTATAAGTTGTTTGCACCATGTTTTGTTATTATTATAGGCACTAAATAAACGATTCTCTTTCTTCTTTCTTTCTTTATACTGCAGCTGGAGGAAAACCGGTTTTCTGAATATTGACGAATACAATTTCCTCCGAAATCAATCATTCAGATATGTTTTTTAATACCAAAAGGAGAAGGCACACGAGCACACAGCTGCCGTAATACCAAAGAAGGCAGCTGCATAGTAATAGCATAAATATTTACTACTAGATTATAGAATGCTTCGACTAGTGCATTTATACTGAGCGGCTCACCCTTTGAGTGTCTTAGATATAAATAGTTTATAAGTTGTTTGCACTTTGTTTTGTAATTATTTTAGATTTTCTTCTTTCTTTCTTTTTTTACATTGCATTTAGCCGACTTCTTTGGTATTTTGGCAGGCCACCGCCTCTATTTCACCATCTTGACGATGACAGGTAACAGGTGACAATTCGCTATACATTGCAAAGTTAACAAGCTTTCACGTCAGTGGGATTTATATCAGTTGCGCCATGTACACTGAAATGTCTCCTGTTTGGGAAAAATGGTATCTGAGAAACATAGACATTCATTCTCAGGACTACAATACTTAGACTCCAAATGCGTTGCCAACCCTGAGGACTAGTATGTTAAGCTTCTATGCTAGTAATTTTACTAGTAGTCTTTCTTCACACCGGAACACATGAATGCGAACACTGTTGCTTGGCGGCAGGTTAGGTTATGTTTGGGATTATTCCCAATTAATATTTCCTAAACGGATCCCTTGATCGAAACATTGTTTTCACAAACCCACAATATTTTTAAAAGACCTATCCAACGACACCCTACACTATGGAGTACACGAGAAAAAAAAACGTCTCCACATTACGTGTAGTGGAGGTACCCTAAACAAATTATATTTTTTTATATTTTATGGTACCAGTTTGCTGGCGTGACTTTTATGTATCTTGGCGTAACTTTCTAGTACTAAGAGTCTCTGCGCTAGGCTGCGGACGGACGGACATGGTGAAACTATAAGGGTTCGTAGTTTGATTACGGAACCCTAAAAAGTGTTCCGTCCGTTCTATTCGATTCTGATGACTAATGACACACACGCACACACGTTGGCCTAGTTGGTAATGACCCTGCCTATGAAACTAACTGTCCTGGGCTCAAATCCTGGTAAGGGCAGATATTCGTGTGATGAGAACGAGTATTTGCTCCTGAGTCTTGGGTGTTTTCTATGTATTTTAGTGTATATTTCTATATATAAGTAAGTTTATCGTTGTCTGATACCCATAGTACAAGCCTAGAACTTAATTTGGGACTAGGTCAATTTGTGTCCGTGTGATTCCGTGATGTTTATTTTGTTTATTTATTTAAACCTAGCCATCAGTTTTGCTGCAGGGACGCAGACACGCTGACCCACGTCTTAGATGCACTAGCTTAACGAAAGGGTACTGAAGGGCACACTAGCACCCCACGAGCAGGCTGTTGGAAGGAATTAAATTGGACACTTCGAACCTGTTCTAATATTTTTTTAAATCTAGTTGATTTTACCATCCATTAGTAAAGATAAAGTTCAGAAATATTCAAAACACTTGCTAAGTATTTATGATAACATGTAACAATTAATGGCTCACTTAAACTTATAAACCCAATGTCACGACTACTGATGCTACGCTGTCATTTATAAACTGCGCGTGTTCGAAGTTCAACTCAGTCGGTGGGTGATACTCGACGCCACATCTTTTACGCACTAACGTTACATCGTTAAGCGAACAGACCCTGTTATGGCTTCTACAATGGTATTTGGCGCTTTGCTCCTCTTCACCGCATTTACCGTGGCTGATGACCATCTTAATCCCGTCTCCGATGAATTCATAGCCCTCATCAACTTAGAGCAGAATTCCTGGACAGCCGGCCGGAATTTTCCCAAGGGCACTCCAAGGGCTCGCCTAAATATGCTCATGGGAGCTCTCCAGGATGATCAAAGTCAACTACCCGTAAAAAAACACGAGCCTGAACTGATCGCAAGTCTACCAGAAGCATTCGACACGAGAGAAAAATGGCCGAATTGTCCATCAATGAACGAGATCCGAGACCAGGGTTGCTGTGGAAGTGGCTGGGCATTTGGAGCTGTCGAAGCCATGACAGACCGCGTTTGCATTTCCTCAAATGGGACAAAAAATGTTCACTTTTCGGCTAAAGATGTCCTGAGCTGTTGTTTTTACTGCAGTTTGGGTTGCGACGTGGGTGGGTATCCTTACAGGGTTTGGGAATACTGGGCTGCGGAAGGAATCGTTTCTGGGGGAGTGAAGTCATCTGAAGGTTGCATGCCTTATGAAGTTGAGAGTACTCGACCCTGCAAACAGATTGAGCCAACACCGGTATGTACTTATAAATGCGAGGCTGGCTATAATGATACATATGCTCAAGACAAGCACTACGCCAAGGCCCGAAGCATTTACGCCATCCATGGGGAGGCAGATATGAAAGCGGAATTGTTCCTCCATGGTCCCATAGAGGCTACGTTTGATGCATACTCAGATTTTCTAAATTATAAACATGGAATTTACTTTCATCAAAAAGGGTATTTAGCAGGTAATCACGCTGTCAAGATACTGGGCTGGGGCGTCGAGGGTGGCGACAAGTATTGGTTAGCGGCAAATTCTTGGAATACTGAGTGGGGTGATAAAGGTTTCTTTAAAATCCTCCGCGGATCAAATGAATGCAACATCGAAGATACCGCTTATGCAGGAATACCTGAATAAGAAAACTCTTATTCTTGTTATTTTCCTTTCTACGTTACAATATTATTTTTGTTATTGCTATATGATATGGGTAAAATTAAATGATTTATTATATTGGATTAAATAAAGGCTAGAGAAAAAAGTTTTACTTATTTTACCACCAACACTACCACTAGGTACATAGATAACTTACAAACATACCAAGCACCTAATTGTGATTGTTGAGCCATATGTTAGGACTTTCAATAATAAAACTACTTAAAACTCTTTTCCCTTTCGTTATCATAATTGTTAGCGTTGTTCTTAATAATAGCTCGTATAAACTTAACAGTAAACTGCAGTTTAAAACTGTATTAGGTAAATTTAGAGCTATCAAAATATTACATTTGGAAACGTCAAACTCCATCCCTTTTAGACTAGAATCGACTTTGACTTTCAAATATGTTGTGTGATGATAAGTCGTGTGTGACGACGGACTTTCTTCTGATATTAAATTTATCGATAACTGTTTCAAATTTCAAAGTGACATTTCATAGCATTGAGTTCACCGGATGAAATAGAAATTAGCTAAAATGCTACCCATCGATGTTATAATTATTATGATAGGTAAGTAATGCTTAATTTAAGTAATTCATGGGCATACTTTTCAGGGATTTTAAAATTCAAATAAACCTCTTTTTTGATGTATAAACATATTATATTTGTAACGTATTTCTTACAAAAAACTTCTTTTAATGCTACTCAATCGAGTTCCATACAAAGTAAACTGAAACCAAGAACGACTTGCAACAAACGCCTACTTATTTAGCTAAATTAAATGACATTGTGAAGCATAATAGAAAATTTCATGTTCATAATGTTACCTCATAGTCATAACTGTCATAATAAAGTACAATTTATCGATAAATTAATATCGTTCGGAAGTCCCTAGGACAATTTTATTCGTGCCACAAAAACTTCTATGTCTGGTGATAACACTGTTGACATAGCCTTATGCCCCGAATCTACCAAACTGATTAAGAGAGTGGATCACGTCGGGGTCACCAATGTAGTAGAGAGGACAATAGAGAGATCTCTCTCCAGGCGGGTGTTATGCCTGGGGACCGAAGTCCATTTGGATGAAGTTGGAAGTTGTATATAAGTCAACCGACTGAAGAAACTTCGTTAGCGCGATGTAGCGCACTGTCAGATTTAGTTGCGCTGTCTGCCGCTGGTGGCGCTGGCGAGTTGTTTGTTACAAGTTGTCACTAGATGTCGCTAGGTCGCCACACCAGCCCCCCTTTGAGACCGGAGGTTGATTGTGATGGATGACGTGTCTGTGCGTTGAAAATGCCGCTTGCAAGTGCCAGTAGTAGTAGATGTCTCCAGTAGAGCTCAGAGCCGCGTTGGCGAGCGTAGCAGGAGAAGAGGAGTGGAGTGGAGAGTACACAGTGAGTCGTGTATCTGCTCCGTGAAGTACTCGTAGTAGGACGCAGTGAGTCGCGTTGCTGATTGAGAGTATTGTGCACACTGTAGACACCAGGCATGGAGATATATCAGAATGCTAGTGGTGCACAGTGTGGTTTGTCTGGCTTGCTGTGAGACTGCGTCATAGTGCTTGAAGGTCGTCAGGTTGCGTAAATGTCCATTGTCGTGGGTCACCAATGTAGTAAGACAATCACGTCGGGGTCACCAATGTAGTAGAGAGGACAATAGAGAGATCTCTCTCCAGGCGGGTGTTGTGCCTGGGGACCGAAGTCCATTTGGATGAAGTTGGAAGTTGTATATAAGTCAACCGACTGAAGAAACTTCGTTAGCGCGATGTAGCGCACTGTCAGATTTAGTTGCGCTGTCTGCCGCTGGTGGCGCTGGCGAGTTGTTTGTTACAAGTTGTCACTAGATGTCGCTAGGTCGCCACAAGTTAAAATAAGGCACTTAAACAAGTCTGTGATTAAAATAATGAAAATGAATTACAAAAAAAAAATATCACGAGACAATGTCACACAAATTGACATAGTCCGAAACTAAGCTCTAGGCTTGTACTATGGGTACTAAACAACATACTCACTTACTTAGATAAAGCAATAAATACTTAAATACATAGAAAACATCCAAGACTCAGGAACAAATACTCGTGTTCATCACACACATCTTGCCGGGATTTGAACCTGGGACCGCCGGCTTCGGAAGCAGGGTCACTTCCAACTAGGCCAACGTGTCGTAAATAGTTTTACAAATTAACCGTGCGACATTATCTAATGAAAGGGCTTGTTGAGAAGCTCTCTAATATAAACATAATTTAAAAGTTGTTTAAGAATAATGAGTAAAATCGAAATTAGAGAGAGATCATTCTCGCACATCACTTGAGTTAACCTCTCAATTCTCAGGATTTTTTTCTAAAAAAAAATATTTTGTCAAAAAACAGGTTATTGTGTAATCAATCAATAAGAATGAAAACCTCGTAGCGCGAGTGCGATTCGCGCTAAGATGATTGTTTGTTTATATATTTTATGTACTTATAAACCTAGGAAGGGCGTGCGATAAAGGCTCCGCGGCTGCTTATAAAGTACGCGCGATCGTCATTCCACTCTGTCGGTGTCGCTCACTCGACGCATGTTCTTCTACAGCATAAATCAAATCAAAGCAAATCAAATCTGTACTTGTGTTCACAGGTTACTTAAATAATAGGTTATACAAGATACGCAAAAGAACAAATTCACTTATGCGTAATATTGACATGTCTTACAAAGCTACAATGAAATTTCAGAAATGGAAATATGAAAGAAACGAATTATCAGTCGTCTGAAGGTTCAATGCCTGTTAATCGCGGTAGGGATGGGCTATTGTAAATTTGACTCATGCTCAAAAATATGTCCTACAAAATCCGAGAATGGCTATAATTTCATATATGATAGAGATTAGCACCGCGGCAAGACAGCTTACCGCGTACGCGGCGAGGATCATGTTATTATCAGACCGGAGATGTTCAAAAATTGTCCGGTTGAGGCTGCGTTTTTCAGTTTAAATATGAAGATTTTCTCAATCACGAGCATGTAGTTTACTCTCATAAGAAAGGATCTTACCTTGATATTCATGCTGTAAATATGCTGGGTTGGGGCGCGGGGCGTGAAAAAAGGGAAGAAGTACGAGTATTGTCTATTGGAACAGTTTATGTGGCGACAAAGGTTACCTACCTACTTTAAGATTCTTCGTGGTAAGGAAGAGCGCCAAATCGAACCATCTGTGTTAGCAAGAGAACCTGCATAAAATTTATTTACAACGTTATTTTTTGTCATTTGTTTTATATTTTTGAAATTTTTGTATGATTTTGTCTTGTTATGATATTATATAAAATAATACAAGAGAATCAAATCTCAAATACATAATTCATATGCAAAAAAAAACTCAATAATATATAATAACAGTTTGTACTATTTAGGTATTCACATTTTTATGCCCTGCTCACCTACCTAAATAACATGAAATAAAGTGCTTAAATATATACTAGTAGTAGTAGCCATAAAGACTTTTAAAGACTATAAAGACTTTTGCGCGGACATAGTCGCCGGCAACAGGTACCTACCGTAGGGGAAACTTGCCTTATTCGTACCTGTGCCTAAATCGTACCCTAGCGTTATTTCCGAACGGAATGCAACAGTAGCGACACTCATGGCATAAAATGAAACCACTAGTCCGCCATGCTACCTGACTGCTTAAAATTATTAAAAAAGTAAGTAATTTCACAAATTTTGACTAAATTTTTTGATTATTCCATAAGGGTTTTGTGTCAAGTTAGTGTGAACGATTGAAGTTGGGTTTTTTTTGTTTAATTCTTAACTTATTTACGAGTTTATTCTTAGTAGGTACTGTCGCCAACCTTGCAAGCATTTTTTGCGCGGTAAATTTGAATTGGTTTTGGTCGTTGCGCCTTATTCGTACTCAACGTATGAGCCTATTTCGTACCGGTACGAATTAGGAATTAACGTTTTATTTTTGTTTAAGGTTAATATGGCTAAGCGCAAATATAACTCCTGGGCTCCAGCCAATATGAAAAAAGCGATTGAAGAATATAAAAGTTGGAAAAAAAAACAAGTGGACATAAAAATAAAAAAGCTATTGATTCAAAAAATAAATCTGTATGCAAGAACTTCCAAGGACTAAACATCTTGAAAAGGGAAAATGTTACCAAAGAGAAAAAGAATGTAAAGAAAACAAAAAAAAAACAAAATGTAGAAAACTGGTACTGTAAGTTGTGCGAAGAAGATCGAAAAGAAGATATGATTCAGTGCACCCACTGTGAGACCTGGGTTCACGAGCTTTGTGCTGGAGTTGATAAAAATGCTTGTGATGACTGTAAAGAATTACAGAAAACTATTGAATGAGAGAGAATGAGACATTTATTGATAAAATAACATTATTTTACAAGTCATTTTTGCTATGTAACATATTTTATTATTAATATATTATATATATACTCTTTAGTTTATTTTGGGAGTAAGGGGAGAACGGAACTCAAGATTTTTCCGACCCAAATGTCAACCTCACCTGCACGCGCCGGATGGCGGCGGTAACCAATAGGTGTCCGTGGTGCTCCCTGCTTGACAACAGACGAGGCTATGGCGACCGAGTAAATGGCGGGATAACCATACACCTAGTCAGGAAACCGGCTAGAGGAGGCTGCAGCAGCCTTGGGACACAAATAACTCCCTAAAAAGCCTGGTACGGAAAGGACTGGGACACTACCGTGACTAATACATCCCAAGAAAACTATGATGAGGTTCACACAAAGAAATATTTTGTCATGCCATAAGGCTGACCCCCGGCGCCAGGTGGGTTCCGGGTCCCCTGGTGTGAAATTGGCTACCGGCTGCAATGCAGTGGGTCACCAGGCTACTTGCAGAAATTGGACTACTGCTGACAAGAAACTCAACACCAAGCACCAAGCTCTAATGTTAGGCACATGGAACGTGCGCGGACTAAACAAAGCGGGAAAACTGGAGGTAGTGGAGGCAGAAATGGGTCGTTACAAACTGGACATACTGGGCTTAAGCGAAACGCATCTCAAACAATGTGGACATTCGAAGATTGGCAAAGGAATGACTATGATAAATGCAGGTAGCGATGAGAACAGTTTCAGTGGAGTCGGTTTTCTAATTGCTAAACACGTAGCAAATGCGATTTTGGGGTATGATACCATAAGTGACAGAATAGCACGCCTGAAATTGGAAGCGTGGCCTCACCCGATAAATCTGATACAAGTGTATGCACCCACTTCTGCGTCTAGCGAGGAAGAGATTACTGACTTCTATAACACGTTAAGTCAAGTTTATCAAGGCATACCATCTAAAGAAATTACAGTTCTGCTAGGTGATCTTAATGCAAAGATAGGAGCTACTTTATCGGACGAACACCTTAGAGAAAATGTAGGCAGATATGGTTTAGGCGAACGGAATGAGCGTGGACAAATGTTGCTAGACTTCTGCGCGGAGAACAACTTGACAGTGATGAATACGTGGTTCAAACAGCATCCGCGAAGACTGTACACCTGGACGTCACCGAATGGTAAATATAGAAACCAGATCGACTACATCATGACTGGCAAGAGATGGAGGTCGTCTATCACTTACACCAAAACGCGACCAGGAGCGGATTGTGGTAGTGATCACCAACTACTGGCAGCTGCCATTAAAATCCGACTAAAGGCTGCTCGTATAAAATTGTCGAAGAGACCTATTAACTTGCCAATGCAGACCGAAGATGAGTTCCGGAAAATTGCGCGACTACGCCTTAAGGAGTTGGAAGTGGACCCTTTTGATTCGGCACACGCTTCTTGGGAGACCCTGAAGACTGTCGCCCTGGAAATGGCCAAGGAGGTAGCGGCGAAAGTTAGAGAGTCGGGTCCTAAGGCTGACTGGATGAAGAGCGACACATGGTCGTTCATTGAGGACAGAAGAGCTCTTAAGGAGGGTGGCCTAAACTCAGAGATGGAGAGGCAGCGCTATCGGGAACTGCATGGCATAGTTCAAAGGTTGTGCAGAAGGGATAAGAATGCCGCCATCGACGAAGTATGCCAAGACATGGAAAAAGCGGCAAATCATGCACACACCAAAGACATGTTCGCAAAGGTGAAATTCCTTGCTAAGGATTTTAAACCCAGGAGCTGGACAATAGAAGATGAACAAGGAGCACCACTGGTGGATAAACATCTTGTGCTTGAGAGGTGGCGCCAGTACTGCCAACAGCTATACAGTGAGAAAAATGACTTCATCGAGGAGCGGATGGACTTCACTGATAGGGAGCCGGATATCCTCCTACATGAAGTCGAAGCTGCAGTGCTGCGGCTGAAACACAAAGCTTGTGGTGGAGACAGAGTATCCGCGCAAATGCTCAAGTGGTTGGGTCCGGAAGGCACAAAGGTTCTTCATCTCGTATGCCTAAAAGTTTGGAGGACCGGTCAATGGCCCGAGGACTGGATGGAGTCAGTGGTGGTACCGCTGCACAAGAAAGGCTCTACAAAGAAGTGCGGGAACTACCGTACCATCTCGTTAACATCCCATGCGAGCAAAGTCTTTCTGCATATCCTCAATAAAAGGCTCGAAAATTTCATCGGCGGGCAGATTGCAAGGGAGCAGGCGGGTTTTGTCAGAGGTAGAGGTACACGTGAGCAGATACTGAACATCAGGCAGCTCATCGAAAAGGCTAGAGAGTTCAACGTGCCGATGGCCCTGTGCTTCATTGACTATGCAAAGGCCTTTGACTGCATCAGCTGGATGAAAATGTTTGAAGTCATGAGAGAGATGGGTATACCAGATCATCTCATTTTCCTTGTGCAGAACCTGTACCTCGACGGCAGTTCTAAGATCAGGGTAGAGGACACCGAATCGGAACCGTTTCAGACCAACCGTGGAGTTAGACAAGGGTGTATTTTATCGCCACAACTTTTCAATCTTGTAGGCGAACACATCATGAGAAGAGTACTGGAGGATTGGAATGGAGGCATACGAATCGGAGGACATCTCATTAATAATCTACGCTTTGCAGATGATACTACCATTATAGGCGCTAGTGAAAGTGAACTTGCTGAGCTTCTGCATAGGGTCCAAAGAGTGAGCGTGGAGTATGGCCTGCATATCAATCGGTCCAAGACAAAGCTCATGTTTGTGGATCGGGCGGCCAAAATGCAGCGAACGGGAGAACTAGCCGACCTTGATACCGTGGACAAATTTGTCTATCTCGGATCTTTAGTTGCCGCTGACGGTGACTGTGAAAAAGAGGTTGTTAGAAGAGCTCAGATTGCAAAGGCTGCAGTGAGGCGCCTAGAGAAGATCTGGAGGAACAGAGGTATTAACAGAGGAACCAAAACTAAGCTGATGAGAACCCTGATCTTCTCTATATTTCTATACGCTTCAGAAACCTGGACTCTGAAGGCACGTATTCGGAGCAGGATTGACGCATTCGAAATGTGGTGCTGGCGTAAAATGCTAGGAATCCCTTGGACAGCACGTCGCACTAATGCGTCGATCCTGGCCGAATTGAAGATCAAGAGCCGCTTATCGACCATCTGCCTTCAGCGGATCTTGCAGTACTTCGGTCACGTGGCTAGGCGCGAGCCAGATAATTTGGAAAAGCTCATCGTGGTTGGCCATGTGGAAGGAAAAAGGGGCCGCGGAAGATCGCCGACCCGATGGACCGATGCCGTGAAAGACGTCTGTCAGGAAAGTCTACAGGCGTCAATCCGGAAAGCGGAAAACCGTGTGGAGTGGAGAGCTTTGGTGCGCAAAATTATGGCCTCAAGTGGTCACGACCCTCAGTCATGAGGAAGCGACGAAGAAGAAGAAGAAGAGTTTATTTTGTATTTAATTCAGATGTATCCATTAAGTACATAGTATAAGAACAACTTATTTTACATTATTACAATCATTACAATATTTATATACAATATGTCCATATAATGTCCGAAAGCATCTAAGTAATTACCTATTTGCTATTTTTTACAGTCATGTAAAAAATATTATTAATAATATATTTTTATTATTATTATATTATTAATATTTTATTTTTATTTTTTTTGTTATTCTTATTTATTAGATTAGCTATGCAGAATTAAAAAATATTTATCTAGTAATATTAAGACGTATCTTTAGTTGATTTGCTGTGATTTTGAGACTGAAACTAATTATAAGATAACCAAGTACGATTAAGGAATACCGTGGTACAAATTAGGCGTACATAATCCTAAATCGTACTTTTTCCACTTAAAAAAAAAAAAGATTATTACTCTAAAGTTTACGAATTGTAAGTGCAATATGTTACTGTTGTTGAACACTCATAGAATAAAGTTTATTAAAACATAAGTCACATGTTTCTGTTTTTGTTATATTTTATGTTTTTTCTCATTTTCCCTTAGGGGGTACGAATTAAGCAAGTTTCCCCTATGTGTATATATAAAAAACCTAGACAATGTCAGAACATGCTCAGTGTAGGGTTCCAAAGCCGTTAAGTACTACAACACATAAAAAACAAGTAGGTATTAACTAAATTTCTATTGAAAGTTAATTATTTGGTGCAGTTTTAGATGATTTTTAGTAGGTATAAACCATCGAAATATAATAAGTATGGAAGGATAACGTCAAATAAAAACGACTCCAAAACGCCCTCTTTTTTTCCATAATCAACTAAATGTTAATTGAGTTAAGGTTTGAATTCATTTATGCCAGATATTGATATAACGTTTGAGTAGGCAGTAATTTCAGTAAAGTTTTATACCATTTGAAAGACACAAAATTGCAACTTGTAACAGGTTCTCTAACATAAGAATTTTATTAGATTTTTATTTATTCATAAGGTTACTTTAACGCAGCCAAGTATTTCGACATTTCATGTGGTTGGTTTAATACAAAAATAACACAGTAATTGAATAATGAATTATATTAACCCTTTTCTTGACGATTGTCTTATAAGATACATAACATAACATTCACTTTTTAATATTTTTTTGTTTAATTTTATTTATGCTTTTTTAAGTTCTGAAGAGGTTTGAATTCACGACTTTTTTATTTTGTCAAGAGAAGGGATAATATTGTTTTATAGAAGTATTTTGAAAAACTTACTGATTATTTGCCTTGAATCATTTAGCATTCTTATGTTTTTATAAAGTTGTAAAAGATTGAGATAATCAATTTCTTTAAACCGAAACAGTCAGCATCAAATAGTCTTTAGCATTAAAAGTGCCAAATATATCGCAACACATTATTTATTCTTATAGGCATAAAGATACGTGATATAAGTTAAGCAGGCTAAGGTACTTAGAGATGTATGATAATGAACTCGAAATTTGGCGCGTACTTTCCTTATGAGGAGGGGGGCATTAAGAAAGGATTTTTGGAAATCCATCCTCAAAGGGGGTGAAACGGGGGTCCAAAGTTTATATGGGGAAACCATATTAGTTAGACTATTATATTCGAAATTTCAGTCCTCCTATCGATAAATGAGTAAAATACTGTTTCAGGTTTTTCAGAATTCAATCCCTAAAAGGGGGAAATGGGGTGACAAAGTCTGAAAATCAACATGGGCATTGTTTGTATGGTTTATCAAGTCGCTGATTACGATAACAACGATTTTTAAATCCAACATGGCAGGCATAAAATATCATCATCCTCCGCTGGGGTGTGATAGGGTTGAAATATCTAAATATCACTATGGGTAACGTTTTCATGGTTTCGGAGAATATTGACTGTAACAGGCGGACCCAAACGTCTTTCCAGCCAGACAAGTGATCCTATAAGGCTTCCATTTTTTCCTTTTGAGGTATGGAACAAGACCCGCCTTATCATAACAGGTTTTAAACTGTTTATTTAGTGCCATCTCGATCATTGTCAATGGGTACCTAGGCGAGCGCGGGCGGCACGGTAGGACGGGAGGAAATTTATCCCGTATGGGGATTAAAATAGGGGGAGTAACGAAAACTAATTCTACGCGTACAAAGTCGCAGGCGTCCGCTAGTTGTAAATAAATGTTGACAACGCACTGTACGATTCAGGACTGCTGTGACTTTTAAAAAAGGTCTCCCAGTTATTGAGATGACGTAATCCGATTCATTAAAATGGAGGCTGAAAATCCTGCAATGTTTGCTGGGCAATTTACAACGAACTGCATCCACCTAATCCACAAGGCGTCCTTAACTTTTTGGAAACCTTAAAAACATTTATATTACCTACCTATTTGTTTTATTATATTCATCATACAAGGAATTATTAGCGCCACCTGTCACAACTCGTAGGAACTATGTCCACCTGGTTTTTTGTTAGATATTTTTTGTTCTTGACTGACTATATGCTTGGTTGGTTGTCCATTTTTTTCTTCACCGACTACCTAGTGGGTGTTTGATAAAATAAAAAATAAAAAGAAATCTTGACAGACTACCTGGTTGGTTGGTTGATATTTAAGATTTGCGACTATAAGTCGACGGGTCTCTGCTTCGCTGGGCCCCTGGGTGGTTTGCCCTTCGGGCGTATATAAATGACTAACGAACCTAACCTAACTCTTTGTAGGTAAAGCTAATTGATTTTAATGCTTATCTGGGACTTTATTTTATGTCTAGTATATATACCTACCTCTTATCCATTCATTATAATTTCCTTTTCGGTAAAAAAGAGGTAGTTCAAGTTCGTTAGTTATTTATATAGCTACGCCCAAAGAGTAAACCGCTTAGAAATAGGGGCCCCGCGAAGCGGGAACCCGTTAACTTATAGTGGCTAATCTTAATTAACGAATGGTATGTTAAGCGGTTTATCGGTTGGTAATATACAGATTATCAACCGACAAACGACTAATTAATCCGTAAAAGATTGGTCGGCTAATATAAAAAGTTCATATTACTAACCAACCAACTAGGCTGGTTGTAGGTTAACAAAAAGAAAAAAAACCGTCCAACCAGGTGGACAGAGTGGTTTGTCGGTTAACAATAGAGGCATTTATGTTACAGTTTTATAACAGTTTAACTATGTCACAATAAAACGTTGACTAAAACACATAAACCTAGGCAAGGCGTGTGATAAAGGCTCCGCTACCGCTTAAAAAGTACGCGCGTTTGTCTTTCCACTCAGTCGGTGCCCCTCACTCGACGCAACTTGTTGTACAGCATAAATGAATAGTACTTCACTAAGCAAGCAGAACGTATTATGGCTTCATCAATAGTACTCGGTGCTGTGCTGTTATGCACCACCTTCGTAGCGGCTGAAGACCACCTTCACCCTCTGTCCGACGAATTCATAGCTCTCATTAACTCGGAACAGGACTCCTGGACAGCTGGCCGGAACTTTCCTGCGGGCACCTCTATGGCTGACCTTAAACAATTCATGGGGACACGAGTTGATGACCTCTTTGCAATTCCCGTAAAAGAACATGACCCTGACCTGATTGCAAGTCTTCCAGATAATTTCGATGCGAGGGAAAAATGGCCCAACTGTCCGAGAATGAACCAAATTATTGATCAGGGTTGCTGTGATAGCTCCTGGGCTCTTGGAGCTGCAGAGGCCATGTCAGACCGTATCTGCATTTACTCAAATGGTTCAGTAAATGTCCAATTGTCAGTTCAAGATATATTAAGCTGTTCTACGCGGCACAACTACGGGTGCGGCGGTGGTGCTCCCTACTGGGCTTGGCGGTACTGGAAAGATGAAGGAATTGTATCAGGAGGACAGTACAGGTCATTTGAAGGTTGTACGCCTTATGCAATTCACGGTGGTATATGCCGAATAAATAATAGGTACGTACCAGCATGTACATCAAAATGCATTCATGGCTATAATATCACATATGACGATGATAAACACCGGGGTAAGAATGCTTACGGCATTGTTGGCGAGAATAATATCAGAGCGGAATTGTTCAAAAATGGTCCCCTACAGGTTATAATGAACGTTTATGAAGATTTTCTTAATTACAAGCACGGTGTTTACTCTCATAAGAAAGGAAGTATAATAATTGGGATGATGGCTGTTAAGGTGCTGGCTTGGGGGGTGGAAAACGGAAAGAAATATTGGTTGATGGCAAACTCTTGGGGCACTACATGGGGAGATAAAGGCTTTTTTAAGATTCTTCGTGATAGAAGGGAGAGCGGCATCGGCATCCAGTATTCATTTGCAGGAGAACCAATTGTTGCATAATCATTTTTTTTTGGTCCAGCGCAGAAATTAGTGAATGCATCGCGACCATTTAAACTTCAATAAAAATATGATATTAAAAAAAAACCTCTCACTTTGTACTAGGCCTCCATTCAGCACGGTGAAATCTTTTTAAAGTGCACTTGTTATTATATCCTCTCCCATAGCGATTTTCCTTTTATTTTCGTTTCATAACATAAGATCCGTACTCGCGATCTCCGTTTTATGCATCTATTTTTTTTTAAGTGTATTTCCTTTATTATTATATTAGTTATTTTTTAGTATATTTGTGTGATGAGCACGGGTATTTTTTCCTGAGTCTTGGATGTTTTCTATGTACATATTCAGATTCAGATTCAGATTCAGATTTTATTTCTCAATATAACACAGTATAAATTACATTACATGTCAAATTATACACATTTCTTTATATAAGTATCGTTGTCTAGTACCCTTAGTTCAAGAGCTTAGTTTGGGACGAGGCAAATTTGTATGGCATTGTCTTGTGCTTGATTTATTTATTTTTATTTATTTATTTGTATGTTTGGGTTTTTATTCCATTTATTATTTTAGTTTTCACCGCCAGCAGTTTTATTTTTGTTTATCTCTTAACTTTTTTTCTTGGTAAGGTTGTCTGGAAGTGATCGCTATTAAGCGATAAGATCACCTGTTGAACCACTATGTAACATTTACTTTACATGCTGTAATTGTATGTCGTATTCAATAAAGAATATTAGTATTGTATTATATTCTATTGAAAAATAATGTTACTTTTGACGACGCGTTATGGTATTGTTCTGAGCTCAGCGGCCATTACTGCCAAGTAAATAAGAGCTATCGTAAAGTTGACCATGCGATAACACATCAAAGGTCCTCTGTGTTCAGGACCTCTATGCAACGTGGTAGGATAATGTTGTCTTTAACGTGATATTTATTTATTTAATCTTTATTGCACAAAATAATACATTTAGTATACAAAATGCGAACTTAATGCCGTAAACCACCACCAGTCTACCAGTTGACCTTTGGGCAAAGCAGAGATTGTATTGGCGGTGCAACATAAGGTGTAACTAATACACATACACTTACCTATCAATAAGCTATAATAATATAAATACATATATTGCGCTGTAAAAATAATAATACATACATATATAATATAAATGTATAACATATATGAGGATAAGCAAACAATAAAACAGATAAAGCAATCATAATATCAAGACAGTTCTACCTGCTAAGAAATTCGCGAACTTTCTTTTTAAGGGAATAAATACTTGTTTGGAGCTTTCTTGATTTTAAGGGGAAGGTCGATCTAAAGTCGTGCTGCTTGAAGGGCGAAGGAGGTGGACATAAAGCCAGTTCGGTGAAGAGGGATACAGAGTGTGAGATTGTCAGTGGATCGTAGCTCACGATTGTGAGTGGAACCCAGGAATTTAAAAAGATGTTTTAAGTACTCGGAGGATTGTTGATCGTACAGAATATTATAAAGGAAACAAATAAATGTAATCCATCTGATATGATATTGTTTTCAACTCGCCGCCATTACTGTTAAGTAAATAAGAGCTTGCAAAATGTTGACAATATAGAAATAAATTGAAAAAAATAAGTTTATGCCGTATTCTATACGGCATAAACTTATTTTTTTCAATTTTTTTGGATAATTTGTATCGTAACGCCGCTAAACCCATTATTTAACGCATTCACTGCCACCGACGCATGTATGCATTCACTGTCATACAAGTTTTTTTATAGGCCACGCCCGCTGGCAGTGAATGAGTTAAACTTATAAACTATTGCTGTCTTACTCTTACTGCGTATGTATGTTTTCAGTCAATTTGTCACATGAAGACTCTTTTTATTATTTTTGTTTGCAAACAATATGAGTGATAATAATTATACATTATAATCTAGACGCGGGAGCGTGTCAAGCCAAGTTCAAGAAACAGAACTGGCGAGCCGCACCGTGTGTAATATTACACGAACCATTTGGAGCAACTTTGGCCCCCCTCATAAATCAAAAACTATTGTACATAAACGTATCAAATTTGGCTCATATATTGAGACTTGCAAGATACATATGTGTTCTAAATTTCATAAGCTTATCTCAAACGGTTATTTAGATATTAATGTCCAAAATTCCTCATTTTTATCATTGACTGACCTATAGACCAAAACTCTAACCCAGTTCCAGATGACCTAGAGAGTTAAAATTTGGTATGCAGATAGGTAATTAGATGAATACAAAGGAATAAATAAAAAACTGGCAATTTTTAAATAATTAGATTCTATTATGAACGCTTAACATAAATACCTAATATTAGTTAGGGTACCTACGTTATTAACTGGGATTAATGATTATTTTTATATTTAGCGCACATCAATAGTGTAAAATCATTACCTACTCATAAATAATGATAAAATAATAGGCATTTAGATTTTCGGTATATACACGACGCGCGCGCGCCGAGTGACGCCGGAGCGGCGCTGCGCTGTGACAACCGAATCGAACCGTTGACGCGAACGTGGCCGAGCGAGCGGCAGCCGCGCTCATAAGCGCGAGCGCCGTCTTGCTGTCCGGTTGTCTCTCGATATCTGACCTATAAGGTTGCGATTTATGCTGCGAAATTGCTGTTTTCTTAAGGAAAACTTATAATTTGTAGTAATATTATTATTACAATTTCTTTAATAAGTAGGTACGTACATATAGTATTATAGTATAGGCAATAGTTTAAATAAATAATAATTTTATAGTTATAAGTAGGTAGGTGTATACTTATTAAAAAATATTCTCTGCTGTAGGCTTGGCAATGCAATTGTTTTATATTTATAAAGTCTACTTTTAGTTTTGAATTTGTCCTTTTAAAAGGACCCACGGCGTTACGAGGATATGTATTTACCTACAAAAAGTAATGATATCCCACAAAAACATAAATGTAAAAAAGGAGAGCCAAGTTCAATACAAAAATTATTCTCCGCTGTGGGCTTCGCCGCAAAAAGAATGGAGATCTGAGATTGAGTGCCAAGTTCTATGCAAAATCCAAATATGTAGTCTAAGGGCTGACTTGGCTGGTTTTCCCATACGAATTATTATTAAGTACCTACTTTTACACAGTCATGGAAGAGCCTTATGTTCGATGGGTAGTTTCAACCAGCACGCCAAATTTTCGGAATAATAAAATAAGAACCGAAAGGTTTAGAACATGCGAAGGCTATATAATTCGTATGGGAAAACCAGCCAAGTCAGCCCTTAGACTACATATTTGGATTTTGCATAGAACTTGGCACTCAATCTCAGATCTCCATTCTTTTTGCGGTGAAGCCCACAGCAGAGAATAATTTTTGTATTGAACTTGGCTCTCCTTTTTTACATTTATGTTTTTGGTGGGATCTATTTTTTCTTCCTTGAGGTAGGTAGTAAACAAATATCACTCACAAATCATGTCAGTCCGAAAGAATCTCCGCAATAAGTAATAGACATTACTTTAAACACAAACGCATTAATTTCCACTAAAAAAAATACAAAATAAAATTTAAAACAAGTTTAGAAAAGTTGAAGGCCAAAATTTGCACATTGCTATAATAATTTCTAGCCTTCGACTACAAACAATATTTTTAATAGCTTGCTAGTAGACAGGATACTATCATAATGGATGGAATTCCACTCAAAGGTGATGACTGCTGCCAATGTGATGAATTTTCCTAAATTTGGACTCTACGTAATCATACGAACACTAGGAGAGGTTCTATTCTTTATCTGATAGCGAATACCACTTTTTGGTAAATACTCGTATGTAGTTTATTTAAGGTTAAAACATAACAAAGGTTTAAACTTTTTTCATCCTTTTTTTACAGTCAGGTTTTAGTTTTTTAAACTTACTTTTTATTTTGTACTTTTTATAGTCGGGATTTAGTTTCCTAAACTTATTTTCTTATTTGATACTTTTTTAAACTTGTGTTTTTTACTAATTACTTTTTTGCAGTTGTGTTAAAAATATCATTTTTTTCATTATTTTCGTTTATTTAGTTTGATACCCTTGAGTTTTTAGGTAAAATATTTAGTAAGTTATTATGCAGATTTTTGACAAAAACATAAATAAAATGTCATTTAAAATCACACATCCTCGATAGTTAAATTTCGCAATCTTTCTAATTCACGATGGCGCGTGTTAATTGCATGTTAGCGCAACCTACCGGCGTAGTTGGAAACTAATGTTTTGTACACAATATTTTGTGCCATTAGATTGATAACTAGCGACATCTAACGGGCTGCTGGTTCACTAATTTGTGTTACAAGTAGGCTCTTAAAGTAATGAATGATAAACAAAGAACGGTAATTAACTCGCGAAGCGCTCGGCTCTCGAAAGCCAAAATGTCCTGAGTGCCTCGTTATTTTATAAGCTTGGTACTTTTTCGGTACATACTTGAGAAAAAATGACACAAACATTGCTTACCTATAGGTACTTACCATCTAAAATCCAGTAGCGGAACTATTATTAATTGCCTGTGAGCATCACCTATCGGCGTAGGTAGTTGGAAATTAATATTTTCTATGCCATTAGATTGTTAACTAGTGACATAGGATAGGTATTTCCCGTAGACCAAGAACTATGGAATTTGGCAAGTAATACCGTCTTATATTACAATTATAGGGAAAAGTCAGAAAACTATACATTTCTCGTAAAATTATAATAAATACATAAGGTAACAACACCAATGTTCGACACTTTTAGCTGACATGCACCAATAATCGACAGAAGCTTTTAATTCTAAGATCATAGAGTTATAAATTGATTGTTGCAAAACAAATGAATAACTCTTATCTTCTTTGAATAAGAGTCAGTGTCGAACATTGGTCCTTTGTCGAGTACAATATAGTCTTGTAACAAACTACACAAACATTGCTTATCTACGCCATCTACCATCCGGTAGCGGAACTAATTACTGGACATATCACAAGCGTAGTACCGCCACTGCCCGCTAGATGGTCCTTGAAGTATATTGATTATTATTTTTTTATTTCCAGCCGCCATATTTAATTTATAATAAAACAAAATAGCCTATAACCATCGCACAAACAATACAAATCGATAGACACCTCATTTGTTAAAATCGGTTCAATAGGAAAGGCGCTAGAGTGGAACATACATACATATATACATACATACATACAAACATAGAAACATACATAGGGTGTCAAAATAATTACACTTCCTTTGCTTCGCCGTAGTTTTTTAAAAATTGCTTTAAATTATCCTTATTTTTTGCCGAAATGGTAATTTCCACGAAACTCCCGATCACAGATCATCAAAACAAAATGACTGTTTGGCATTTAATTGCAGGGATAGGGCAAAGTGAATGAATTAATTTGTAACGGTTTAATTGTTTGGTGGTTTTTTATAATTTATAAAATACCGTAAAATGCTGCAACTTTGCACGGATTTTGACGTTTTTTCCTTATATCTGTGAAACTATTTGTCTTATGTGGTTTAATGAGTATTAGTCGGAAAACAGACCCTATGCCTCGCCAAATTAGACTCAAATATCAGTAGGTAATCATACAATATTTCCTAGTTATAAGCATTTAAAGTGGCAGGCAAAGTTTTAGGCCTAAGACGTAACTTTGCCTAGACGGTTATCTCGATAAATAACGTTTTGCTATTTATAATAATATTTAATTGTGTACATGAGACATTGTGCTTGTCCCTGGCAGTCAAATTATTGCTATAAGCTTTATGTTTTTTTTTCACAGGCAATAGGCAATGTTGTACTAGGTTCCACGAACTATCCATACAAAAATATCGGCAACTGTAGGGTTGTGCCAAAAAAAGATTGTTATTTTTTTTTAAATGTATTTTTTTTTTGTTAAAAAATAATCATCACAGCCTAGGAACACAACTGAAAGCTTTGGTATTAAAGAAACATCAGTCTTAAAAAACTGAATTTTTGGTACCTACTAAAAGTACGCCCAGGTATGGATATTTAAATATCTCGACTCCGATGCACTTAAGAGTATTACATTAAAATATGTTTATTTTGACTAATTATATAATAATTTACCACTTTTACGGTTAGTACCTTGAAATTGTATGACTTTTACAAATGACAACACTTTTACCCAAACCAGTCTTGAGTCAATTTGACTCGAAAATCGATTTGCAAGATTTGACTTAACTAGCATTACAAGTTATTAAAAAGCTAGTACCTAATAAATTAACTCACTTAAGCAATTTAGGCACACCTATTTTTACTCTTATCTGTTCATTTATAAAACCCAGCTAGTGACAGCCCTAGACCCAGGCAAAATTGTGTCACTCAAGTTTCCAGAACACTGCCCAATATTGCTTACTACGTTATTATAATGAAATCGTGTCCTATTCTTGAAAATATTAGACTTACGGAAAATAGACAATATTTATACTTAAAATTTTAAAAGTTGCGAGACACTAAAAAAATGCAGCCACTCCCTCCAACTTATGATGCACAACTGGCGTCGCAACAATGGAGTTACCAACGTAAAAAAAATAAAAATGTGTTGCCAGAATAATGAAAATTACTACCAAATGGTAAAAAACAAGAAAAAACTGAGCAATTGCGAGATATCGTAATTTAAACGAAATAGGCAAAATTGAGCTTAAACGGCAAAATTGCAGCATTTTACGGTATTATTATGGCAAACATATATTATTATTTATTTAACTTTATACTTAGTGAGTGTTATTAATTTAACGACCTTCTAAACTCCAGGTTTATTATTAACTAACGACCCGCCCTCGCTTCGCTCCGGATTAAAGTATTATACATATAAACCTTCCTCTTGAATCCGTTCCAAAATCCGTTGCGTAGTTTTAAAGATTTAAGCATACAAAGGGACATAGGGACAGAGAAAGCGACTTTGTTTTATACTATGTAGTGATGTGAAAGAAAACTCTGAAAGTGATTTAAGTACTTCGACAGATACGAATGATGTCTATTAGTGATGGTGCGGTGGTGTGTGTTGTCATATTAACCTTTTCAATACTGTGTCAAATTCAAAACTAGAGCGATGGTCAACATTGCCTCATAGATACTCAGGTCTAATTTGCGCTGTCAACCATGACGGAAATATCCGTCAATGGCGTTAAAAAGGTTAAGATTGGCCGTCGAAAAGTATAGTGAATGAAATATTTATAATAAACCATGTTGTGTTATTAAGTACATTTTTTTATTATTATTAAGTATTCACGTGCAATTCAAGTTTGCGACATTCATCACCAAAATTGTATTTAAGAACCTAACCTATATTATGTTTCATTAATTTCATTCATTCACTAATAAATGAATTACAAAGCAATGGTTTAACTGTCTTTTACAGCTTTTGGTGAAAAAAAACCCAAACAATATCTTTACTGTTTTCACAAATTTTGAATCAATAGCCATTAAACTGTGTACTTGTGCTACCTACGAAACTGAAATAAAAAAGAATTCACCATAACGGATCAACATTATCGTTTTGCCTTTAAGAGCTCGTATTTAAAAAAGGAACAGAAATATTGCCGTTTTCAGGATTCATGTGTGTATATGACACACGCTACGTTACATGCTTTCATACGTAGAAACGTCCCTATAGCACTCACGCTTTAGCCGTGGATAGGTATTGCGCTCGGTTAGTTCTGTTAACATTAGAAATAAAAAACATCACAAGTTTTTTATACGCATATTAGGTATCTTTTCTTTTACAGATTCCTCTGTGTCGATTGACCATACAGATGATGATTTTTAATACGCACCTTTCTTGCATTATATTATTTGTATGCATCAATGCGTTTAACGGACCGAACCAATCATGAGTATTTTATTTAATCTACGGCATTCGCGAAATAGGTATGTGCATTGTGCATACCGGGTGTTGCCTGTAATAGGAGCAATAAATTAAGGGATCGTCTGTACTCTATAACCGTAGCAACATTTGTTCTACAAAATATGTAATTGATTATTTGGGATTTTTTCGAACAAACTAAATAGCATTTTCAATGTACTCCATCCAATAGTCTAGTTGACATCTACTCTCAGCCTATAAACTTAGTAGTTTTTGCAATACATTGCACGCTTAGAAAATCTAAATTCATGAATATTTAGTTAACAATAAGTTATTTTCAAAATTTGTAGAATAGATGTTGTTACGTTTGTGGTGTGGAAACGATCCCTAAATTTATTGCTTCTATTACAGGCAACACCCGGTATATTTAATAGGGATTGAATTTGCTTGACATATACATGTATGTATGTACCTACCTTACAATTACACAGTAATAACTAGTTTGCATTTGGTTTAGTTTAATTTAAAACGGAAAAATTGATTAATGAATTTTATTTTTTACTTTTATTAGCGAAGTAAACAAATGGCGAACCGTAATTCAGGACAGGACGTTTATGTAGATATGCTTTAATTTAATTGGCGCAAAGTGATCCATACAGCGTTTTGTATCACCTTTCCCTTAAAGTTGACATAAAACAAATATAATAAAATACTGAAGCTTGGTGTTTTTAAAAGTAAAACTCAAGAAGCTAACATCAATGTACGTGGCCCAAACCAAAATAATAAAACCAAACTCGGACTTTCAACCCGCCTTTCACCCTGTTAAAAGCTTATTTTTAGATCTTGTTCTTCATTTTTATATATCTAACTTCAAAAATGAGCGAACTCTCATACAAACTTCAACTCCCCATTTCACCCTTAGTGGTATTTTTTTCAAGATCACCCAGTTATATTTATTTAGGGTTCCGTAGTCAAACTAAGAACCCTTATAGTTTCGCCATGTCCATCCGTCCGTCCGCAGCCTACTGTAGAGACCTTTAGTACTAGAAAGCTGTAATTTGGCATGAATATGCATATTAGTCTCGCCAACAAAGTGGTACAAAAAAAAAATAGGGTATTCCTCTACAATAACGTGGGGATGTATTTTTTTAAAACTATAAATAATCGAATCGAATCGAAAAATCTGAAAAAAATCTTTAATTAAAGAGCAGGGCTTCGGAACCGTACACTGAGCATGGTCCGACGGTTTTTATTTCTAGGTAATCAATAGCCTAAATACCAATTTACACATATCTCACTTTAACAATAACCAATATTCGATACAAATTCCTACCGCCAACTTACCACCTTAGGGGTAGGTTTTCCCAAATCACCAAAAGCAATATTATTTATTAATATACCCTTACACCATTTTCCACATTTCTCATTTAAAAATAACCAAATTCGCTTACTAACTTCAACCCTCGATTTCACCACTTCAGGGGTCATTTTCCAAAATCGCGGAAAGTTGTATTTTTATTTATAAGCAGTAGCCCAAACGTACATTTTCACATTTCTGCCTTAAAAAATTACCAAAATGTCATGTACAAACTTCTTCCGCCAACTTACCCCTAGTGGTAGTATTTCCTAAATCACTGAAAGTACTAGGTCGTTCAATAAGTCCCGAGACTAACTGGAAATGGCGCATATATTAAAGACTCTTTTGATTCTAAAAAGTACTGGCCATCAATAAAAGATGTGTCAATTTTTTAAAAATGAAAGAATAAAATATTAATTTTGCTGACATTTAAGTGACGCTACGTTTGTAATTTCGATACAATGGAAGAAAACGAGTTTCGCGTGTTGATAAAACATTGTTTTTTAATGGGAAAAAAAACCGTTGAAGCACTGCAATGGCTTATAAAATGTTATGCGGGATCAGCTCCCTAAAGCAACCATTTGTCGGTGGTGAGAAATACTATAACGAGGGCTCGTTAGGTATTTAATAAGGGATGTCGGAATCACACACAGCTGTTGCTTCAGCATTTAATCGAAGACAAAGAGCGCTACGGCATACCTTCAATATACTGACTAAAAACTATAGTTACCCACATACATCACACCTCCCCACTTAAATCCCAATGTTTACATGATATCCTTAACCTTACAATACTACCAAATATACACAAACGTATTATGCTAATCTATGTCTAATTGATGTCTACGGAATCGGTTCGGCAGGGGTCTAAGCATCACTGGCGATCGCGCTCGGGGTCGCGGGGAGGGCGCACACTCCTCCACCGGGCTGCGCGGCGACTCCACCGCTCCTTCCTCCTGTTCTAATCTACTAGTGCTCTCCCTTCCCGCGACTACGGGGCTGCCAGCCGGCGCCACCGGGCCAGCCTGCTCAACACCGTCGCCCACAATCGGACATGGGACATTTGATAACCTCGATCTGCGCCGAATCTGATCAACATGCCTAGTAAGAGGTTTACCGTCTCCGCTATCTAGCGTGTATCTCCGCGAGCCTTCCCTACTGACGACCGTTCCCTTGACCCACTTGTCCGCGCCCGTGTACTGGCGGGCCCACACGGGCTCGCCGCGCGCTAGGCCGCGCTCGCGGCTCGCTCCCCGCGCCGCGCCCGCCTGGCGCCCCTGTGCCGCGCTGACGCACTCCTCCAGCGCGCGGTCGCTGCGTAACAAATCGAGTCGCGAGCGCAACGAACGCCGTTGTAAAAGCATTGCTGGGGTATCCCCCGTACTGCTATGTATACTATTTCTATATGCCAACAGGTATGTCTGCAAGGCGGTGTCGATATCTATGCCGTCCCTATATGCTTTTTTAAGTGCCCGCTTACATAACTTTACCGCACCCTCCGCGGCCCCGGTAGACGCCGGATGATATGCAGGTGAGAAGGACTGTTTTATCCCATTGTGTCATAAAAAGGTCTTAAACTCGATACTCGTGAACGGTGGTCCCTGATGCGATACTAGCTCAGTGGGCAAACCAAAACGTGCGAATGTTGCCCTCAGCTCTTTTATAACCGCGTTAGCATTAGTACGGACCATTTCAAATACTTCGAGCCACTTGGAACTTGAATCAATTAGTATTAAGAATGTTTTACCTTTATAAGGCCCCAAAAAATCAACATGGACTCGGGACCATGGTTGCGCGGTATACGGCCACGGCCTCGGTGCCGCCCGCGCAGGAGCAGTTGCCTCCGCTGCGCACGTCTCGCAATCCCTGCAAACCGCCTCCACATCTGAGTCGATATTGGGCCACCAGACGTAACTGCGTGCCAGTGACTTCGTTTAAACTATTCCCATGTGACTTACATGCAACTGGTTAAGAATCGTTTGGCGTAATATTGCCGGCACAGCCATGCGATAGGCCCACATCAGACACCCCCGGTCCACGTATAGCTCAGTTTTCCTTGTAAAGTACGGCCTAATTTCTTCACTCGGACACAATGATGGCCAGCCTGACTGCACGTACGTTACGACCCTACTTAATAATGTATCTTTGGCGGTTGCTATTCGTACGTCATTATTTGTAATTGGTAAGATTTTTTCAACAAAATTTAAGTACGTGACATCGTCGTCCTTGGATTTACTGCTACCCGCCTGCGGAAGTCTTGAGAGTGCGTCTGCACAGTTCTTGCTCGATGCCACGTATTCATTGTCATAGTCGTAGCCTGACAATATGACTGCCCAACGCTGAATACGGGACGCTGCCATGACCGGTATTCCTACCTTATTCCCAAAAATATAAGTTAGAGGCTTATGATCAGTTCTTAATGTAAATTTTCGACCATATAGGTATTGGTGAAATTTTCGGATTCCAAAGATAATCGCCAGAGCTTCCCTATCGATCTGCGCGTACGCTCGTTCTGCCGTTGTTAGCGTGCGTGATGCGTACGCCACGGGTCGCTCGCCCCGCGCCGTGACGTGTGAGATGACGGCCCCGAGGCCCACCCCGGACGCGTCTGCCGTCATTATTAGCGGCAACCCTTCTGAGTAATGCGTCAACACCTCGCTCGAAACAAGTGCCCGTTTTATAGCTTCAAACGCAGCCTGACAGTCCTTACACCAGACAAACCTTACCCCTACTTTTAATAAATGATACAGTGGTGTTAAAATACTACTTACATTTTTGACAAATTTCGCATAATACATAATCATGCCAATAAAGGCTCTTAACTCGGAAACGTTCCGCGGCGCGGGGGTTCTCTCAATAGCCTTAACTTTTTCCGGACAGGTGTGTATACCGTTTTCGCTAATCACGTGACCCAAATAATTAATTTCTTTAGCAAAGAAAGCGCATTTTTCCTTTTTCACCCGTAAACCGTACGCCTGCAAACGTTCAAAAACCTTTACTAAATTATCCATGTGCGATTTCCGGTCTGTGCCCGTTATGATGACGTCATCGAGAAAAACTCCAACATGCGACAAATCCGCGAACATTTGCTCAAGGCGTCTCTGAAAAATACCGGGGCTGGACGACAACCTGTAAACCAGCCGGTTGTAACGAAATAACCCCTTATGGGTATTTATGAACGTGTACCTACTAGTTTCATCCAACTCGAACTGGGCGTAGGCTTGCGAAAGATCGATTTTGCTAAATCTTTGACCCCCATACAATCGTGCCAATAAATCGTCCACCTTAGGCAACGGATAACGGTCAACCTCAAGCATTTTATTTAAAGTTAATTTATAATCAGCACAGATTCGAACGTTACCATCCTTTTTTACCACTGGTACGATAGGCGTGGCCCAGTCGGAGCGGTCGACGGCGGTGAGCACGCCGTCGCGCACCAGCTGCTCCAGCGCGCGCTCCACCGGCCCGCGCAGTGCGTACGCCAGCGGGCGCGCGCGCAGGAACACCGGCCGCGCTTCCGGCCGCAGGTGGATGCTCACGCGGCCACCGGTGAAACACCCCAACCCGTCCGCAAACACTTCACAAAATCTGGAACTGAATTCCGCTAAATTAAATTCCTGACTACTAATATTTGTCCCATTTATTTACCGTTGTAACGGCTATTTGCACTCTCAATTCGACCAACAATTGCCTACCGATCAACTTTGTTTTGCCATTTCTCCCATACAATTCTAATTCTTTTTCTATATTTTTATATTTTACAAGAAGTCGTAATACGCCCACTGGTATCACTAGCTCCCCTGTATAATCCCCTGATCCCCTGTATCTCAATTTAAGATTACAGCTATGAATTTGTAAATCTATAAATAGGTCTCTGTACAATTTCTCACTAATGCATGATACTGCACTACCTGTATCGCATTCCATATCTAGATCTACACCCTGCAGTTCATTCTCAGTAATATTGGTTTGTACGCTGACATTGCTATTTGATTTACACACGTTACAATTACCTCATCACTCAGGTCGCTATCTTGACTATATTGCTCCTGGTCGTCCTCCGCGTGCAGGACCTTCGCACTGTAGTTGTCCTTCAAATAAGGACACACTCGCTGCAAATGCCCCTGCTTATTGCACACTTTGCAAACATAGCGAACAAAACGGCAAGTGGTCGTTTCGTGAGCGCCGCCACACGCGCCGCACTGCCCGTCTCGCCCCCGGGGCGACGCACCGGGCGCCGGCCGCCACTCCGCGCGGCTGCCGCGGCCGCCCCTGCCGTCCCGCCGGTCTCGGCCGCTGCCGGCCGGTCGCGCCGCACGCGCCGCTGCCGCTGCTGGCACTCCACTCCCGCTAGGGCCTCGTGGCGCCATGGCTTGACACTGCGCCGTACCCTCGATGATGTCACTCGAAGCTTTCGGTCGGCCTTCGACTAACGCCGCGTCCTTCTCCGCCGCCTCCATACTTACGGCTAAGTTAAACGCCGGCCCAAAGGCTATAGTGTCCTCGGTAAAAAGTCGTTGCCGTATCGTTTCGCTGTGTATTCCGCACACAAACTGGTCCCTTAAACCCTCAATATACTGACTAAAAACTATAGTTACCCACATACATCACAGGTGGTATGCCGACTTCAAACGCGGTCGCATGGACACAAATGATGGGGAACGCTCAGGTCATCCAAATGAAGCGTGACTCTATAAAATATTAACCAAGTCCTGAAAATCATAATGGAAGATCGGAAGGTAAAAGTGCGCGAGATAATCGAGATAGTGAAGATTTCAGCTGGTAGTGTATCTACAATTTTACATAAAAATTTGGCCATGAAAAACCTTTTTTCCCAGTGGGTGCCGCGTTTGCTTACAACTGATCAAAAGGAACAACGTATCAATGATTCAGAGCGCTGTTTGGCGCTGATGAATCGTAATAAAAAGGATTTTTTACGTCGGTATGTGACAATGGATGAAACATGTATACACCATTTCACTCCGGAATCCAATCGGCAGTCAGCAGAGTGGAGAGCGGCTGGTGAAAGCCGCCCGAAGCGGCCAAAGACTCAGAAATCGGTCGTCTATATTTTGGGATGCGCATGGAATACTTTTCATTGACTACCTTGAAAAGGGGCATAATATAAATAGTGACTATTACATGTGCTTATTAGAGCGATTGAAGTACGAAATTGCGGATAAACGGTCTCAAATGAACAAAAAGAAATTGGCGTTTCACCAGGACAACGCGCCTTGTCACAAGTCCGTGAGAACGATGGTCAAAAATTAAAGAATTGAGCTTCGAATTGCTTCCTCATCCCCCTTATTCGCCAGACTTGGCCCCCAGCAATTACTGGCTGTTTGCAGACCTCAAAAAAATGCTCAGGGTAAGGCATTTTACTCAAACAGTGAAGTTATCGCAGCAACGGAGGCTTATTTTGAAGCCAAAGACAAATCGTTCTACACGCATGAGATAGAAAAGTTAGAAAAGCATTGGAGGGACTGTATCGCTCTTGAAGGAGACTACGTTGATGAATAAAAAATAATTTTACAAATAAAACCTTGTTTTAGTACTTAGTCTCGGGACTTATTGAACCACGTGTAGTAATTTTTATTTTTTACTTTAAAAATGCAATACCTCCATACAAACTTTCACCCCCCATTTTACCCCCTTAGGAGTTGAAGTTCGAAAAATCCCTTAAACGACGCCTACATTTCACAATCAAGCCCCTCCCAAATTTCCAAATTTCTAAATATCTTTAACGGTTTAGGCTGGGCGATCGTCAGTCAGTCAGTCAACCGGGACATTGCCTTTCTTACATATAGTAGAAGACTAGTGACTTTGTCCGCATATAACTCGTTTATTGCTATTCCCTCAGGAACCGTAGAATTTTTCGGGATGAAAACTACCCTATGTCCATCCCCGAAACTCAAACTATCTCCATACATTTATATATCCATATATCTCATTTAATCAGTGGTTTATCCGTGAAAGCGTAAAATACAGACAGACAGACAGACTGAGTTTCTTTACATTTACAATATGTATTAGTAGTTTGGTTGGATACAGTATTAGCATTTGCGCATGACTCCGTCCGCGAAGTCGTTTATCGCTACTTCCTTAGGAACAGTCTTTTTTTTTTTTTTATGTTAAAGAGAAGGCACACGAGCACTCAGGCCACCTGATGGTAAGTGGAATCTGAGACCCATAGACATTTGAATTCTCAAGACTATAATCCCAAGACCTCAAATGCGTTGCCAACCCTGAGGACTAAGATGGAATGCCTCTATGCTAGTAATTTTTTTAGTCTATTTTTTTTAGGATTAAAAGTAACGTATGTGCTATTCTAGACTATAATCTATCTCTGTGCCAAATTTCATCCAGATCCGTTGAGCCGTTCTGGCGTGATTGAGTAACAAACATCCATACTTTCGCATTTATAATATTAAGGAGGATATTAGTAAGATGCAGTATAGATTATTATGATAGTTTCATTTGATCTTTAAAGTTCCGTACCTAAAGGGGACCCTATTACTAAGCCTCCACTGTCCGTCTGTCTCTCTGTCTCCAGGCTGTGTCTCATGAACCGTGATAGCTAGCCAGTTGAAATTTTCTGGTGTTTTTTGCTCGATATTAATAACGGGAACAGGTAGACGCTTGAAGTATTCACAGAATATTTAGTTGTATGTTCACTTTAAAAATAAATAATTAAATTGAAATAAAATAAAATACATATTTAAGGGGCTCCCATACATCTAACGTGTTTTTTACCGTTTTTGCATAATTTGGTTACAGATAGACACCGTGGTTACAGACAGGCACCGTGAGAGGTTAAACTAAAACAAAAAAGGTTATTAAAAAAAACTAAAACAAATTAGTGTCTAATAATGTGTAAGTAGGTACTGTACCCTTTGTGCGCGAGTCCAACTCGCACTTGGCCGGTTTTTTTATAGAATGATGATATTAAATATTGATAGATTTAATTTAGTACCTAGTATGTAGTCAAGGCTCCACTAAAAACCAGCGCTGCAGCTTGCTGCAGCACATTGCTGAGGGGTGTCCTTTTTAGCGTAACTCTACTGACGTGACGTCTATAAGACACTGGACCTTGTCTAGCCCCTCTGTATCGCTGAGTAAGTTCTTCATTATAAACTAACCTAAAACTAACTAACGTTAAAAAATCCCGCTTTTTTACCTTATTCAAGCCAATTTCATTTTTTTATTTAAAAGCCCATATGCATGTTAATTGTAAATTCCACATGACAATTGAATAATCATGCTATACACTAAATAAACAATACTTATCATAGACCCATTAGTATTTTATCTATATTTCCGCAAAAATACGTCTGAGAGACTCCACCTCAGTAGAATGTTTCTAAAAAAGTGACCTCAGTTGCGGAGGGTTAAATTGTATAACTATTCGGTAAACATATCAAATAAACTGAAAGAACAAGGAACGGTGCGCTGATTGACTGCATGACAAACATGTATAAGAGAAGTTAAAACAAGACAGAATTGCTTACGAAAGTTAAGTACACCGCCATGTGCGAGTCGGACTCGCGCACCGAGGGTTACGTAAGTACTTGTGGGTCCATCTAAACTATGAAATAACCAAACATTGAACTAACATTGATAATCTGGATATAGGGACAATGTTTACTTTCACGTTACAAAACTGGTGTCCCCATACATCGACACAGGGCTGGGATTCTACATGGTAATAACGATAAGTATAAACTGTTATTCCCTTATTAAAACTGTCATAACGTTATATTGTAAACTTTTTAGAGTGATAACATATGTGGAACTACGAAAATAACAAAGTGACTCTTTTGTAATTCAATAACTTATTAAAATTTTAACACTTTTATCGGTAAGTTAAACCGGTTCGGTTAAGTTTCGTTGTTCCACATAATATAATTTAAATCTTATCACTCTAAAAAATTTGGCCTACAATAACTAGTTGCAAATATTTGTTGTTAAAAGGTATGAAATACCCGTTGTAAACTGGGTATAGCGCTATCATCTTTTTTTCTCGTAATGTGATTAATATGTTTTACTAGCGATAATGGATTAAATTAACAACTGATTATTTTCGACTTATCAATTATCAGTTATCACATCATTATTATTCATACAGGGTGTCCCAGAACTTGACGTAAATATTAAAGGAGAAGAAAATCCCTTCAATACCGGTAATATGTAAAAGTGCAGGCGTTTATAAGATTTTATTGATATTGGTACGGAACGCTACCTTGAGGTACACCTTTGGCTACAAGTAGTTATAATTTGTGATTTCAAAACCTGATAAGTATCTAATACATACATAACATCACGCCTTCATTCCCAGAGTGGGGTAGGCAGAGCTACAAAATACCAACCACTCTAAAAAGACTTGTTGGTATCTAATATAATTATTTATAACGTAGCAAAATATTGAATTACGCCAAAATTCCATAATACTCGTATTTATCTATTTTAAACAAATCCATACTTTCTTAGCCACGAAACCATTTTGTAAGTTAAGTAACACCTGCTCTTTTTCCAAGTGAACTTATTTCGGTAAAATTTCGACTCAGTCCCAAAATGCTGTTTGAATTATATTTCGAATTAATGTTAACAGGCGCTAATTGACCAATACACGAGAAATAGTAGTAGTAGTAGTTTAGTGGTGGTAGGACCCTCTGCAGGGTCCGTCCGGGTCGCTACCACCATCTTATCCATTAACCACCCGCCAAGCAACAGTGTTCGCATTGTTGTGTTCCGGTGTGGGGATAAGACAACCGGTGAAATTACTAGCATAGAGGCATTCCATCTTAGTCCTCAGGGTTGGCAACGCATTTGAGGTCTTAGGATTATAGTCTTGAGAATTCAAATGTCTATGGGTCTCAGATTCCACTCACCATCAGGTGGCCTGAGTGCTCGGGTGCCTTCCCCTTAACATAAAAAAAAAAAAAATCCTCGCAAAATTACTATCAAATATCAGTTAAATGAATTGTATGGACAATTCTTACATATTGTGTGTTTTTAACCCTAACCTAAGTTATCTCAAGTACCTTAGGAATTTTAGCTGAACATAGGTTCTGGACCGGTATAGGAGGGACTTACTGATGCCGTAATATTAACGTCAAGTACTGGGACACCCTGTAAGTATTTTGAAAATGAAATCATTAGTAACAATGTATTTTAATTGGTATTATTAGTATTTATGTAAAAGTGTTTATATTCATGCTAGGTGATGCCTACACTACAAAAAACGGGACTTAATCGCGTAATAAGTAACATTTTCTCAAACATGCTTGGAAAGGATAGCTTTTCTTTTTGAAAAACGAAGACGCATCACATCCTTGAACGGAGTAAAATAATCGTATGAAAACCCATTCAAGTCGGCTGTTTTTTAGGGTTCCGTAGTCAAACTAGGAACCCTTATAGTTTCGCCATGTCCGTCCGTCCGTCCATCCGCAGCCTAGCGCAGAGACTCTTAGTACTAGAAAGCTGTAATTTGCCATGAATACATATTAGTCACGCCAACAAAGTACTATAATGTAAAAAAAAATATTCTTTAAGGTACCTCCCCTACACGTAACGTGGGATTTTTTTTTTTTTCTCGTCTACCCTATAGTACGAGGTATCGTTGGATAGGTTTTTCAAAAATATTGTGCGTTTGTGCAATCATTTTTCGATCAAGGAATTCGTTTTTGAAATATTAAGCTTTAAACGTTTTTTTTGTTAGAGTCAAGTGTCGTCGTCCCCCTACAGCGAAAACTACAAAAACTACATACATACATAATGTCACGCCTTTTTTCCCAGAGTGGGGTAGGCAGAGCAACAGAATACCAACCACTCTAAACTTGTTGATAATTCTGTAACCACATTTTGCATTCAGGCTAAGATGTTTACTAGTGTATTAGTGACAGGTTGCAAGCCCATCGCCTAACAGTACTACAAGCCTTTATTCCCTTATCCACGGGAAGACATGAAGTGGCACTTTTCTAACCAACCACACGGGGGAAAAACTAAACTACAAAAACTAATAATCTGTAAAAATCTTAAATGAAAGCGCATATAACGAACATAAAAGGAAAACTATCACGACTAAGTAGACATCATTGGTTCTTGAGATACATACGATTAAAGTGTTTATACCTATTAAAATCATCTAAGATGGCGCCAAATGACTTTAAATATACATAAAACTAGTTATTACTTATTGATTTTTGTTTGTTGTAAGAATTTAACGGCTTCGTAACTCTACACTGAGCGTGGTCCGACATGCTCTTGCCCGGATTTTTAAACACTGCACTTGCGCACAAAATCAAATTAAATGAAACAAAGAAGTTCTGAATTCGTCGGAATCTTTTACAAATATATTTGGATAGTTTCCTCTCATTAGAAAAGCGTAATATATGCCTCGGCGAAAACTGCTCATCAGGGAAACACCTATATTCCGGGCTTTTAGGGTTCCTTATTAACTGAAAGCACTAAAAGTTTAATTGCTGGGTTTAAATTTCAAGTGAGCCTTAGCTAACCCAACGCAGTAAAATAAGATAAAGCTAACAATTTTAAGCACTAATTGGCATGCAACGCTTATAAAGCTTGCACGTTCCTGGCTGCAGCCATTTAGAGCCCCACGCTCGACACCGCTACACGAACACACCTTGTTGACCACCACCGCATCTCGGATAAAAGCAAATATGGCGCTTTATTTCTCCATCGGAGCACTACTTCTTTTTGTCACCTGCACATCGGCTACACCTACGCTCCACCCACTCTCCGATGAATTTATATCTTTGATCAACTCGAAGCAGAACGCCTGGACTGCCGGCAAGAACTTCCCTTCAGACACTTCAATGGCATACATCAATGGATTGATGGGATCGCTCCAAGATGACCATTTATTTACGCTCCCCGTAAGGGTACATGACCCTGATTTAATTGAAAGTCTACCGGATAACTTTGACCCTAGGAACAAATGGCCAAATTGTCCGACGCTGAATGACATCAGAGACCAAGGATCTTGTGGAAGCTGTTGGGCATTTGCAGCAGTCGAAGCCATGACGGACCGTGTTTGCACATACTCAAATGGTACAAAACATTTCTACTTTTCTGCCCAAGATCTTATAAGTTGTTGTAGATACTGCGGTGCAGGTTGCCACGGTGGATTACCGTCGGAAGCTTGGGAATATGTGCTACAAGACGGTCTTGTATCTGGGGGATCATACAATTCCAATCAAGGTTGCATCTCTTATAAAGTACCTCCTTGCGAACACTACGTCTCCGGTGAAAGAAAAAATTGCACTAAAAAATATGTCGCTACGCCAAGTTGCGTAAATACATGTGAAGCTGGTTACAACGTCAAATATGGCAATGATAAGCGCTATCTTAAAAGTGTTTATGTAGTTGAAGGCGAGGATAATATTAAAGCGGAATTGTTTACGAATGGTCCCATGGAAGCTTCTTTTGTGGTGTTTGAAGATTTCCTTCATTATAAATCTGGAGTGTATTCTTACACTAGTGGCAAAATTGTTGGTGGCCACGCTGTCAAGTTACTAGGCTGGGGTGTGGAAGGCGGCACCAAGTACTGGCTGGTCGCAAACTCTTGGAACACGGACTGGGGTGACAACGGATTTTTCAAAATCCGACGCGGCGACAACACCTGCTTTTTCGAATCAGAAATTGTAGCAGGAGCACCTGAATTGGATGGAATGTAAAAATGATCAGTCGTCAACGTTGTGGTTTTTAAGCATTTGTATCGATAATTAATCGATTAAATAACCGCCAAAATATTATTTTTTTATAGTCTAAACTTGTAATCCCAAATGCAGTATAATTAAATCTATATTATCACACGCGAACCTCATGTTTTTATTCACGACATTTTTGTAATTAATTGATGAAGCTGTGTTATTTCAGTCAAATAATCCACTTTTGCACTAGCATCTACTATATTGACTCCCTATCTATATAATGAGTTTAATCTTTGTATCACGAAAGAAACAAATTTGATTAAGTTATTTCATTCGTCAGAGAACAAAAGCTCTTCTGAAGGTTGATTATTGCCTTTCAAGTACAGGACACCCTGTATAGAAATATCTTTGACGAGAAAACACCTGGGGGTATAATACTAAGTTTTTTTTTCTCAAAAATCTTACTTCAACCACAGAATAGACAATAGTACAAGTACCCCCATGGAGAGAAATAGGGGGAGTAGCGAACCACGAATTTACGAACGAACGTACGAATTCGCGGGCGTGCTTTAGTTTGTCTTCTTCTTCTTTCGATGCCTCCCCAACTAGTGGAGGTTAGCAGTCAGCTCCTCATACTTCTACCGGTCTTTGGCGAGGTTGAATAACTCCGCGGCACTTGTGGTTCCGGTCCATTCCCGGATGGACGTTCTCTACGTTCCTGCAGGCCTACCATCAACCCCCTCCAACTACATAGCATCCGTCTCAGTGTCGGCTGCCACTTCCTGGTTCCCCTCCTCCAAGCTCCATTCTGACTCGCCTGGTCTGCTCATCGGTACCCCGTGCTTCACCCCATCGCCTCTACAAGGATACCTTGCGCTGCTGGTGCAACCCATCCCCTGTACGGTTCTTCGTCCCTATTTCTCCGGTCTAACCGACGCCCTTATTAGTACTTAAATTATTTTACCACGTTTTATACGTCATCTTTTAATAAAACACTTGTACCTTTTTAAACTTTCCTTTTCAACTATTATTCGTTTTCTTTTTATTAAATTGTAGCTACACAACAATAGAGACATTTATGACGACTTAGGAACGTGTATGTACGAGTATTTATGACTTTGTACTACGGCGACCCAAATAATAAATAATAACGTTCTTATTTGGGTAATCGAAGTACAAACTCATAGGCATTCTATCGAAATGGAACAGTGTTTTTGTTCTACGCGGTAAAAAAATATTGCTTTTGACATGACTTTCGTCTTGTCAACTTCATGAGAGCCATTTAAGGTAATTGTCCTAGTGGATAACATTGACCCATTGTATGACTTTTTTGCAGTTAATTTGAAATAATAAGACAACGGATATTAATATAACCCAAAAACTGGGTTTAACCGACTGCTAGTGCCATTTATGATTTTTGTGTAGAAATTTTCATTGATGCGATTAAAATATTTTTCATTTGAGAGTCAGTTTTCGCGAGCAGGTGTTTCGAGTTGGACGTGCGTCGGTCTGCTTGTGAAATCTGTTAAGACATTAGATTGTGAAAGTGAATATTATAGCCAGGAGTTCAAGTTTTATAGGTAAGTGATTATTGAAACAGTTAAATCATTAAACAAACTATTGATATTAAGTGTTTTAAATTGATTATATTGATTAAGTTAGTATTTTGGAGGTATGTCATACACTGGGTAATTTTTGTTGTCTCTAGTAGTGGATGACACCCATGTCATTCACTCATCCAAATGAATATTTTGTAAATCTGCATTTGAATCGTATTAGAAAGATGTAGAACATATATTTGAATCACCCTGTAAAAAGCAAGCTTTTATCAATAGTTTGAGTAGTGTCTGACAGGGGTGTCATAGACTGTTTTTCTATGGAGTTCCAATAAATGACAGTTACGTATTGAGATGTCATTCATTAGGTTATAACTATAGTGTCATACATTGGTTACAGGTATTTTGCTATGCAAACATGCCTCCGAGATCAAATAAATATACTCAAGATGATGTTTTAAAGGCGATAATTGATTGAAATGAAAACCCGACAACGTCCAGTCATATACTGGATCACAGTCAATTTTTTTCCATAGTCATATAATGGGACATTCGAGTTTATGCCAGTCATCCACTGGTATAATTTCAGAGGTTGCGAAATACTGAAATAATTTAAAATTGGTAATATTATTATACAATTTATAGTACTTATAACATTAATGAAGAACCGGTTTATACATTTGCATATGCGTTTAGTCGATAACTTAGATAATTGAGTAGTTTTGTATAAATATGTATGAATTCCCCCCTTATAGTGTCATTCACTGGGACATTTACCTTACTTAAAGTAATGGCGGCCGGGAAGCCACCGACGCTCTTTCCTTACCGACAATTTTTTTTTACGATTTCTGAATTTGTCGAAATCTTTTATAAATATATTAAGTTCATTTCCTCTCATTATTTGAGCAATAATGTATGCCTCGGCAAAAATCACCTCAATCAGGCAAACTCTTATTTTCCGCGCTTTTAAGTTTCAAAAACAACACTAAAACGTTAATTGTTGGGTTTAAATTTTAGGTAAGCCTTAGCTAACCCAACGCAGTAAAATAAGGTAAAGCTAACAATTTTAAGCACTAATTGGCATGCTACGTTTATAAAGCTTGCACGTTCCTGGCTGCAGCCATTCGCGCCCCACGCTCGACACCGCTACACCAAGCACCAGATAAAAGCAAATATGGCGCTTTATTCCTCCATCGGAGCACTACTTCTGTTCGTCACCTGCATATCGGCTACACCTACGCTCCACCCTCTCTCCGACGAATTTATATCTTTGATCAACTCGAAGCAAAACGCCTGGACTGCCGGCAAGAACTTCCCTTCAGACACTTCGATGGCATACATCAAAGGATTAATGGGATCACTCCAGGATGACGATTTACCTACGCTCCCCGTAAAGGAACATGACCCTGATTTAATTGAAAGTCTACCGGATAACTTTGACCCCAGGGACAAATGGCCAAATTGTCCGACACTGAATGACATCAGAGACCAAGGATCCTGCGGAAGCTGTTGGGCGGTTGCGGCAGTCGAAGCCATAACAGACCGTGTTTGCACATACTCAAATGGTACAAAACATTTCTACTTTTCTGCCCAAGATCTTATAAGTTGTTGTACATACTGCGGTGGAGGTTGCCACGGTGGGTCTGCATCGAAAGCTTGGGAATATGTACTACAAGACGGTCTTGTATCTGGGGGATCATACAATTCCACTCAAGGTTGCATCTCTTATAAAGTACCCCCTTGCGAGCACTACGTCTCCGGTGAAAGAAAAAATTGCACAAAAAACTATGTCGATACATCAATATGCGTAGATGAATGTGACGCTGGTTATAACGTCAAATATGGCAATGATAAGCGCTATCTTAAAAGTATTTATGCTATCAAAGGCGAGGATAATATTAAAGCGGAATTGTTTATGAAGGGTCCCGTGGAAGCCTCTTTTGTGGTGTTTGAAGATTTCCTTCATTACAAATCTGGAGTGTATTCTCATACAAGTGGTAATATTGTTGGTGGCCACTCTGTCAAGTTACTAGGCTGGGGTGTGGAAGACGAAGATAACTACTGGCTGGCTGCTAACTCTTGGAACACGGACTGGGGGAGTAACGGATTTTTCAAAATCCGACGCGGCGGCAACTCCTGCTTCATTGAATCACAAATCGTAGCAGGAGCACCTGACTTGGATTGAATGTAAAATATAATCGGTCGTTTTCGTTGTGGTGTTTAAGCGTTTGTGTCGATAATTAGTCGAAACATGTTTACCGCCATATTATTTTCTTGCTACTCTTAACTTGTATCCCAAATGAAGCATAATTAAATCTTTATTATTATAATGTAAACCTCATGTATTTTGAAAATAACTTATTTAAGTTATGACAGTTCAGTCAAAAAATCCACTTTTGCACTAGCAGCTATTATAATGTTGTTGTGAAGTCCAAGATCTGAACCTTAACGTTGAGACAGAGAAAATTCGATATTTGATAAGATACACAACTAATCAGTTATAGTAACCAATCTATAAAATAGAATGATTTCAATCTTTGTATTACGAAAGAAACATAGAACAAGAAGGTTGATTGTGGTCCTTCAAATACAGGACATCTGAATATAAATTTATTTTACGAACCGGCACCCGGTAACTAAGTTTTTAAATAATCTACCTTGGGGTTAGATTATATAAGAGAAATGAATTCTACGCGTACGAAGTCGCAGGCGTCCTCTAGTTAAGCAAAAAATTTAGATCGCTTTTTAGAGGTATTTACAGTCACCACAATCAGTAGGTAAATTGTCAACTTATTATCTATGAGTGAATTTATATTAAGCCTTTGAATTTTAGAATAACCTAGTCTTAAAGCCACGTTTAAACGTACACTAAAAACGTATTTATCGACTTATCATTACGTGAGTATTAATTGTTTTATTTTGATAACGAAATTATCGGTAGCGGAATTTCAATTAAAATTATGCATTTCATATTAATGATTCACTTATTTAAATATAAAACTAGACAATTATTAGCATTAAGAATCATCATTTTGGAGGTTTATTATTCCACATATTTGCCAAAAAAACTGAAAACTCATTAGATCTGGCACAGGCAGTTTTCACAGGAGTACATTCGTGATTAATACTTACGTACATATGTACAATCAAAAGCATTAACATCTATTTAGCGATCGCGTCAAATAAGAATTAACGATAGTAGGTAATTTATTATTTGACGGTTACCAAAATATAACAGTGATTTTATTCTACGAGGTATAACAATATCGCTTTTGACATGTTATCATATTGTCAACGTACGAGATTTACTTATCGAGAACGTAGCTATTCACTTGAAAGTAATGGCGTCAGGGTTAAATTCATTATGATAACATTGATAACATGTCAAAAACTATATGGTTTTACCAAATAGAATAGAGGCCCAGTAGTTCATCTTCATCTTCATACACACTCTTAAAAACAAAAGTTGTCTCTCCTGTGGTCAATAGTTAAGAGCCGGTCTAAAGGTCTAAAGCAGTTCTGACGGCTTTTTTGCGGGTATGGGCTTAGCCAGAAAATTAGGCCTTAAAAACGTTAACTTTCGGTGTGTCCACAGGAAAGACGGTTACCTAAATCTGTGTATGTCCCTCATACTAACAAGTATCATGCGGCTTGCATGTGTGCGTGCGTTGACCGTGCGTATTAAGTATCGAGCGACGCCCAAAGGCGCAAAATTGTCGTCACGTAAATTTCATACTGTATTATGGACAACCCAAGCGTCCGAGCGGTACCAGCCATAGGTGAGCTTTAACTCGTTAATCAGTTAACCGTTTTAATGAAGTTAACATTTCGCGTAACGGATTAACTTTTAAGTTAACTGAAAAAAATTTAAACGGACTCGTTAACTTCCTTTAAATTTTCCCAAGTCCGTTAATCGTTAATCCAATACCAAATATTTACAAAACAGATACCGCACGCACCGCGCCGCGCGGTACAACCGTTTTTATAAGTAGATCACTAACGCACCGATAAAAATGCAATTTCTATCACGTGTTAACGGATTAACGATTAACGTTAACCTGCGATTAATCTTCCGAAATGTAATGCTTTAACTTAAACGTTAACATTTTAGTAACGGATTAGCGATTAACTACGAAGTTAACTATTTGATTAACGGAGCGCAGCTATGGTACCAAGTTACAGAAACTCCTATAGGGCCGGAGATAACCTACTTTGTGCAAATCGTGTTATTCGACGACGCGGTTAGCTTAATTGGTTGTGATCCAGCCTACGAAGCCAACGGCCCCGCGTTCTATTCCCAGTATGGGCAAATATTTTGTGTGAAGAGCGCAACTATTTGTTCTTGATTCTTGGATATTTTCAAGGTATTTAAGTATGAGAAACAGAAGTATGTTTATCATTGTCTAGTAGCCATAGTACAGTCGGCATCAAAAGTAGCTAAGCAGAATATGCTCAAAATTATCTAGACACGACGTATTCTCTTGACAATAGAGCCGAGTGCAGATCATTTTGAGCTCTTCGGTTGCGTACTTCTGCTGCTGACTGTACAAGTCTAGAGCTTTGAAACTAGGTCAAAAATATGTGTGCGATTGTCCCGTAATATTTATTATTTATGATACCGGCATAATTATTATATGGTTACGCCTTCGTAACTATAGTTAGAGTTAATGTGAAATATAACTCAATTAGTGATCAATGGTTTTTAAGTGCTTTTATGATTTTATTTTTTTAGCATCGACATACTAACCAATAGACGCCGGGTCCCATACAAAATTCTCTTCGATAAGTGTCCTAGCACGAGTCGCGCGACTAGGGCTTGCAACTCGAATAATCGAATATTCGGTTCTTTCTGATATTCGAATAATGCGGTGAATAGTATTCGAGTATTCGAATATTTATGGTTATTCGGACCGACCGATGTAACATTGCCTCGGCACTAATCGGAAATTATCGGGGATGATGGGCTGTCTATGTCTCACTTCCCCATCCCATTCACCCACCTCCAACTTTTTCTTCTTCAAATTCCTCTCCACTACTGGAGGTTGGCAGTCAGCTCAGCATACAACTTAAAAAAAAAACAACCTTCTAACCTTTTAATGTAGCAATATTATTAACTTGGTTGATTGTTTTTGTTTATTTGATTAGATTGTTTGATTGATTTCACTTACTTGGTTTCAATTTTGTTATTGATTCTGTCTTTATTTAATTGTTATAAATCGTTGCTATTAGTAACTTTAGTTTATTTTGGAGATAATTATTCAAATTCAAATTCGAATATCTGAAATCTATCGAATATTTGCAAGCCCTAAGCGCGACCTATACAAACTTCAGGCGTTTTTTTAATTTCCTTGTCAAAATTAAACATTCTAATTTAAATGTTATGTCGGTAACGCAATGCTTAATTTTGCTTGAAACAATTTATCAACTTATGTGGCTTCGACTAGATGCTCGTTTTTTACCTTATGCAGCTTATACTAGCGAAGTGCCAATGTCATCGCGAACAGAGTACAAATGGAGTAGCTTTACACTTAATATTATTTCTCTTTTGACGTCTCAGGTGGGTATGGGTTTAAAAAAAAAAACGACTCAACGTTATTTTACAAGCTTTTATTAACTTTCTCTGTATGTATGTATGGGTCAAATCTTGCAAGTTAAATTTGACCCAATACCCGGTTTCCAATGAAGCTGAAAGGCATACGCCTTTATTTCTGATGACAACATAATAATGTGGTATCATCGAGCTGGTCTGATGATGGAGACTCAGGGTGGCCATAGGACTCCTACTCCTAGTGGTAGAATCCGTTTTTAATCATTTATGATATTAGTGACATACTTAACTTCAGTTCCACGTCATAAAGAGAATGATAAATAGCATATTATATTAGTGGCAAGGTAAATAACCTGCAATTTAGAGACAGCTGTTTTACGCAATCAACGTCTTTGCGAATTTCCTACGACATCAAATTTGTCGAAATGGACCGAACATACTACGGAACTTTTTCCTGGTCTAAAAAACTCGTCCTGCCGTTCACTTGCGACGATTGAATTCCATGGAATGGATCACCAGGAAATCTACAAATTAAGTATTATACTACTCCATAGATGCACTGTTTAGCAACAATCAAATATTGACAGTTGTTGATCGGAAATCAAATAAATTATTTTATCAGAAATACTTAGTTGTTTATTCATTAATATTAAGAATCGACATTTCCTCACCGAAAGTATGATATTCCGTCTGTAATTTTCTTGTGATAATTATAGATATTACGGTGATAATTTTTACAGTGTCTGAAAACATATTGAGGCATTGTAACACGTGTCACTGTTGGCGTAGTTGACAACGAACTAAATTCAAATAAACTCCCAATTTGAAGTGAGTATGAATTCGCTGTGCCGTGTTTTGTTCTCTGACCCGTTATCTAGTTGTGTATTGTTGATCGAAGTTTTTTACACGTGAAAAATGTACGTTTTTAAGCTAGATAGATTCATAGTAATTCATTTGAATAACGAGCAATGTAATAGATATGTTGCCTTGCTTTACATTTTGTTTAGGCGCTTGTCATTTTAGTGAAATAGATTATTTTAAACTGACTTAAAAGAAGGAGGAGTATAATCTAGCGAATTATTAGTTTAGATCATCTGATAGTGATAGAAAACGGATTTAGTGATTATGAAATGACATAAGGGTTAATATGTTAATACTTGCATTTACGATAATAATTTAAAAAATATATTTCAGGGGACAATCTTACTAGTTTATTTATAACTAGCGACCCGCCCTCGCTTCGCTCCGGATTAAAGTATTATACATATAAACCTTCCTCTTCAATCACTCTATCTATTAAAAAAACCGTATGAAAATCCGTTGCGTAGTTTTAAAGATTTAAGCATACATAGGGATATAGGGACAGAAAAAGCGACTTTGTTTTATACTATGTAGTGATATCAAGTATTAGCTATGATTAGTTATTATTAAATACAATACAAATTGACCTAGTCCAAAACTAAGCTCTAGGCTGGAACTATAAGAACTAGACAACGATATACATATAGATAAATAGATACTCCAATAATAATAATAGAGCGTGCCGTCGCCCCGGCGAGTCTCTCAGACATATTATTGTAATTTCCGTTTGTTCTCATTTGGACAACGGCGAGTATTTGCACAGACATAACCTCGTGGCCAGGATCGTCCATCAGCAACTTGCTCGTCAATTCCAATCAATCAATCAATCTTGTTTTTCAATTTCAATCTTGTTGAGTCCGAAGTGCCGTTCTACAACGTGTTACAAAATAATCCGTAAAAAAGAAATTACAAAAGTAGTGTCAACCCTTATTAAACAACGTCAGTTCAGTATCTTAGGTATACAGTATACTAGGGTTGACACTACTTTCGTAATTTCTTTTTTACGGATTATTTTGAAACACGTTGTATAAGTACACACCGTCGCCACTTTTCGAAAATGGTCATGCTACGCTCTATTGGGATCGATCTGTCATCAGCGTCACCGACATGACTATTGTCGCCAATGAACCTGATATCGTGTTAACAGATTGATCTCAACGCCTGGCAGTGCTTCTCCACGTTACCATCCCACATGACGAGAACCTCGTGAAGGCTGAGAAGGACAAGCTCAGCAAGTACCTTGACTTGGCTCACGAGGTGACCGCTATGTAGAATGTTGACTCGACGATCACTGTCCTGATAGTTGTTTCGGCGAACGGTCTTATAGCGAAGAGTCTCAATACCTTAAGAGACTCTCGCTAGGTGGCTGGATCAAGGGCCAGATAAAAAAAAGCAGTACTCCTCGACACGGCACGTATTGTGAGGAGGTTCCTCTCTCTGCAGCCCTAACTACCGGTAGCTTGAGCCGCCCCGCTGCGGGCGGCACCTGTTGGTTAGGTTTTTTTATGATATTCATTGTTTGTATTAGTATTGTTATATTACTACTATTATTACTTTTATATTTAAATATTTCTGTAAAAAAATATAACCACTAGACATGTAAAGAAATATTTAAATAATAATAATAATACAATATCTTCGTAGGCAAGGTTACCTACTACCAACTAGCCTAACGCGTCGTCAATTCGTTCGCCACAATTTCGTAATCTCCAATTTCATTTGCTCAATGCCTATTAAGCGTTTTCATGACGTAACACACATTTAAAACATTGGACACATTTTAAAAATTAGTAAAAAAAAAATCAAAACTTAATTTGATGAAAGTTTCCATGAATAGGACAAGCGTCACAGAACATCAACTTTACTTAAAACTACTGGATAGGCATTCCATTCGGAAGGTCATGGCAGTTTTTTTTACAAGGGTTGGACAAACAGAATTGGACAAACAATTTTTGTATGGGAGTGAAAGTAGTACTATCGAAAAATTTACCAAAAATATATATTTATTTATTTATTTATTTATTTATATATATCTGCAAGAGATAACTTAAACATTGTGGAGTTTATTAAAACTACGCCAGGATACTATTTTTTACAATGTCGAAGAAATCCCAAATACCAAATAACGTTGATGTTGTAAGAAAAATGAAATGGGAACATGCAAAAAACCATCAATGTACCTACAATTTTTCGCGGTGATACCTTTTAGTTATCATAATAATACTGTGATGTCGTCCACGTATATTTATTCCTATAATATTTGAGGTGTTCCCTCGATTTCTCCAAGATCCCATCATCAGATCTTGACGTGCTGAAATGGAAACAATTAGAAAGTACCTATACCTATCTAATTAAAAAAAAAAACAAATCGGTCCAGCGGTATTTGTGTAATCGGGGAACTTTCATAAAAAAGTTAAAAAAAAAAAACGACGAATTGAGAACCTTCTGCTTTTGTGGAAGTCGGTTAACAAACGATATTGCCCATAACCTGTTTCGTCGGTGAAACTGCAATACTGCTCAACTAACCAATTCGATAATATGCAAAGTGTACCTTACTGACTTATTTGTTGAGGTGTATTTTCTAACTTATTCAATTTGTTAGTTACGCGGTATTGCAGTTTCGACGACGATATCATTCTATTCTAACCCAGTAGAAAAGAGGCCCATTGCAAGTTAAATAATAGGTATAAAAGTTTGTAAAAAGACGTTCTGCACTGTATTTTGTATGTACTTAGGTATCAGGTATGACTTTACGTTTATACGTGAGACCTCAAATTTACACTTACCTCACTTGGGTACTTATTGTGTCCTGCCAGTTTATTTAATAAAACCGCGCAAGAGCATATCGGACCGTGCCCAGTATAAGGTGCCGACGCCGTTACTTCAATCACAAAATACCATCTCGAAAAGCAACAAGTGAAAACTCATTTTCTTGGTGTTGATTTTCGTCACTCACAGGAATAAAGCAGGTAATCACGAGTACCTGTAACCACCTCTCGACATCAGTTCAGCTCTTCCCCATCATAATTGTGGTCAAACCGTTATTTTATAACAAAAACACGAACCGAGAATACTATTATTATTGTATTTATAGTTACGAGTATTATTATTAATAAACGCTTAAGTGTACTTAGTCGTGTATGGTATTTTTCAAATATTTTCCAGACTTTAAGTACTTGTAGTCTTGACGTGGGTGGGGACACGTAACTGTAACGAAAATAGTAACTATTAACCGACTTAAAAAAAGGAGATTCTCTATTTGACTTGTATGTATGCTATGTATACCTATATGCGAATATCTTCGCGGACAAAAATAAATACATACATGCGTTTGGTATGTAGTCACATAACACAGCATATTATGATCATTAAAAAGTATGAAATAAAATAAACGTTTTAAGAAATAAAAAAATCACTTTCAAGCATGAAATCACTTCTTTTTAAATGGTAGGTCAGTCGAACTGACGTCGGCGTCCCACAATATCAAAGCCGATGTTTTGTTTTTTAAAAGATTCATATTATATTTCAATATATATTTCTCCTCAACAGTCCCCCAAATCTTAAAATAAGTGTTAATGGCAAACACAATGTTTTTAATAGCTATCCAACCGTAATATGTCACACGATATTGAAGTTAAGGAAAACCTTTGTTTTGGCAAACAAGTAGGTATGAGGTTTTTTATTTATTTGATTTCATTGATTCTAATGCGCAGTATAACATAACAATTATTGAGCTATCTAACGTAACGGCACCAAAATTCGACACTTTTAGCTGTCATACACCAATCATGGACAGAAGCTTTTAATTCAAAGATCATAGGGTTATAAATTGATTGTTGCAAAACAAATGAATAACTCTTATCATCTTTGAATAAGAGTCAGTGTCGAACATTGGTCCTTTGTCGAGTACTGGTGCCGTTACGTTATGTATGTGTACACAATTTCAGTTCTTAAACTTTGATAGGTAACCTATCATAGGTTGTGCGAAAAAAGTGTGTCGTACATAGATAGACGGACATTACGAAACTATGAGGGTTCCTAGTTTGACTCCGAACTCTAACCCCCTTACCTATGAACGTGAAATAAGCTTGGAATAGTTTATGCCATGCTTTGTCCTTATCTGTAATTGTGACATTTGCATCTGACAGAAAGTGACAAAGCATGGCATAAACTATTCCAAGCTTATTTCACGTTCATAAGTAAGGGAGTAAAAAGAGGCATATTTAGGTGTCTAGCGATTGTTGACGTTATAAAAGATATAATATTAAGGTGAATGACACTTCCAAACGATTAACCAATCCTATAATGGCCATTGCCAAATAGTATCAGTCTTTGTCTAATTATCTTGAGAAATGATTCGCAGTGTCCAATGTTCTATTAAAAGTTCGTTGCTTTTAGTTATCACCGGGAAACAGATATATAACATTAATAAGAATTCTGTTTGCAGTAAGTACCTAACTTTAAAAGTATTCGATTAAAGTTTTTTTATAAACGAAGTCGGTTCAAGGACTGTAGTGTTGTTACTCAAACCACCAACTCCTAGAAAACGAACAATTGTGTTATGAAACTTATGAATCAAGGCATTCAAAAACTTAATTGAACAAGCAAGCCATGCATGCTTTAAGAGGAATTATTTAGCGACAATCGCAAGAATTATTCGCAGATACGAGTAGGTACTTTACACCAAAAAATATTTTTTCGGTTTTGACACAATACTTTAGTTTATTACAGTACACAATAATAGTAATGAGGGCGCCACTGGACGCTCAGTGCAGTTCAGTGTTCAGTGTTCACTATTTAAATAAATAACCCATTAAAGACAACAATCATATTTTACTTTATATTACTCGATTAAGTAGATATATCATTCAAGCATAACAACAACAATTATTTTACTATACGAAACCACTGAATGTTTATAGTTGTCAATAATTCCTTTTAACTAACTATTTACTAGTTGAGTTAACAGTAAACAGATAAAACGCAGAAGTACTCAATTAATTACATTATCTACAAAATAAATGTTTGCTAATCGTAAGGCGTTCGAGAGTAATACTTGCTTTGTTTGCTAGCTATAGATGTACGGTTAACCTTCGCTACGCGCGGTCAAGCGCTGCCCGCCCGATATCAGTGGCGGGGACTGTCCGGCGTAATTATACGGCGTGCGAGCATTGCCGGCCCCCCGCCGCGAGCATCGTTCCGCTCAGTCGGCGACCCGCGCCCGACACCGCCGCACGAACCACTTAGTACCAAGCCACAAACAGACATGGCTTCTTCACTAACAGCTGCAGCTCTGCTCCTGCTCGCGGCATTCGCATCAGCAACACCACAACTCCATCCACTCTCAGACGAATTCATACACCAAACCAACACGCAACAGAACTCATGGAGAGCGGGCCGTAACTTCCCGTTAGACACTCCATGGGCGCACATCACCAGACTAATGGGAGCACTCCCGGATAAAAAATTCTTAACGCTCACCGATAAAGTTCACGAAGGTGACCTAATTGCAAGCCTGCCTGAAAACTTTGACCCCAGGGACAAATGGCCTGATTGCCCGACCTTAAACGAGATCAGAGATCAAGGATCCTGCGGAAGCTGCTGGGCTTTTGGAGCTGTGGAAGCCATGACGGACCGTGTGTGCACTTACTCGAATGGCACGAAACATTTCCACTTCGCGTCTGAAGATCTGTTGAGCTGTTGCCCGATTTGTGGTCTCGGCTGCAGCGGCGGCATGCCGACTTTAGCGTGGGAGTATTGGAAGCATTTCGGTTTAGTATCCGGGGGTTCGTACAACTCGTCACAGGGCTGCAAGCCCTACGAGATTCCGCCTTGCGAGCATCACGTTCCTGGTAATAGAATGCCGTGCAATGGTGACTCTAAAACCCCAAAATGCTTAAAGCAGTGTGAAGCTGGTTACAACGTGGAGTACGGTAAGGACAAACACTACGGCAAGCACATTTACTCGGTCAGAGGGGGCGAGGAACATATTAAAGCGGAACTGTTTACGAATGGCCCCGTCGAAGGTGCGTTTACGGTTTACGCCGATTTACTTAATTACAAGTCTGGAGTGTACTCGCACACGAATGGCGACGCGCTGGGCGGCCACGCCATCAAGATCCTGGGATGGGGCGTGGAAGGCGGCAAGAAGTACTGGCTGATTGCCAACTCCTGGAACAGTGATTGGGGCGACAACGGCTTCTTCAAGATCCTGCGTGGTGAAGACCATTGCGGCATCGAAAGTTCAATCGTGGCAGGCGAGCCAACATTAGACGGTTTGTAAAAACCGTTAGATTAAATAATTGAATTTACCAAAGACGTAGCTCCGAAATTTATATAATTTTGGTATCGATGTTAATGTAACACATTATTTTAGTATTAAATTTGTACGTTTTAATGATGTGTTTTCTTAAGGTAATGAGATTGTCTGTCTCATTAGATATAAGTAGGTACTCAAAATTAACATTTTACGTGTAATGATTAAATAGGTACCTACTTCATTAGGTGTTCCATAAATAAATCAGGGTCATTACTACTTCCATAAAGTGCTAATTCTAATTTGGTAATTTCGTACTAGTAGGTCCAATCACTCCAATGGTTGAACTTGGTAAAGTGAAACTTGGCGGGCGCATTGTTGTGGATTCAATAACTTATAGCTACTTATGAACTTGCTAGAACAATGGCAGCCGATGCCTGTGCACATGCGACTTTAAACAACGCAATTATAATGAAGCTTGTGCTCATTTCGAACGGAGAGAACTAAGCCAACTCGTAAAAACGTACCCAGTTTTATCGAGTCTTACAAATTCATTGCACGATTGAACCAAGTTACCTTAAAACATTTTTTAGACTTAAAGAGTTGATACTGTTTCCAAAAACCATATACGAACTTAGTTATTCTTACTTTTGTTTTACCGACAAATGTTTAATTATATAAGGGATTTGATTACCTTCAAAAGCGAAATGTTTTTGTTATCTATTATAAATAAATATATTAATAGAGTCTGGCCATCGAAACGTGATACTGAAAATGACCGCGAAATTTAAAAATGTAGCTATAGTATGTCTGAATGAGCTACAATTAAACAATGTTGATGCTTTTGTCATTAAGTATTAAGTTATAAGTTAATGACAAAAGTATTACAATTGTTTAATTGTAGCTCATTCAGACATACTATAGCTAGATTTTTAAATTTCGCGGTCATTTTCAGTATCACGTTTCGATGGCCAGACTCTATAGGTAATGGTTGAGCTAATCCTGAATGAATCTTTTGTGTGACAATAGGTAAGTACACCTATCTACCTAAGCGTAGCGGAGGTAAATAACAAATGTTTCACTGTCACTGTTATTGGCATGCATAATTCAATTGATTCACAGTTAAATATTTGTTAAATTGGTTATTAGGTTACATCACCACAGTTATTATAAAATAATAATGTTTAACTTATTCAGTTATTAACCCGGGCGCGGCCACATTATCGGGATTCGGTAAAGGTTCGCGTTAGACTCTCGTTGACTCGTTCTTTCTAAGTATATGAGACTGAAAGGGAGGCTAATATATGCGAACTTGGCCGAGCCCCAATAATGTGGTCGTAGCATAATAGGTACCTTAGTTGAATTTATCATATCAATTTCCCTGTAGATTTCTGGTAAGTATAGAGAGATACTTCCCAGAAATAAGAAAGGAAAATTATATGATAGGCATGAAGTACATTGTGTGCTTATATTGTTTGTATGAACTACACATCGCCTGTGGCGCATTGACACAAAATAGATAATAAGTAGTACGCATAGAATAATTTTCTTGGTTGATTATCCGCTAGGGGTCGATATATTTAGAAAATCCTATCTACCTCCACACCAATATTAAAAAGAAAAGATTTGAATAATCAACGAACTAAAAAATACCGAACCGATTTTGAAAATTCTTTCTCCAGTAGAATGCCAGGTAGCCGCCGGTAGGTAGAATCTTTTATCATTGAATTGAATCTATTGGCTATGAGGCTACCTATATTTTATTTTTCGCGAATGGAATCGCGGCCAGTTAGTCTACATCTACATTTTGTATTTTTGTATGTTTGTAACGAATACTCGTAAACTCAAAAACTAAACTTGTTTGATTTTAAAAATACTTTCACTAGTAGGTATGTACCTACGAGTAGAAAGCTATCTTATCGCTGAGTAACATAGGCTTTATTTAATTATTCTGTGCGGACAGAATCACGGGCAACAGCTAGTCTTCAATATAATATAACAATCAAGATATTTGCTAACCAGTGGTGGTCAAACGAGAAGTTCGTTCACATTTGTTTGTATTTACACATTTATGTATAACATATGTTTTACGATCCTTTTCCTGTGTACTTATGACAAACCGACAATGTATTTAAGTAAGTGGGATCATAACATTCGAGAGCAAAAAAAACTCGGTCAGTGTTTGGTTATGAAACTTATTATGTTTTTGAGACAATGGAAACCGGGTAAAACTTATAGTACGTACGCGTTAATAACTGAAAAAAGTACCAACCCCTTTTTTCCGTCAATTATTTTAAAATAATCCATGATGGGGTGATTTGGGTGCTTGATAGATATTCATACTGTGGACTACTGCAGTGTATGCCGACAATGCCGTTATAGGTACCGAATATTTAATCGTATGTCCTTATTTTATTAATAAAAACCAACCACAAAAAAGTAAATAACTGTGAGTAACTTTGTGAGTTAATTCTAAGCGCGAACCTTTGAGAACTAAGTAAGAATTAGGAAGAATGCTTGGTCAGAATATTAAGTAGACGCTTAAGTAGTCAGCGTAAGCTCTCCAGTATTGCTTTCAAGCAGCGCCTTTAATTTTTTCAAACAGCTATAAGTGCAAAATATTATTTCAAGAATATCATTAAATGAATCATCAAAACATAATGTGCGAATCAACACTTTGTCCGTGATTAATAAGTCAGGTTAGGTCCAATGTATAGCTTCGTCGGAAATTAACTCATTAATTGACGCACAAGTGATAGGTAGTTAAAGTAACAACCTACTTAACTGTGCTATGGTATACATCATTAATAATGATTCATTATTCATTCATTATCCTATACTTAATGCAACAGTAAGTTTGTTTCATTCGTCTTCACTTTTCAACGCCTAAAACGGAGACAGACACATTTTACAGGTATAGCCTGGACACAGCCATGAAGATTTTGTACCCTGGAAAAAGTTACAGTTCCCGAAGGAATAGCTATACCACGCTACGGGAACGGAACCATTAGGTACCATTTAAAACATAAAATCTGTGCGATCCTGGAACCCGTGGAAAAACCCGTAGGAGTTGTACCATTGGCAATTAACCTTTAGATTTAGATTTAGATTTAGATTGATTTATTTCATGATAAAAGTTACTCGTATTTGTGTACATTTTTGGGTATGAAACCCTAAAAACAACCGAGATCTTCTAGTTAGAGGACATTGATGCGACCCAGTGTTTTATGTGAACAAAGGCTGTCTGAGTCTGACATGACTCCGCATCTTTCGATTTCCTTTGGTACTTAATATAAACCAGACCTTTTGATATTAGCTTTTATAGTTTGAAACCGTTAGAGGATTAGCATTTATATTTTTATAGGCTTTTTGCAGGCCCCTAAGTTGTATCGATTCGAAAATAACGGCGCCGAGAGTTGATTCTACCGAGACAAAATGTGTCGTAAAAAGCTAGCGAGAAACGCTGGATGGCATCGAATGCTACCGAAACCATAATGTTTTCAGGGTATTTAAAAAATTCACTACGTAGGTTAGGTTAGGTTAGATGTTTAAGAAACCCTGAAAACATTGTGGTTTCAGCAGAAAATAGCGTTCGATGAAATTAAATTCGATGAAATGATGATGAAAGGTCTTTCGTTGAAATAATAGACACTCGTATTTCCAACTATTTAGATGGCGGGGATGGAAAGATAGTAACTACTGAATATCAGTTTATCGACCTTAGTGACGGATGGGCTATCTAGCGATTATAACGCTGAAGAAGCAACATTTTTTTTTTGGAATCCCCTTTTCGAAAATAGATCTGCCTATATCGATAAATACTTAGGTATAGAGAATTTAGAAGGCAAAAATCGATCACTTGATAACTTGTTTTTTAACCCGAGTAATTCTCTTCTTTGTAAGGTTGGCTGGAAGAGATCGATACTTAGCGATAAGACCGCCTATTGACTCGCTTTGTAACATTTTATTGACGACACGGTGGCCTAGTTGGGAGTTGGGAGTGACCCTGCCTCTGAAGCCAGCGCTCCTGGGTTCTAATCCCGGTAAGGGCAGATATTTGTGTGACGAGCGCGAATATTTGTTCGTGAGTCTTGGACGTTTTCTATGTATTTAAGTACGTACTTCTCTATATAAGTATGTTTATCGTTGTCTAGTACCCATAGTACAAGCCTAGAGCTTAGATTGGGACAAGGTCAATTTGTGTGACATTGTCCCCTGATATTATTATTATTATACATATTTTTTTATTTTTCTGCAGATTAGATTTTTTACAATAAATAATTAAATATAAAAGTAAAATAACAATACTGATATAAAACAAAAAAAAACCTAACCTACGGGTGCCGCCGGCAGCGGGGCAGGGCTCAAGCTACCGGTGGTTAGGGCTGCAGCGAGAGGAACCTCCTCACAATACGTGCCTTGTCGAGGAGTACTGCTTTCTGTATCTGGCCCTTGATCCAACCACCTAGCGAGAGTCTCTTAAGATGTTGGTCGAGACTCTTCGCTATAAGACCGTTCGCCGAAACAACTATATCGGGACAATGATCGTCGAGTCAACATCACACATAGAGGTCACCTCGTGAGCTAAGTCAAGGTACTTGCTGAGCTTGTCCTTATCAGCCTTATTATTATTTAATATTATTATTTTACTTTTTAGTGGTGGTAGGACCCTGTGCAGGGTCCGTCCGGATCGCTACCACCATCTTATTCATTAATCACCCGCCAAGCAACAGTGTTCGCATTGTTGTGTTCCGGTGTGGCGATAAGGCAATCGGTGAAATTACTAGCATAGAGGCATTCCATCTTAGTCCTCAGGGTTGGCAACGCATTTCAGGTCTTAGGATTATAGTCTTGAGAATTGAAATGTCTATGGGTCTCAGATTCCACTTACCATCAGGTGGCCTGAGCGCTCGTATGCCTTCTCCATAAAAAAAAAAAACATGCTGTTACTGTATACGTGGTGTTCAATAAAAACTATTTGTGTTGTATTATTGTAATTCCACTAGGTAAAATGGTACCCTGGCCAACCATAGAACTGTGTCACAGTGACATTTTGTTTGACGCGTAGAAGTCGTTAATCGCTCATACATTCTATCTCCATACCAAATTTCGTACCAAAAATCGAAATCGGTTCGGTACCCGCCACTCTCAACGCCCCGCACCATGGGCCGCGTCAACATCGTTCATTGCCATATGTTTGTGTTTGCGCGTGTAATGACGCGGGCCGCTGCACGCTCCGCATCTTTGTAAACGGAAAAAACGCCCGACGCGCCGCGCGACGCCTAGAGTCTGTCAAGCGAAAGCTGTCCCAGTTGACCACTGCTGGACATAGGCCTCCCCAAGGTTTGCCAGAAACCCTGAAACCTAAACCTGATTACGTACAGATAATTAAAGTTGATACTATTTTATTTCCTGATCTTTTCACATCAGTGTTGGAGTATCAACTCCGTTTATTCGGTGTACAGTCAGTGTAAACAGCTGCAGGTTTTTGAAATTGCCGCTGTTTCTCTGGGACAGCTTTCGTTTGACAGACTCTAGCCGCACGCCACGCCACGCGCGACGCCCCGCGTCTCCGTAAACAAGCGTAAGTCTAAAATCCCATTTTAATTATCTGTACGTAATCAGGTTTAGGTTTCAGGGTTTCTGGCAAACCTTGGGGAGGCCTATGTCCAGCAGTGGTCAACTTTCGGATGAATTGATGATGATGATGATGAATTATGTTTACTAGTTACGCTATGTTCAACAGCGGTTGTCTTTCTCTGTTACGATTATGAATAGGTATTTCACCACCAAACACGTATTCTGACCCGACATAATATTATCATGATAATAACTGGCTAGACGTAAATAAAACGTATGTACTGATGACCGACTTATCGCCTGTGTGTCAATACTATTTATCGAATAAAAGGGGCGGAAACTGTCATACATCTGGTTAACGATAACAATGCCTAACACGGTTAGGTACCAACTGTTAGAACATTACATCAATCCATACTAATATTAAGTGTAAATGCGAACCGATTTAGGTGAAATAGTTTGAGTCCCGGGAAAGGACAGGTAAGTTATTAATCCGGAAAATTGCTCAGTTCCCAATGGAGCAGCGGTAAAGAACTTCTACGCGGACGGAGTCGCGGGCAAAAGCTAGTATAAACTAAAATGAAAATACCTTAATTACTAATTACTATTGATTTAGGACAATATGGGGTAATTAACGTTTATTACCTACACCCCTCAACTGATTCAGACGAAATTTGGTATGTGGATAGTTTGAATCCCGGTACTTTTTATCCCGAAAAATTGGACGCATCCTGAGGGAATAAACGAGTTCTACGCGGACGGAGTTGCGGGATACAGCTAATATTTATTATATAAAACCAAATCTACTGCATTGAGCTTAGCCTATGTGCTACGACTGAAATATTTATAGGTACAGTTAACCAATTTGATTCCTAGGCCACCATGGACTATGTCAAAGTGACGCTGTCAACCACAACGTAAGAGACTTCATTTATTTTGGTGTACAACATCACGTTGCCATAGTTCATAGTGACTTAGAAATCAAATTGGTTGAATGTACGTAGCAACCTTTATTGGTTAGGTACTTAAGAAGTGTTCCAACAACCGTTAGCGGAATCCCCATTATTCGGGGCTCGAATAAAATTAAGCAGTCACGACAGTTCGACCCGCGGGACGGCCACAGCGGGCTTGGTTACAGTGGGTAGGTCGCGATTTGCGGATTGGACCTAAAGGGATCGAATTATGTTTTCAAAGGTATTTTTCCCCAAATTGGTGAAAAATCTCTATTTTTGACTTGATGTTAAACAAAAAAGCTTTCCATGTTAGTTCACAAAGCGCGACAATTACCTAAGTCGTTGCTTTTTCAAACCTGTGTATGAAAAATTTGTTACTTAGAAACGACTTAATTGTCATTAACTGACTCTAAATCAATCAGAGCCTATTTACTATCAGGCGGCCTGTGTGCTTGTTTGCCTACTATAGGTATGTCATAAAGCGGAAAAGGTTACTTGGGAAAGGGATACTAATTGCCAGAGGCAGTTTTCGTGGCATTTTTCAGCTGTCATAGTTTCTTCTCTCATTTATCGACTTTCAACTTGGTACATATCGATATAATATTTAACTTTAAAATAGAATTAGCATCTTTTCGTAAACCAAATATGGAAAAATATGGAGATCATTTTGTTTTATAAATAGCCTAAGAAACACTTTCCTAACTTGAGTAACTTGTTAGCTCTAACACAAATTTTGAACAAGCTGCAGTGGCTTAGATATTGATAGCCGTACTTATTTGGGAGCTGATTAGTGACATATTGTTTTCCAATAACTTTTATATTTAATTGTATAATGTCAATTTCAAATTTCCTCCAACACAATCTCGGTAATCTAGAAGAGATCGCTTTTTAGCAATAAGACCTCCTTATTAATCTCACTTTTAATCTTGTGTTTTGTAATCTGTATTTTATCGATACATTTTTTTTTCTAACGGAAGTCGATAAGTATGAAGTCACTAGCTTTATTGAAAATTGCCACGAAAATCCCGGCCTCCGGCACGGTTGCACGCGGGGGTGGAGCGCTTCATGACGCTCAACGGAGCCCCTAGGAAGATGCTTCTCTTTGCTTGGCCTTGCTGCGACGTCCTTAGTAGAAAGGCTCAGCGTACCTTTATCAATGGACCTTTACGGCGACAAAATAACTAGGTAATAACCTCGAAAATTAAGTTCTCACTGGTCTACCGGCGAAGGCGAAGCAGAAAACCGTCACCATTCATAAGTTTCATAATACATCGATTATTGAAGAAGGAAACCCAGGACGACATCTTTTAGAGGTGAACGGTACAATGGACGCTGATATCTCTTAATAAAACCATCTTGATTAAACAAGCTTTAATTCGAATCGGTCCAGTCATTTGGGGATGACACAAAGATACACAAATACATGCATTAAACATTATAAGTACGACCCATATTTTTGTATTGGGTGTTGAAAACACGGAGCGCCGTCGAAACTGGAAACAGCTGCTTAGGGTAGTAGCTTTTCCAAAGTAGTCCATCATTACATAGAATTTCACTTCATCGAACGCTATTTTCTGCTGAAACCATGATGTATTCAGGATATCTTTAACATTAATTACTGATGGAAAACTAAAAAAAATATCTCATGCGGATCAGAAATGCAATGAAATGAAAATTCTTCGTAATGATGGGTTACGTATAGGTATCCCTTTTCGATGTAGGTATAATAGGTATCTCGATGACCTAATACCTACATCTAATATTGAAAACGGTATAATTTAGGAGTACTGTGACTTTTCGCGAACCCAACCGGGGTTCATTAAGGGGCGAGCAGGCTATTTAAAACAGTACTCGTGTATTCGTTACACGATTAAAGCAACTTAACCCGACGACGCTCAAAATGCCTAGACCGCGCTTACGTACTTAAAATTTTAATGAAATGCGAAAAACGAATACTTTTAATGTTGGAGCCGGCTTTTCTGCGCTCAGAGTTAAATTAGTACGGACTTTGCTTAATGGCTGGTAGAAGTTTTACAGCGTGCTTAATGTGGATTGTACTTATTGGTACTTTACTAAAAATATTTCATTAATTTATTTTAACAAGAAGTTAGACTAGTTTGCAGATTTGAAATGTGTCTTAGGGACCCTTTCAATAAACCTGCGTTGTCCGTCTGTTCGTCAGTTTGTCCTGAACCTTTGTAGACATTTGAAATTTTCTCAGTGTACATGAGTAAAGCCGTAACAAAAACATAACAAAGTTAAAAGTTAAAAGGGTTCCCTTAAAATCAACTTTTCTTGTTTTCCCGAATAACCAGCGTCTAAATACAGCCCTTTAGGCTTTAAAATGATTGGCATACTTGGAACCTTGTCATTTTAATATTCAAAGCTCGTTTATGGGCATTTTCATTATAAAGTGTACCCTAGTTAAGGAAAGTTAAATAACCTTAATTTTTGCCAGTTTTGTGACAAAATTAGCCATACATTTTTATATGGATAATTTAGTCACAAAAGTTAACGTTTCTTAATTTTCCTTAACCAGGGTACACTTTATTTTGAAAATGCCTTTATGACGAGTCGCCATGTGGTTTAGAGCTCGGTACAGGTCATCTGTGTCTTATCTTATTCTGATGGACCCCAATCGATACACTTCTACTAGAAACATCTTTGCTGCAACCGCTCATTTTACTCATACCGTCAGCGGAGTGTGCAGGTTTCCTAACGATGCTTTTCCTTTACTATAAGACGAATGGAAGTAACGTAAAATAACTCAAATATAGTACGTAAATTAGAAAAACAAATTGGTACGCTGCAAAGATCAAAATCACTGCTTTCCGATCATGACTCGACGCCTCTAGCCACTAGCCCCCAAACCAATAAGCTACGTACGTCGCTTATAACGTACAACATACCGCACTTACGGTGCAACACTGTCACTTATGCAAAAAAGCATTTTCCAGGAGAAGCATTTAAAGATTTAGTGTGGTATAAAATTATTATACTTTCTGATCTAGAAAAGGCGATTGTTTGATATGATTACTGCTACTTTTAGTTTATTATGTTGCTTCAAGGACAGGGTACTTAAAGCGACGTTATGGCATACATAACTCAATTTTCAAAATTTTGCAAAAGTGACTGTGTCGCACCGTAGTTGCGTACGTTGAATAAGCTTTGAATAGTTATACCAATTTTTTGTCCTTATCTATCGAATTCAAATGTCGCAATGACAGATAAGGAGATAGTCGACTAGGCTACCTTAGTGTACTTACAATGTTTATTTATGTGCCGATAGCGAACCAAAGTCACCGACGAAGTTCATCAAATTATTCAGCTGAAGTGGCTATGGGCCGGCTATACAGGGTAATTTTTGAATAGGTGCACAAATTTTTAATATTTGCTTCGCTATTGTTAATCAATAACACATGTTGTGTTACTTTTAGTCTAACTTAAAAAATATTAAACATATTGCCGATTCAATGATTCCACTAACTTAATGATATTCATGGACCCTCTAATGCAGGGGTGCGAGGAGAGGGGAGTGTTGTTAAGTTAATAAATGAAATTTCAAATTTAGAATGTCAGTAGGAGAGGGGCTTGTTACCTGATAAGTGATAAGCTACAGTACAGTCAAGTTCAAAAGTATGTATACACTTTAGTACCTTGTCACTTTAATCGCTTGGATAATTTCATATGGCAATTTAAACATGACGTTAAATAGACAAGGTACTAAAGTGTATACATACTTTTGAACTTGACTGTACATGAAATTTCGAATATCAATACAGTGTATCGCATACCTACAGCTTGACAACCCATGTCACCATTTCTAGTGTAACTTTGTGTCCGTCCACACGAGAAGGTAAAAAGAGAGATAATTTGAATAAAAAAAAAAAAAACTCGTTTTATTGTCGTAATATATTGTATTAACGATACAAAATCATATGTTAAAATTTGTGTACTGATAAAAAACTACCCTGTATAAGACGCAGAACTGTTAACCGTTGGTGTTATCCCATTCCCTCTCAGGCACTCTCTTTGTAGCCTCGGAGGATTGCCGAACTCGTCGCGCCTGGAACTCGCCGAGTGAAATGTTTAATTTGCTGTAATACCAAAGAAGGCAGCTAACTGCAATGTACATTAGATTTAATGTACATTGGATTTTCGGGCGACACCGAGCGCTTAGTACGCTCCATACAAGTTCTAGCGGCGCGGTTGCGGCATTAGACGTCGTTCGCGTCTGGGGCACGTAAAGCAGCCGACCGTGGCGTTCAAAAGGTTAAATGCTTATATTATTTATTACTATGCAGTTAGCCGACAACTTGGGTATGGGTCCAAGATACTGACCTGTTTTTGTTTTTGCTGATAGTCAGCAGCCTGCTTAATATTGATATTTTTATGCGTTAACAATCGTTGTTTTTTTCGTTTAATAATGTAAGTTATCAATTATCATAATAGGTGACTTGGTGTTTACTGTTCAACTGTTATTATTAATTATAAATAAATAAATAAAGGACATGCTTCGATGGTTCGGTCATTAGGAAAGGATGGATGAAAGAAGATTGACGAAAGAAATATACAGTGCGAAAGTGAATGGAAGGGTCGGAAGGGGCCATAGGCGTACTTTTTTTAATCAAATCGGAGAAATACTGCAAAAGGGCCGAATCTTAAGTGCCCGAAACCGACATGCATGCATGACTCAATGTATGAATGTGGAAGAAGCGAAAGAGATTTGCCAGCATCGTAGCAGGTGGAAAGAAGTGGTCTCTGCCTACCCCTCTGGGAAACAGACGTGATTTAATGTATGTATGTTTGAAAATAGATAAATAAATAATATAAAAGTAGTGTTCTTGAGTGGAGATCGTGGATTGGTGGTCACCCTCAGACTAGATGGAGCGACGATCGCGATCTTGGCAAGGTGGCTAGCAAGAACTGGATGAGCGTTACCTACCACGGATCGTGCTTGGTGGCGTTATTGAGAGAGACCTATGTGCAGCAGTGCAAAAATGCAACCTTATTACTGAATGCATAGGATTGAATCTGCTTTGGCCGATGACTATTTTAATTGTTTTGTCATTAGCTGGGACCACGAAATAAAAAAAACTTTTAATGACCTTTTCATTCAACCTTTTCTATGGTAAAAAAACTTGTTTTCAATTACCAGCAAAGCAGAGCACGTGATTGTATCATTAAGGTGTGCAGAAGAGCATAAGATAGCGAAAGGCGATTTCTCGAATGAAGAAATTTAAATACAAATGCGACGTTCCATTCGCACAGAACTATTTTGCTCCGTCTGGGAAAAAAACAGTTTTATTTTGCGTTTTGGTTTGTTATTCGGGTCTTCTGAACTCTTGTTAGATGTAGGTAAATAAATGTGTTTTCTTACTTTTCACAGTGCTTCCAAAATCTCCATTTATTGGCACTTTTTACGTAATTCTATTTGAACCCCGCCGCGGACCACTTTCTAAACATGTAAGGGTAAACCGTCTGTAAGGATATAAAATTATAAAATTCTAAAATTAAATAACATTTTATTAATCCTCATTTTCATGTTTAATGCTTAAATTACTACTAGTTCTAATTTAATTAACCTATACGTATATCACAAAACATGACTGATCACTTGATTTCGACTGTCCAGTTCATATTATAACATTACATTCAAAGTTCATATTATAATATTAAATTCAAATACATCATAAATTTAATGAAGTAATTGGGAAACAACACCACAGATTTGTCAGTTATAGAAAGATCTAAATATCTGATCATTATAAATCTTCGTATAACCATAACCGTGTAATATCATAATACTTTATTTTTATAAAATTTAATTTAAATAACGAAATACTAAATTTAAACAAATAAATAGTTGCCTTCTCTGATGCCAGCACAGATCAGTCAAAAGTTAACGTACATCGCATTGGGGCAAGTCAAATCAAGGAATTAAACTGCTTGACGTTGCTCTAATATTTCATAAATATTTATGATTTGATTTGATCGAATCAGTTTTTTACTGAAGTCGCTAAAATACATAATATATGTACATTTTAATGTTGCCTTAGAGCAAGAAACAAAACGTTCGACCGTTAGAATCAGATCTTGAACCCTCGATGATATATGGGAAGTTTAAAAAAATAAAAATAAGGTCTTTAATTAAAACTAACTTTAATTGATTCCTTTGTGTAACAAGAGTTACCCATATAGTTTGTATGACTAACTTTCGTTACACAAAGGACGCGATCGTGATTTTTGTTTTCATTCAGCCTTTAACTATGTACATTTTTTTTGAAAACAACTCATTTAAGAATTTATACTTATTAAGTTTTGTATTTATTTTGTTGTTGATAGCAAAAAAGATGATCGTATTTCAAGCAGAAAAGTTTTAAATACTTACTAATTTCATTTCAAATTTTATGTTGCGTGAATTTTGCAGGCCCTAATGCAACGTACGTAAATTTGGTGGTTGGTGGACGCCGTAATATATAGAAAAAAAATACGCCAAAATACATTGTAGTTGTGAATAAACTATAGAGATCACTAAAAATTACATAAATTAATAAAGACTTACATAATTAAATTTTTAAAACTATCAAAAACATCATTAAACAAATTCAATTTGTAAATACAGAAAGTTCAATTAAAAGTCAAATAAATATTAAGTTTTTTAATGTAACATTGATTTCAGAAGTAAGCATATGGAACAAAAGTGCTCCGGCGTAATAATTAGAGTCTGGCTATTAAAAGATGAGAGGTCTCTTTTACTTTTGCGATAACTACTGTTACAGATGCCAGCGGTTACTTATCCTTTGACAAAACGAAGTTGCATTTCTTTTATGCCGCCATCCACACTTTAAATTCACAAGTAAAAAAAATGATAAGGCCTTTCGGTGGACTTGTGTTATACAATCTTGATATGTTGTTTTATTTATTTCTATCATCAGGCATGATATGCATTTTTTAACACTAGAAATTTAAAGCATTACATTGGTCGTCAATAATATGAAACAATGTAATTGTAATAACCAGGGGCCCTATTACGAATTGCTTTAGCTTCTAGCTTCTATATCATAATCATATTACTGTCGCCGTTATAGTAGCTCAGAATTTCAAGTGAATTTAAGTTAACATAAAGTCAACAATATGGTTACAATATAAAAATAAAATAAGCTAATACAATGTAAAGTAGAAGCTTAGATAAGGCATTGCGTGTCACCATATGAAGAGGTGGTGCTACCGACCATATTTTAAAGGTACTGTGTTTTTTCAGTTTCCAGTTTCATCTTTCATTAGCCAGACTCTAAGTAAACAATAGACCATACCACAAAAGTATGTTTTTTAATGAAATAAATAGCAGTACATTTTTAATTTCATAAATAGATAAGTTGCAATGGACGAATAAAAGCTTAAAAGCGGATTAACATGGAAGACGCACTTAAGACCTTTATGCACCGCAAAAAAAAACATCAAAGTGTTATAAAAATGCACGTTGACAATAAATATTTAAATTAAATACTACGCATAAGACTTCAGAAGTATCAAATAAATGTCACAAAAAAGTGTTTTTGGCACGAGGCAAATGCGATTAAGTTTCAGTGCACTTTCTGTTTGAAAATATTTCATTCGGTTCCCATCTTTGTCCGCGTCGCCGTCGAGACGGGTTTATACTCTAAGCTCAATTACAATCATCGTTACGCAAATAAGCTCATTGTATTGTTATTGATACAGAAGCATTTCATATGGCTTTAATCCGGAATCCCACTGCGGCGCACACTATCAGAGGTGGAGTTTATCAGCAAAAATGCTGTAACTATTTTATTGATGATAATGTATTGTTTTGTAGAGGCGACTAAGGGAATAAGGTCTTGAAGTACTGTTAGGCGATGGGCTTGCCTGTCACTAATATGCCTCACTCTGGGAATGAAGGCGTGGAGTTATGTATGAATGTATTGATTGACACCAGATACAAGGACCATGATTCATGAATAACTTAAACTACAAGTGGCTGATCTTTTTCATGGCTAAAATGATTTTCAATTATCCTGTTTGTTTTTAGGTAGATTCAATTCAATATGAGAAGGAGCGCGTATGAAACATAACCTGAACTGATACGAATTTTATCATTCGAATTATGCAATAGTTCTTTTTTTTCAACGCTCTGACAAAAATAAGTGAATTTTAAAATGGAATTCAAAAATAATTCAAAGAAAAATAAATTAATTAAAATCATTTTCATATTTTTTTACTGTCACGGCCATAAATCGATCAATGGGGAATATGGTTCTGAACAACAAAAAAATGTTGGATAATATAGTAAAATCACCGATATAGATATAGGTAATTGTTGTCTACAGAGAAGGAAAACGTAACTTTCCCAGGGTACAGCGGCAAACTCACGAAAGGACGTCAGTGACATACAGAACAATTAATTGATCCATGTAGCTCACGTGTGTAGCTTGTTCGTACGAAGCGTGCGCGTGGAATTCAATATGAAGGATTTAATAAGATCCAACCGTAATAATGTTTTTACAAATATTATAGATCCTGTTAAAGAGCGACCCAAAAGGAATACGCTCTTTTGAGTAATTCAGTAGCAAGCAATAAAATTCGAAATCGTTAAACTGTATGGGTAAGCTGTACCAAAAAGTAGGGCACGCTAACTCACGAAATAAAATTTTACCCATACAGTTGTAAGGATACTTTTCGTCGCACAACGGATCTTTTTTCGTTTTCGTTGTTTGCATGGTTAACTACGCTTAACTGTGGTCCGACTTTTTGGTCCTTACCCGTATATCTTTAATGAATCTTAGAAGTCGCTATTTAGCTCGCTTTAACTGACGTGTATACTTGGTATAACGCAGTTTTTTTAATCAGTTAATTTTAAAACGACGTGTCCAAGACAAGTGTGATTGTAGGTATTTCATTGACGTAGAACGAATTTAGCTTAACAATTATAGTCATTAACCTTTGAAAGAGCACAGCGAACAGCATGTTTATTTACTTTAGTTGCCACGATTCGTCACCGTGCTGACGCATACATTGATAGTAAAACACTCACTAAGTTATTCGTCTACAACAGAAAAATCCGCTGCTGCCGATTTATGCGTTTTAGAGGTTACAATATCCTTAATTTATCCTGTTTTAATTATTTTGGGATCTAATTTTCTCGACTGAAATAATATGTACTTAAAAAGTTCCGGTAAAAATTGACATGCCGCTAGAAAAACGCTCGTATGAAGCCGCGAGCGTACTAGCTACCCTTTTAATGTAAGTCTTAAGAAAGAATCTAAAATAAAAACTAACTTAAATCAAATTAAAGTTGTTTCCACTTCTTACATGCTTCTTATAGTGTCTTTTTTATGAATATAACTAAGATATACTTGACAGGACGATACAGTGAAATTGGTGCATCTAGACAACTGCCGATTAACCTCTAAAACAGCTAATATACGAGTGATTTAAATGTACTCAAATTAATTATCTTAGAGATCAATCGTTTCGAAATACGAATACTGAAAATTCCGCCATCACTTTCTCACTCAGTTCGTAACATAGCTGAGAGAGAATGACATGGGTATTTTTAAACTTCGCATTTGGAAGCATACAGTAGTTTTACAGCTTACGTCATAGAATCGTATCGGGTGTTAGCGGTAAGCGGATCCGTCTCGTCGTCGTGTCTGAAGTTGAAAGCGTTTCTGAAACTGTCTCTGAGCCGTTCTCTAAACGTTTTGTAGTCAAAGTTCGTTTGCTGGCCGAAATCGAAGTCCGCTACTTCTATGGTGTATCTGTAAAACATACATTTAACATATTAGAAGTTTACATTGTTATTTTAAAGGAGCGCCGAGCGTCCTCACTGAGAGCATTTGCGTGTAATGAGCATTTGGCGTCGAATATTCGAGTCGTGTGGACCGCAGTAACGCTCGGCTCAACGTCCACACCACTCGAATATTACACGCGAATGCTCTCAGTGAGGACGCTCCGTAAGGAAACAATTCGTTGGGCTTTAACTAGATTATTGGTATAATTTGAATGAGAATGTATCGTTCATTCATTCGGTGTTGTTGCGAGCGTAGGCCTAGTCTAGTTTATGCAAACGCTAATAAAGTTTACATTTTCTATCGATTTGAAATGTATAGAGTTTACATAAGTGTTCAACGCGATCTGTTATCAGCTTACGTCAATCATATTAATCTAGTCGATGTCAACGGATAGGCTTGCTTCATATGGACCTGATAGACTCGAGTACATTCGCTAGGAGGCAGAATCAATAATTCCTTGTAATTCAATTCAAATTCATAACATTAATGGTATCTGTACACGGTGTATGAGTCATACACAGATTTAGGTTATCGTCTTTCCTGTGAACACACCCGAAGTTAACGTTTTTACGGCCAAATTTTCTGGCTAAGCCCATACCCGCATAAACGGCGTCAGAACTGCTATAGACCTATGATATAAAAACATAACTTATATGCAAACAACCACAGGAAAGACAACTTTTGTTTTTAAGAGTATGTATGACCCTCGTAAGACCCAATATTTATTTAAGTAAGTAACTTTGTATTTTCGACCTTATCGTATTAACTATAAGGTGCCTTTGAGTTTGGGTTTCCGGAGCAAGTAAAGGCGCGGGCTACTTCCACGATCAGTATGCTCAACTATGATGCACCACGCTCGAATCGCTGAACCCGCACAGTTCCTTATACCGTTAAGTTATTTCCACCCTATACAGAGACCATAACCGATGTATAACAACTTACCTAGAGCGGTGCTGGTAGTACGCGACCCCGAACACGACGAGGATGACAGCGAGCAGGCAGAACACCACAGGGACCACTATTACTGAAAGTTGTGCGTGGACCAGAGCTGCAAAGAAAAGGTCCAATTAAACCTTATTACGAGTACCTAGTGTGTCTATTAAGGGGGTGTTCAAGCGATGAAACCAGGCCCTTCTCATTAACCACCTTGGGCAAGTAGCCAGGGCCCCTAGGCTGTAGTAGTAACTGGTTACAAATAAATAAGGGGTTTTCTGTATCAACGCAGGTCCACACAGATCAATTAAACTCGTGAGGCAACTCTCGCGCGGCAGCCTCGGTCGGATAATGTGATTACATTTCAGAAACCAAGCTTGAGCCATCTTGTTTGCCAATTTGTCAGATAAAACAATATGTCGCCGCTGTATTTTTTTTAATAGCGTATGTTTATTGCTATTTATTAAATGTACATAACGCAAGATTAATAGCTCGATGGTGTTTGCATTTGGCGCCAGTTTGTTTTATGGTATAAATATGGGTGTCTATCATTTCATCGAAACACCTTTCATCGAATTTCATTTCATCGAACGTTATTTTCTGCTGAAACAATTGTGTTTTTTTTTCAGGGTATTTTAAACATCTAGCCTAACCTACGTAATGAATGTTTAAGATACCCTGAAAATATTATGGTTTCAGCAGAAAATAGCGTTCGATGAAATGATACATTCGATGAAGTGAAATTGGATGTAGTGATGAGTTACCCATAAAAATGACCGGTAAATAAGTGTACGTCCAGAGTACGCGCGGCAAACGGCCTCGCGAGGAAGCTCGCTGTGTGGACCCGCCCATAGACATATAGCCCCATTAGCTTAGTCTTCAGGGTCTCCAATAGGTTAAAAGGCCCTGGATGAAACAGGGGATAATTCCAAATGCGAATATATGTGAAAAGCGGGCAATCCATAAATATACGCAATCAATAATGTTCCTGACCAAAAATAGTTTTTGAGACAAACTTTTAATTGCTTACTGTACTTTTGCACAATCATCATCTGCCTAAAAAAAGTGGCGAGTCCATGTGAAGTACCAACGTTCCACTCCATCATCAGACCAGAGGGGCTATTGTCTAACGCACTCGCAATCGCAACCGGCTTCAAAATGGAGCAATTGTTTTCATATTGTATGCAGACGAGCGTTCGATTTTAAAAATGAAAACGATCGTGATTGCGAGTGCGTTAGACAATAAGCCCTCAGCTCTTTAGACACCATAATATTGCATTGTAATCAGCTTTACTTACATATGTATGAAGCGACAGAAACTGGTTTAAAGTTACTGACGAACAAACAAACAAATTTATGGAGAAGCGTGTTAACCTGATATTAACATGATCAAGAAGAAATTGTGAAGGTAGTAGAATAGTAAAATATAAAGGAAACGAAAACATCTATAGTTATATAATGTATATAAAACTCTTTCTTGACTGACAGACAACACGACGCACAGCCTAAAGCCTGAGCTTAGTGACTTGAAATTTAAACGGAATATATAGAAAATAATTCTACCCGTACGAAGTCGCGTGCTTCCTCTAGTGAATAATAAAGATTAGACTATCATAATCATAATGAACATACAAACCTTTGTAAATGTTAATAGTCGCTCTGGAAATATTCTTCCCAAGCTCATTTTCTATAATGACCACCACAGTATGTTGGTCACTGTCCAAAAAGTAGCGAACCAACGGGAACGAATTCGCATTAGTTGTAGCCGTCGAAGTACAAGTCTCGTTCCCAGTGATATTGTACTGGCCCATTTTGTACTGGGCACAAAACTCGAAGGGGCCAGATCCGGTGTACTTGATTTCCAAATTGAGGAGCTCTCCATGTTGCAACCAGTTGCGTCCGGTAATATTTATGGAAGAAATGGGCTCTAAAAAACAAAGCATATTTCTACATGTGAGCACCGAAGCTCAATTATGACTTACCCGTGGTCCCACTGCTCTATTCGATTTCGTCAGAAACCATTTTGATTCCTCAAAAGTAGGTAGGTTAGGTTTGATAGGTATCTTTAAATGCCGGAAGGGCAAACCGCCCTGAAATAGGAGTGGGACGGAGTAGTTGGACCACGGGTAAGCGTCCAATATGATACGTCGTGCGTTATCGCGCAAATCGCGTAACACAATGCAATCAAAGGACATAAATATACGCAATGTTTGGTCAGTAATTATTTATAACGAGCTGTTGCATCGGATTGCGTCCACGTAGAAAAATAATACATCACCAGTTACTCGTTATAATATAGCATCCCACTGATAAAATAATTTTATAAATCGGTCCCGTAGTTTGAGTTTTTTAATTACAAACAATTAATTTTCTCTTTTATTACTAGCGACCCGCCCTCGCTTCGCTCCTGGTTAAAGTATTATACATATATACCTTCCTCTTGAATCACTCTATGTATTAAAAAACGCAACAAAAATATTTGCGTAGTTTTAAAGATCTAAGCATACATAGGGACAGACAGCATGAAGCGACTTTGTACTACGAGTATGTAGAGATTAGTGGTAGTTGTTTTTTTTCAGGCAACTTTTCTTGTTGTATTTTAAGAGACTTTCATTATTAAATTCTCCAATGAGTTCTCCATACTCATTTATTAAAAATAAGGACTTGGATACTAAAATCAAAAAATATAAGTCTTTATTTTCGCTTGACAACTATAAACAAAAACGAAGAAACTCTTCAATGTGACTTACCTCTAACCTTCAACGTTGCCTGATAATGGCCGTACGTGTAATTGACTCCAATAGGAAAGATTGCTGTATTATGGCATATGAAATCTTGTATAGGGTGTTTCTTTTTTAAAGAGATTGTGTTGGGTGCTGCCCTTTTTGATATGTTGTGATCACGATGTGGTATCACATCGGTACCATTTTCTGTGGTTGGTGGTAAAGTTGATGTTGTGTTTGGCTTTGGTGTGGTTGTCGTAGTTGTAGTGGTTGTTGTTGATGTTGTTGTTGTTGTTGTTGTTGTTGTCGTTGTTGTAGTTGTTGTTGTAGTGGTTATAGGTGGCAGGGGCTCATTGTTGGCGACAACCAGTACATCAATCAAATGTTCAGACATAGACTTTTTATATGTGTAATCTAAAGCCATGTTTGTTGTTTGATCAATATACATGCAATCTATAAACCAGTATGTGATAATTTTGGACGCGTTAGCTTTGAGGAACTTCATTTCATTTTCTGGTAGTTCTATGTAGTGATGTACAGACTGATTTACTGCTACAAAAGTGTTTGGTCGTATGAGGTTGTTCTGCTTTAGAACCAGATCCCCGTGCAAGGTATCTGAAAAAGAATAAAACATTAAAACATACCAAGACCTAGGAACACCGAGGCTGTAGCAGTACAAGTTATCTTCACACGTTCCACATCCTGCCATTGGCACACTTTGTAGCAGACTATTTGTATTGATGAGCCTTATCTAATCAGTTGTTTTAAATACATAATGCCTTTTACTTGAAGCCTCTAGTACAATAACAGAACTATATGGTATAATTCAACTTTTAACAATACTTATGAACAAATAAACACTAGAAAAGTACTTAATTTTTTTATATTATCTCATTCTATCTATCATTAAGTATTATCATTGAATCTTAGATGTTTAAAGAAAAACGATAATACTTGTTAGGAAGGTCAATTTTATATTATTACCATTGCAAAATAATTTCATTAATATACCTACAGTAACTTCACAAATGATAACATTATATTATTAAAACTGACAGCATAACAATTTACAAGAAAACAGTATAATTATATCCTTTTTCTACTATTGGAGAGAGATCACAAATGCTCCAAACAACATCAAGGATTTATAAGGGACTATGTACCACCAAGCTCTTCTTTCTGTTTTTTGATGGATGGAGATGACCAAGAATAAAAATTAAACAATTACATAATCATACATTACCTGTAAGTTTAAAATTAGTGTTTGAGTCTGCAACAGAAAGCCAAGTGTAGAAGTATCTCTTCTTCAAGTTAACATAAGCATTGTACTCTCCAGCAAGAACTTTGTCTCTCTTGTACTCTACTGTCCAATTAACCACGGATGACGTGGAGATAAACTGTAGAAATAAGAATTGTAGTCTTAGGTAAAACGCAAGAGGTCTTAAAAAGTATTTTATGTTCAGGTAAAGTCAGTTTGAGAATGACTCACATAAGTGTGAATGGGAGGGAGACACAAATCCTGTAGTTGATATGAATCATTAAATACTAATAACGGAACCGCGCAGACTCATCGTCCGCCCACCTGTTCCCGCCGGGCGTCCACATTCATCTTCATAATCATCAAAATATATAAAAATCTGTGTCAAATGTTAGTTTGTGTGCCACTTTTTGATTACAGCACAGCGCAGTGGGACAAAAGAGTTTTATTTTTATTCATAGTATTGTTTTGATTTATCTTTTGTACAATAAAGTGTTTACATACATACATAAATACATAATTTAAAAAAAAGAGTGGTTCCTAAACCTACAAGCGGTTAAGAAAGGCTTGCCAAATAGATAATTAAATTCTAAAGCCACCACTGACTGGTTTAAATACCACTGCTTAGATGTTCTGTTCAACACATTGATATGTAAGTTTAGAAAGTAGTCTATACAAAAAACGTTACTGCATAGCATAACTGGGACAGCTGGTTTTGTATGACATGATATGAGGATGATAACTATAGTTAACACATTCAGATCCAACAACCCGCTAGTCAAGTCCATTTTGAATGGATTTCAGAGTACTTGGTGTTGAATCTATTAAGGAAAATTGCCCTTGCTATGAAACTATAATGTTACAAAACAATAATTAATATTATGTCAACTTTACACAATTATTAAAGAAAATATAAATTACAGAGACCTTACATATTGTTTGCATTGCAAATTTAGAAAAATATAGTGTTTATAACAGACCTTAGGAATGATCCTAACCTATTGTAAATAAAGATATTACACTTCTACTGTACTTATTACTGTGTTACACTAATATTATAAATGTGAAAGTAACTCGGTCTGTCTGTCTTTTACGATTTAATAGCGAAGAGCCCTTTCACACTAGCGCTTTAGTTGGCGGAGCGGGAACGCGACCGGAACGCTGCGAGCACGCGCTCCCGCTCCGCCGACAAAAATGCTAGTGTGAAAGGGCCCTAAGTGGCTGAACCGATTTTGATGAAATTAAGTATGGAGATAGCCTTAACCCTGAACATGGACAAAGGGTACTTTTCACCTAATATAAACTTTTTATTTGTGGACAGTATCACCGTGTCTGTCTATTCCAGGTAGACAACAAACATACATAACTGCAACCACCATTTAGGAATTTACAACAATTTTAAAAATAAAAACTGGTCAAACTCGCTTATACACTATGCTGCTGTCAGGTGTCTTTGGCAGTAATGGTTGCTAACCTAAAGCAACCGGTTGCCAAAAAACAAATAATAGAATGGACAGTATTGCCGGCTAGATATTCATAAAAACAAAAAACATTTAATATCAGTAAGTACACAATAAATGCACAATGATATGTAAAATATGTTCAAATAAAAGTATACATAACATAATTGCTATCATAAACTTTATAGATAACAAGTGTATAATAATAACACTGAATGATTTGTATGAATTTATTCCCAGAGTGGGGTAGGCAGAGCTACAGAAATACAAACACGTCTATAAAACACTTTTTGGTAATTCTGTAACCACATTATAAAAAAAAACCAGACATAATAAACAATACTTGTCCCTATTAATTAAAATAGTTCAGTTCAGATTTCTTTGTTAAACAAATGGGTAGGATATTAGAAAGCAAGCCATTTGTTTCGCCGAACGAATTTAAAGGAAAACCAAGCTCACCTCAACTGGTATATCATTTACTGCATCATCTGAAAATACGAACTTCAGACTGTCACCGCCTTTATTCCCAAAAACAGTTGCGGTAAATGTGATGTTGGAGCCACGCACTGCCGGACCACTGCTCACCAAAGTCACATCATAAGATGTAACTAAAAAGAAAAAAAAGAGTAAGCAACAAAATTACTTCAACGCAGTAGACATATAAATTTAGCGTACACGTATAACCAAAGATTTTTGCAATAATGTCGTACCAATTCTAAAGAAAATAGCTAAACAAAACAACGAGACGTTGCGAGCCATATCCAGCGAAAACTCTTCAACTGTTGGCTACTTCAAGACTCCAAATGCACACGGCACTGCACTATAACGATTTCATTGTTTGTCAACTCATCAGTAGATATTTAGGCCAGTGGCAAGGTTTAGAACTTGGTAAAAAAATATAAAATTACTGAAAGTCATATACGACTGTAACGTAGCGAATTTGCGTTTTTCTTGTGTGTTGTCAAATTTAATGTCAGGTCTGGTCTGTCTGTCAATCAAAATGAATGAAATAGGCGAAAGAACTACCTACAAGTTGTAGCTGTCAAATACGACTTAAAACTGTTTCTGTTAGTTATGAAACAGCTCATTATAAAAGTGTGAAAGAGTCACACATACGTTTTTGTCTGACCGTCAGACTAATAAATATAGTAGACGGAGTTTATAAATTGCTATAAAATCATACGTTGACCTTTGTTAAAAAGAGACGTACATATAAAGCCGCATCCGCTGCGCCATGTTTTCGATGTTTTTAAATATCTAACATGTTTTTCGAACAGAAAAGGGGCGTGGCCAAAATGTTATTTGTTTAAAAACACAAAAACATGTTTTTCGTCACGAATGGTGTTCGTTTGCGGGGGAGAGGGTCATGCTTTGACTTTTGAAAGTTTTGAGTTTGAGTGAAGAACTGTCCAATAGGGCATTAATTATTAATTATCGAAAATTATATTGATGCTTTTGAATATAAATAAATATCCTACATTCCAACAAAGAGACAGTAAACAAACGTCAGAGATGACCACGGATGTGAAGAATATTTATTTTGTAACATGTTTTGTTAGTTTTTTTGGCGCAGCGAACAGCCCTTATGACCTAATAACTCTATAAAATAACGTACAGAATGGAAACCGTCCGGTACTTTAGTGCTAATTAGCCTCGAATCGATAGCGATAATAATGTTACCGATAAATTAAATATAAGCACGGAAGATTACCTATTTCGTTAAACGACTATAGAATTAGTCTTAGTCGCGTGTATGTATAACGAATAATGATTACCTGCGTAATAAAATGATAGGTGAATGAGTAACTTAAAGCATTTCTTTTAGCTATGTCAATGTTATAGTTTTAATTCAAAAAAAGTAAAGCGTAGAACCCTGTAATATAATGCGAGCGATATGTTTCATTATTAATTATATTTGGAAAGAATGGCCCACTGACATTTTTTTCAACGTTTCAATCACGTTTATAAAAGGTTTGGTTTTGGCTGAAACTATAATCAAAACCGAACTTTCGATTTCGGTTCCGGCAAAAAAATGTTTCGGTCGGGCACTAATGAAAACAATTCATTAAAATTGTACTAATAACTTTTCCGGGATCCTATCATTTCATAACGAATGTTCCACAAATGATTCATTTTACAAACATATAATTTGACAACCCGCGTTTTTTTCCGAAACTGTAAATAATTCTGGATTTATCTCAGCGGCTCTACTTCGAAATCCGTAATTCGAACTTCGAATCGCCCCGTTACTTTTTGCAAATTAGTCACGCATCGAGAGCAAAAGGGATAGTAGTAGATGAAGTTCGAATTACGGATTTCAAATTAACGATCGCGGTGAGCGTGTGAAGCGGACGTGTTGGCAAGAATAAATCATAATTTTTAATTACATAGACATTTGACTTTAAACCATATACGCATGAAAATAGACGTTAAAATAGTGTAAAAATAGTGCTGCATTTACACCGATTGTCTCCTGAGCGTCTCTTCGTGTTCAACGACACAACAAAGATGTACACCTTACGCTCCCCAACTGGAAGTGGCCTGGGTGGCTCGCAACCAAATTTGTCTTCATTAGATCCTGGAACAGACTCTGGTGAGTTACCAAATATCACCTTTCGTAACACCAAAAGAAAATATCCGAATAATGATGATGACGTAATGAGCGAGTTATCGGAAATGCGAAAACAAATGAACGAAATGATGGACCTGATGCGGTATACAAAATTAGCTAGTGATAAACAAACTGAGTCGATCGATAAATTATCTTTGGACATTATATCAATTAAGGAAGATTTAAAAAATAACCAATCAGCCACTGAAAACTTGTCAAGAGAACAAAATAACATGAAAGCTGAGTTGACTGATCTTTCAACGTTATGCAACACCACTAAAGAAAAGGTTGACTCCTTGGAAAACAATTTGAGACAACTACAACAGAACCAGCCTGTCCTAGAAATAACATCTTCATCCATAAACAGCACCTACGAGGATGTCATTGCTGAAGTTCAAGAACGCTCTCAAAGAAAAAATAATGTTATAATCGAAGGTATACCAGAGCCGGCGGCTACCACGCCAGCTGAAAGACTGACACAGGACAAGAAAGAAGTTCTTAAAGTTGTTCGAAAGATTTCTTCGGAATGCCCTGAACCAAGCAAGACTGTGCGATTGGGCAAGTATAAGACCGACAAAACTCGTCCTATAAAAGTGACTTTCTCATCCACAGAAGATGCTTTAGCCACCCTACGTAATAAAAGTAATTTAAATGATGAAACTCTAAAAATATACTCTGATCAAACACCGCAGCAACAAAAACACTATAAAAACCTAAGAATAGAACTATCAAACAGAGTCTCAAATGGTGAAAGCAACCTCATTATAAAATATATCAAAGGAGTTCCTAGAATCATCAAAGATCCCTCAAAAAACTAAATGATTTAAACGAAGAAAACCCCGGTTTTGACACTCAAGATAACATCTCTTATCAGGTGGTGGATGATTGCGAATCTGTAATAACTAGTTAAAAATCTTTGAAATGCCTATACGCCAATGCTAGAAGCATAATGAAACCGGGTAAACTTGACGAATTCAAATGTATTATCAAGTCGTTCAAATGTATCATTCATCTTATCATAATTACAGAAACCTGGATAAAATCTGAGGATGAAGTTAATGTAGTACAAATTCCTAATTATACACATTATTATAACTACAGAAGTAATGGAAAAGGTGGAGGTGTATCTATTTTTGTCTACAACAATCTCAAACATAGCCATATAGAAGACAAAGAAATACTGGGAAACCACTTTATACAAATCCATATTGAAAATTACGCTTTGAATATTGGTGCGATATACAGAAAACCAGAATGTGTCAATATTCAATCTTTCCTCGAAGTCTTTTCACAGCAGCTGCAAAAATCAAGAACTCTTATATTTGGAGATTTCAATTTTAACCTCCTGAAGCCAGACCGATATACTAATGAATACCGAGATATACTAGAAGAAAATGGGTTCTCATTGTTGAATAAAATTGAAGATACTCACTCCACACGCGATGCAGGTATGACAAAATCCATAATCGACCACATCTGTACGAACCTAAAGGGAAATGATTTTCATATGGCAATCATAGAATCGCCTGTATCTGACCATAAACAGTTGTACTTAGAAATCAAAAACTATAAACCAAAGCCTGTTAGACGCATAGAATATGACACAATAAATTAAAATGAGCTGCATAAAAAGATAAATGAACATACACATATGAACGATCACCATATATACTCTTTATTAGAAAAACGAATCCTTACTTGCATAAACAGTAGTAGAATTACCAAAACAAAAGTACTTAACCCACCCAGGCAGGACTGGATAAGTAAGGAAATACTAAACACAATCAATCAGCGAAACATACTTTGGCAAGAACACAAAAAGAATCCTAATGTTAAACAAAAGGAAGAGAATTTTATAAAGAAAAGGAACGAAGTTACTCGAATCATCCAAAGAGAAAAACGCTGCTACTACCGCAAATCCTTTGATGCCTGCAAAGGAAATCCGACCAAAATGTGGACTTTAATAAACTCCCTGTCTAATAACAAGTCAAGGGAAGTGCAAGCTCCAAAAATGCTACAAACTGAAGCTGGCAGTGTGACGACTCTAAGTGACATATGTGACAGTTTCAACGAGTATTTCTCACAAATAGGGACCGTTCTAGCAAATAAGATTGACCATTCTCAATTAAGTCACTGCTCTTCATCACTAAATGCAAATGCTACCAATGTTCTTTCCGAGTTTTCTCCAAGCACTGCTGAAGAAATTACGCAAATTATTAATAATTTAAGCGCAAAATTATGTGAGTTCTGGACTAGATGGCATCACTACAAAATCACTCAAATGTATTCAAAATGTAATTGTGAATGAACTAGCCGATTGTTTCAATAGATGCATAAAAGATGGCATTTTTCCTGACAGCCTTAAAATTGCCAAAGTAACTCCCATATATAAAAACGGAAATAAAGCGGATCCAGGCAATTATCGCCCTATTTCTGTGCTCCCAATTCTGTCAAAAATCATGGAAAAATTAGTTAAAAATCGCTTTGAAAAATACTTGCAATCAATTAACTTTCTTTACAATAAACAATATGGTTTCCAACCACAATCTAATACACTAACTGCAACAGTAGACTTAGTCACTAAAATCAAAGTAGCCATTGATCAAAAGAAAGTAGTTCTTGGAGTTTTTATCGACTTAAGAAAGGCCTTTGATACCGTCAGTCACCAAATACTCTTAAATAAATTAAAATACATGGGTGTCACTGGATCCGCGTTTAAGATGTTTGAGTCTTACCTTTCCAACAGAAAGCAAATAGTTAAACTAGGTGAACAGAAAAGCAAGCCACTCACGGTCACATGCGGAGTACCACAAGGCTCGATACTAGGCCCATTGCTTTTCCTTGTTTACATTAATAACATTCAGGAGATCGGGCTAAAGGGGGACCCAACTCTGTATGCTGATGATACAAGCCTGTTTTACTTTGGTAATTCAATCCAGGACCTTATATGTGAAGCTCAAACAGACTTAAACATACTAAGCAAATGGTTTCAGAGCAACCTTCTTACTATAAATGTGACAAAAACTAATTATATAATATTTGCACCTAAAAATAAAAAACTGCATATAATAGATTCTTTAAAAATAAACAATCAATGTATTAACAGAGTAGATCACGAAAAATACCTTGGACTGGTACTGGACAAACAATTAACATGGAAAACCCACATTGACAAAATTAAACATAAAATAACTTCTCTTACTGGCGCTTTACGAGGTATATCCCGTTGTCTTCCTATGACAGTTCGTCATACTATTTACAACACTCTTGTAAAGCCCCATATCGACTACCTTATCGAAATATGGGGCTCTACTGCTGCTATACACTTAAAAGCTATTCAAAGAGCACAAAACAAACTAATAAAAGTTCTGTTTAATTATGATTACTTTACACCTTCTACAACTTTATACAAAAATACAAAAATAATGAATATCAATCAATGCTATAAATACAATACCTGCATACTAATACGTAAAATTCTACAAAAAGACCTCCATATTCAGTTATCATTTAAAAAGAAACAAGACGTACAAAAAATAAAATTGAGAAATTGTAACAGTCTAGTACTTCGTACTCCGCGTACTAATTACGAAAAAAAAAACTGTTCTCTATGAAGGTGCAAACTTATATAATAAGCTTCCTGTAAGCATAAAAGATGCTAAGACCATGCTAAATTTCAAAAGATTACTTAAATTCTATGTAACTGACCAAGCGCGCTCTGATATCCGCAACGCGCTCTAAGCCACATCCATTTAACCTTAATCTGTGTCCACCATTATCGCTGCAACTATGCGGGCGCTGACGCTCAACTTTGTCTATCCACTAATTTATGTCTACCTTCCTACCACGTAAAAACATACTCATACATATTGTCTTATTAGTAAATTAAAATTAAAAATCTTATATTTATGTTAACATTATGTAATTAATTTTAAGTTTCGTACTAACTATTATTATTTTGTGTGAATGTAAATACGCACGCTTAAATACGCTCACCTAACTATTGTAAACTTACTCTTAATTCTCATGTAAGTGAATTGTAAATATTCTTATGAGAAATAAAATTCTTTAAACCTAAAGTAGAGCCCCAGGACCAGCGTGTAGAACCCCATAGGTTAGGTTAGGTTAGTGTTATAAAAATCCTGAAATATATGTAATTACAGAAAAAATAATAGGTTGTAGGTAAATATAGGTAGGTGAGAATAGGTTGCAAAATGATGCATTTGTCAAAAAATTGTCGGCGAAAAGGCAGAGAACCAACTTTTCCCTATAATAATATTATAATGGTTAGATAAAACTATATAAAATTTAAACGGAAAAAAATATTGCAATTCGTAATAAAATATATTTTTTTGGCACTGCAGCAATGGGCTGGGGCCCCAGTACGATTTTTAAAAGTTGCTGTCTCCCACTACCACCTTTGATGTTTATGTAACCTGCACATAGGAATAATAGTGTTAATTAAATATTTACCCAAAGAAAATGTCGAAAGGTTAGGTACTCGTCAATAATAAATTTGGAAGCACTATTGAACTCTTAGGAAAGAAAATCAAATAATGCATAGAAAATGCACATAGTACCTTAATAACAAGCTTTATCCACCCTAGTATACAATAGTAAGTAGTCTTTGGCTCTACCCCCATGATAAAGTCCTTTATCATTGCTCTACCCTCTTAACGTTCTAATCAAGAAAATTAATTATAAAGGCTTCACAGTGTTCGAGTCACTGATAAAACTGTACCTATGATTCGTTCGAAGAATCATCGGTTCGAATTATACTACTCGATTGTCTCGCTCGATTCGTAAAATAAAATAAACCCTTCTAACATGCTATGGCAACTTAGTACATTAGTGGTGGTTCGCCACAATCGCCACCCGCCGGTGGCGCCATCTACCCTACTATGCGAATAATATTTCATTATTGCATGGACTTGCCTAAAACTTTAGTGTTGCTGATGAATTAAAAAAAAAAAACATTCTTTAGCAACCATTAAATACTGTACAATAACACAAAAAAGAAAATTTATTTACTATTGTTATTTATAAAAATACATATGCTGTTTAAAAATGGCAGTTATTATTTTACATTGAAAATAATGACAACACAATAAGTTACCTGTCTGCCTTGACATTTTTTGTCATTGTCCAACAAATTTTTAATTTCACCTACAGGATAATTACAAAGAAAAAGAATAAGAATAAAAAAGATGTCTTTTAAGGTGTGCTGCGTGCCTGGCTGCTACAACCGGACTGTAGACGGTAATTCAAATGGATGGGTCAAACACAGATTCCAAAAGAATTCGGACAAAATTCAACGGGCAATTCACTAAGAATGGGCGTACTATTCATATGATAAATGTGAAAATGTGTCTGTCTCTCCGTCTGTTAGGATTCGCTGAACTGATTTTGATGAGTACAAAGTAATACTTACTTTTCATTTCCGATTTGTTTTGTAGTTCTCGAGGGAATAGCGATCGATATACGATATCTAATCTACATTAAATATTGATTGTGTTCGTTCGTCTGATATGTTTTCATGGCTGAACCACTCGATCGGTTTTTTTTTAATATACAAGGGGAACTCTCTTTCTAGCATAGAATTTACTTAATACGTTCACTGTCCCCCTACAAAACGATCTGACAATGTCACAAGACCAATGTCCATTCAGTATGGGGATGTGACCCCATAGTGGAAGCACGGACTCCTGCAAAAAAGGTGCATGACCCCACATTGGGGGCACCCGGACAGGGAACATGTTAAATCACTCCCATAGTCAGGGCAGAGAGCATCGAGCTCTAATTTAGGCTGCGTGCTTCACCTCTGGCCATGACATACAGCCCTAGCGAGATAGACCATAGCGAGTAGCGATGTTCTACGCTGATCTACCTACTCGTAGTCGCAGGCTAAATCTAGTTATTACTTAACCGCAGATACATTTTAATTGAATAATATTTAACATACATAGCATACTTTATTCCAGAATATATATAAATATATTTTATACCTTCTTAGGGAATTGCGATATAAACGAGTGTTCTCCGAAATGCTCGGAAATGTTCACCTTAAGCTGCGGTCCTACAGTCCGTTTTTAAATAGATTAGGCTGCGTTTAACCAGGCCGACAGGCCGTTGGAAACTATGCATCTGGTGAGACCAGAAAAAAATACTAAACTCCATTAATTCACAGTTACTTTACTTTTTGAAACCACGATTGGACCTAGAAAACTAACTCCGAACATCCAAAAGCCAAACGCTCGTACAAGAAAACGTTCTCTCGAGTTAATTATAGTTTTAAAATGTCATAAACCTTTACAAACGACGTTTACGGCGTAAGTGTCTAAATTTTTAGGGTTCCGTAGTCAAACTAGGAACTCTTATAGTTTCGCCATGACCGTCCGTCCGTCCGTCCGTCCGCTGCCTAGCGCAGAGACTCTAAGTACTTGAAATCTGAAATTTGGCATGAATATGCATATTAGTCACGCCAACAAAGTGGTTCACTAAAATGTTAAATTAAATTTTTAGGGTACCTCCCCTAAACGTAACGTAGGGATGTATTTTTTTTCTCGTCTACCCCATAGTGTGGGGTATCGTTGGATAGGTAGGTCTTTCAAAAACATTCCGGGTTTGTGGACACAGTTTTTTGATTAAGGGATTCATTTAGGAAATATTAAACTATATTAATTTTTGTTACTTTTAGTAACTTAAAAAAAAAAAAAAAAAATTACACTTGTTGATTTTTATGTTTGTAGTACTTAATGTAGGTATAATATAACCCGGAGCGAAGCGAGGGCGGGTCATTGATATATTATAAATTTGTCTGCCTATCTGTCTGTCTGTCTGTCTGTCTGTCTGTCTGTCTGTCTGTCTGTCTGTCTGTCTGTCTGTCTGTCCGTCCGTCCGTCTGTCCGTCTGTCCGTCTGTCCGTCTGTCCGTCTGTCCGTCCTTCCGTCCGTCCGTCCGTCCGTCCGTCCATCCGTCCGTCCGTCCGTCTGTCCGTCTGTCTGTCTGTCTGTCTGTCTGTCTGTCTGTCTGTCTGTCTATCTATCTGATGACAAGACTAATGATGGCATTAGTGACAAAAGAAGGGTTATATTATTTTCTTCACAACACCGTGTGATGCACAGGGTGTTTTTTTGGTCGACAACTTCCAAAGCAGGAGAGATAGTACAATTAATGCTGAATCCGAATATCTTATTAAAAAATTAAAAAAACCTAATTAAGTCAGAGAAATAGCATTTTCAATTATTCCCATTATTTTTCTTCATTGTGGTTACCATGCGTCGTGTTTACCGAGACTTTAATGACGTAATCCCCGTGCACAATGTTATGATTCATCTTTCCCTTCATACTTGTTACGGGCTTAGGACCGTCAAAGATTACAAACACGGTTTAGGTTAAAAAATTGTAGATTATTGTTGTTAAAAATCGTTCTGAAATGGCATTTAACTACAGATAACGGTATGGATTACAAAACTGCAAGAGTTTTCTTTGGCGGGTTGCCTGAATTGGAGAATAGCCTGCTTAACATCCACTGCAAGCCCACTTTGGCCTCTTCCTTGAGCATGGCGTGGCGTTTCAAAAGTACCCCACTCGTAAAGGTTGCTAACGATAGACCTTACAGTGTAGCGCGTAATGGCCTGCCGATTAGGAAATCGTTCAGTCCAAATCCTAACGGTGACAGAAATGTTTTGACCACTCACAAAGTAAATGTTCACAACATCAAACATTTCACGATTGTCCAGAAGTATTTTTTTCTCGCCGAGCCTTTTTTTTATCAATTAGTATAATAAAAAAATTGTTGTAACACGTTACTTAACAAGCACTCGCTTCGAAACAAACACGGAACTGACGTCGCTTGCGCATAGTTTTGTGAGGGTAGTAACAAACAATAACATCGTGACGATAAGCGGCCTACCCCCTTCGTAGCTACAGAAACGAGAGGTGATATATAAAAATTATATTTTTTTTGAGCTCAGTAACATGAATATAACCCCTATTGTGGAAGTTGCTGACCAAAAAAACACCCTGTATTATATATAGCTATGAAAAAAACATTACGTGTAGGTAGGTAGATAAAACACTATCATTTGGGGCACCGTTTTGGATGAATTGAACTCTAAAAGTGCCATTTTCGCTAGAGTTATTGTCTCCACTCCGTACAGCCAAAACTGTAAGTACTAAAATTATGAAAAAAGTCTTAAGAAAGCACGTAACGTAAGGTAAAGACACCAGTAGTCGACAAAGGACCAATGTTCGACATTGATTCTTACTCAAAGAAGATAAGAGTTATTCATTTGTTTTGCAACAATCAATTTCCCTATGATCTTAGAATTAAAAGCTTCTGTCGATTATTGGTGCATGTCAGCTAAAAGTGTCGAACATTGGTGTTGTTACCTAATTTAAGTAGATTGAATCGGTTCTTGAGATACAGGCAACTAAAGTGTTTATACCAACTAAACAACACCTAAGAGATCATCAAAGAGCTTCAAATAGAAAAGACCGGTAGTTTTGTTGTGTTTGTAGTAACGGCGCGGCGTCGGAACCCTACAGTGAGCGTGCTCCAAATTGTATGGAGATAATTTGAACGGATAGGATTGTCACAGGGTTACAACAAGGACCGGTGCACGATTGTATTTTGATTTTGCCTTGGACAAGCCGAATAAGAAAATTAGACGACACGCTTAGTCCAGTTGGTAGTTGAGCGACACTACCTACCTACAGTAGGTAGTCCAGTAACTGGACAGGCAGGCAATAGGCAGAAGCTTACAAAGCTTGCGATCCCGGGTTCGATTCCCTATATAAGGTTATAATTATGTGTGTGACGAGCGCGACTATTTGTTTTCGAGTCTAGAATATCTTACCACGGATGCAAAAGGCCTGATGGTAAGTGGGGCATTATATAAGTTTACTTACTGAAATAGATTCTTGGAACTGTAATTAAGATACGTTCTCACGTAAAGATCTTTCTGACCATCACCTTTACCTTTCAGTATATTATGCGGTGTTGTTTGATTACATATAATTATGTAAAGTGTCATTCTATGGAACTTGCTAACTATGTAAACAAGCCGCCATACTAAAATTGACATTAGATGTCAATTTCAATATATTGTTTGTTTACATAGTTAACAAGTTCCATAGAATTACAGTATAGTTATGTATGTAAACACTTTACAGTACAAAAATTGAAAGAATAAAAAAAGGCTGAAAATACGTCATATACGATTTTAATTATGTAAGACTTACTAAACCTATACGTACGAGTGTGTTATACCTAAAGCCAATAAACAATTACGTATATAGGAGTATTTATTTTATGCTTTTTATCAGTCTAGTCCGTCTATCAGTCTGCCCGTCTTTGATCTGTTGGTCTGCCCGTCTGTTGGTCTGTCCGTCTGTGCGTCTATCCATCAAGCCCCTTTTTCTCTGAAATAGCTGAAACCACCGGAATTAAATTTAAAAGAGGTGTAGTATTTAGTAATCCTCATGATGCCTAAATCATTAGGTAATTATTTATTTACTTATATTGATTATTCATTAATAACAATAGTTACGGCACCGAAAACAAATTGCTAGATACTCATTAGAACGGTATCATCTATACGCTCTTAAGTAATGTAGGATTATCGTTTTTAGAGTTCCGTAGACAAACTAGGAACCTTTATAGTTTCGCCATGTCTGTCCGTCCGCAGCCTAGCTCAGAGACTCTCAGTGCTAGAAAGCTGTAATTTGGCATGAATATACAAATATTAGTCACGCTAACAAAATAAGAAGATATAATTTTGAAATAAAAATGGTTTATTCCCATTTTTTACTATTTTAGTCCATGGAAGAGTGTTTATATTTTGTAAAACTTCGATTTCCTTATTCAAATTTGTAAGACCATCATTTACTATCTTTATATCATTTTATGTATCCCAGATGATTATATATTTATTTTAGGTTTTTCTGGCATGGAATTGTTTTTGCATGTTTTATATCTATGCAGTTGGTGCTTTGTCTTGGGTAAGAAAGAGTGTTACTTTTATTTTCAGCTTAAATATCTTTGTTTCTTTTTATAAGACCATAATTTACTTGCTTATTAGCATGTAACGTATCTTAAATGAAATACGAAATAAATATTAATTTTAGGTCCTTTTTGGCGCCGGATCGTTCCGGGGGCGCCAATGGCAGTGTAAAACGAAAAAGTTGTTGTGGTGGTTGCTGCTCACATTGGTTGCTGCTCACATTGGTTGCCTGCGAGTATGAAATCCTGGCGCCTCTGTATTTACTATTTCAATCAATGGAAGAGTGTTCCTATTATGTTAAATGGAAATATCCTTATTGCAATTTGTTAGACCATCATTACCTACCTTAATATCAAGTTATGTATCCTAGATGAAATAACTTAATTGATTGTTTACTTTTAGGTAATTTCCTGGCATGGGGCTCTCTTTGCATGCTTTAAAGGGTACAAGAGACCCGTGCAGTTGGTGCATTGTCTTGTACAAGAAAGAGTGTTCCTTTTATTTTGCGCTTAAATATCTTTGATTCAATTTGTAAGATCATTATTTTGTGGCTTATGAACAAGTCACGTATCAAAAATGAAATAAAACATAAAAAATCAACTATTTTTAGGTCTTTTTTTTGGCACGGGATGGTTCCGGCGGCGCCGATGGCAGTGTAAAACGAGAAAGTCGTTGTGGTGGTTGCTGCTCACATTGGTTGCCTGCGAGTATTAAACTCTAGTGCCTCTGTATTTTACTAAACACTTCGTTCAATGGAATAGTGCTCCTATGATGTTGAACTAAAATTTCCTTATTCTATTTTGTAAGACAATTCTTTACTTACATAATACTTACCATGTTATGTCCAAATGTTTTTATTTTTTTTATAAATTTTATGTGTTTTCTTGCGTGGGATGGACTTGGCATGTCTTAGAGGGTGGTTAGTATACGTTGTGTTTATTCCAAGCAAGAGCGCTTCCATTATATTTAACGCTTAAAACATTATTATTTGTAAAATTTGACTAAGTACCTTATAAATAATCATTGCATGTGTTCCACACAGGAGTAACTCAAAAAACACCCATTTTAATTTTAGGTTTATTTCTGGCTTAAGTTTGTCTCGGTAGCGACAGCAACGGGTGCAGATCGAGAGACTCGTGGTGGTGGTTGCTGCTGACCTTGGTTTCCGGTATTCCTAGTGCCTCTGTATACTATTCGCATACAGGTGGCTTTCCAAACATAGGTAATGTTTATCTCTTATTGTTTAACTATTTACTGTTACATGAACTTTAGGATACCTACATAACACGCTTGCAATCGGTTTCGTGTTTACTTAGCTCAGTGTAAGGGAAAGTAATTTGCTCGTTTTGAGATTGGAAACAGAAATAAAACAGGAATGAATAGCACTATCGAACATAGGTAATAGGAATGCCAGCCAAGTATGTTTAGTAAACTATTTTTTTTAGTAGGGAGTAGACCTTTGTGCCCGATCAACTGATTGATTTCTATTCTTTTTTTTAACAGAATGGTAAAAAGAACGTTTAATGAGACATATCTAAATCTTGTGTACCTACTTTTTATTACCTACTCACTATAGCAACGTCCCTTTGCTTAATTTATTTCACAAAAAACGGTAACTTCATTTCGCAGGTGGCAGCCGAGTGACTATTTTCTGCTAGTTGAAAAAGTCTGGCAGAAACTCCTTTTAACAAAGCTTTATCTTACCTTTTCTTTCTTTCTTTGATAATAATGACTTGAAACATTTGGCCTGACCTGTGGCTTTAAATGTTTTAACAGACGGCAGGAGTGGTTTTGGTCTTTTATGATATGAATTGCCGGACTCGTGTTATCTATTTAAATTGGTATATTGCATTAATGGGGCAAGCTATACTATGGATCTTGACCTGTTTTCTGGTTCTGGATTAGCCTGCCTTTTGAATCTGGTTGGTGAAGAAGTAACATGATCAAAATCTCACTTCTGACACCAAGTTAAATAATGTATATCGGGTAGGTCTGAGAATCGGCCAACATCTATTTTTCATACCCCTAAGTCATGTAAAAAAAAATGCAGCGGGCGAAGCCGCTGCCCGGTCGCTAGTTATATATAAAGTGGTGTAAAAGCACTCGAAAATTTAATAATATTAGTTTAGAATTGTTAACATTCGTCCGGAAACTATTTGAAAACACAGAATTTTATTTTAGGCTTCTCAACGGCATGCGATTTAGTTTTTCTCGAAGGCGTCGATGGTGGTGAACAAGAAAGTTGTTGTAATGGATGCTGCATATATTGGCTGCGGGTATTCAACGCTAGTGCCGTAAATTTGCGTCGCTGGCTTTAAAATACAGGTAAAGTTTAAGCTCATATCAAACATCTCAAGCTCACGGTAAAAAACCCTAAAATTCAATTCAAATACATTTATTTCAGATTTCTCCATATGTTGTGGTAACAATTGTGATTTGTCCTTATGATTATGTTAGTAAGAGTATAGTTATAATAAATTAGCAAAAATACAAAAAAGAACCAATTAAATAAAATTAAATTTTAAATTTGCCACTACTTAGACACTCGACACGAACCTATTATGTAGTTTAGTCCCGTGTCCAAGTATAGGGCCATCCTCCCTATCAGTAGCGGTGCAGTGGCCAACGTACAAGCCACGTATAGGCAGCATAAAGTTCTATGTTTTGTCTCTAGGGACTTAAGTAGGTACGTAATTCTTTTAATTTCCTTGGAAAACTACATACAGCAAACTAAATGTTTGTCATGTCGTCGTAGAGCGCGGTGGCTTGGTCTTCGTTTTGGAAAAGTTGTCTGTCCGTATTTAAAAGATACATTTTAATGTAAAAATAAACTTTGTCAGTCTGTCTGTTGGTTAAGTTTTAAACCGCTGAACCGATTTAGATGAAAATTGGGGATAGTTTGAGTTCCAGGGAAGAACATAGGGGTACTTTTATCCCGGGATTTAACAGTTTCTGAGGGAATAGCGAGAAACGACTTCTATGCGGACGAAGTCGCGGGCAACGGCTATTACTTAGTGTATAATATGACCACAAAGATAACTGTTTGTGTAGTTGCCTCATTCTACATTTGAGTGACGGGTAGTAAATGTGTGGATGTAATTTTAAATTTTCTCGACTTATTTTATTGCATTGAAAGGGAAAAATAAATTTTCTAGATTAAACGCTTTAATGACATACTATGATACCTACTCGTACCACTATCATAAGGGTAACGTTTCAAAATTGTACCTAAAAAGGAATCATTATAGGAAGACTCCGATATCTGGATTGTCACATAAATTTTTAGAATCGACCGTAAACTCGTTACCATCTAATGACTTCGCGCAATCTAATACAAAATAATTATTTCTAGGTTACAAGAGATTCTTGGAGGAGGTGTTGTGTCCAGAGCAAGGAATGATGACCCAGTTATAACTAGAACACTTATTTAGACAATGATCCTGTCTGGTATAATCCGTGAAAAAGAAAATATTGACATTATGACCTGCAGTGAAGACCTGCTGTAGGTACTTCCGTTATGTAACGGGTGTTAGAGCAAAACAGTGAGTGTCGCCTCCCTTATGATGAAGATGAAGCGAAATACCCAACTCAAAGAACACCATGGCTGATCATCATAAAAAACAATATTTCTAAGATTAGTGAGTCTTTGTTTAAAAAGAGTTTATTGTCATTATTTTATAGACTTGGCCTTGACGCCGCCTTCCAAGCATCAATTAGCGAAATGTATTGGCCAACGTCGTGAAAATCAATGGTCTTGTTCCGGGAATGTCAAGCTGAAAAATAATTGACCGTTTGAGAAAGGGTTCATAGGATTGCAACCAATAATCAAAATGAAAAAATAATTGAATAAAACTATGGATAACACAGACAAAACAAGCAGGTCCTGTTTAAAAGATAGAAGCAATTTAAATGGGAAAGAGGAAAATTAACACGAAAAGGGGAAAATGCTAATAATACTAATAAATAAGAAACCATATTATATTCTTTACATGGTGCACTCGTACAATATTGTGGACAATTATATAAATTCGACTCATTTCAAAGAAAAGGGAGGCATGAAAATATCAGCGGTATTACTTACATACCTATCTACCTACTCACGAAATTAATCCTGAAGAAAGGAACGGAATTTCGAGTAAATGAAAATAAAAGCTACGGTGCAGGTATAAGTTACTTACAAGTATGAAATAACAGTGGACTAAGATTTGTAAGATAGGGGAAGTGGAACCTTTGTTAAAAACATTCGAAACAGCCAGAAGGGGTCGATTTTTGAATCACATGAATTTATTGCCTAAGCACACCAAAATGGCCGAGAATTACTGATTTGTTGAAGTATATATTTTTGAAAGTCACGCCTGTCCTAATAACGAGTCCATCCAACCCACTCGTAAAGGGGGTCGCCGCCCCATCAGTTATTGTTTCTTCTTCTTTTAATTTAAGAGCCCTGCTGCTCTTGTCGGTGAAGTAATTTCCATTCAATCTTCTCTTTTCTCTGACAGCTCCTTCACCTCTCTCTACAAACGACACGTAGCTTCTCCTTCGTCTTGCTCTATCACTCTTTCCTTCAATCTTTACCTCTTTAATGTTTTTGGTTTGGTTATAATGTATAACGGTTTTATTTTTGAAACCGTAATTTTTTCAGAATTCTTATAAAACAAACCTAACCTAACCAAACGGGCTCTACGTAATGGCCTTTTAAAAATTCCTAAAAGTATTCGGTTTCAAAAATAAAACCATTATACAGGGTAGAAAAAATCTATGGGCCCTGGAGGGGAACTACCTAACTACTACCTAAAATGTCCTAACTAAATCCTTTAGTTAGGTCATTTTACTGAAAGCAAACATACCTTTATTTTTTAAAGAAATATATCTGTAATCAACGGTCTTCTGAAATTAGCTTGTCTCACCCGGGAATCGAACCAACTAAAAATAAAAAATGAACTATTTTCGTAATATCTCCATTTTATTATTCGAATCGGTGGGATTATTGTTCAGAATGAAATCTGTCCAATAAACATTTGGTCTTTGAAATAAAAAAGTGAAAACTAATATTAATTTTATTTTATCATCAATACGAAGAACACATAAACATGAAACGTTTTTATAACGTACACGGATATTAAGAAGAGAAAAGAATCTTAATAATTTAACTTATAAGTTGCTCGAAATGATCCCCTCGTTCCGGATACACAAACTTACTATTTAAATTGAAATTCATTTCGTGTAGCCAGCCCTCTGCAAAGTGTTGTGGTGTTTGCTCCCAATAACATTTTCTACCGCAACCCTTACTTCTTGTACAAATGAACAGTACTAGGTATTATTAATAAAGAACTTGTAATAAATATTCAATTTGATGGGTATCTCGTACAACAGATGAGTGTAAGGTGAAATGTTTATTGGATAAATTTTATCCTGTACAATAATGCTCCCAATTCGTCTAAAAAAATAGCGCGAGTTTGTTTTTTAAATTTTAGTTGGTTCGATTCCCGGTTGAGGCAGGTGAATTTTAAAAGATCTTTGAATGTAGTTATGTTTCTTTTAAAAAATAAAGGAATGTTTCCTTTTAGTAAAGTGAGCTAACTTAATAATTTAAGGTAGATCCCCTCCAGGGCCCATACATTTTTTCCACCCAGTATATTATGAACATTATGTACTATGACCCATTAGGTATTTTGAACTCTATATATTATGATACGATCCCTTTTAATAAGCATGTCGTGCTGCAATAAATGGCCAATCATCCCAATTCTTCTGGATCTCCACACACTCCAATATCCTTCTCTTCTCTTTTACTCTCGCCAATACCTCTTGATTAGATACCATCTCCGTTCTACTAATGCCTTCCATCCTTCTCCAGCACCACAGCTCAATCGCCTTCCGCCTCTCTCTATCCCCCTGTATTAGAATCCAGTCCACGCCTCGGTTGCATATAGTGCAATACTCCATCTGCATGACATTATGTCCATTAAATTTTACTGCCTGTACATTATCATTTTTGACTTTATTAATGGGACTTTATATAAATACTAGCGACCCGCCCTCGCTTCGCTCCGGATTAAAGGATTATACATATAAACCTTCCTCTTCAATTACTGTATCTATTAAAAAAAACCGCATCAAAATCCGTTGCGTAGTTTTAAAGATTTAAGCATACATTGGGATATAGGGACAGAAAAAGCGAATTTGTTTTATACTATGTAGTGATATAAAAATTAAAATGCTGAAATCGTGCAACCCTGTCTCACTCCTTAGCTCATCCTTGCTTTTCCTTGTTTTTCCCCGATATTCATAACCGTTTCCTGATATTTGTACAATGCCATGATAATCCACCTATCACTATAATCTATTCTAGCTTGCCTAGTGTTCCCATCATCTTCCTTCAATCAACTCTATCAAAGGCTTTTTCCAAATCAAGAAGCTATATACTTATGTGCCCAAATCCATCCTTTTGTCAGCTATCGTTCGTAAAGCCAATATAGCTTCTCTTGTGCCCTTGTTTCTACCAAATCCATATTGGTCTTCGCCAATTAATTCTTCTGCTTTATTTCGCAATCGGTTTTGTATAATTTTCAGCAAGATTTTCGATGCTTATGAGATCAGACTGAGTGTTCATGTTCTTCCCATTTTCAAGAGTTTAACTCCTTTGACAAATTTACTTTAAAATCTTTTGGCACCCATTATTTTTTACAAAAGTTAAATAATCACAAGTGGCATTCAAAAATCGACTCTCTGGGGGGCAATTTTTAAAGCTCACCGACCAAAAAGGACTACTTAACTTTGAAATCATTTTGCGCAATGGGTTACCTAATGATTCGCCGACAATTATTTGGCAGATTATTGATTGGCAGACAACGTTTCGCCGAGTATCGGTACGCCGATGGATTTGTTCGTAGATGTATTTTTTCGCAGACTAACGTTTCGTAACTCAACCTTTAGCAGCTGTTTTAGTTGGCTTATGAGTCAGTAACCTGAACCACTATTGGCAGAAATTCGTTAAGCCTATTAATCACTACACATTTTGAATGTTTGCTCGAACAACTGTTCGCTTTTAAACGATTCAACTATTATTCATCATCATATTAACTGTTTGCCACATTTTCGTTTTGCACTGGGAATGGCATCAAATACTGCGAATGTGTCTGGATTACGCTATGACATCATTGGTGGTTTTATATGCCGTGTAATAAACACTGATTAGTGGCGGTATAAATTCTTCTTGATTTCCTTATGTACCCGCATAAGTTTTGATGTTATTATTGTTGTCATTTAGTCAAGTTCCGATGAACCTTAGTATCATTTGCCCTAAGTAACTGCTCGGTTTATTAATAATTTACCTATTTTTAAATTGACTTTGTTGTGTTTGTTATTTACTGAGATAAAAAAAAAAAACCTCGGAGCTTGGCTCCCGCCTTGACCTTCTAACCTAACCTATCCGAGTCGGATCTGCCCTGATTAGTCTTCCATAAAAATGCAACAGTTGTACAGTTACTTAACTGTAAAAATGCCGAAACAAAAATCGACTGAACCTTAAATCTACTAAACAATAATGATGCCATGTCACATCTCTGCTTATATCATGTACCTATCGACGAACAGTTGTTCGGTAAAATGAAACAATTACGAAACAAACAATCGACTAAACGTAACTCTGCGTATCGCTTTACTGTCTACCGACTATTCGGCGAAGCAAATAATAGGCGTAACGAAATTATACCAAACGTTACTCGGCCAAAAGAAAGGTCTGCCAATAGTTGTCTGCGAAACGAAAATCTGCGTAATTAAACTAGGCGAAGCGACAGGTCACCTTTTTTGGACAACGATTTAATCGGCGGGCCCACTTTTTGGATTTGATATGATAAAGGCGTTATGATAAATCAATCAAATCCGAAATGTGGGCCCGCTCGTAGATTAAATCTCTGCTCATAAATTGATTTAAAAATTAGTAATTTTTCGTCGATGTGCTGATTTCTGATTGTCACAATTCTCTATTTTCAGTTTTGTATTTGTAATTATCATAATGTTTAGCTTAGACAATTGCTGAGGTGTAAAAGTTATCATGCAAATAGGATAGATGTGTTTTTTTTATTATTTGGGACAAGCTTGCACTGCAAAAGTCGGATATAAAAGTCAACGTCCAACATTCTTAGTAAGCATTGAAAATGCCCCTTACAAATTGATACCCAACCATGACGCCAACCTTAAGTAAATATTGTGCTAAATGAATGGAAAAAATGAAGTAATTTATAATCATAGTCGTAAAAAAGTGACCCATCTAAAAATAGGCTTAATAACAAAGCTCAATTTACGGAACCTTAAGGTCTCACGTCCGTAACTATTTTTTCACTTTGTTAATTTCTAGATTTACAATCTCTATTACTAGAGTAGGTTTACATGTTCAATATGGGTCATCATCACAATTATGCTAATTTGTATTGAAAACGTATCTTCATTAAATTGTTACTCAAATTATGTTATTGTTATGGATTTAGCAAATACTTTTAATGTGAATGTACCTACTAGGTTTAAACACAATAAACTTCAATGTAATAAATGATTTATACATTTTCATATGTTTACATGACGTGTAATTAGTTGCATTCCTCGAAATCTCGAAATAGGTACGCTGCGACCTTATCTGGAGATTTAAAAAATATTCGTGTTAAAAGTAGTTAAGACGTTGTTGTAAAGTATCTTTCTTTCTTTGTTAAAAATGAGATGCCAGTAGATACGGCCGCAGCATATGGAAGACCCATTAAATATATGATCCTTACAGAGAGAATTAGTTATATAAGCTATTAAAAACCATTGGGAAAATAATGGTCTGTAAAATGGTTTTTTTACAACCTGGTGAAATTCGCCAGGGATGTCACGGGACTTATAATTTTGTCGTTCTTAAGGGATCCTGTATTCAGTGGATGGCAGAAAAGATGTCAACTTCTCACTGGTTTATTCAAATAAGAACTGATCAGGCGCGGCGCAGCGTATTAATTAAATGCCCGTCGCTCATTTGCGAAATGGGTAAAGCCACTACTTATACTTACGGCAAACCGTTTTAATAAGTAGGTAATTAAAAAGTTCATCATTTCGCGAAAGAACGATGTGTTTTAAGTATAATTATATTGTAACTGCGCCAACTTATTCAATTAACCAAAACGTATCGCGTTGACTAGTTAGATCAATGTTGACTATTTTCTTTGGAGTTTATCAGTTTTCAAGGTAATTAATATTGCCATCACGCCTGATATGTTCTTTTTTGTATTACTTACACTAAATCAACCTTTAACCCCTTTTTCATATAATATTTGAACAGTGTTTAAATTATAATAGTTAATGTGTGCCAACAACGCATCTTAACTATTAGTGGTCTTTAAATACTGTTGTGATATTGTATGAATAAAGGGGTCAGCGAATAACTTACGTATGTGGTTATGTGTAAGCACGTGCCTACACACACATACGCATAGCTGAGCTTTTAACTAGACGAACTAGATGGCAGCACGTAGGTATCGCAAGAACAGAAAAAAGAGCAGAGTTACCAGTCTATACCCAAGTATACAATAGTAGTCTTTGCCTTCTAACCCGTGTGCTTGCTTAGCAAGTGAAAAGTGAAGTGATTATATTGACGAACGAGTTAGCAACGTTTTCTGTTATTGTTTGCGCTTTCATATTCCAGTTATTTCATGGTTCAGATAACAGGACAAGTGGTCCAATAATTTTTAATAATATGATATTGTGAATTGCAATATTTTGAACCATTGATATATGAGATTTCTTATAAAATGGCTACCGTTTTTGATAGTCCGTTCATCAGACAACGTTTGCATCGACTACGACAGCGAGAATTTGATATAGACGAAGATCAGAGGTTTGGCAGATGTGATTGCACCAGTTACTCGTATTTCGTGCTTTCTATGATCCTTTTCTCGGTCGGTACCGTCATTACAGTCCTTGCCTTGGGGGATGCTGATGGTTACATCCTTAGCAACTTGGGTCACATGTGGCTCGTGGGACCAATATTTATATGCTCTGGAATGATGGTAGCTGTAAAGAGTATGTTGTATTTACGAAGAAAGAGTGTCATACAAATGCTGCTCCATCAACGTGCAATAATCAGGGTGAGTTGAGTGAAGTTAGTTTGTGAAATGTAATGTTATGCAGTTTGATAAAAAAAATAGGAAGTGATTTTTGGTATCTAAGGGGTAAAGGGATCCCTTTTTATTTATTAAACAAAGTCTGTTCAAAAGTGGTATGATTAGCTTATGATGCAGCACTATCAAACTTCTCTCAAATCAGATCAGTACTCAAGCAAGCTTTGTCACCCCTTTTGTAGGTTTCTTGTTTTGATAAAAATGGGTGGTAACAGCTTGCTGGAGCAGGTTGCTTCAATCATTTCTTCCTATCTCCTTGGTTGACCCATAGGTTACTAGGCCATATTTTAATGTTATTGGTGTTTTTTTTTATGTTTTACATTGACAATCTCAATGTCATCACATATTTTTTTAACATGCAATGTAATTTATAATTGATGAATAAAACTAAACTGATTGTTTAGGATATGGCAGCAGTACAGGCTGAGCAATCGTATAGTGGACAAGTACCGAGGACTGCTTCCAGTGCTACCTTACCACCATCCTATGATGCTCTACTGACAAGTGCCACCCCGAGTAAACCACAGCCTTCCAGTTCGGAGCCGCCACCTCCTACTTATGATGAAGCTATGTGCCTAATTGACAATGGAAAGCTATTTGAGGAAAGAAATGATGATGCCAAACAAGAAACTAGCAATCAAATTAATACCGACAACACCAAACCATGAGGAAGGTTTTCATCAAAATGTTTGTTATTCTAGATATTTAAGATTAACTTAATTTTTCATAGTATGTACTTATTTACATGCATGTATATACATTAATTATTAGTATTCTCAATTGTGCCTAAGATTGACTTGCAGCAATATTGCAACATTTCAAAACAATGTTAAAGGTGATAAAAATTTTTAGGGAATAGTTGAGAACTTAATTACTTTAAATGATGTTTTTTGAAACTTGTCTACTTTGCAAGTTGATAAATATTTTTAAATGTCAGCACATGCAAGCATTTTATCAAAGCATTTTATGAATGAATGGAAAAGTAACTTTTTGGTCTTCCATATAAGACACTACAATTTTGCATGAGAAAGGGTCTCCCATACTGCCTGCCTTAGGGACTAACCATACAAAGTGCCCCAGGCCCACTGGGCGCCACACATTCAATTTTGTACAAGGTTGTTTGTGACGAAACGTAGGTGCTTTTGAGCAAGTTTGTACAGGAATACATTTGGTAACACATAGTTAGCAAGCAAATCAGCCGCGCGTATTCCTTCTCTTTTTTTAGCGTTTGATACGCAGCACTAGAAACGTACTCCTGCTATGGTTAGTCCCTTAAAACAGATACACTTTTTTGCAAAATTATTAGGGAAAGATAAATATTACAAGTAGGGCATGACATGTATTAATTTTATTTTGATGATTTGTGAGGCAATCAGATGTCCTGCAAGTATAATCTGCTGCTGCAGGCCAGGTCAGTAGTCCAGGCCATAGTTGTGACTCCTACATTAGTGTACAGCTAATGCAACTACTATAATTTAAATATAAGTCCAATTGTAGGTACATGATCAAATTTAAGAACATTTTTGCCCAGTGTTGAATTGGGTTGTGTTCACTTGTTATCAGTGTTGTTTTCCAAAATAAGCAGATTTACATTAACCTACTTCAACAGTGTGATATACAGCCTGATCTTGGAAATAAGATCTTAGAAGACTGATGCATTTACATTTAAACGTTTGCGAATTTACTGAACAACATTGTTTTATTTAGTTAATTGTTGATCTGAGGTAGATATTATATTTATATTGAATAAAACGAAATCCATTGATCACCACTATTTTTTCAAGTAAGCATTATTGTTTTCATTTAGTATAGTTGTTGCGGTCACTGTTTACTTTCTTTTATTTCATAAACTGTAGTAGAACTGAAGTACTTAAGAATATCTTAGCAAATAATGTAATATGATACTACTTAAATTTACCTTTAAAGTGCCTAAATTTACATATAGTTATTATAAAATGCATTAATAGTGGCAAATAATTTTGCTGCATTATAATAGGGGTAAATCTTTGAATCATTCATTTTAGTTAGAAAAGTAGGCAAGACACTCCATTTTAGGAAAATAATGAAATGGAATAACTAGGTCTCAATTCTACTGGGTGAAACCATATTGTTTTTGACATGTTTTGGTCTTGTCAATGTTATGATAGCTCTTATTTATTTGACCATATTTGCGGCCAAATTAAAACGGTATGATAACATCAAAAGCTATATGGTCTTACCTAGTATAATAGAGGCCCTGAGCTGTTTGTAACTAATCATGATGGTAAAGATGATGTGATGTGTTAAAAACCAGATTGGATTTAACATTATCAAAGTGTTGATTCAATAGATACTTCAAAATGTATATAATATAAGCTAATTTATGAGGAATAATGAGGATGCACCCTTGGCAGTGATAATTTATTAAATTAAATCCAGGAGGTGAATGCCATTGTTGGGAGTTTTGTTAAATTCATTTTGTTCTAACCAACTAATCATTCATTTTTTGACAGGTTTTGTAAAAAGAGTCCTGTTAGGCTTAAGTTATTAAAGATTTTGATGACATTCAGAACAACAGTGACTATTAAGTGCTTATGTATGTGACAAGTATTCAGACCACAATTGAAAGTTTTCATGATTTTAGCTTAAACAGAACTGAACACCAAATTTACCATAATGCTTTTGGTTTTTAATGACCAGAACAAGATTAAAGTAGGTATATTTAAATAATCTCTCATAGAATGTCTAGTCGAGTTGGAGAAAACTTATTGTCAAAAAAGGGAAGAGATATATGGGTATTTTTAAAAGAACTTGTAGCTAATTAAGAAACAGTAACATTTACATGTGATGTTACTAACGAAAATTAATTATATAAATGGACAACTAATTTTCGTTACTCACATGTAGAAGTTAGTTTCTTAAATTCAGTCCTACATTAGGTACAATTTCTTTGAAAAGTACCCATATATTATAGTGTTATGATATGATCTCTCCAGGACTATGTATTAAAAACAAGGATATACACTTTTTCATGGGTTTCCAATTGTTTTATTTAACTTGGATTACAGTCCTCTGTCAGAGTAGTTTGAATGATTTTATTTACAAATTATGTTAGTCTTCCAAAATATTTTGCTCTGCAGCATACATCTCTCAATGGTGGCCATTGAACAACCATAATATCTGCAAAATATTGCAATATCTTTCCTGACAAGGACAAAGTTCTTACTCTACAAATACTTTCAACAAAAACTATCCTACAATCTAGAATGAACAAACAACGTAATATAAAAGCAACTACACAAATAGGAATACATGTACCAGGGCCATTACAAAATATAACATCTGGCTTAAATGTAAACACAACTGGAATGGTATGTAACGTTGAATAGAGTGTACTAAATACTGATGTTATGTAAGACTGTTGGACATTTCTACTTCTTGGAATTTTACTTATTGTATACTTTGAGTTTACTGCTGATCTATGTATTTTTATTTCACTGCTGGTGTCATTATCAGCTAATATATACAAGTGCGGTTGGTACTGGATGTCAAGTTTCTTTGAAAGGCGTAACATCTCTGTTGTGTGTCCACCGGATCCAATGCACAGAATAGTTCTTAAAGCAACATTTTTATGCAAATTACAGTTTGTGGTAAATATCTGCAGAATCAAATACACAGCTCTCAAGATGAATAAGGCTGCAGCCACCGCAATTATTGTTACTCCATCATATACAAAACCCATCATGGAATCTAGAACACAGTAGGTAAGTTATAAAATAAACTTATGTTGACATTTATTATCAACGCAAAGTTATGAATTAATAGACAAAAAAATAACTTAACCTACTTACTAAAATCTAAAACAAGCGTAGTGGTTATATTCTCTTTTTCGAAAACGACGTTACTAATTCACTATAGCAAACATTCAAGCTTCTTGATACTGGATAGGTGGTTCATCAAGATAAACTCACGAGATCCTCTCTATTGAGGCAGGGCAGAGTAAACAATGAGTTTAAATATAGGAACTATTGTACTTGGCAAAGTAACCAAACTAAGTTCACTGAACTCGTTAAAGTTCTATGTTTTTAACAAAAATGGGAGTGGGATAATTTTTGTAACCAAACTAACATTACAAATCTAACAAATCTTAAGTTTTTGACAGTTTGTCATTTTTGACGTACTTTATTATATAAACAACGTAAAATGCAAGTAAAAAGGATGATCTAAGGAATTGTTTCAGACACTGCATTAAGAGTGAAAACATATTTTAGGGAAAAATATCATTAGGTCAGGTCATGTCCAAGTATTCTTCACTCTTTAAAATTCAATGAATCGCTTAATATTATTTCTACACCTTAACAAAGTACGAAAACGTACCTTAATATGAACATGAACAGAAAGCCGGGCTTGCCAACTTGAAAGTTTTCTGCAAATTTAGGGGAAAAAGCTTATTATGTGTATTTAACGGTTTTTTGGATTAACGGCGCGTCGAATGTCATAATCGCAAAACATGATATTAGCAGAACACGATAGGTATTCGCCAAACATGATATTAGTAAAACATGATGTTCGCAAAACATGATATGCGCAAAACATTTGCTAATAGTGGAATTAGGTTAGGTATAGAATCGTAGGTAGGTTTAGGTTATGTTAGTTTTACAGCAAGCCCGGAGGACCAAACTACCCAGAAATAGAAGCTCCGTCGACACTGTCTAATTGATGTCTGATTATTAACAATGATGTATGGGATATCATGTTTTGCGAATGTCATGTTTTCCGAATTTCGTCTTTTGCAAATAAAATGTCTAGCAAATGTGATATTAACATACTAATCGGGGTGGTTGAGATTCGCAGGTGAATAGAAATACCATCTTAAATAATTCATAACTTGTTAGCTTGTTACTTATAAGAAAATGTAGCACATTGACAAATCTTTAGTAAAATTACGTTCAAATCTCAGTCTTATGCTTTATTTTACGCTATATATCTAATCACCACGCGAATCTCAATACCCATAATGATGTCTGGGACTGTTATCAAACGTCCTTCTATATTATCAGGCCACAGTATTTCATTTAATTTTATTTGTTTATTTATTGCAATTATACATAAGTACCTACAACCCTGTAAGGGTATGGCAATCAAATGAATATCACATTATTCTTCATAATTCCAGTAAACGGAGTTGAATCCGTCTTTCGATCTTTTCAATTGACTTTTCTGAACAAAAGGACAATCGAATCGATGATATCGAAAACACATCATATCGAAATGTTATAATTAATCATAACACTCATAAAACAATTTCAGGTGTTTTAGAATTGGATTTTAGGCTTTTGTTGACTTGATTTTAGGGGTAAACCTCTTTCTGGAGTTGGCAGCCCTGCTGGACACTGTCACTACTTACTTACTTACTGACAGTAGTGACAGTCAGTTGACGTTGACTGGAGCGAGCAAAAGAAAATTGGAAATGTTTCAAGTCGCTACTATTGTGCTTGCGAGTTATTTAATTGGTATTTGGATTAACAAGTAACATATATTTAAACACTTCTACAGCAACAGTGAAATTATTTATTTAAAATGAAGATTTTACATATAATCAGATCTAGCATTTACCAAATAGTTGCACTGATTTCCTTTGTTGCCTTCCTTCTTGGTTTATTAAATATTTATTTCAGTGATAGAACCAATCACTGTGAAATGACTTACATGTATGAATATCCACAATTTGTTGTAAGTTTTAACACCAATGAATTTAAGTTATTTTTTCTAGAGAAATTGCAATAATATGATTTTATGTTCTGATTTATTTTAGAAAATTTCTTTACCTGAAAACAAAGAGTTTCCTCAGTATGGACTCTATGCTTACAGTGAGGGAAGATTTACTGAGAGGGCCAGGAAGATGTGGTAATTTTACATTTTTATTTTTTATAATATAATACTTATTTAACAGGCATGTCAATAAATATTGTGTAAATAAAATCTTAATTTTTTGAGGTTTGATGGTGTACCAGTGTTGTTTTTGCCTGGTAATTCTGGAAGCCACATGCAGGCACGTTCCTTAGCATCAGTAGCTCTAAGGAAGTCTTTATCACGAGGACATGATTTCCATTTTGACTTCTTTACGAGTAAGTATAATATATTTTTACATACATACATTAAATCAGGCCTGTTTCTCAGAGAGATAGGCAGAAACCACTTCTTTCCACCTGCTATGATCCTGACAAATTTCTTTCATTTATTCATCATTCATACAGGCACAATAATATATTTTATCTTATGTAAAATGTTAATTGTAATGTTAGGTACTGCTTTGAAATTTTGAATATAATTCAGTCAAATTATGATGGTCCACATGGATGGTTTGTAATTTCAAACACTATTAATAATCAAGTTATAAAAAGAAGTAATTAAACATTCAATTACTGATCATTACAAGGTTTGTATGATTGCTTGTTGGTGCTATTCCAAAAAGTCAAAGAAACAAGTATTTTGCCAAAATATATTCCCCAATCAATATAAAACGGTGAATCCTTTAACTTGGTAAAATTGCAATTAGTCTTAAATTAATTGACATATTCCGCAATGTTCTTCCAAATTATTACTGAATTTAATATTTTAGTTATTTGATGTTTTTAAGTAAATGTTTTTTTAGTAAGTTTCAATGAAGAGCTCTCTGGTTTTTATGGAGGAGTCCTGCAAAGACAGACTGAATATGCTGCAGCCTGTGTGTTCAAGATATTGAGTCTTTACAAGAGTAACAAGTACACAAAGTCTGTGCCAACATCTGTTATATTAATTGGACATTCCATGGTAAGTTAATTGCAATACCTATGTATGTGTATGTATCTATTAAAAAAGGTCGGATTTGCCATTACTTCCTGAGGCGAAAATTAAAAAACATAAGATGGTAGTACAACCCATTATATTTTAGTCATGTCATACCCATTTACACAGACTCCAGCAAACGCGTTTCTGCTTGGAGCCGCACTGCTGTGTGACTTGGCGAATTATGAATTACCTACAGCATAATAAGAACCCTCTCGACCGTGCGGTGCCGCGTACCGCCGCGGCGGGCGTCGTCACACCGCTCAGTGTGTCACTTGCCTAATGTGTAACTTTAACCTCGTGACGCCCATCATACTACAACCAGGGGCATTTTTGTAACCGGGAATTTGAATCTTCATGCAAAGAAAAATTAGGTTCAGTGATTTTTGTTCTTAAATGCTATTTTCAAAATAGAAAAAAATAAAATTGAACTTTATGTTCATTCAAATATAGTTGAAACTAAATTGCCTTGATTATGTGACTCCTATGGCAGTGCGCCATAGGGTAGGGTATCACAAGGTTAAATATGAAACTCAATGTTGACTGTGGCAAAACACAATTCTTTTTACACTGATTTCTAGTATTAAAACACTGGATCATATTTTTGAATGATTTGTCCTACTAGGTAGTATGCAGGGACCCAGGAGGCTAAGATTATTTTTAGAGTTTGAAATAATAAATAATAGACAATGAAAGGCATTCATTCAAAAGCTGCCCAAAACAACAAACATGATATTTTGTAAAAAAATAAGACCATAATTAATAGTTTTACCGTAACCGACCCTTCATTTTTTTTTGATAGTTTTCCTCAATGAGCGTGTAGCTTTGCTGTTATATAATTGTTATAAAATCACACTGACACATATTGCTTAATCAATTTGGTTACTCAGTACTGGTTCAGTAATCTAGGCATAGCGTTAAGGCTGGAAGCAGGTCCATGTCTCAGCTGTCATTATAATGGGTATGTTATTTTTGAGAATCCTTCATACTAAATTATTTATTTCAGGGAGGCGTTATAGCCAAGCGTTTATTGGCTTATCCAAGCACAATGAACTCAACGAACATTACCATAGCCCTGGCGGCCCCTTTGTCAGCTCCTGTCATCAACTTTGACCAAACAATGGATGACTTTTACACGCTTATGGGTAGAGAGTGGATGAGAATGTATAATGACTCTAATATTAAGCAGCATAAGATGATGATCAGTTTCGGCAACGGCCCCCGCGATGTGTTGATGCCTTCAGGTTTAACTTCATCGCGGTATAGTGATATAAATGTTTTGGTAAGTTAACACGTTTGCACTCGTAACCTAGCGTTCAGAAACTTTAGGGTCGCAATTGGCAATCGGTTGGATAGACGAAAATTTTTGTCTACTTTTATACACGCAACTCTAGCAAAAATGTATTAATAACTTTTACATAAGTCTTTTTTCGAGCTATCCAGTAGTGATACCTACCTCAAACGATGTTATAAGTTGTAATGTAAAAAAAGTAATGTGCCAATAAAATATTTTTCAAGATTCTATTTAGCAACTTTTTCGGCTTCTTGCAATGTAATAACTATGACAAATCACAGATTTGTAGTACCAACAGTATCTGAGTTAAACCGCGGACAGACGGACAGACGGATATGGCGAAATTATAAAGGTTCCTAGTTAGACTTCGGAACCCTAAAAATGACGATCACAGAAGTGGCTGTCCTTTCGACATCGCATTGCGAAGAATCGAACAGTAGTAGATTCAGGATTTTGGTTTGAGAGGGACTTACTGCTGAGGGTAGGGGCATGCAATACCGGTATTGGTTTGTATGCATAACTGAAACTAATACCGGTACTGCATACAAACCAGTACCGGGATTACATGCCCAGTTTTACCTTGATATAACCTACGGGCCGCCCGTAGGTTATATCAAGGTAAATACTAATTCGCCTCACAAATTCTCTTTTTTTTTTCTTTGGTGGCGGCTTGATTCCCTTAGACTGCCCCTCTGGATCCGCTACTGGGTTCAAATCTGTAAAACTTGTTATAATAATATGAAATTTTAAAGGAGACAGTCCTTTTGCTGATCCAAGCTTTACTGTTACGTAAATTGTGTTACTTTTAGACAACATCAATCCCTGGAGTCTGGGTGTCCCCAGATCACGTCAGCATTGTTTGGTGCAAGCAGTTAGTAATGGCTATCGACAGATATCTATTTGCCATCGTTGATCCGGTCAGTGAGCAAGTCACTCACGATAAAAAGGCTTTGGTGTCATTGGCTCGACGATATTTTGTGGTAAGATTTGAATATGACAAGTTTCGACGCGTTTACGACACAATTAAATACCTATGTACACTTAAGGGTATTTTCCGTTCGTATCGACGCAACCGACTGTTGAGTTTCTTGGGGTTCTTCTCAACACTGGTATATTCTCATATTATTTAATGAGTAGGTAGTGTAGCACGCACTATTTAAAAAAAGCTTTTAAAATGATCGTACTACCGAACACACGGAGTATACCGGTGCTCAACACGTAGAATTTGTGGAATTAAAAATGCCGAACAACGTTTTAAAGACAAAGATTTATTTTAACCAAACCCTAAGTCAACGTACACAAATGAGAAATGCACACATTAAAATAGCAAGCCGTACAAATTTATTTTAACATAATCCTAAATATAACGTTGATGTACACAATTCAAAAGGTACCTAAACAGATAGGTCCTTGACACGGTAAAGGAGGAAAGCGTGCCGGTTATGAGTTCACAAATAAAATTATCATAGACCAAATTAAAAACCGAAAAAGAACATAATAAATGCTGTTCGATCAGGCGCGCGGGCCTTTTTTGAATTTAGGGGGTAAAAAAGGTGATAGGGCTTACTGGGTTGAATGAAGGGTGTGAGATGGTGACTAAAATACCAGTCAACAAATACTGGAATGCTACTCTAGAGACGTCGCTAAAGCAACACTACGAAATGTGACAATGGTATACTCACGGTTTCTGGGGTGACGTTTGTGTACAGAGACTACCGGTTAAAACAACTTATACAGAAAAAAAAAAATTAAAAAGGAAAAATGCACGCGCGCACTAGTCGGTCTCCATCCGACCGCGGTGTTAGTCCGTAGCTGGAGCGTAAACTCGATACGCGCGCCGGGTGTAGTCTGGTGCGGGCTGAGCGGTGGTGGTGCGGAGTCAACCTCTCCACGCCGTGGTGCCGGTTAGGGTAGGTGGAAGGACTGGAGCCTGGTTGGTGCGTAATAGCACTGGTGCCAAATGGAGTAGGCGGTAGGAACTGGAAAGAATGGACTAATAAATCTACGAGAACCAAACGAGGGGAACGGAATCTTGGGAAAACGAACACAGACGAAGCGTAACTTACCCGGGGAATAAACCGGTACAGCGGTGCCTTCGTGAGGCAGTACAAGACTCGAAAGTGGCCAAAAAAGGTTGAAGACTGAGGAATCTTGCGGGCAATACACTAGAGAGCCTTCACTGATCAAAACATGACTTTTCTTCAAAAAAAATAATCTTTATGTGACTATCAACATGTCAGCTCCGAATTCATAATGACCGAGAACAAGCGAGCGGAGAACGTCAGAAAAAATTCGAAAGTTTTTGAACTTAAAAATTTAAAAATTTAAAAACATACATGACAAGTGACCAAAGAATAACATCACGTACCGGAACAAGGAGGTAACAATACGACGGTGCAAAAAAGGTTTAACTTTGCAGCGGTAATGCTGCAATCGGTACTCATAGGTTTACGTAATGCTAGATTAAGTATTATCACTGTCGTAAGTAATACTAATATGCTAAAGAATAACTGACTGTTGAGATATGTACGACGTACGTTAGCCTAAGCCTACCTAGTAGGCCTAGTTACTGAATCTTATTTTTTTTAGACATCGCTGATAGACATTTTCATGGAAATTTTCCTGTGTGGTGCTAAATATTATTTATTTTATTTTATCTCGTTTATCTAGTCACGTTGAACACGGGCGCTCTGCGCAGATAGTGCGTATAAATAAATATCAGGGGACAATCTCACAAATTAATCTGCTCCTAAATTATGCTCTAGGCTTGATACTATGGGTACTAGAACTACTAGACAACTATAAACTTATTTACTGTAGAGAATTACATACTTAAATAGGTAATACAAAATATCTAAGACTCAGGGACAAATACTCGCGCTCATCACCATCACACAAATATCTGGGGTGTCTATCATTTCATTGAAACACCTTTCATCGAATGTATCATTTCATCGAATTTAATTTTATCAAACGCTATTTTCAACTGAAACCATCATGTTTTCAGGGTATCTTAAACATCTAACCTAACCTAACCTACGTAATTAATCAATCAATCAATCAATCATTTACATTGCTCAAAAAACATAATGCACAATTATGTTAAACCAAGATTGACATGCAAATTAATATACTACACATTACCATAAAGTAAATTAAAAATACATGAATTCACATAAGACTGGAACAAGTATACAACCTCTTACAACAATTATAAAGATTAAAAATATGCCTATACATTTTATATCACTAGTAAAGACAGGTCTGGTCAAACATTTTACTTAAGTATTCTTCCAGTTTGTAAAAGGGCCTAGTCAGAAAGTATTATTTACCCTTATTCAAGAACTCATTAAAATGATTACATTGTTTAATAAATTATAGATTTTAGACACATATAATATATTATTATAATATATTATTATGGCATTATATTCTAAACTATTCCTACAGTGTAAATATATTCCTATTGTGTATTGGTAATTGTATGTCATAATTATTTCCTTTCTTGTTTCTAGTTCTCTTTTTAACTTAAACCTATTCTTATTACTAAAAACAAACATACATACTAATTAGATATAGGTACAGAGATGTCACTGTTAATAGTTTATGCTTTATAAATAATGTTTAAGTTACCCTGAAAACATTATAGTTTTGAAACTCGATGAAATGTTACATTCGATGAAGTCATGAGTTACCAAATATCTGTCCTCACTGTGATTTGAACGAGGAACCGGTAGCTTCGCAGGGTCACTAACGTGTCGTCGCGTCTGAGGATACAGACATCAAAAATGTCTAAGTATCAAAAATATCCATGATTAATTTTGATATTTTGCACTTCAAAATAAAAAACGTGGTGATTTTTTGATGTAAGGTACCTTGGCGCTTAACCATTAAACATATCCTACTTATGCATTTTCCAGGCCAATCGATCAATGTATTTAAACCCTAATGTGACGCAACCCACTGCAACCATGTTGGCAGATGCATTCTGGTATGAAGATAATCGACGGACCTATCAGATATCTCGCCCGGAAATTGACAAGTTAGTGATTTTTAATGTTACCATTAGATAAAAATAGCAGGCAAAACATTTGAATTTTAATGTGCTGGTACTCATTGTTACCTTTTGATGCTAAAAGCGTTTTTTTATGCCTTCCCTAAACTAGATTAATCTTATCGATGCCATAAAGGTTAAATTGATTACGTAACCCTATTTTTTATGCATTATTTTATCTATCTCCATCTTGTGATTGGTTTATCTTTCAGCACTGGCCCTTTATCTTACTACTAAATCTTTATTTATATTTTTATATCTCCAATAATACCTTCCGCTGATTTATTTGAATCATACTGTCCTGTTTATTTATCACTACATAGTATAAAACAAAGTCGCTTTTTCTGTCCCTATATCCCTATGTATGCTTAAATTTTTAAAACTACGCAACGGATTTTGATGCAGTTTTTTAATAGATAGAGTGATTGAAGAGGAAGATTTATATGTATAATACTTTAATCCGGAGCGAAGCGAGGGCGGGTCGCTAGTTTGTGTATAAACAACGAAGTTGTTTGTCGTTGCATACGTTGTACGTTCAATGTGTTGGTATTATTTCGCAATTGATGATTACCATAAGTATTTTCTTACGTATTCGTGAGTTGGCAGTCCTCCAGACACAAAGAGAAAATAGTATTTTCGGATGAATCGCTTACGTTATGTTTATTTTAATCATTCCTTCTAAGAAACTAAGAATTAGGTAAATAACTAGGCATTTGTAATTTCGTATTAATTCTTATCCACTTCAGTCCCTACTTCGGAATTCTACAGAGCAAAATAAGTTTGAAGCGATATACTTATCTGATTCTATCCTAAGGACCACTTTAAAACAAAATTTGTCAATGGACTATGCACCTATTGTAAATGGAATAAACTCAATTTTGTAATTAGATCGTGAGTCTTAACAACAAAATAAATTCTACTCTGTTTTCTTTGCAATATATTATACTTACATATTATATTTAGGAGGCTTTACTTTATGTGTTACTGCTACAGAGGCTATTTTAGCAAGCTGCTATGTACCTACAAATAAATAGCCTAAATGAACATGTGCCAAAGTAATTTTGATCACAGAATCTCGACTGGCATTATAAATTAGATTTCTGAGGAAATTTTACGTGCAAGGTTTTGTCGGCGTTAATATTAAATTGTTGGCACTAAATAGAGTAAACAAGCGTAATAGATTGTAAAGATATCCGCGGAATTAGCTTATCATATAACTATGTTACCGATACTGGCGTTAATTTAGAGTAGGTACGTACAGTCAAGGGCAAAAATATGTATACTTTAGTACCTTACCGCTTTAATCGCTGCCACAATTTCATATGACAGCTTAAACATGACGTTAAATAGACAAGGTACTAAAGTGTACTTATACATATTTTTGCCCTTGAATGTACCTACTTTTAGTATAAGTACGGAATTTAGCCGCATTGGTGACCTTTAGCAGGAGTTTACGTTAATTTACATACAAATTCATATCCATTCTTCCATAATTTGTTTATTACGCTAACAGCTAGTATTTTATACGCGAACGTGTGCTGTCTGATTTTTAGTATTAGACTTTCAGGGCTAAGCTGCTAAACTGATTTTAATAAAAATTGGTTGCTTTCTGCATACCAAGTACAAAGGATACTATTATCTATCAAGTTTTATTACGTCCACGAAGCTGCTGTGAAGAACAAGTGAAGTGTTTATTATAATTGATTTCTTATGACAAGGTTTTACACGGTAAATCATATTATAAAGAGCCACTTACTTATTGATTACCTAATTTCATTTACAAGGCACAACGGGGGCGTTGCTTAGTTTCGGTATAATTTTACCCCTCGTATGCGGAAGGTCAAAAAAATATCAAGTTGTAGTCTCTTATGATTACGATATAGTCTATAAGTTGAAGCTTAAAAACAAAAAAATATCCAAATTTTGACCACGAATCCATGCCTAATCATACGAGGAGTTGAGCAATCCGCTTACAAATAGGTATTATTCGGTAGGCAAACATAATAAGTAAGTTATTGTCTAATACGTCAAATCAACCACTTTCATAATAATTCAAAACCGCGAATGTGTTAAAATACTAAATAACCTTTTAATAATAATCCCTTGAAAACAGGAACGCATTTTACAAAGGGTACCGCGTAACAATAGGGCTTCAAATGGTCATATTGGTCATTGATAAGGATAAAGACGTAAATAAAAACCATTTAACTGAAGTCGTTCGTCACACTATTGTTTATGTGCATTGTGCCATTAAATTGTTATGGTTGAACGTTTTAATGATTCCTTCAGTATTTCTGAGTGCAACTCCTTTTAGCACTCAGTCGTCATAGATTGTATCATTCCATCAATATTTTCCGCCGAAACCATGATGTTTTCAGGATATCTTAAACAAATTAATTACATAACTTAGGTTACGTTAGAGTTTTGACTACCAAAAAGATTTACTTGTGCGAGAAATGCCCAAGTTACTTCGTTGAAAGGTGTTCCGATAAAAGAATAGGTAGGTACCCAGTTCGACGTGCAAAGTCACAACACCGCTGGAGTAGTTAAAAACCAAAATGCGGGTTTCTTAAAAAAAATTGGTAAACAATAAGATTTTTTTTTTTGTTTTTTTTTTTTTTTGTGGTTTTGTAGCTTGCCGTAAGGTCACCAAAATGGTCCCAGCGTAAGACCACCGCTAGTTTACTAGCAACATGCTAGCTGGGACCATTTCCACGTCATCCGGCATATGGTCAGCCTCTTGTATTGGGTCTCTTTTGTTAAAGTTGTTGTTTTACTCTTTTTCTTGTTGGATTTCTGGATAAAAAATATTTCTTTCTTTTAAATTAGACCTACACCCATAAGAAAAACAAGATTTACTTTTGTGTTTTTTGCTATTGTGGAATGATCGAAAACTATAAAGAGTGAGCTTTTTCTCAATAGACAGTTGTGACGTCACAGTTGTAAAAAACGTATAGGATTGGCGTGAGCCGCTGGACGGTTTTGTTGAGCGCTTATGACATTTCCATACCTACATTTTGACCGTTTTCGAAAATCGTTTAAGTTAGCGGTAAGAAAAGCCTCTTATTTAGGGTTCCTGGTCAGTGTTTTATTACATAAATGTACATCGTTCTATCGTTTTGGTACTCGATAAAAAAAAAATTTAACTAAAATAAAACTATAGTGACCTGAATACATTAATTTCCCGCTAAGAAATAAAGAAACGCGATAACCCTTTAAACTTCTATCTTGATTCGATTATAGATACTAATTTGCCAACTAACTGTAATCTTTGGTATCATTTAATCACTCCATAATCTTTCATTCAACGTGATAAAGAAATCAATTCAAAGTTGGCGTACTACAGCGTTATCAGATAATCTTTGTCATTATGCTGTTCGCCGATGTATCAAAGTGCTCTTATCGTTTCAGAATGACCTACTTGATGATAAGGCTAGTGGGCTTCCACCAGAACAGATTTGTTGCCATCGAAGCGGTCAATTTGGACGATAGGGACTGGGTATTCGGATGTAGAGCGCAATATACGCAAAATTCTTATAGATATTGGTAAGTAATTCGAAAAATTATTCTATGTTTCACGTTATTGACTGAAAAGATAAAAGCTAGCACGAAACATTGAGATATTGGCAGGCATTCCGCAATGAGAACGGACAACCTTATAATTTAGGGTCGCGATGGGCGTGACCCGTGCGATTAGCATAGCGGGTCGATTTTCGAGCATCAATCACGAGAAAATTTCATTCGAAATCGAACAACGGTAAAATCGTAATTGTTAGTTCTGGATTGGTTGTGGTGGTCTCTCCTATGCATTTTATTTTCTACTATCTACTCGATTGACGATTTCTTAAAAATCGATCCGGTCACGGTGATCTTTGAGGAAGGCCACGATGTGTTACGGCTGATATAGTGATGTTGATGCTCATAAGATAAAATAAAATAAGATATTAATTACATACATACACACATAACATCACGCCTTCATTCCCAGAGTGGGGTAGGCAGAGCTACAGAAATACCAACAACTCTAAAAAGACTTGTTTATAATTCTGTAACCACATTTTGCACGATCAGATATTAATTAGTAACAATGATATGGTGATTTCATGCTATAATGCCTTGTGTATGGTAATGTATAAATGCAGCACCAATACCAACCTAACTGTAACGCATTTACAATATTGTACAGTCAGCAAAAAGGGACCCTGTCATTCCATATGAATGTCATTTTGCTTACAGTACGTCGCTATTCACTCCACGCTGGTGATAAAAATATATAACTGTTAAATTTCAGTAAGCAAGGAACATCTCTAACAGAACTAAGTCGCTGGACTGGCGCGGCCACAGACTTCGGCAAGCGAAAACTTGCAACCGTTCATCTTCACAGTTTAATCGAGAGACATCCAGACTGGACGCATGTTGTCGTCAAAGTGTCGCCTACCAGGGAGCCGGTAAGGAAACGAATGGGGAAAACTTTGTTCAATGAATACGTTGTAAACCTTATCTATTATGTAAAATTCTCGTGTCACAATGTTCGTTCCCATACTCCTCCGAAACGGCTCGACCGATTCTTATGAAATTTTGTGTGCATATCGAAAATGGATGGATGTGTGGTCTGAGAATCGACCAACATCTATCATACCCCTAAGTGACATGAAAGAAAAAAAATGCAGTGGGCGAAGCCGCTGGCAGGTCGCTAGTAATTATATAACAAAGACATGTATCGACTTTTTCTATTTATTCCATTGAAATAAGGTGCAATAGCGGAAGCCAGAGGACTCATCTGTCTATCGCATTCACACTCTCTGCCATAACAAATGTACTGACAGATGCCCGAGAAAGAGAGTGTGATAGCGATATACAGCCGATTACTTTTAATCTGGGTTTACTGAATATGTTGTCATGCAAGCTGAATTTGTGGTCACACTGACTGTTGAAACTGATAAGTCTCTGTATGTGTTACTTTGAAGCGTCAATTACTCGCTGTTGGCCATGGCGTTATACGATAGTGATTTAAGATAGCGATAGCGGTACATAGCAGTCTCGACTTTTGCGTAACGTGACGCCAGCGCGTGTTTCACGCCTTGCGGACGTTGAGCCCGATCGCCGCAGTTATGCTGGCGCTCTGCGACTTTATTCTATAGGTGTAATTTTTGAAGGTGTTACCGGTCTGATCTTCTCTATAGGCCTTAAAATCTTTATGGGTTTAATCCAAAAGTGTTTTCAAAACACGAAATCCCGCCCCACTATTATTCAACGTACATTAAAGCAATCATGCAACTTTAATTCAAGCGCCGGTGCGCGCCGTCGTGGATTGAAAACACTATAATATAGATTTAAATAGCCGCACCCCGGGACAATCATCCCTTCGTGTCAAAGGTCTAAAATCGGTCTTTTTGTTCAGCTTCCGCTATTCCTTGATAAGATCCGCATCGCAAGTTTGTCTGGTCATTTGTCAGTCAGTCTGGACACTATTGTTCCATTTTATTCCCATTACAGATAACCTTGAATATCGATATCAACGACCACGCCTCGCGGCAAATCACCGTTGATCTGCCTTCAGATTACTCATTGAGAAGGACTATAATAATACAAGAAACAGAACCGAATAGCCTGTACTACGAACTTATACTGCCTGGTTTCAACGCTGTGTTCCAAGCGTACTTGTTGTACGTTGAGCCCACACCGAGTTGCAAGGCGACTGAGTACCATGTGTCAGCAGAAGTTCATGTTCCATGGGCGGCGAATCAAGAATATTACCACTACTTTACGTAAGCTTGTACAATTTACGGGTCGAAGACGAATATTGTTTTATCCGGTTCAAAGGACCAATTTAGTTGCATATCCGGCTGAAAGGACCGTTTTTTTGATAACTTATTTTATCGTTTTGCAGACAGCAAAAGAGGTCACCAATGAAGTTGCGTTTGTATAAAACGAGCCCTAATGTCACCCGAGGCCACGATCCGACGGAGCACGTAAAAGTGGTGTTGCTCTTGGATCCTCAGTGCAAATATACAATCAGGTTTGTGCATTTTTGATATCTACTCAAAATCTTAAGTTTAAATTAATATTAAATTGATCTGTGTGATGCTTAGCACTTTATTAGAGTTTAAACTATACTATGGTGCTAAACACATTGAAATATAAAAATATGCGAGTGAACAGTTATATGAAAAGTTATGTTTACACGCTAAGATGTCAACATTTATGTTTAGTTTTTCCCTTGCCCGAGATATACCTCACACTTATGACCCCTCAACACGATGGTCCTTGGGGGCCAGCGTAGGGGACGAATTTACACCTTTAAGCGAGCAACATGTTCTTTTAACTAACCCCTACGCTGATCCATGGTGGGCCATCGTGTAGAGAAAGCATGTTACGTTTGAAAAATCCGTACGCGACCTTTTAGCGGGGTGATAGATGATGTTGGAGGCATGACGACGAGGTGCGCAGTGTTTTTCTTCCCCGCTTCATAGCCCGCCATAGCTAACAAGCCAAGCCGAGCATAGTGCTTGGGGTGGCACCGCTATTTTGCGCAATGTCGCTAACGTGGCAAATCTACGCTCAAGGACGACAAAAATACCGCTCATTTGGCAAATTTTCTTTGCGGCACAATATCATAGCGCTCTGTTTAGACGTCATTTTTTTATGCTCTAGCTCATACTTATGCAAGGATGTGAAACAGGGATGAACTGTGATTTAAAGTTGCATAATTTTGTAGAGAGCGTGTGCTAGAGCGAACTCCCTCTGCTGGTACTGGCCAGATGTGCGTATTTGTGCAAAATGGCGGCGCTAGAAGAGGTATTTTTATTGAAGTTCTGCATCAGGAATTTGCTACTTAAAAGGCCTAGATGCCCCATCCTCGTTAACGTCTGTTACCCCGTACAATTATCTTACAACATCCACAAGTCGCTTATCAAATCTTACCCTTTATTTTCAGCATATCGGCTTCCTGGTACCATTTACTAGCGCAGACAGCTCGCAACTTCGCGCCCGTGTTGGTTCCATACGTGGGGGCTGCAGTGCTGCTAGTAGCCAGAAGTATACTCATGCATTTAACCACGGACGGGACATGCCTTTCCATACACGGAGCGCTGCGGCACGACGGGTTAAAACCCTATTCACCGCTGCTGTTCGTGCGAGTTACTATTACTCTAGTGTTGTAAGTATGCGTAGTATTTATGTAGACATGCCTTTACTTTAGAGAAGGTAGGCGCTTGTCCTATTTATTAGAATAATATCAAGCCCCTCCCCAACAAAAATTCTGAGTCCGCTAGTGGGTTGTAGATGTAACTGATGAATCAATTATATCTTATTTTATGATACTTAAATCAAAGGACCGCTACTACTACTACTAAGGAAGTGTATATTTATTCTAACAATATGTTGAAACTTGTTGAGGATTTTCAACTGATATTATTACATCGTTTTCATCGCCACGTTTTGCCAAGGTCGACTTACGTGTGGAATGGATTAGACTACGGTGTGTCCAATTATTTACTTTTGCAAAGTGCCGAAACGATAGCTAGTCTTTCTAAGAGGTCTAGCTGTAACGTCACTTGGCACTGTTAAATCTCTTTGTCTTTATAGATTTCGTTTAGGTAAGCGTTTAAAAAGTTAAAATACTTCAATTATTCCAGGGCCATTCCCCTGCTTTCGCTCCTGCTAGACGACGCTAGTTACCACAACCACGAGATCCAATACTTCATTCGCTCCATCATATTGCTACCGGCTTACTTCACCGCTCTGGGGCTAATAAACGTGATCGCAGCGGCGATCCTGGGGGTCATGGTGTTCTCCTCCCAGCTGGCGCATCGGATGCTGTTCCGCATCATGTGGCGAGGAGGAACTGGGTTGGCTGAGAGGGTTGCTAGCGGCTTACAAAAGGTAAACATGAGGCATATTTGTAATAATTTGTCTTTTTAATTTAGAGTAGTGGGGACCACACACATATTTGGGTCACCCCTTCCTACAGAAAAATAACGTTGTACGCGCATCTTCCACAGGCGCTAAATAAATATAATGTAAATGCCTCAAACTATTTTTAAATGAATTGAAAAACCAAAGGAAGTGAATTCAGTTCACTCGAATTAAAAACTTGGGTAACCAGTTGTTTTCTACCCTACCTACGCCTACCCTTTCCACTCCACTTGCAGCTGCGATGCCTGTTCTGCGATTTGTATGATGATGATGTTAGATGTTTCATGGTAGTGACATAAAAATACACTATCTTGGCTATCCGAATAATATTAAAAATGAGAAACTATGCGAGGATGTTTGGATTTTGTATTTCTTATCGGTACACAGATTCTTCTAAAAAAAAATTGTTACTATCCTTAGTTATAAGGTTTAAGAATATATTTAAACATTTCAGGTACCTATGATTGTGAGTGCTATGCTGGTTTGTGCTGCCCCTCTCTCTTGCGGCGCCGCGTCTCTCGCCGCAGGAGCAGCTTTTTACGCATTTATGGTATGTATAACTATAATAAAACAAATATAAGCCATATGAGTATCAATTCTCATTAATCACCTGAACTCTTTCACAGATCTCAAAAATGTATGAAGAGTACCTGGAAGACTATTTTTACAAAATTGCAGCGAAATATGCGTCACGCTTTTGTCGCGTCTTTACACGTAAAAATAAGACTAAAATAACATCTAGAACTTCTCTTGTTCCAAAATGTAGATGTAATTTAGACGAGAGTGACGGACAACATGAAAGTGTAAAACTTTTAAATACAGACAACAAAAAAGATGATAAAGATTATCTACCTATTGAGAATAAGAAGGAAGTGACTGAAAAAAAGGACAATGATGTAGAAATTCTACCGACTGAAGGAAAGGAAGAAATTACTGACAAAGAAAAACATGAGAACAGATTTGAAACTGATGAGAAACAAGGAAATTTGAATGAAACAGAACCAACAGACCTTCTGGATGAATACGACGCTACTTTAGACAATATTAATTTCCACATGATGCTATTCTTTCTGTGGATAACAGTGACCATGCTTAATTTACCCGCGTTGTTGACTTGGGCTAGAAATTTCAAGTAAGTTATTTGAAACTCGCTTTTAGTTATGAAACTTAAGCTGAATACATATATTAATTAAAATTTTAGGTACAGTTTGGTGCTTAAACCAGACACATCGTATGTTCCCGGACTAGTTTTGTCTATTTGTTCTGCTTATATATGGCAGATGGATGGCGCTAGGAAAAACCTGTAAGTATGCTTAGATTTATTTTATTCACTTATGGTTCCTTAAATATTATTTTAACTTATTCATTCATATTTATTTTCTAGGAAATACTATAATGTACTTGCGGGTATCATATTCACAGTAGCTGTGGTGATATTTACTCTAGGGCCTTTATCAATTATATACGTAAATTATGGCGTGACACTTGTATTCGCTCTCATAACACTACAACAACTGTTCGACGTAGAGGAGATCCTTGAGTTAGATGATTCACAAGATTATGATGATTATGATCAACAAGATAGCCATAGTGAGCACAGCGATGAGCCGATGCCGAACGGAGAATGCAGCTATAAAAATGACACTGATAGAAGTGGAGATAGAGATGCTGATAGCGGAAGCGAAACTGAACAGGCGAATGAAGATTGTGATCCATGCAATGAAAATAGAATTTACTCTATGTTTAAAAATCTCAGAGATAAATTTAGTCTTAGTGAGGATTAAGAGCCTAATGTTAGCGGCAATGAGACTGAAAGTATTGTAAATTTATCAGTAGTTAAAATAACTGCTGTGAAAAAGTAGCATATCACACTGTGGACAGTGTTTTGTGAACTGTTTCCTGAAGAGATTATTTTAGCAGTTATTGCTCCACTTCACTGCAACAGAATTAAGGTGGTCATCCACTGTTTATGAAATTTTTGGAAGATCTGGTATTTACTTTAATTTAACGAATCCTTTTCAAATTAAGCTTCTATGACATGGCCGGTAGATGATCACCAGCATTGTGACAATTGTTTGGACAGTAATGTTGAAAGAAGTGCGTGTCGGCGCCTACAATTTTACAAGAATTGTTATGGCATGATGATGATAAATAAGGACTTTTTATAAATATTATGGTGTGTGAAGAAAGTAAACTGAATCTGTAACCTTTATCTTATTGGTCCGGTTCCCTGTTCATAATATTTATTATGAATAACGGAGTGTTAAGTGTCCTATCGTTAGTATGGACAAAGAAAGTCTCTTAAAATAAAATGACTGCACAAATTAGGGTACAATTTAAAAATAAAATGTTTGATGGCTTATACTTAGCAAACCACTAAGAAAGTTAATGTGGGCAGGATCGCTAGGTGGCGCATGCTTGCAAAAAGTTTTGTTCCACGTCTGTGTTGCAATGGAAATAGTCAATCTCAGATCTGATGCACCATAAAAATATTTAAACATGGATGATAATAAATGTTGTCGCATGTCATTGATGACAAGATAAATATCGAATTTAGAAAAGTTAGAATAAGAATGTTTTTACGAGAAAGATTAAGAGTTGAAGAATGTGTTACAACACTTATGATAGTATTAATATTATATGATTATATGTTAATAATTTACACAATGTTTTTAGCACATATGCAAATTACTTTGTAATACTTACTCAAGTTGATTAATTAATTAAATAAGGTCTGATTCGACAAACCAAAAGCAAAGTTAAATTTAAGATTTATCTGTATAATTTTGCTACTTGGATTAAGTAATATACAGGGTAATTTTTTAATAGGTGCACAAATTTTAATATTTGCTTTGCTACTGTTAATCAATAAATAACACATGTTGTGTTATTTTTACTCTAGCTTAGAAAATATTAGAGATATTGCCGATTTAATGATTCCACTAACTTAACGATATTCATGGACCCTCTAATGCAGGGGTGCAAGGAGAGGGGAGTGTTGTTAAGTAAGTTAATAAATGAAATTTCAGATTTAGAATATCAGTAGGAGAGGGGCTTGTTGTCTGATAAGCTGTACATGAAATTTCAAATTTCGAATATCAATACAGTGTATCGCATACCTACAGCTTGACAACCCATGTCATCATTTCTAGTGTAACTTTATGTCCACACAAAAAGGTCAAAGAGAGATAATTTGCAACAAAAAAATTTTTTTTCAACTCGTTTTATTGTCGTAATATATTATATTAACGATACAAAATCACATGTTAAAATTTGTGCACTGATAAAAAAATTACCCTGTATTCTGATTTGGTCTAATCGGGCCTAAGACAATGTCTCATTACACCTACTATTTATATTTATAATGTATTGATACAATCAATACAATTATACACTTTCACTGCCAGCGCCCCGCTTGGCGGGGCCGTTTTCTATGGAATTCAGAGCGCTTGGCATTGAATGTGTTAATACTGGACTTTATCCAGAGTGTAGAATTCTTATGTATCTTTCGGGATTTTAAATAATCTGTCTTAATCAATTATCAATAGAACATAGACCATCTCCTACTATAATCCTAACCAATAGCTGTTCATGGGTGAATTTTAGTCGCCAGCAACTAAACACTATCACTGGCTTTCACATTCATAATATAATCTAATAATAGGTAGGATTTATCTCACTATGCTTTATACACAGTGATGCTGAATTTCGTAGAATGCGTAGGTGACTACAACAGCTGCAGTGAACAGTGTGCAAATGAAATGATGAGTAATTCATTGCCTTGTCTTAATGAACTTCAATCTGACTATTGAATGACAAGCAGGATTTTAATCAGTGACATTAGAAAGTACAACGTCCAAGACATGCTCAACATTTCTAATGGCCGCCTTTACTATTCGCCTCCGTGTCTGATGTTCCTTGCTGAGCAGAACCGTTACTATTATACTCTTACTCGATTACTCTTATGGTAAAATTCATACCAATAGCTTGTATTATAAAGTGTAAAAGGGCTACAGTGCAATAGCTCGTCAAAGGGGATAATGGAACATATATATAAAAAATAATCCCTATTTCCCCTGGTCACGAAATCACGCGTGAACAGGTAGGTTAAGAGAAGATTCTTGTAAAAGAAAAAAAATGGAAATTCCACCGGGAAGCTCTGAAATTTGCAGCGGGGCGACGCCGATGGCGAGTATTATATACATACATACATAACATCACGCCTTCATTCCCAGAGTGGGGTAGGCAGAGCTACAGAAACACCAAAAAATCTAGACTTGTTTATAATTCTGTAACCACATTTTGCACAATCAGGCCAAGAAGTATTATTACTAGTGTATTAGTGACAGGTTGCAAGCCCATCGCCTAACAGTACTACAAGCCCTTATTCCCTTAGTATTATATACCAACTAAAAATATACTAACCATGAGATATAACTCCACTCTGTATAATTTGTTTGATATAAATATAACATTCAGTTGGTATAATAAACGAAAGATATACCTAACGATAAAATATATAATTTCACAGCATTATTACCTACTTTTTATGACGATTAATTTAAAACAATATAAAATTTACATTATCTACTTACCAAAACACAACATACATTTAATGTAGCAACTAAAAACATGACGCTCCATCAATAAAGATTTTTAAGAGCTATTGCACTGTGTATATTGCAAAGGCACACACATACGTAAGACATACATATCCTTTAAATATATATCAGTTAATGACAGTCAACTCTAGTCGCTGCTTGTAATTTTCTGACTTCATTATTCTGAAAGATGATTTTGTGTTATCTGTTTTTATTTATTGGTAGTTACCGAGGTGTACAAACGTTCTTGTAAACGAAATAAATGTTTTTTAAAATAACTGAGTGATTTTTACGTTTACACCTACTGTTGGAAAACGAGAAGAAATATGGTAAAAAATGCAACATTATACAGGGTGGAAAAACGAACGCCACATGGACGTCAACTACCTTAAATATTGGAAATAGTGGCTTCTACCTACGCAAAGGAGACTTTATTTCTTTTTGAAAACAATAAACGCTGCATTCATGGATTTTTTATAAATTAATATGACAAAACAGTAAAGTCGTGTTTTATGATACAGATCGAAAAGGTCATTGATATAGGGATCGTTTATATCTAAAACGCATTTACCTTTCAACTAAATAAAGACCGTAAAAAACACTTTATTTTTTTGTCATATTTGACAACTTCGATTCCCGGATTATTTTTAAAAATAAAATAAATCTCCTTTTCGTAGAATTCGCTATTTCCAATATTTAAGGTACCTAGTTGCCGTTCTTATGGCGTTCGTTTTTTCAACCCTGTATATTGTGCACATACAGGCAGATAAGAAGTCAATTCGGACACTGCACAGACATGAAGTTTCTGAATAATGATATCAACACTTTCACAACAAAAAAAAAACTATTCCTTCACATGCTACAAAGAATATAATTGTTTTACTACTATCAACATTATCAATATTCAGAAACTTGACATAATTATGTCAAGATTGACTTCATGTCTGCCTAGTACCATCACCCACAATGTCAACTGTCCATCAGTAGACCTTATGCCATTTGTAACAAGGTCCACCAATGTATAGTTAAGAGTGTTGCTGTTTGTACTATACTACCCTGATGTGATTGACACAAGTGGCAGTATCTCAGATAAAACTTCTGTAGCAAATGCAACCTTATCACTAATATGATAGGATTGAATCTGATTTGGCCATTAAATTTGACATACTGCTTATGGGCTTGGGAGGGCAGTATAATAGTGACGTTAACAAAGGCAAAGATTACCCATATCCAATTTTTCCCAGTTAATCATTTTATTCCTGAATAGATTGTGAAGCATCTAGTACCTTTTTAGGGTTCTGTAGTCCAACTAGGAACCCTTATAGTTTCGCCATGTCCGTCCGTCTGTTAGTTGCAGTGATCGGATTTCCGGGTACAATTCGCGGGATAAGGAGTCGTAATCTAAATATAGGTGCGACTCTAATTCCGCGACCGCGTTCTTACAAAATATGCTGTTAGTGTTATACATATTTTTTTATTTTAATGCTTATAGGTACATATTAAATACACAGCAAGAATTATAAATTGACGCCTTTTTTACATTTTACAGCCAATCAAACATTTTCATACTGATATGAAGATTTACCTAAGTTATTACTTTTGAACTTTTCGAGATTTTTTAAAGTATGTAGGTACTTTAAAAAAACACTTTACTAAGTAATCTGCCAAGATTATTGATGACAAATATTTAAAAGTATATTTTTTTCTATAATGTCAACAGTTATTTCATAAGTTGATCTGTATTTTGAATTGATATCATTGTGGTATTACATTCTATATTTAAAATTTGACATAAGCTCTAAATTACTTTTGCGGACAACTACATAGAACAGGGGGTTATTATGAAAACTATGCTGTACTGTTTACGCTCGGAGAAAAGGACAGAGCTATAACAGTTATATAGCTCTGTCCTTTTCCCTGAGCACAAACAGAACTGCATAGTTATGTCATAATAACCCCCAGGTCCTTTACTTAAGTTTTTCACCTATAAAATACTTAAATTATCCTCAGACAATAACATAAGTCCCCAAATCCTGGGACTGGGACCCTGTGTTGCACCAGAAAATCCGAACACTGATCATTACCTACCAACCTCAGCCTTTGTACATACAGGTAAAATATCAATGTAATCATTCCTTATTTTTTTGGCTATAGACCTCAGTTGGCATGTGAATTGTAATTGTAATGTGAATATTATGTTTATTAGATGAATAAGAAATAATTTTGGCAAGGCTGCACACCCATGTGGCGATTGGCAGATTGGTTGTTGCAACTTTTCCCACTTGTGTTTTTCAGCATGTGTACTGGCTCGACAAAATATTTAACTCTAAATTAACCATACTTTTAGCGGTCTGATTTGATCCAATACTGGAGTGAACATGTTAAGTATGATTCAGACTGCCATATTGAAACAATACAAAACAAATGAACAAAGTAAACTCATCCCAGTAAGTTAACACATTCACTGTCCCCATACAAAAAGATCCGACAATGTCACAAGTCCAACTAACAGTTTTATGCCCATTCAGTATGGGGATGTGACCCCATAGTGGAACCACGGACTCCTGAAAAAAAGGTTCATGACCCCACATTGGGGGCACCCGGACAGGGATCGTGTTAATTATTGACTTCAGAATAATTTTATTTGTAATTTTTAGGACATAATGCAAACATGTCTGTTATGAGTCAGGCAGAACAATGTGTTCATAAGAGCAATTATAATGCAAAGATGGATGCAGCAGCCACAAATAACATAATTCTGTTTAGATGCCAGGTAAACTTCAAAACCAAAGAAATTTAAATAGGTATATAATAAAATGAACTATTACAGTCTTATGATCTATTTATTCCACGTAAAATGCACTGAGAGCCACACTTTATTTCTTCCCTTTCTTGCCTGCTGGTTTTTCTTCTGTGTTCTTGGGATTCTGCCAGTTTAACGGATTTCGGCGATACATAGGCCACGGCGGAACGGTAAGAACTGCAGCTAGAAGGAAACCAGCTCCCAGGATATACACTGATTGCGAGAATTGTTGAACGATGTATCCCCACACAAAGCCGACAATGCTGAACAGTGTAATAATGGCTCTGTATAGTTTTTCTGCTTTAGCCTGGCCCACGTAGTCAATATGCGTTGGAATCGATTTAAAGAAATCCATCGTTTTTCGTTTGTGTAGTTGTTTTCTTGTAGTAGATAGTTGAAATATAAAATAACACGATCTTTTGGATTGGATATTTTAATTTGACACAAGTCGTTCGACACGTCAGTAGCCACGGCTAAGGTACAGATAAAAAAAAATGTCAACCAACACAAATTTAGGGCAAATTGAAAATCGAGTTCGAATTTAGTTTATAAATATCTATTATTTATTTTATTTCAACTTTGATGTCAAGTGTGTGTAAAATAGGATCTAAAGCATGAATAGAGTATTAGATTGTATCAGTCTGGCCATTATCCAATTTAAAAACCAATTAATATAAAAATAAACATAAATGCAAAATATTAATTATTGGACTTATTTCTTTTAGGATTGAGTTTGTTTTTACCGTCAATATACCCGTGGGTGTCGTTATTAATTTCAAAATTATATAATAAAATAAATATGCAACGAGAACGTAAGAGAACAAAGTTGTCGACCGACTTAAGTACTTGGTATTATGTTTAGCACTTAGTATGGCAACACTGTATTTGCACTTTTCCGTCCGTCAGTCAGTCGGTTGTCAACATTCAGTTCAATCAGACTCATTAGGTTAATTTTAGTTAACAAAGATATTAGTTTTATTTTCCAAAAGTACAATATACAAAATTAATTATAATGACAACATTTAAGCAAGTTCCTCTCACGTGTGGTGGCCATACTAGACCAGTCGTGCATTTGGATTTTAGTGACGTTACCAAGGATGGGTTTTATTTGATTTCTGCCTGCAAAGGTGAGTACTAATGATTACTTAGCGCTGGAAGTGCCCTTTTGCCTTGGCCTAGTCGTGGGTGGAAGACCTGCAAGTGTGTTTCGGTATCTCGTTTCGGTGTTTTACTGTGACAGATGTTAGTTGGTTAAGATGTTATAGGAAGACCTTCACTTTTCTTGTTTTCGTCGACCGGTCCGGTCGGCCGGCATGCATTCTAGGTATGCGATGACCTTCTCTTTCCGGGCGTGCAGGAAGTGCCTTGAATATCCGCTTGTGTGTTTCCTCGCAGCTGCTCGCCTTGGTTGTCGCGTCTAGTTGTTCATGATGTTGTCATGACTTTTAAGTATCGGTTCTTTGTGCATGCACGCAGTATGTCACACTCCGAATTGTTCCGTTCCTGTTGTGCATGACATTTCACTTGTTCTGGGTCACCTTGACTTGCTCAAGGTCCTACCAAGATCTTGACATCAATGTTTACCACACAAGTCAAGAAAACATATTGCTTTCCTTTATCAACCTTTGGAGAAAAAAAGTCTGTGTTATTAAATGTAATTATTGGCATTGTATTCATATAGACTGTTAGTTATAGTCTTGTGTTAAAGTTATTTTCTGAGCTGGGAATAGATCAACCTTCATCAACAATTATCATTTCCTTATTTAGAATCTCAAGTTGAAGTCTTATTTGTTTCCCATTTATAGATATCTTGAGAATGGAACATCCTATTGAAATCATCATGGTTTGTATTGATTTCTAAATAGCTATCACAGATAAATGAGTGTAAATATCAAGTTCTCTGATGTGTCTGTTCCATTTAAGGGCATCTTATTTATTTTCAAAGTCAATGTCTATAAATAATGTATGTTGTCAATTGCTATGTGGTATAATTACAAATTCCATTGTAGATGGCAAGCCCATGTTGCGGCAAGGTGAGACTGGAGATTGGATAGGGACCTTCGAGGGTCACAAAGGAGCCGTGTGGGGAGTAGCTTTAACACAAAATGCTAACTTGGCAGCTAGCGGGGCAGCTGACTTTTCAGGTATTTTATATTTCTTGCTTTCAGATTTTACTACAGAA